>CM071616.1:3156037-3827469 GCA_036365135.1 Miichthys miiuy
AATGCTTGTTTCCCCCCGGCTCGGCGCCTGTACGTTGGGGTTCACCCCGGTGGACAAGAGGGTAGCCTCCCTTCGCCTTCGGGTGGGGGGATGGGAGTACCCACCCTTTTGGAGTCTTTGGAGGGGTGCTGGAGCGCTCCTCTGGGGACTCCTCGTTCTCCTGGGGACTTCAATGCTCACGTGAGCAGCAACAGTGAGACCTCGAGGCGTGATTGGGAGGAATGGCCCCTGATCTGAACCCGAGTGGTGTTCTGTTGTTGGACGTCTGTGCTCGTCATGGATTGTCCATAACGAACACCATGTTCAAGCATAAGGGTATCCATATGTGCACTTGGCACCAGGACGCCCATGGCCGCAGTTCGATGATCGACTTTGTGGTCGTGTCGTCGGACTTGCAGCCACATATTTTGGACACTCAGGTGAAGAGAGGGGCAGAGCTATCAACTGATCACCACCTGGTGGTGAGTTGGCTCCGATGGTGGGGGAGGATGGCGGTCAGACCTGGCAGGCCCAAACGTTCTGTGGGGGTTTGCTGGGAATGTCTGGCTGAATCTCCTGTCAGAAAGAGCTTCAACTCGCACCTCTGGGAGAGCTTCACTCACATTCCGGGGGAGGTGGGGGACACTGAGTCCGAGTGGACCTTGTTCCGTACCTCCATTGTCGAGGCGGCTGACCGGAGCTGTGGCCGTAAGGTGGTCAGTGCCTGTCGTGGCGGCAGCCCCCGAACCCGCTGGTGGACCCCGGCAGTGAGGGATGCCGTCAAGCTGAAGAAGGAGTCCTACAGAACCTTTTTGGCCTGTGGGACTCCTGAAGCAGCTGACGGGTATTGACGTGCCAAGCGGAGCGCGGCCTCGGCAGTTGCGGAGGCAAAAACTCGGGCGTGGGAGGAGTTCGGTGAGGCCATGGAGAACGACTTTCGAACGGCTTTGAGGAGGTTCTGGACCACCATCCTCGGGCTCGGGCGGGGGAAGCAGTGCACTGTCAACACTGTGTTCAGTGGGGACGGTGTGCTGCTGACCTCGACTAGGGACGTCTTGGGTCGGTGGGGGGAATACTTCGAAGACCTCCTTAATCCCACCAGCACGTCTTCCACTGAGGAAGCAGAGTCTGAGGACCTAGGTGGTCTTGCCTATCTCTAGGGCTGAGATTACCGAGGTAGTCAAAAAGCTCCTCGGTGGCAAGGCCCCGGGGGTGGATGAGGTTTGAGTTCCTCAAGGCTCTGGATGTTGTGGGGCTGTCTTGGTTGACACGTCTCTGCAACATCGTGTGGACATCGGGGGCAGTGCCTCTGGACTGGCAGACCGGGGTGGTGGTTCCCCTCTTCAAAAAGGGGGACCGGAGGGTGTGCTCCAACTATAGGGGGATCACACTCCTCAGCCTCCCCGGGAAGGTCTTTTTGGGGGTCCTGGAGAGGAGGGTCCGCAAAATTGTCGAACCTCAGATTCAGGAGGAGCAGTGTGGTTTTCGTCCTGGTCGTGGAACTGTGGACCAGCTCTATACCCTTAGCGCGGTCCTGGAGGGTGCATGGGAGTTCGCCCAACTAGTCTACATGTGTTTTGTGGACTTGGAGAAGGCGTTCGACCGTGTCCCTCGGGGAGTCCTGTGGGGGGTGCTCCGGGAGTCAGATCAGAAAATCTTGGTTCTTGTAGGGACTGCCCTCTTCAGTCCCGGTTTCTCCGTGGGAGTGGGAGGCAAAGGAAAGAAACAAACCAACAGAGTTAGTCACCGTAACATCTTTCCCAACTGTTCACTCTGCTCTCTCCATATCAGTGTTTTGTTTTTTTGTTTTTCCCTCATTTTCCCTCTTTCCCTTTTCTTCTATTCTACTAAATATAAATAGTAAAAATAAATAAATAAAATAAAATAAAACAATAAAACATCATGGTAAGAGATATAATCCTAAAATGTAATAGTAAGATACATAGTAATAGAAACAAATCCAGTAACAAAACCAGTAACATAAAAGCACCTTCGGTTGTCCTATCTATATGGTTTAGAGTGGTTGAACTGTGTCATTACATTAAAAAAAGTTTCTATATCAATATTTCAGTAAAACAGACAGCGGTGTAGTGCAGATGGACCGGGGTGGGTTCGCTCTTTCCTCTTCAATGATTGGTTGAAGTGATGGATTATTTTGAGCCCTGTGCAGATATTTTTTCCCTAGAATGGCCATTCTGTCTTGTAGGGTCATGAAACCAGAAAGTAGATGGGTGTATTCGTTGCTTGTATATTTGGGTAGCCTGTAGCACATCTTTATGGCAGCGTTTTGTATGACCTGGAGTTTATTGAGTTGAGCTCTTCCTATGTTACACCAGGCGGGGGCTGCATATTCAAACAGGGGTCGGATATAAGACTGGTATACCTTCAGAGCAGTTTCTGGATTTGCTCCTCCTTTTTTTCTGCAGAGTACTTTCAAGTGGTTTAGTCTGCGTCTGGCCTCTTTTTCCACTTCAGCAATGTGTGCTGTCCACTGCATGTTTTGTTGGAAAGTGACTCCTAAAAATGTTGCTGTTGGGGTGACCTGGAGAGTTTTGCCATACAGTTTGAGACTGAGGTGAGTTTGGTCTTTTTTCGAGGGTGTCTGGTAAAAAGTAAACATTGTGTTTTGGCTGGGTTTAGTTTTATTCTCCACATATTTGCCCATTCTTCCATCTCAGTGATGCATACCTGGAGCTTTTGGCAGCAAGTTTTATGTTCTTAGAGGAGGTCCAGTAGCAGAGGTCATCTGCAAATTGGGAGACCTGGCCCTTTCCTCTGGGTGGATAATATATGTCACTAATATAAAGGAGGAACAGTAAAGGACTGAGGGCTGAGCCTTGGGGAACACCGGCTTCTGGGCAAAATCTGTTAGAGATTGTTGTTCCAATTTTAACTGCAATTTCTCTGTCATTTAAAAAACTATTTAAAAGCACTATCATTTGTTGTGGGAGTTTGAGATTCTGATCCAGTAACCTGTATATGAGTCCATCATGCCACATTTTATCAAATGCTTTCTCAATATCAAAGAAGACACCGATTGTTATTTCTCTTTTATTGAATCCTCGCTGTACATCTTCTGCCAGTCTTAGGATGTTGTCAGTTGTACTTCTTTCCCTTCTGAAGCCTGCCTGGTGGACTCCCAAGATTCCGAGGTCATCAAAGTGTTTTTGAAGCCTGTCCGCCAGCACTCTCTCCAGTAATTTGCCCAGGTTGCTCAGGAGGCTGATTGGTCTATAGTTTGCTGCCAGGTGAGGATCTTTATTTGGTTTTGGAATCATGGTAACCAGAGCTGATTTCCAGGGCTTAGGAAAATATCCAATATGAAGGCAGATGGTAAAAAGGTTTGCTAGATGAGCTAGAAATTCTATTGCTGCTTCCTTGATGAGTCTGTTGTCCACTCCATCTTCTGCAGGGGCTTTTACTTTGAGTTTTTGAAAATGATGTTGAAGTTCAGTTATAGTGACTACTTTAATTAGAGGGTTATTGGTATCTATATTAGTTGTTATAGGTAGATAGGTAGGCAGACTAACTTGTCGCACTACAATCTCCTTCCACTCTGGGTCGAATAGAGGGTCATCTGGGCATGAGTGAACATTTTTCAAGTGTTCTTTAAAAACATTGGCCTTTTCTCTATCTTCCTCAATTATCTTGCCATTATGTCTTAGTACTGTGACTTTAGAGTAGTTTTGCTTTCCGTTTAATTTGTGAACTTTTTGCCAGAAAGTTTTTGGATTCGGGTCGTTGTTTAGGTCTGTATAAAATCTGTCCCACGATCTTTCTCTCTCTCTCCTGATTTCCCTCCGGATTTCTGTTTGTATTTGATTAATTTTGTGTTTGATCTCTGTGGATCTTGTTTTCATGAACTCTCTTCTTAGCTTCCTTTTTGATTTTATAAGGGACATCAGAGAGAGTGGGAGATTTTTTGGACCTTCTGCATCTCTTTTACGTTTTATTGAATTTTTATTGAAAGGCGGGAGGTTGGTGCTCTGGTTGATCGTTGATAGTTTAAAGGCCTCCCAGTTTGCCTTTTTGTAATCAAACTGAGGTTTCTTCGGAGCAGTATGAGCCTCCAAATTAAATGAGGAGAGTATTGGAAGATGGTCACTGCCAATGTCAGGGCAGACAGTAAACTGTATCACTTTGCCTGTGAGATCAGGGGTGACAAGGCAGAGATCCAAAATATCTACGTAGTTATTTGAAGAAGAAAAATGTGTTGGTTCGTCGTTGTTTAGGACAACTAAATCAAACTGTTCTATTATGTTGTGTAATGTAATACCAGATTGGTTTGTAGTTTTGTTGTTAAAAGTTGGATGTTTGGCATTGAAGTCTCCCATTATTACAGCTGTCTTTTCCTTTAAGAGAGTTTCTTGAAAAAGATGTGGAGAGGGGGTGACACCTGGTGGACAGTAAACTGACAGGACGACAATGTTGAGGTTTGAAGACAGTTTAATTCTTAAAGCAACAAATTCATTGTTCTGGGTTTGTGCAGGACTTAATGAAATAATTGTTTCACTGTAAGCAATAGGTCTTTTAATTAGCAGGGCAACTCCTCCGTGTTTTCCTCGGGTTCTGTCATTTCTTACAATGTCATATCCAGGTAGAGAGAAATCAATGTGGGGAGAGAGAAATGTTTCATTTATTGAGGCCACGTGTACATCTTTTTCTTTAAGAATGTGGAGTAGCTCTTCTCTATTTGCCCTTATCCCTCTTATATTTATGTGAATAATGTTGAATGAACCCATTTTATTTATTTATTAATTTCTTCTTCTTCTTTCTCTTTCCCTGGGTATTTATTGAAAGTGTTTTTCCAAACATCTCCAGATGGCTTCAAATTGCTTTCCATCCTGGCACAAAATCTTTAGTTCATCTTGGAGGGTGGTGTCTTGCGTTAGAGGTCTGAGAGTTTTGTGGGCTGGATGGAGCTGGGAGGAAGACTGGGTCCGGGCTTGAATGGAGCGTATCTGGGATAAATATGATGGGCATTGTTTGGAAGCTGCAGAGTGATTTCCACCACAATTGGCACATTTAGGCTCATGTTTGGCTTTATCACATGTTTTATGTGAGTGTTCTCCTCCACACCTAACACATTTAGTTTTGTTGTTGCACTGTTGGGCTAAGTGATTGAACTCCTGACAGTTAAAGCATTGAGTGATGTTCAGAGCCACGTGTGCTTTTTCAGTGCGATAGTGAAAAAAATCCATGAAAAATCCTTCTTTTGGTGGCATCTGCAGGGTTATTCAAGGTGACCCTGATGAAGGTGGTGGGTGTCTCTGTTTTCTTGCTGATGATGCGGTTGATTCTCAATATGTCAATGTCTTGGTTTTTAAATTCCTCTTTTATTTGATCAGTGGTGATGTTGAGTGACAGTCCTTTGATGATGATTTGTCGGTTGGTTTGTTGTGTTTCTGACCTGCTTTGGTGGTTTGACAGCTTCACACTGAGGTTGAGACTTTGGAAGGCTTTTTCGGGCCATGGTGCTAAAAGCTGGTTCATTGACTTGGGGTCTTTGGGATAGACCAACAGCCTTTCCCGCTGCAGATTAACCAATTTATAGAGTGATATTGTTGGTTTGCATCGCATTATTTCTTTGGCAATATCCTTTTCAGTTTGAAATACTGTTCTGTTAATGTTATCGATGATTATTGGCGGTGGGGTAGCATTTGATTTTGGTGTGTTTTCAGGTGGTGGCGTTGTTTGTGGACTTAGAGTTGATCTATGTCTTTTTTTCGGATTTTGGACCAGTTCAAAGCCATTATCATTGTTGGCCGTCACGGCTTGGGCATAGGATCGGTGAGTAGAGGCTGTAGTAAGAACAGATTTGTTTCCATTTTGTAAGAAGGCATCCATTTTATTAAGTGTACTTTGAAGTTCGGGGACAAAAGAGGCAAGTGGTGATTGTTTAATATGATTGCTGAGGTCGTTGAACAGGGTTTGAATTTGTCCAAAAATTGATTTCAAAATTTCATCTTGTTTGTTTTGTGAGTTCTGACTACTGATGGTCGAGGGTGTTTCCGGGGCGTTTCCTGATCTTGGTTCCACAGTTTGCAGCATCTCTTAAATAAAATTGTCCAGGCTTGGATTGCCAGATTGATAAGGGTCAGAGGAAGAGGGGGTCGGTTTTGATTTGGTATGATCAGGGGAATTTTGTTTAGTTGGCCTCGTTAGATCAGTTGGCTTGGATTTGGTTGTATTGGAGGGATTTGTTTTAACATTGAAGGCTTTGGACCACACAGCTTTCCTCATTTCTGGTGTCATGGAGTTGGAGCGAGGTTTTGTTGCCATTTTAAGAGTGAAGGTATGAATAGAGCTGATAAAACACGTTGAAGTGGGGATTTAGGCAAAATGTTCATATATGACAAAAAAAAAAAAAAATCTCAGACTATTGTTTCAGATTTTGTCGGGAGTATGGGGTTCGGACCCACTAATACGGGCTATCCGGTCCCTGTAGTCCCGGTGCCAGAGCTTGGTCCGCATTGCCGGCAGTAAGTCGGACTTGTTTCCAGTGGGAGTTGGACTCCGCCAGGGCTGCCCTTTAACCTTTATGGACAGAATTTATTGGTGCAGCCAGGGCGTTGAGGTGCTGCGGTTCGGTGGCCTCAGGATTGGGTCGCTGCTTTTTGCGGATAATCTGGTCCTGTTGGCTTCATCGGAGCGTGACCTTCAGCTCTCTCTGGAACGGTTCGCAGCCGAGTGTGAAGCGGCTGGGATGAGAATCAGCACCTCCAAATCCGAGGCCATGGTTCTCAGCCGGAAAAGGGTGGAGTGCAGCCTCCGGGTCGGGGATGAGACCCTGCCTCAAGGAGGAGTTCAAGTATCTCGGGGTCTTGTTCACGAGTGAGGGAAGGATGGAGCGGGAGATTGACTGGCGGATTGGTGCAGCTTCTGCAGTAATGTGGACTATGCACCGATGCACCGTTGTGGTGAAGAAGGAGCTGAGCCGAAAGGCGAAGCTCTCGATTTACCGGTCAGTCTACGTTCCTACCCACACCTATGGTCATGAGCTTTGGGTAGTGACCGAAAGAATGAGATCGTGAATACAAGCGGCCGAAATGAGCTGGGCTCTCCCTTAGAGATAGGGTGAGAAGCTCGGCCATCCGCAGGAAGCTCGGAGTAGAGTTGCTGCTCCTCTGCATCGAGAGGAACCAGTTGAGGTGGCTTGGGCATCTAGTGAGGATGACTCCTGGACGTCTCCCTGGTGAGGTGTTCCAGGCATGTCCCTCCAGGAGGCGGCCCCGGGGAAGACCCAGGACACGCTGGAGAGACTATGTCTCTCGGCTGGCCTGGGAACGCCTTGGGGTTCCCCTGGAAGAGCTGGACGAAGTGGCCGGGGAGAGGGAAGCCTGGGCTTCCCTACTGAAGCTGCTGCCCCCGCGACCCGATTTAAACGGATAAAGCGGAAGAAGACGACGACGATGTGGACAACCACAATGATAGTCTTAGTACTGCGTTTATCTCTTTATTAGATTCAATCGGATTCTGTCAGAGTGTAAATAAACCGAATCATTGTCTGAACCACACTCTGTTATCCATATGGTATTGAAATTGATCATCTAATAGTCTTTCCACAGAATCCTCTTCTGTCTAATTATTTTTTAAATAACCTTTGAGTTCATATTACTGGACTATAAGCCTTTTGGCACAAACTCCTACAGCAGATTTTTATCTGATAGTGCTGTAGCCAAATTTAAGAAAGTGATTCCTTCAGTATTGAATTCAATGCCATGTTTCAATGTAGCAGAGGACTTGTCTGCTTCCTTTAGCCCCTCACAAATAGATCATCTTGTTGATAGTACTACAGGCTCATTACGGACAACTCTAGACTCTATTGCACCTCTGAAAAAAAAGATAATTAAACAAAGGAGGTTAGCACCATGGTATAGCCAGCAGACTCGTAACTTAAAGCAAGAGGCACGTAAATCTGAACGCAAATGGCGTGCCACTAAACTGGAAGAATCTCGTTTAGTCTGGCAAGCTAATCTTAAAACATACAGGAAGGCTCTCCGTAATGCCAGAACAGCCTATTACTCTTCATTAATAGAGGAAAATAAGAACAACCCCAGGTTTCTCTTCAGCACTGTAGCCAGGCTAACAGAGAACCACAGCTCCACTGAACCATCTATTCCTTTAGGTCTAACTAGTAATGACTTCATGAGATTCTTTAATGATAAAATTATAACTATTAGAAACAAAATTCATCACCTCTTGCCATCAACAGGCATTGATCTGCATTCTGATACAGCAACTTTGGAAACAGCTGTAAAACCTGATATATATTTAGACAGTTTTTCTCCCATCAACCTTCATCAAATAACTTCAATAATTTCTTCATCTAAGCCGTCAACCTGTCTCTTAGACCCCATCCCAACCAGGCTGCTCAAGGATGTTTTACCTCTAGTTAGCCCTTCTCTGGATATGATTAATCTGTCTTTATTATCTGGATATGTACCACAGTCCTTTAAAGTAGCTGTAATTAAACCTCTTCTTAAAAAGCCCACTCTAGATCCAGAGGTTTTAGCCAATTACAGACCGATATCAAACCTTCCCTTTCTCTCTAAGATACTTGAGAAAGCTCCATAAGAACAGTTTACTTGAGGATTTTTAGTCAGGATTTAGAGTGCATCATAGCACAGAGACCACATTAGTCAAAGTTACAAATGACCTCCTAATGGCACCAGACAAAGGACTCATCTCTGTACTTGTACTGTTAGATCTTAGTGCCGCATTTGACACCATTGACCATCAAATTCTCTTACAGAGACTGGAACATCAAATTGGCATCAAAGGAACCGCCCTAAGCTGGTTTAAGTCATATTTCTTAGATCGATCTCAGTTTGTTCACGTCAATAATGAATCCTCCATGCATACCAAAGTTTGTCACGGAGTCCCACAAGGTTCTGTACTAGGACCGCTTCCATTCAGTTTATATATGCTTCCTTTAGGGAACATTATTAGGAATCACTCCATTAATTTTCATTGTTATGCTGATGACACCCAGTTATATTTATCGATCAAGCCTGATGAAACCAATCAGTTAACTAAACTCCAAGCATGCCTTAAGGATATAAAAAGTTGGATGACCTACAATTTTCTGATGTTAAATTCAGACAAAACTGAAGTTCTTATAATTGGACCCAAACACCTCAGAAACATTCTTTCTAGAGACTAAGTTACTTTAGACGGGATCACCCTGGCCTCCAGCTCCACTGTAAAGAATCTTGGAGTTGTTTTTGATCAGGATTTGTCCTTTAATGTCCACATAAAACAAATTTCGAGGACTGCATTCTTCCACTTACGTAACATCGCAAAAATCAGACGCATCGTGTCTCAAGCGGATGCAGAAAAACGAGTCCACGCATTTGTTACTTCTAGGCTGGACTATTGTAACTCTTTGCTATCAGACTGCTCCAATTAGTCTCTTAGGTCTTTGCAGTTTATTCAGAATGCTGCTGCACGTGTTCTGACAGGAACCAAGATCAGAGATCACATCTCTCCCATTTTGGCTTCCTTGCACTGGCTACCTGTTAAATCTAGAATAGAATCTCTCTCTCCATCACCATGACCACCACCATCTGTAAACATACATGTCTCATTAATGCATGTTAATGCATGTTACTAACTAAACTTCTTCCCTGGAGTTTCTGTGCTCTCTCGTCCAGCAGGTTCTCATGGATTGTGGCTGCTGCTGTGGTCCTGCATGACGTCCACTACATATAGTATTACAGTCATTATTGCTACCATATCTCCATTACAGTTTATAGTTAGTTTATGATTTGCTGCTGCTGTGCATCTGTGTCTCTCTATCTCTATCACAGGTTCCACTGCTACTGTAATCATTTCATCATTCATTGTAATTCATTGTCATTTTATCATTCATTGTAATTGTACAATATGTTTGTGTTGATTTGTTCTGTACATGTGACATCTATTGCACGTCTGTCCATCCTGGGAGAGGGATCCCTCCTCTGTGGCTCTTCCTGAGGTGTCTTCCACCTTTTTTGACAAGACATGAACATGTTGTATAATAACACACTGAGCAATACAATAAAATCCAATTACAAAAACACTCACCTGTTTCATTGCTGGTTTGAATTAATTTGACAAATTACAATTTTGTTTTATGAACATGGGAATATGCAGCACCAGAGCACCATATGGTGGATATATTTACAGAGAGAGGGGTTAAGAACAGGTTAATCCAGCCACAACCACGGCGTATGCCACACATAAGGCTTTGAGATATTAGGCTTCAGTTTTTATTGCATTCTTTTTTGATTGCTTGACTAGAACTTTTTCTTCCTTTTTCTGCAGTGACCTCTGCTCCATGGCAATGGTGCGGAAGGCTGAGATTTTGTCTTAGACCAATTCACAATAGCAAAATGATTTCTCAAAAACTAAGCTGGAATATGGTGGTCATGACATAATGTTAAGTAACTTATATTGAGGATGTGGTTTAAAAAACTAAAAAGGGAAAAGACTTCCAGAATCAACAGCCACTAATCTCAAGAGGTGATTCTTCCAAAAATGCACATATTGTGTGTAAAACTATGACTTCTACTCAAAATGAGTGACACTGCGGTAAACACACACAACGCAGCAAACACTTTGTTATGTTCTAAGATATTCATGACAAACCGGAAAGTTAACTGAGTGTGTACTGACTGACCCTCACAGAAACACACACAGCCTCTCATAGAAGAGCTGCTAACTCAGCAACAACACACAAACCCACAAATTAACTATCCAGTCACAGCTGTATACCTCGTCTAACTTGCCTTCAAATCGTTTTAGTCTGTTTTCACTCTGATGAAGACACAGTAATGCTGAAACGTTGCTGTGTTTGCACTATGAAAGGCAGCAAATCAATTAGTGCATCACTCCTTTGTAATTCACTTATTGTCTTCACTCAGGAATTCTCTCATACTTTGCACATTTATGTCTAAGTTTTAATGCAGCTGCTTTATTTCTTCATTCGACTGAGTTGCACTATTGTAGATATGCAAATGATATTTGCGTTAAACTTGTAGAGAGAGAGGGGAGAAATTAGATTTTTGTAGGAATCAGAAACCTACAGCGAGGCTGTTATATAATAAATCTTCCTCACATGTTGTTACCTGCACACACCTGTTTCTGAAAATTCCAAAACATGCATGGTTTGTGTTATAGATCATAACTGCAAGCTATGGGGGCTTAGAGCAGTGTGTGATGAAAATTTCTTGTCAAGCTATCAAAAAAGAATGCCATAAAAACTGAAGCTCAACATCTCAAAGGCTTATGTGTAGCATACATCATTGTTATGGCTGGATTAACCTGTCCTGGGAGCCGTAGGGCTCCTATTAACTCCTCTCTCTGTACATTGTTTTGTGTGTTTTTGTCATATTTAGCTCAAGAAGTGAACCCAAACGCAGACACGAAGATAAAGTGAACAAACAGAGACTTTAATGACTTACTGAAGATCCATAAAAAACAAAGTAAATCCAAGAAAAATCTCAACAGGAAAAATACAGAACTGGGATGCAAGAGCAGGACCATGAAGAGAAGCACAAAGACTGAATAAAGTGTTCAGACTGCACAGTGTGTTAGAACATGTTCCATAAAGTTAATTTCAAAGCCACAATCGAAGTAGAAATCTGTGGAGTCTGTGAAGAGTGACAGAAGACTGTGGCTGTTAAGGAAAGCAAAACATGTCTCTGTTGAGGTTGTTTGGAGTCACTGACTTGGGCCAGCATGCATTTAGTATTACTGATATAATGATGCAGATACGTGCAACCGCAAAGGAAGTATTCAGATGCTTTACTTAAGTAAAAGTACTAATACCACACTGAGTAAATAGTTCATTGCATGTGAAAGTCCTGCATTGAAAATGTCAAACTATGTAAGTATAATCAGGGAAATGTACTTAAAGTAATGCAGAAACACGTCTGCTGTGACTGATATGTGAAGCATGCATTGATGTAAAAGATCTGATTTATAGCTCATTAAATCAGAGCTCATTTTGGATTATAACAAATGATGTTTTATTATTATATATTAACCTACTGATCATTTGTAGGTTGTAAAAATTTAGAAACAAAGTGTTACATGATTGTTATAGTTACCAGATACTCAAAGTGACACATTCATAATGTTTGTTTTGTCCAACCAATAGTCAAATATTAAAAATAAATAAAAAATAATCAAATTGTCACATTTGAAAAGCTAGAACTATTCAATGTTTTTGCACAGCACAACATCAGGTACATTTCCCTTTGAATTGTCGTGTAGTGCAAGTACCGTACTGTGTACTTAGTTACATTCCATCATTGGAGGGGTGTGAAGAGTGTGCTCGTAAAATTCACTTGAATGTATATAGTTGTAACATTTATACATGAAAGGCGTAAATGCATGAATAGTCTACTAATAGAAGTCTAAGTGAGTAAACTTCACTTTCAAAACCAGAGTTATAAGTTGCTGTACAATGCAAGCATTAGAAAGTTCAAATCAAAAGTGTAAAAAACACACAGCAAGAAAAAAAAAAAAGACACAGGTGAGTTCTTAAAGATATCGATCCTCACCTCAGGCCAAATGATATCTAAAGTTTGTTATGTAAGTTTAGATTGTTGTTTTGTTGAGAATGCATCCATGTTTTGTTTTGCCAACAACCTGGCATTGCTGTAATTCAGCCACATATTTCCTCTGCTAAGTCTGACTGAACCACACAAGGTATGAGACTGAGGCATATCTGGCATGCAGTTCATGACTATAAATAATGTTCAAATTTTCTAGCCCAGAGCCCAGATACTTTGAAACTGCTGCCAGACTCTAACTCACAGGTAAGTTCTGCTTTCAGACACCGCTGCCACGCGACATCCACCCGTATGAAGACGGTTCACTGCCTCCATAAGGACAGTGATGATGGGGGAAGCTCGTCTAACTCTGTGGAATTTAAAAGGCAAATACTATATAAAGCTCAAAGAAATCTGAAGATGTTTCCAAGCAAACCTCGACTCTCTGGGAAAACTGGAGGATTTCACATCAGAGCAGCTCATTGAGGTGGAGTGGCTAGGACAACACGGAAGTCAATCTTTCCATGCAGGGACTTTTGTGTGGGGTTATCCAAATGTCTCTCACCTTAGGACCTTAACCCTGATGCATCATTTGTTGTAGGCTTAAAGATTACAAAGGAGATGTTGGCATGCAGACTTACAATATGTAAAAAGCCATTCCAGTTACTATGGTTACCCATGATTAAACTAATGTAATGTCCTCTGTGGTTACATGCAGACAGCTGCTGGTTTCTTTCATCTATTGACATTTGTCCTTCAGGGTAAAGGTTGATTTTTCAGTCAGGAAACTAAAAAAAATATAAAAAATTATAAAAATGATTTGGAAAGTAGATTGATTTTATCATTATTATTGGAGTGTCATGGATGACAGCTCAACATAAGGTATAACTCAAAGTGACACATTCATAATGTTTGTTTTGTCCAACCAATATTCCGAATCTCAAAACGTTCTGCTGTGTGAGCAGCTGGCACTTCAATTCTCTTAATTTAGTAATATTTTTGCCTTGTCTATTTTATGTCATACTGTTACTATTTCTATGCATATGTTTTATGTTTATTCTCTCTCTGTAATAACCAAACACACACACACACGCACACAAATGCTGTGAATGAGTGGCATGTCTCATGTGAGAGTGTGGGTGGGTGTGTTATGAGCCTGTTTTAAGCGGATTGGTGAGAGCATTCTTCCATAGCTCAGCACCTGAGGGGTTTCTTCACTGAATCCTCGAGGTCATAAACTGAGTATTCAGAAAACCAGCAGCAACACTGTTGTGCTGTTTTAAATTGAAATTCTTAGAGCCACTATTGCATTTTGTAAACTTTAATTTCTTCTTGTACTGACTACTTTGTAACTTCTCATGACATGTTTTCTCTCTGCCAAAATGTGTGAGCATGCCATAAGTGATGCACATTCCTTTTAAAGCCCTCCAGATCATTTCCACATACCTGTTTTCTACTCCTGAAGCCTTAACTGATTATACAGTTAGTGACTTGTCAATTGGCATAAGCTCAGTAGGGAGTAAAGCTGCAGAAACTGATGGCACCTGCTATTAAACTTAGTGAATTTGAAATTTTGTCTACTTCTAATGACCACACATTACAATGTTGTTAATTCATATTTTGCTTTGCTTTTTGGTACGTTCTGACTTTGCCTAAAGTAGTTAAGTCATTTAGTATCCCAGCATATATAGTGAAACACTTCTTCCACATACCATGTGGAAAAAATACAATGAGAGTTACATGCAGGATTTATAATAAAGACCTAATTATAAGCATAGCGTGTCTGAATGTTTCACAAGAATTTGACCCAAGGCAAGTCTTAACTTTACAGATGCAGATTATAACGTCTCTCAGCAAACTGTGTACTGACATGTCTGGGAGGAAGTGTTACATCACAGTTCACTTTTATAAGGTTTTTATAAAAAACATAAACTGCTGTGTTGAATTTTTACATGTCTGTACAATATAGACATGATCATTATGTCACATGGAGAACTGGCACAGGACCACCCACTATGATTTCCAATCCTACAGCTCAAGGTTTTAAAAAACATATTGGAATTTAAGGTTTTTATTTTGGCTACTACACATGCATAAAAGACTAAAATATGATTCAAACAATACAAGTTGTACAGAACTTCTATTTTTGCAGACATTCAATACTCTCAATGCTCTATATAACATTTCGTCCATTTGCATATAGTGCTGCAGCGCTATAGGCAAATAATCAACCACTCCTCCTGAAGCTGTCAAGATATATCTTGTCCAGACATATTTTGTCCCAAGGGCATTGCAAATTTGAAAATGGAAGAAAGACAAGTGACATTGTTCCTGCAACGTTGTGGTTGATTATTTGCATATAGCGCTGCAGCACTATATTCCTTTGATTCCTTTGTCTTGCAGTGAAAATGATAAAGCATTCAAATCACATAACCAAAGACTTTTTGCCACGTACATTGGATTGATGATGAAACATTAAATAAAAGGTTCATTCAAGATTATGCAATTATTGACAATTATGCAGAAAAACAGTAAGTATAAATTAACATTTAGGGTTCAAAGTAGAATTTTCTTTATAATATGAGTATACTGAGTATATAACTCAGTATGCAGGTGTACAAAATTGTTCTTCAGTGCTATGGTGGACACTAAAAAAACATAAAAGATACAATAAAAATGAGTAAACACGTACAAAACAGTGTAATTATGTGGCTTGACAGGGTTCAGTGAGTGCAGCAGGCTTTAGTGAAAAAGAAAGAATGTCAGGTGACAGTTCCAGTGATGATAGATCAGAAAACTGGTTCTTTTAGACCAAAACCTCCCACAACCCTGTAATTAAGTTTTTTCTACACCTTGTTGGAGGTGGGGTTGTCTCCAGTCTTATGTAAGACAGTGTGTATATAAGTCTGCTGCAAAGACCAAATGGACACCAAGACACTTCTCTTGTGTGGAAGCTTGTAGTTGGTTGCAGCTGCCTTGCAGGTAAATAGTGATCTCCATTAATCTCTGAATTTTATATAACAGTTTATATATTTCAGATTGGATCCAGAATTCTCTTATGTTGTCTTTCTCCTTGTTTCTCAGAGTCTCTCTGAAGCATCTCGTCATCATGCCTGAAACTGGAAAGTGCACCTCTATCATCAACTTGCGTTACCAAGATGGCAGTGAGGGGAGCCCTTCCAATCCTGCTAAGTACAACAACCAAGACTATGCCCATCTGAAGGATAGCCATCTCCGCCGAGGGCAACTGTTTGTGGACAGGACCTTCCCACCTAACAGCCAGTCTCTGGGTGACCTGCCTGATTTGAGCAGCAGACATGAAAGTCAAGTGGAATGGCTTCGTCCAAAGGTGAAGTGTTCTTTCTTCATGTTAATTTGATGATAATATATGTATATTTGTGAAGTATAGAAAAATACACATTTTTACGTTGTGAAGTTATCATTTTACATTACAACAGCTGATTTATTTCCTTTGCTAAATTGTTCAGGAAATCTTGGAAGCGCAAAATGTCAGCGCTGAGCCTGCTTTCTGTACAAAGGGAGCCTCAAGGTTTGACTTTGGACAAGGCTATGTGGGTAAGCAAGAATCTAGCTAAAGACAACAAACTCATTGTACCTCTCTGAGGTGAAATTTTGAACTGTGGCCATGCTTCAGAAAAGTATTCTTCATTTATTCTTCATTTATCAGGTAACTGCTGGTTTCTGGCTGCAATTAACTCGCTGACATTCCATAAAAGCCTCATGGTGCAAGTAGTGCCTATGGACCAGTCCTTCAATAACTATGCAGGGATATTTCACTTCAGGGTAAAGAAATATAATAATGCATGAATGTGTTAGAAAAATGCTTTTACAATAAATTATGGTTATCGGCTAACTTGTAATTCTTACTTGTCCTGTCTGTGTCAGTTCTGGAGGTTTGGCAAGTGGGTGGATGTTGTTATTGATGACTATCTGCCAACACTCAACAAGAGCTTGCTGTCTGTGCGCTCCAAAAGCCAGAACGAGTTCTGGGCTCCTCTGCTGGAGAAAGCATATGCCAAGTATGAAACCAATCACTCGCTTTAGTAGGTCACGGTCACCAGAATCAGGACTTAAAATGTTAGATGACTAAACTCGAAATCTCACCTTGGATGAATGGTTTCTCCCTCAGAGTGTGCGGTACGTACGCAGACATGAATGCTGGTTGGTCAACTGAGGCCTGCAAGGATTTCAGTGGAGGTGTGCACATGTCTTACGAACTCAGGGGGGCCCACGATTCAGGCCACGATAAGAAGTTGTGGCTCTCACTAGAAAGAGCCACTGGGTGCAACTCAATGATTTGCTGTGGAACTGCCCAGAAAGGGGTAAGAACCAATTTCTAAGAAGTACATGTTTCAAATCAAACTCATGGGGTTGATTTAACTGATCTGTCTGTTTCAGGGTGAGATTGTGAACACTGTTGCACACACTGGATTGGTCGATGCCCATGCCTATTCTGTCACAGCAGTCACTGAGGTAAATATATGTCAACTGAGAAGAAGGGTTCAAATAAGAGGAGTTTAATTGCCAGCGATATTTTGTCAGCCATATTTTGGTATTGGCTCATTTTTCAAATCATCATTTCATCTTTAGGTCGAGTATTATGGCTCCAAAGTGAGGCTGGTGCGAGTCATGAACCCTTGGGGCCGTCAAGAGTGGAACGGAAAGTGGAGTGACAAGTAATTACGTTTAATCATACATCCACCCATATGCGCATGTTAAAGCAATAAAACTTGCTGCGCAAGTAAAAACTGAAGACTGATTGTTGTAAACTGAAATCTGTTCAGAATGTTGAATTCTGTCATCATTCTATTTCCTCTTGTGCTCAGGTCAGACATGTGGCAGAGAGTACGCCCAGAAGATCGGGAAAAGTGCTTTAACCGCGACGATGGAGAGTTCTGGTAATTTAGCTCCATTCAAAGTGTGTGTTTTCAGGTTTAATAAAGTAGTTTACATAAACGTTTGCTAGTTTACAATTTGCACACTGGTGTGCTTCCTTGTCATTAAAACATTGCTCCATAGCACTACTTGATGTCAAAAACTAAACAGGGTGCCTTTGAATACTGAGGCCTCATGATGAATGGACATCATGTTTGAATATACTGAAGAACTAAAAGACACATACGTCTTCTCTTCTTGGGTTTGGATGTTTGGATGTCACTGCACCTTTTTTTTTTTTTTTTGCTGTCCCAGTGGTTGACATTATATTTTCTTCTTCTTCTTCTCTTTTGCTGTGCGTGTTTTTATCCATCAGGATGGAGTTGGAGGACTTCTGTCACTATTTTGCGAATTTGTGCATCTGCTGTGAGAACCCCAACTTTCTTGATGGTGACCTCAGCTGCCAGTGGAAATGCATGATTTACGATGGCAGCTGGGTACCTGGGAAATCTGCAGGTGGAAACGTCAATGAAGGTGAGCCAATATAATTATTTTACCTTTAACTGCAAGCATAAGATGTCTGTTGTGTCTTTTTTTGTATGCATACAAGCACAAAAAAACACCAAACTGTCTCTGAAGTCTTAATTAATATATCTCATCACCCGTAGGGACCTTTGCAACAAATCCTCAGTACCGCATTGAGGTGACTGTCATAGACGAGAAGGAGCAGGGAGATGTGAACATCTTGCTTTCTCTGATGCAGAAGCCTCAGCAGGAGAATCGCAAACAGATAAGAACCCACCCAATGGCAGTCACCCTCTTTAAGGTTTGCATCTTGAATTTTGGTTGAATATTAACTAATGACTGAGCAATGTAAAATTTCATGTGAACAAAACAAGCAACACACCAAGCTGATAAGATTTAACAAAAATAATGTGATGTGTGGGATAAATGATGAAGACTCAGATCAATAATCATTTTAGGCTATTTCTATGACAAGAATTAATGACATTCTTCTTCCCATTTCACATCCAACAGCTTCCACCTGGGGTAAGCGCAAATATCACACTCCACATATGCACACAAAGCAAATTCCATATTTAAATAATCTAAATAAATTTAAATAAATCTAAATAATGCAACTGAAGCAAATTCATTACATTAAATATGGTTTCTATTCTTTCCAGACACCACAAGGACGCCTGGACATGGACTTCTTTAGGAGAAACAGGCCTGTGAAGCAATCACAGTCTTACACCTACGAGAGGGATCTGATCGAGCCGCACAGTCTGCAGCCGGGCGAATATGTGATCGTGCCCTCCACCATGAAGCCTTACAGGAATGGAGAGTTTGTTCTCTCTGTCTACTCCAAGACTGATGCTAAGATCACGTAAGGTCTTCATGGTATTTGATTGCCAAAATGTGCTTTTACCAATGGTTCAGGGAGATCGTGTCCATGGTATATTTTTTAGGGGATCTGGGGTTTCAGCACGCTGAGTTTCCATTCCATTTTAGAGGGTGATTCCACTATGTTTGCTACTTTTAGGGTGACAAAAAATGTTTCGTGTGGAAACAAGGCTGATATCTGCCTCTGACACTTTGGAGAAAATAAGCATGTTGCATGTCAAATCAATCAGTGTTGAATAAAAAGCTTTGCCTTAATAAAATATAATAAAATAAGAAAAGTTTCATAATTAGACTGATCATCTAACCAGGCACCAGCTTTCCAAATTTCATGCAGTATTTCTTCACTAGACATTACATGGAAGTAGAAAGGAAGAAGAAAAGCTAGTTTTGGTTCACTGTTGCCACTCTCATCAACGTCAAACAACGCAGATAAAGTTAGCAACTAGCTGGTGAACATATTGGATAACGTAGTAGCAGAGTGTAGAAAGTGGCCATTGTTGTAGGAAACAGGTTTTTAACACATTCTCCTTCTGCATCCAGCCCCCATGATGGACATGATGATGATGATGAAGATGAGCACACAGACTTGGTTCTTCCTGAGGTATGAAATAAAAGCATGTAGTGCATACTTTACTTTAACATAAGCTAGAGAGCAAGCAAATATTGTCTGCCAGGTTCATGTCTGATCCATCAACTTGTCAATTTTAGATACCAACTGACGGGAACAATGACACTGACAAGGATCCCATCCGTGCCTTGTTCAACAGCTATGCTGATCAGGTGTGTACTTTCCTTTGTTTTTAAAATCTCTTTCTCTGCTCATCCATCTGCTTGTCCATTTCTCCTTTTTCTGATATCAATCGATTTACAGTTTTATGTCATTTCTGTGTGTGTTGTCAGAAGGGTGAGCTGAATGCCTTCCAGCTCAGGAAGCTCCTGAATGACAGGTTCCCTCATGGTGAGACAATTTAAACATGCATGCTTTGAAAACATTCAAAATCTTAATTTAATTTGTTGTCAATCATAAAAACCTTCATCTTTGTCACAGGAACCTATCGCGGCTTTGGTTTGGATTCCTGCAGGAGCATTGCATCTAGTGTGGACGTATCCTCAAAAAACAAAACAAAACAAAAAAAATCTAAAATGTTTAACCTCATTTTCATTATCCTACATGCTAGAATGTGAAAATATCTGTGTCTGTTGAAACTTTCTTAACATGCAAAGACTGACCAAAAGACGACAACGTCCTTCAGTGAATTCTCAACTATCTGGAAGAAGATGAATGAATACAAGGTGAGACATCTAATTTCTAGAGTTTCTAAGTTTTATTTAGCCGGGACACTGTCGCTGATGTCCAGTAAATAATAATTCATGTTTTTTGCAGGCACTCTTCAATAATGCAGACTTGAGCAAGAATGGATCTCTGTCCGACTATGAGCTGCAGGTTGGAATTCAGCGTGCAGGTAACACCATTTATTGATATAAACTTAGTAAAAGTTAATAATACATTTATGCCAGTACAAGAAAAGGTGCACATGCTTCATATCCATGGTTCTAACAGGTGTACTTATCCCTTTCTCTCTGTGTCTGTACCAGGAATCGACCTAAACGATGGACTGGTGAGGATGCTGATGTTCCGCCATTCAGGCTACTCATCCACCAGCTTGGAGGATTTCATCTGCCTCATGTTCCGCCTGGAGAAGATCTCAAGTGAGTAACCATGGCAACCACTAATCGCGTCACTTTTATGAACCACACTGACATTAGTCTTTCTCAATTCCAAAACACGTTTCAGGTTTATGGTGCATTAGAAAATGACAGTGACATTTTTGGTTTGTTTTTCTTTACAGATGTTTTCAAGAACAACTCGTCTGACGGAGTGATCCACCTGAGCTGGGAAGAGGTAAATCTATCTCTTTTTTCTCAAGACATCCAACATACAAAAAAGTAAAAAGAGCAGTGTTGGAATAAGAAAATACAAGTAGTCCTGCGTTTAAAATGTCATTTTTATCCAGTATTAATAGAAAAATGTATGCAAGTACTGTAGTAAAAGTACTCATATGGCCCCAGGCCCCTGTGAGTGTTATAGAGTATAGATTATTATTACTGATGCTTTTAAATGTATAAATAGCATTTTATTGTTGTATTGGGTTAAGTTGTACCTAGCTTTAACCTTTGGTAGTTTTATTCACAACAATGCGTCATATTTTAAGAGTCTTTATGAATCATTGCAGACACTAATGTTTCTACAAACGTCTTTCATTTCAGTTCAGCAACGCCTCCTTGTACAACTAGAGTCAAGTCGACACAGGAGCACAGGAGACACACAAGACAGGAACGCCGCAACCAAACACCGCTTCTTTGAAAACTCATGTCTTCCTGTGCAATAACCTGTAAAGTGGTGACATGTTTCTGTGATCAAATGATTCCTCCAGAATAAAACAATGTTACCCTCTGAAGTTTGAGCTGAAATCTTTATTCTCACACACGTTTTAACACTAAACAAACTGGAAGAAAATGTGGAACAGAAATGATTTTATTAGCTCATCACTGACTACATCAGAAAGATACAAAAGTGATCAAACACAACACCACATTGATGGCTCCACGCCTCATTCCATCCATCCATCTTTCCAACTAACCAATAAGATAACATTTCCTATATACACTCATTTTCTTTATGCAGTGTTACAAGAGGCTCAAAACTCTTTATTAAATATTTACAACATTCTTATTTCACAATGAGAGATCAAAAATCCACATATTCAAGAGATATTGTTCAGGTCTCTGTCATTTTTTGGGCCAATATATGTGAAAACTTGAGAAGTAGTAGAAGAATTTCCCCACATCAATAAAGTAAACCTTCTCTTAACTTAAGACCATGAGCACACTCTGCTGTTCAGTCTGTGCACTGCAGTGTACGATGAAGTCAAAAGTTACAGGATGAGGTTGGCAATATTCAATCTTATTTCACATTGTCACAGATCCCATGAAAACACTAAATCCAACAAGGCATTGATTCTACTGACTAAATACTGTGTGTGTAGTGAAAGCCTGATTTTATGCCTCAGACTGGTGACCGTTCCTCCACAGAAATCAAATAAACTTTACACTTGTGACCAGCGTGGGTATCAGGGCAGAAGAAGCAGCTAACTCATTGTCGGTTTTGTCTTTTCGTGGGATTTGTTGCATAAAAAACAAAACATGAAATAACATTGGCCTTGTCCTCTCATTGTGTGCAGGTCAGGGATGTTCTCAGTCCTCCTCCTTCTCTATATAGGTCTTACAGGCTGAGCGGGCCATCTGTCGGGCCATGTACCGGTCTCTCGCAGAACTCACAGTCTGATCTGTGCTGCGCTTCGCAAACTTGTTCGCCTTCTCCATTTCCTCTTTCTCCTCACCTTCCCGTCTCTGTTCGTCTTCCTTTTCCTTTCCATCTTCCCTCGCAGCTTCCTTCTTCTCTGGATCTTTCTCTTCCTTCTTCTCTGGATCTTTCTCTTCCCTCTTCCTCACCTTCTCCGGTTCCTTCCTCCTCTCCTTCTCTTCTTCCCGATCTTTGTCCTTCCTCTTGTCTTCGTCTGGATCCCTCCTCCTCTCTCGTTCCCCGTTCTTATGTCTGTCTCTTTCTTTGCTCCTCTCCCTCTTCCCATGCCTGTCTTCCCTCTCTGTGTCCCCTTTGCCTCTGCCTCTGTCATCGTCTCTGCCGCTGTCTCTGTCTTTCCTCCTATCCCTGTCGTCTCTTCTTCCTCCATGTCTGTCATCCCTTTCTCTTTCCCTGTTTCGGTCTCTGTCTCTGTCTCTGTCCCTCCCTCTGTCTCTGTCTTGATCTCTGTGGCTCTTCTTATGTCTGTCTCTCTCCCTCTCTTTCTCCTTCTCCTCTCCGCTCCCTGATGAAGGCGACCTCTGCCTGTATTGGCGTTTGGAGTGGGCAGAGCCTGCTGCAGGCTTGCTAAACCCAGACTTCTGCTCTTGCATCTCCTCATTGTCGCTACATGAACTTGGGATATTATCATGGGACGTAGATGAGGGAACAGGCGAAGTCCTCTCTGTGTCTTTTGAAACATTTGAGGTTTGAGTTCTGTGGACACAGGAACAGACAAATACAGTTAAAGGCTTAGAATAGGTTGAATATGTGCATGCTTCTTGTGTATGTGGATAAAAAGTCATTTTGAGCTACAACTGACTTATTTGCAGAGCGATCTGGTATCGCCTCCTCTCCAACAGTCTGATTCAGCAGGTGTCGGTAGAACCCACTGAGGTCTTTTTGTTTCTTCACATCCAAAGCAGCTAAAACAAAACAAAAAGAATTCAAACATTTACAGTGTTTCACATACAGTGGCAGCAAAAGGCAATGCTAGGCGTCCCTGACAGCAAAATCCAACCGGGCACATCTCTGTCATAGCACAGCCATGACGCTGTTTTGGTCCGTCCTCCATGCGACTTCAAACCCAACCCGCCCGCCAGACTTTGTTTACTTGCTCAGATTTGGTCATTTTCCTGGTTTATGCTTCTACATGTGTAAATATGCTACATAGCTCATTTGTGTCGTCTGTTTTTATGACAGTTTGCATGGGGTGTTTTATTTTGAAAATCCACCGGATTCTCTGTGCTGTTTCTGGCTTCCTGTTAGCTCGAGGTGCTCTGTGTAAATTGACACGGGCTGCTCGTGGCATCCGTCAAAAATAGAACAGCTGTGTATTCACCGCAAAGCCGGGCAGAGGCCCGCTTCTGGGACGCTTCTGAACCGGACCACGGCGGGGCCAGTGGAATTTGGGGATTAGGGATTACAAAAAGTTGCAAAGGCTTCATCTAAGCTACATGTTCACGGGTTATTTGAAAGGTCTGCAGTTCAAAGTCTCACCATATCACTTACAACAAAGTGTCATCTGCCCACAGCCTAAAAATAGGTGTAAATCATCAGTCTAACCTTCCATTTCTGCCTCTCTCTTCTCTCTCTCCTGAGCCTCCTTCTGCTCCTGCAGTTTTTGCTTGTAGGCAGAGGTAACGTAAGCCTCTTTATCGGCAAACTGCTCTCCCTCTGCCTCCCGCTCCTTCTGGATCTTCCTCTCTTCCCTTCGCTCTTGTTCTTTCTTTCGGTCCTCGACCGCTCTCATTAACTGGTGGATATACTTTGGCTGTAATATGAGACACAGAGAGAAAAATGAATTAAGTTAGTATGCATGAGGAATTCTATGGCATGCTTTGCTTTTTCTTTGTAAGCAGGATGCCAGAACTTAAGATACAGCAGAGGCCACACGACCACTCTTAGATCACTCTGAAATCCCAGTGTTGATGAAAGCAGCTACATGAGGGTTCAATATAAGTGAGATTACCCTTCTGTCAGCACCACTCAGAACTTTCTTGTTGCTCTCCATTCTCTGGTTTTGAATGTCATCATACACAGCATCATAGTCATATACAGTGCTGTCCTGTTCCAGGGCCTTCTGCATCTCCAAGCGTGTCTTTAGATGACAGAGAAAGACAAAGACCAGAGGAGTGTAAACCACAGACAATGCATGTTTGTTATTTCACAAGTGGAAGTCTTTTCATTCTTCCCCTCACCTGCTTCATCATTTTCTTTTTGACAGCTTCTCTCTGCAGACTCTCCCCAACTGAGGTCTACCAAAGAAAACATATTCATTACAATATAAAATGTCAACTGATGCCAACACATCACAGTGAAATTTCCTGGATCACATGCAGCAATTTGGTGAATGACAACAGACAATTATAACAAATCCAAAAGTCCACCCACCTCATCATCTGAGTCATCCCCAAACACTGAGGGTTTCTGCAGGATTGTGTTCTTTGATATGCCTTTCTTCTGGGGCAAGATCAGCCCATACCTGAGGACAATCAGGGATCAAAGAAACTTAAACCCTGCCCTACAATAATCATCTGTCCAGTATATATTTCACATGTAACCTACAAAGCTCTTCATGGTCAGGCACCATCATATCTAAAAGAGCTCATAGTACCTTACTACCCCTCTAGAACACTGCGCTCTCAGAATGCTGGGTTCCTTGTGGTTCCTATAGTTTCCAAAAGTAGATTGGGAGCCAGAGCTTTCAGCTATCAGGCTCCTCTTCTGTGGAACAAACTACCATTCTGGGTTCAGGAGGCAGACACGGTCAACACTTTTAAGAGTAGACTTAAGACTTTCCTTTTTGATAGAGCTTATAGTTAGGCCTGGCTCAGGTCATCTCTTAGTTATGCTGCTATGACTAGACTGCTGGGAGACTTCCCATGATGCACTGAGCTCTTCTCTCCCTCTCTGCATCAATGCATGTTACTAACTTAGCTTCTTCTGCTTTCTCGTCTCTCAGGTTCTCATGGATCGTGGCCACACCTAGATCAGTGATCAGTGATCAGTGATCAGTGTCGAGCCTGCTGCTGTGGTCCTGCTTGACGTCCTCTACATATACTATTATTATGATTATCATACATTATTATTATTGTTTTTCCTCACCACTGTCGCCAAGTGCTTGCTCATGGTGGAATTGTTGGGTCTCTGTAAATAATATTATAAAGAGTACAGTCTAGACCTGCTCTGTATGGAAAGTGTCATGAGATAACTTTAGTTATGATATGGTGCTATATGAATAAAATTAAATTGAATTATTACTACCTTTAGTCATATCTTCATTCAAGTTTATAGTCACAGTAATCATTATGTTATTGCTGCTGTTCATCTGTGTCTGTCTGAAATGAAGTAAGACGACACAGTTCGTGTTATAACACTGTATGATAACGCTGCAAAGAGCTACCTTTACCTCCATTTAGAGCAGCTACACTTACAGGATGGTTTTAACTTGTTTATGACACCGCTGACCTTCTGCAAACATGAGAGGTGATGTGCACTTTACGTCGAGTAATGACACATTCACCAAAACACGTCAAAGACACAAAGAAACGGCTGAAACATGCACAATGTGTCTGAATGACTGTGAACGATAGAAAAGTTTGATCAGCTAACTCTCCCTGACGGTCTGTCCTTGACACGGACAACATGTAAAAAAAAAGTCAATTCATGAATATATGTCAGGCATTTGGAGAAACATTTGCAGCATTATAGAAGAACAGACGTTGTTTTTTGGTTAAACGTTAACTAGCTGCATTATGAGCGAGGTTAGCATCACGTTAGCATGTCGCTAACTAGCATCAGGACGAATCACCGTTTTAACAAATGACTGTGAGTCTGAACACCACAGCTGCTGCAGCGAATAAACCACCTCACCACGGCTACAATGAAACCCACACACAAGTGAAGCAGCCGTAGTTAAGCGTTAATCACACGCTGTCGTTATCACGTTAGCATGTTTGCAACTTACTGTTTCGTAGGGACCGCCATCTTGCGCCGCTGACTGTGAACGAGCGCGACATATTCGACACAATATTTCCGTGAACCCGCGTTAAATGACAATTTATCTGATTATACACGTCAGCTTCCGTGTGAATATAACTAACTTACCGCACACATGAGCGATATTTATAATTTTGGAAGTCACATTTGCTTCTGTTTGTTAAATATTGGTTTATCATCCCGTTGCGAATGTGCGGCCTTCCATTGACAGACAGAAACAAGTGACCGCAATGAGCCAAATGTGAATTATCACTGATTTATGAAATATTTGAGGCTTTAGAAAACAACTGAACGACTGATATAAACACACAGATGTATTTGCCAACAATAAAAACCTTACAATGGTAGAGTGGTTGTGCTTTATTTAACAATAGATGGCGACATTGCTCCAAACTGTAACTCAATGATCAGTTTGGTTCTTGTAGATTCAATTCAAGTGCTCCCAAAACACACTTACAAACTAACCAAAGGCCCAGGGTGACAATACTTAAAGGTCCCAATGTGTAAGATTAAGTGGCATGTAACAGTGAACTTGCAGATTGTGCAACCAACTGAACACCTCTCACTTCACCCCTATCCTAGCCTATCTAGAGCTTGTGTTTGGTTTGTCTGTTCTGGGCTACTGCAGAAACAGAGAAATCTCAGGTCCTCTAGTACAGAGTGTGTCCAGTACAAGAGGACCCGCTCCCTCTGTAGATATGAAAGGTTATTTCTAAGGTAACAAAAACATAAAAATTCTGATTTCCAGGTGATTATACACAAATGAAGACATACTTATGATTAGTGTATTCCATATTTAGCCAATAAATTCCCATAAATCTTATGAACTGGACCTTTAACTACTGTGAGAATTAAAACTTCCATATTATGGGGTGCCGTTTGTAAAGCGGCTCACGCTGAAAATAACAGCAACATTTTGTCACATTTAGCTTCAAACAATGTTTAAAAAAGTGGTGTGAATTTTTGAGAGTCACGTTTTTGCACATTTACAACATTATTTGTCAACTTAGAGATATTTTAAATATTTAAATCCAAATGTTAAATGTTACACCTAAATGTTAAATTTAAATCTAAATGTTAAATCTAAATCTAAATGTTAAATCTAAATCTAAATGTTAAATCTAAATGTTTCGGGTGAAGCTAAATATTTAACTAATATGCAAATTCAAATGCCGGTAACCGGAAGTACTAAAATAAAAGCTCGAGGAGGTCAGAGTGTGTTTATAGTGGCAAATAATGAATAAAACCCATCTTATCCGGGAAATGAACTCTTGGACATGGATTATCGTGATAATAACTACCTAAAATAACAAACACGTTTGGAGAAACTTTATTTGAAGAGTTCTTTGAGTTTTTAGTGTCATTTTTATGAAGGGTGCGGGACTTATGACCTGTAGCCACTATAGCCAGCCACGAGGGGGCTCACTTTGACTGATCTGTCATGTTCGCTTGCATAAGGGCCAGCAAGATCCTCCACCCGGTACACTCTACCGGGCAAGCTCTGTCCTGGACTGTCCTCTGGACTCCATAGAGGAAGTGGGTGAGAGGAGGATGTTAGCTAAACTGATATCCATCATGAACACCTCTCACCCCCTACATGACACTGTGGGGTCCCTGAGCAGCTCCTTCAGCAGCACCCACGGTGTAAGGAGAGGTTCCACAGGTCCTTCATCCCTGCTGCTGTGAGACTCTACAACACCTGCACCACCTGATCATGTTGTAGTCTCCTGTTCATGTCTCTACTCACTACTACTACATCTGTTTTTATATTTATATTTCTAATATCTTTAACATTTCATTGCATTTTTTCTATTTTATTTCATTTATACTTTGCATTTATTATTTATATCATGGTCACTTACTTTTGTAATATTATTTATACTATGGTCACTACTCTTGCGATGATATTATTATTTGTATCATGGTCACTTTCTTTGCAATATTTCTTACACTATGGTCACTTTACATTACAATACTCTTTTTATATATCATGCCACCTTTTATCAAATCAAATCAAATCAAATCAAATCAAATCAAATTTTATTTGTATAGCCCAAAGTCACAAAATACATTTGCCTCAGAGGGCTTTACAATCTGTACAGGGAGTGACACCCTCTGTCCTTAGACCCTCGGTTCGAGTGAGGAAAAACTTGCCCACAAAAAACCCTTTTAACAGGGAAAAAAGGTGGAAGAAACCTCAGGAAGAGCCACAGAGGAGGGATCCCTCTCCCAGGACGGACAGACGTGCAATAGATGTCACGTGTACAGAACAAATCAACACAAACATATTGTACAATATTTACATATTTTATCCTCAGTACTTGTCTGTTTGAAGGTTGATTGTTTTTCGTGTTTATTGTGTAGGTTATAGATATTTCTGTCTGTTCAATTTGTGTCTGTTTATTGTGTTTTGTTTTGTTTTGTTTTGTTTTTTGCCTTTTCTACTTTTTTCTAATTCTGTAGTGTATGCCACACTTTCCTCTGCTGCTGTAACAAGTACATTTCCCCGTGGTGGGATGAATAAAGTATATATCTAATCTAATCTAATCTACTGTCGGCCATGGTCGCTCTGCAAACATGAATGAATCAGCGTTAGCAGAAAATATCGGCAGAAAGAAGAAAAGAAAAAAGAATCGGCAAAAATTCACACCAGTTTTTTAAACATTGTTTGAAGCTAAATGTGACAAAATGTTGCTATTATTTTCAGCGTGAGCCGCTTTACAAATGGCACCCCATACAATATCACTAAAATAAGTTCATCTTAATTTTATAGGCCTATTTGAAATTCGACATTTTAAGCTACACATGTTCCAGAGTGCAAAGCAAAACAAATGCAGTTGTATGTAGTACAATTAATATAATTTGAATAATATTTACAGATTGAATAATTTCAACTATTCAGTATTCCAAAACATAAAAAAGATTAAAGTACAGAAAAGATACATCATTTTGTGTAGCAGAGTTTAGATTTTCATATTTCCTGTCATGAGCCACTAAAAGGGCCGTGACCTCCAGGTTGGGAACTGGTCTTTTATTGTATATCACCACAGTAATCAGAAACCAAAGCTCACAATAGATCTATTCCCATGACCACACATCATATACAGTAGCAGTAAAGTGCTATACCAAAGATAAGATATAATAGAGTTATCCTTTAGAGCACTGGTTCTCAAACAGTAATACGCGTACCACAAATGGTATGTGACCTCCTTGTATTAAATTAATTAATTCAAAAAATAACATTACAATAATACACGTTTTTCCTTTGCTGTAATATTTTGTTACAGTATCAGCCTGAGCTGTAGTCATGTTCAGGCAGGTAGTGTGTAGGACACATACATCCATGATTAGTTACCATGTGACAGCGAGATAGTAAGTGGAGGTAAAATGAACAGTTCAAAACCTCAATCACAGACTCAAACAGGAAATATTAGGAAGAGCAGGGCAGATCAGGGGTACCACCTTTTCCACCAAATGAGCTCTGGTTCATGAACTGGTTCTGTTCAGGATTCAACAAAAGTCAACAATAAATGATCTTCTTATTAGGAATAAACCTGCCTCCTGTGTCAACTTGTCCAAGGGTCAGATTACACTGCTTTATTTAGGTACATAGAGAGATGAATATTTTCTGAAGTGGTACATGGAGTAAAAAGTTTGAGAAACGCTGCTTTGATCATGATCATGTAGGGGCTTTGTGAGAAGTCATTGACATGAAGTGCTTCTATTAAAGATTAACCATGATGAAGGTTGCAAGAGTGTGTTATTATTCCTGGAGAGGAAAGTCTGTGGCTACTGTCTGGCTTCTGTCATTTGTTATGTTCAATGCAGTCAGCTGCTCTGTTCTGAACCTGTGGTTAGATCAGAGAGCACATGGCTCACCTGTGATTAAAGCTGCAGCTTTGCGTTCCCACTGCCTCCTCTGAGTGACTCTAAATCCAAACACAATTATCTCTGTTGTAATCTCGATCTCATCTCATCTCTGGCCTGGCTGCTAATCCCTTTGGTACAAACAGAATGACGAAAGCAGCCCGATGGATGGATGAATGGATGGAGTGATGGACAGACACTATAAATGGTGAAGTTAGGAGAAAGATGTGAAGGGACTGAACAAAAACCTTTTAGTGTTAGTAACTGAGAGACCCAATCTTTGTGTAATGATGAAGAAATATAATACTGCTAGTGACAACAAGCCAATATGCTGAATTATTTGAATTATCATGTATTTTAGCTCGGCTCCCGACGTCTGAATCGCCACCTAAATCTATGGTCTGATTATCAGGCTTAGTATTTATGTGTAGATAGAAAGGGGAGCAAATCCAGATTGTACATCAGCTGTAATGATAGTGGTAGCGCTGTCACAGTGCATCTGTGCATACCTGCACACATTGGTATCTGGGCTGTGTTACATGTGCCGATGACACACACTTCTCATCTGTGTGTGTGGTTTATGACAGGCTATGGTTGCTGCTAGCTCTATATGCCTCAGGAAGTGAAGATAACAGTGTAGCAGTACAGGTTCAGACAGGCAGGCTACACCTCAGGAGTCATGAAATATCACCTGGAGTTTTTTTCCCTTGGTCAGTACAGCACCAACTTCACTGAAGTTCATACGTGTACAGTATGCACCCAGAAGCATAACCCCTATGAAGGCAGGCCTCTCTTCTTCTTCTTTTCTAATGCTTTAAGTTGAAGTACTACACGTTTAGATGAACTCTCTTCCACCAATACATGACAATAAAATCATGCAGAACCAACACACCACCTCCTTCGTTTTTGTTTTCTCATGTTTTTAATTTATGCTTAGTAGCAACACACCTCAGATGCAGAGATAAAATATTGAATGATGTGACTCAAACTCAAGTTTGAGGTGTTTTATTTGTTTGAAAGATTAAGAAAATGATTATACTTAGGAATTGACTTAGTCGTTGTTTGAATACACAAGAGGTTCTTAGGAAAGCTGATATCTCTTGACTTAGTATCTTGATCATATATGAATAACAGCTGTTGGTTAAGATGTGTGATTTATACATTGTCTTTTAAGAATAAAGCATATTATGGCATTATTTAGAGGGGCACTCAATCAATTTTATGCATCAAGATCAGTTATTCTTGTCATGCAGAGGACTACTCAGTCTTTAAAAACAGGTGTATAATGTCTTCTGTGGCTCTTTCAAGAGCTTTTCACCATCTGAAGAAAGGGTTATGTCATCAGGATTATATTGGTTTGCGACTGAAGACTTTTTAATAAAAATATGGAATGATTCTTATTGAAAAATCTAAGTTACAAAGTGGGTAATGTAGGATCCAGTGTTTTTAGGCTCTCACCAACAGTAGGTACTAAAAGTGATGATGTTTTGGCCTCTGCTGCATCGATCTTAAAAATGTTTTTAAAGAATATTTAATAATTATATAATTATAAAGAATACACATTAGTATATTTAATATAGGATACCCGTTTGAGAAATACATTTTCTGAATGTTTCTTGTTGATAATGGAGGTGCCCTTTAAATATAAGTCACCACCAAATCAGTAGCGTCAGGCTTATGGTTTGACTGACAGACACAACTCATCAGTCATAACTGCTTTGTTTGCGTCCAGCACGCATACGGTTAATCGAGATTGACAAGCTAAGGGTTGTTGCGCATGCGCAGCTGGCGCTGACAGAGGAAACAGCCGGGGAGTAGTCAAACAGTCCACGGTTAGAGAGGAAGAGAGAGGAAAAGACGAGAGGCGACCGACAGCCCGGCTTCAGCTGCCTTTTCTCGCCTTCGAAACAATTATGCTCGTCTCGCCGCTGTCGCTTCCTCTCAGGTGTCCGCTTCCCGGTCGCTGAATGGCGCTGGTTACCGTGCAGCGTTCACCGACCCCCAGCACCAGCTCCAGCCCCTGCGTTTCGGTAAGATCCGCCTTTATTGAACCCTCCTCCACCTCCACCACCACCGCCGCCGAACCCGAAGCTTTCTGCTATCGAGGGGCAGCTTGTGGCTTCATTTCCGCTGTCTTTTCTGTCGGCTGCTGACTGTCATAAAGTGCCTTGCCTTTGTACTCCTGCGCATGCGTGAACTATAACTGCTCATCATTTTCAATTACAATGTGAGTGTCGTTACTCGCAGCTAAGTTGACCTGTTCGGAGATGTGTTTGTAATTGTTGCTGGAGGAGAGAAACGTCGTTAGCGTCGTTAGCTCATGAGCAGAGGACAGTCGCCCCTGGTGTTTTTACTGTCTCCTCTGTTGACATGGTTCCTGTATGTACATTTCCACCAGTTCAAAGGTTCAACTGGCAGTTGGCTACTACTGTTCAAGATAAGAGAAAGTCTCGACTTCCATCGATAGTGTGCCTCAGATTTGTTGCCCTCTACTCCTAATGTTGAACGTCTGCTGCTTTTTACTCGTAGAGTTGTAGTCTTCCTGCCTACCAAGAAATATTTCATGCACTTCCGCTCGTAATAAGCGCCTTGTGACACGCGTGAATGCGGGTGTTTACTCACGCATCATTGTCGTGTGCAGCCTTGGTATGTAAATAAGGTTGTGGACGTGTGTCTTTCTCTTTGTCTGTCCCCGTTTGTCTGTCTCCACCCCAGACTAACCCTCTCTGTCCGGTCTGCACGTTTCTCTACCTGCCTTGCACTCCTCTTCCTGTATGTTTTTCTGTGTGTGTGTGTGTGTGTGGTGAAGGCAGGACTGTGCCCATGCAAAGCAGAGGAGCAGGTGTGTGTGTGTGTGTGTGTGTGTGTGTGTGTGTGTTTTCTGTTCCTATTTTCTCTGTTGGTCTTGTTTTACAGAAGCAGAAAACCCGCCAGACAATCAGGAATAGACTGAGGAAATAATAGACACGCACACTGTGTCTGTTTCCCATCCAGACGTCCTCTGTCTGTTTCACACGACTTTAAACTCTCGGTGTCACTTCTACTGTGTGCATCAGAGTGGAGCAGTCAGTGTAATCTCACCCATTTCTCTATGGGTGAAATTAATTACCAGTAAGATATGAGTGGCCAATGTGGACATAATATCAACATTTATTAGACATTTATGTCTAATTCTTCTTCTTCTTTCTCCCTCCAACTGTGTCCTAAATCACAGACTGCAGACAAGTTATTTTTTAACCAGGAATGTCAGTCACAAACCATCTCTCTGTGTTATGGCCTTGAAACGGGACCCTGTCTTTCACACCTTTTGTATTCTCACAGTAAAACCAGTTCTGTGTGTAGGCATAACGATAACTGTCTTGACTATACACACACACATTTTAGGTGATTTGTTCAGACTGTCATTCAAAATATATACAAGAGTCAGAAAAACAAGATTTAAAAAAAAAAAGTAATCTTGTTGTGTTGAGCAAGATGCGTCAAAGGGTTTGGCTTGTGTCCTTTTGAATGATCGTGTAGGTTAGCGATGTGATCGTGAACGAGGTAGTCTTCATTCTTTCATCGCGACAAGAGTGTGAAGTATAAAACGAGGAGGAAGATGTGCATGTGTGTAATTTAGCGAGGTGAGGCAGGCCGGGGTGGTGAATGATGTGAAGTGTTTGCTTGTGGAAGTATGCTTTCAAGTTGCAACCAGAACACACACACGCACACACACACACACACACACACACAGTGGTAACCCACTGAACAGACATACGTCTGGTTTCCTGTATCTTACTGTCTGTCATGTGACTTGTGTGAAGTCTTATATAAAGACTCACACAGGACGCCTGCGAGCTGTTTTATTTTCCTCACCATCTTGACTTAAACCTGTTTAGCCTCATTGGTGTGTACAGTATTTGCTCCATAATAAGGGTGTTTGTAGTGAAAACACACACTCTGCACCACACACACTTAGATACATTCATTAGGCCTTTACTAGTTTTAACTTGGTGACTCTAAATGCTGTAACTTGTGACTGCCAGCGCAGCACAGACTTGTCTGCAGGTCCCTGCCTAGCATGCACACTCAGGATGCACATTTTCATAAGCTTCACATTTTCATATATGTAAAATCTCTGTTTTCCAATCGAAACAAAGGTCAGGTGATACCTCACACACTGGCACTGACAGCAGCTCAATCTTTGCATATACAATCAGGTGATTTGTGTTCATTTGAAACTCGCTTACGCATTACACAAGCAAGTGTCACCATTCTGCGCAACCAAACTCAATATAGCTAAGGCATTTAAATGTTATTGTATCATAGTATTAAGTGCTCAGCAGGTTGTAGCTATTGGCTCAGGTATGCATGCAGCGACACAAATGAATGTTTTGATTTAAAGGTCTTCAATTCGGCGTCACGTACTGCACGTGAGGTGTTCAACGATCCACAAGATTTGTTTTAAAAATCTGTTGAGTGTGAGAGCCCACGACGGAAACCTGCTTTGGATAATGTGGCTGAGAGAGGATGAGCAAGTCCCATTACACATATACATCGAACTGGATCTGCAGCAGTGTCACAAGCCCTGGATGTAAATCCTGGTATCCAGTCCATTCCCTACTTTGCTTCAACAATTGCAGCTTCAGTCAGCGCAAACAGAATGAGGCAGCCTTTCAGAGTTTATCTTTTTGTCTCATTGTTGCCTATCATCAACCTGTAATCCACTTCTTCCTTTTATAAAGCTGTTAACAGTTTTGTAATGTTGTTAAGGCTAGTTAAGCCTACATACAGTGTAAACAAGATAAGTACCAGGCACTGCAAGATGAGTGCCAGGTGGTAATCTGCTACTAATCCTTGGACCTCTCATTGAGCAGAGCTTCATATTCCACATTGTGCCGCTCGGATGGGATTTGAATTTTACTCTTGTTCTCTCTTCTCTTGTTTTTGTGTGTGAATATGTTTTCTCTGACCAGCCACACCTTAAAAACACACTGAGATCATGTTCCTGGAAAGTGTGCAAATTGAGTTAAAGCTCCATGCTGCTCTCTCTCCTGTCTCTCTGCATCTGCTGCTCTCTGCTCAGACAGCCTGAATACTGTGTCGGATCCTCCTTGCGCTTTGTAGATGTTTGTGAACATGGGAATACTCCAGATACTTTGAACAGTGACGCTTTATTCATTTACATTTAATGTCACTCAGTGTTCAATTCAATGTTGATTGTTGCAATGCATCAACATCAGAATAATAAAATATGATGTTGTGCCTATATTACAAGCTCAGTTGTTGACTACTGTACTGTAACACATCAGTGAATGGGACTTTCTTCTTCTTCTTTAGGAGTCCGGTAGTGGGGAGGATGACCGCCGTTCTCAGCCGAGGAGGTAAGACATTGACAGATGTGGTGCAGCATCACACAAAGCTCCACCATCTTTCCCGTCTGTTACCTCAGCACTAAAAATATATATATTTTTCTTGTTACCTCACAAATATGACGTGCAGTGGGCTTTTATGGTTTATGGTTTTATGGTATGATTTTACGGGGCGGCTGTGGCTTGGAGGTAGAGCGGTTCGATCCCCGGTTCGATCCCCTCCCAGTCTGCATGTCGAAGTGTCCTTGGGCAAGATACGGAACCCCAAATTGCTCCCGAAGGCTGTGTCATCAGTGTGTGAATGTGAGTGGTTAAAAAGACAACATGGTATCTACTGAAGTGTGTCTCTCTGTCTTGCCATGTTGAACTGGAGTGAATAAAGACCTTACCTGGAGAAGTGCTTGAGGTTTAATCATTAAATGTGACTGATCCTGCAGGACTTCCTTCCTTCGCTCATACAAAGAGCTGTTGTGTTATTGTGGTGCCATTGTGGCTGACACAGTCCTGTGCTGTCCCTTGTTGCCTCAGGCGTTGAACTGGAGTTGGGAATCTGGTTTATCCTGTTTCACTCAACCACATTTACAATTGGTTTTACCTCACAAGCAATGGGCCGTTTCCTTCCAACTGGCTGCTGTTTATTTGTTGTAGAAACCAGTGAACTTTAGTTGCAGTAACACTTTTACTTCCACCTTTGTTTCATTCGGCCCTTTGATAACACGTTAAAGCCTGAAATCCTCTCATATATGAGCTAATTAACTGTGGTTTACCGGCTGTCCATTAGAGGGCACTATGCTCCCTGTGAGTCAGGTCTGAGTATGTGGGTCAGGCTGCACTGCTGATCCAGGGGCAGCCCCTCCCAAAGTCAGAGCGCCTCTGTGTTTGTCTGGTCATTGGAGCTCTGTGTCATCCAACTGAGAGGGCTTTCTGTATTTGTGCAGCTGGGAGTGAAATCTATATTCACATACTCAGCCGTGTGTGTGTGTGTGTGTGTGTGTGTGTGTGTGTGTGCGTGCGTGCGTTCACGGACATAAGTATCAGATGTCATTTTGATTGTGTTTTTTGTAAATGAATATTATTTTCAGTCTCAGTTCAGTTTTGAAGTCCAAAGATTGTTTGACCGTTGATGTTTCACACAGCCTTCAACATTCAGCTCAATGTAACATTTTGAATGTTTTTTTTCATATCAGTGGTCCTCTGATGGTGCTCCACCCAACTGTGGAATATGTAACACCATGGACTTGTTGCTTATATGGACATGCCATTCCATTTTCAAAAGATACGTTCTTCCTGAGGAGCTGAACCTTGTCTTGAATTAGCCACAAACCTCTCTGATTTGCTTTCAACCAGTGAGGACCTGTGTGTATTATACTGGATTATATATACCAGGCTGCAGAGGCTAATACATATATATATATTTTGTGTGTCATCTGCATGGGTGTTGTCGGATGTTATGCACAGAAAGTAATGGCTTTCAGCTTTATTCCTCATGATCATGAAGAGAATGTTATTTGGTTAGCTGGTTGTTTCTGGCCAATATTATCACATATTTACAGGGACACAGGATCACAATTTGAATATGTATAAGTCCAGTGCGTAGTGTGTTGGCAAAGAGGCAAAAATGGATTAATAAAAGTGAGCTGGCACCGTAAGAATGAATGTTCTTATCCTGCTGACGTCAGCAGCTGCAGCAGAGCTCATCTCTGACACGGGTAGTGACATCGATTCAGACTGGAGTGAGGCTTTAGTGATGCAGTGTCTGTGTGCATCAGTAGGGCCTTACTGCAGCGCTGCTGATTTAAGGCAGTGACATCAGCAGAGCAGTGACATCAGCGAAAGCAGCAGCGTTACTGGAGGACCTACAGAGGAGAGACTACCGGGAGAAACATGGATGATGGCGGTTTTTCTGGGCTCTGATAATGTATAAATTCTTCAGTCAGATGGAATAAATCTTCATCACTCACTCTGCTGTAATCTAACGTATGTGGTCAGATTGATTACTCTGTAAATAATCAGATTGACTTTCTGTCAGTGTGTAATACATACAAGACTCAACTGATCCCGAGATAGATGTTAATCAGTCGTCAGGGTGTATGTGTGTATTAAAGGTTTGTGTGTGTGTGTGTGTGTGTGTGTGTGTGTGTACGTGTACTGAAGAGCTTGTGTGTGCTGTATTGTATATGTGATGTCGTGATCGCTAAGGTGACTGTCTGTGTCTTTGTATACATGGAGACATAAGAGCAACAGAGGAGTGTCCGGTGTCTGTCTGCATGTAACAACCACATCCTGGCCTTCACTGCTTGTCATTGGGCGGTGTGAATTTCAGCAGTCAAATGAGAGAACAGTAAGCGGGAACTTGAGCAGAGATGGGTCCAGCACCACAAACATGTGGCTTTCCCCAGAGTCTGTGGTCTTCTAGGACTACCTTAACCCATGGCACAGATGGAAACGAATTTAATTCAATTCACTTCAACTTTATTCATATAGCACCATATCATAACTAAAGTTATGCCACTTTCCATACAGAGCAGGTCTAGACCGTACTCTTTATAATATTATTTACAGAGACCAACAGTTCCACCATGAGCAAGCACTTGGCGACAGTGGTGAGGAAATACTTCCTTTTAACAGGCAGAAACCTCGAGCAGACCCAAGCTCATTGGTAGACGGTCATCCACCACGACCGGTTGAGTTAAAGATAGAGAGGGGCAGATAGAGAGAGAGAGAGGGGATAGACAGATAAATAGAGAGAGATAGAGAGACACAGATGCACAGCAGCAGCAAATCATAAACTAACTATAAACTGTAATGGAGATATGGTAGCAATAATGACAGTAATAATATATGTAGTGGACGTCATGCAGGACCACAGCAGCAGCCACGATCCATGAGAACCTGCTGGACGAGAGAGCACAGAAACTCCAGGGAAGAAGTTTAGTTAGTAACATGCATTAACATGCATCAATGACACATGTATGTTTACAGATGGAGTTTACTGAACTGAGTGAGAAGTGTGAAAAGAAAGTCAGTCAGAGAAGGAGAAAGCAGCCTCATGACTAGAAAAGGAAGCTGAAGTGCTGGGTAACTGTCACAGAAGCAGCTGCTATCAGTCAGTGATGAAGGCTCCCTGATGAGCATTTCATTCTCATTTTGTTGTCTGCTTTAAACATTCACAATATTCACACCTACACTAAACTCTTGACCTTCAGCTGTATATCTCTGCACCCTTTAACGTTTCCACTTGATGCTTTGACGGTTGTTGGTTCACCATCTAGCACTTTGATATGTTAAACCGCTCGTGACTCAGCTGACTGATAAATAAACAATTTTCTGCTCGTAAAGATCACTGAGAGGAGGCCAAAGGCTGGAACATCGTGGAGTTAATTGATCCACTTCGTCTAGCCGCTGAATCGCACCACCTGGTTTCTTGATCAAGGAGAGTGTACAAAATAACATAAGAACACACTGAGCCCAGGCACATGTATGGAGTGTCACACTGGCTGCCAGTGAACAGAAAAACACCACTGCAGTTGTTGTTTATCCTGTGACATGAATGGGCAGTCAGGTGGTGACCATGTATTTACCCTCAGTTTGTAATCTATCCTATCAGCTGAAACCACGAGGGATCAACCAGCAGGGTAACCAAGTCTAAGGTCAAGTTTCTTCTCAGTTCTCACTCCTCGTGTCTCCTTTTTTAATTTCTCAATCCTTTTTCCGTTGTTGTTGTTGTCGTCGTCGTCGTTGCTGGAAGCAGCAGCACCTTAAGGTCTCAAATGTCACTGTCTCTGGTGAGGATTTTCCCTAAAGGCCACAGACAGAGTCAGTTACGCAACGTTGTCACCCTTCGTATAGCAGCAGGATGCAGACAGCACAAATATGATCATTGTGTGACCCTTTGCTCTCCAAAGGATGGCCCACTGGGTGTAGAGAGTAATTAATGCTTAGTCAGGAGAAGTGTTGACATGGAAGCCAAGTTACCAGGTTTCTGACACTGTCACCACAAGAAAAGTGAATATTACCAGTGAGGCTAGGTTGTTATTGACAAAAATGATACCGCCATGTTGGCAGTTCTGCCTCTTCCACCTCCCGGCTAATTTAAATATCATAAAAGATCATCGGCTGACCTAAGGAAGGTGGACTGACTCCCAGGTGCTCAAATAAGCCATCTGTAATGGCACCTACCTGTCAATCAAAGCGTCCACGCTGTTAATTCTGCATAACTTTAAGCCTTAATATCATTTGAACAGGTGAGTTGTATATAAATTCACCCTCAGTACAGTTGTCATGAACGGGGAAATTAGCTATAGAGACCAAAACAGTTTTTTGTACCAGGCTGTAAACATGTTTATTTCTGCTGTGAAGCTGGACATTTTAATACTGGCACTTGGAGGTTGAAATGTTCTGTGGCCGCTCGAGGAATTACAGTATTTGGCACTTCCACATTGGCTTCATTTCCCAGACACAGAGGTTGCTGCTTGGACCAACCTAACAACGCTAAAAAAATCTTTAGGAATGGAAAATCAAGTAAATACTTTTAACATCAAGGTGCCATATCAGTGCTAAACTGAATCTAAACTCTGGCTTTTGATTTATTTTAAAGCATCTACTTTACATATATACAGTAAGTATGACGCAAGAGGCATCGGCCACTTTCTGCCAGACCGCACTCGCATTAAAGGCTAACTGTATTTTCCAACAGCTGCACAACTTCATTGTACATCAACTAAAAGTATTTGTTTTTTACCACTGGTATGCTTCAATTTTAAAAATATTATGCGTCTACAACAACAGACAGCATTATGGGCAGGAGCCTACTAAGACAGACCTGTCTGTGAAAGATCCAGAAACCAGAAATGGCAGGTCTGTTGCTGCGTTCAAAACAACTGGACTTCATTGACAAAAATCATTTTACCTCATAACACTGTTATTCAAACACAACAGAGGTGAAACAAAACTCAACCAAAACCTTGTTTTGAGTTTCCGCTGTTCCAGCAATACAACCACAGCTACACAAAGTGCTCACTCACATGCAAATGTGGAGAGATGGTGGAGTGACAGCGTGTAGGCACCTTAAGAACAATTAGTTCCCTAAAAGAAGTCCTCAAGGACTGAGCTACTGCTGCCCCTTATCCCAATATTATTATTATTAGTCATATTGTTAGTATTATCACAGTGATCTCCTGTTCGTTTTTTATTCATTTATTTCTGACTTTTCAAAAACATCTGTAGTTTTCTCACACAGACCTGTCCCCATTAAAGTCACGTTGTTGTCGGTGGTCTCTGGCACATGAAGCCGTCATACAGCCGTCGACAGACGTCGTTGTCACCGATTGGCCCGTGTGTGTCTCCTCCCCTCCGGCGGCAGGATTTACCGCATCCTGCTGCAGACAGACCAAACGGTTCCACCGAGCAGACGTCAGTCACCTGCTCTGCAGCATGTGCTAAATGTCGGTACATCCGCAGTTTGTGAATTTTCTACATAGCACCGCTGTTCTTCTTCAAACCTCTCGACGGATAATTCAGTGAATGCGCGATGTCCATTAGAAGCAGAGCGTCAGAGTGAGACCTGACTCCAGGCTACCCTCCACACCTCAGCAGCGACGTAACTGTAATTACAGTCCGATTCTGCGCGCCCCGCTCCCGCCACCAGAGCAGCGATGCCTCCCGGTGTTGTGACAGCGCCACGGAGCTCATCGGCCGCCTGCTTCTGCTCCTGCTGCGGGGTGAAGATGACACCGTATTTCACCCAGAACTCCGTGATCTCTCAGGGGGAAATTTATCAGCTGTAAGTTTACCGAGGACACAGTGATCAGAGCTCCAGGCTTGAAGATCTAACTCTAACTATGCTATTGTTTTTCTGTCATTGGTTAGATGCTTCATGCAGGCTGCCACACTGATTGAGTTTGTATAATATCACTAATAAGTGGTTGGACTTTTTCTCTGACTTGAAGCTTACATGTCTTGACAATTGTCATTTTCACATTTGCCCCACTTCCCAGTATTTGTTAACAGTATGCATGCATGTGGTTTTCCTATGGTGACTCAATTGAGAGGATATGACTGCAGAGCAGCAGCAGCGTCTTTGGTTGCAGGAAGATGTTTCCTTCCCTTTCCCCCCTGTGAAATGTCTGCCACATGCATGCCATACTCATCTGCTCACATGCACCCTTCTCCACCCTCCAGCCTCCTTTTTTATTTTAGATGTGCCTGAAATGCATGTGTGAGACAGATCATGTTCATGTTCATGAATCAGAGAATGTGATTAATCTGTCTGTCAGCCGGGATAAACACTGGGACTGACTTTTATTGGCAATTTATATGTTTGATCATTCAAGTAAAGACATAGTTTGTCTGCACTCACCCATTGTTCACACTTGTGTCAGACATCTGTCCAGTGTGTATTTACAGTGCAAAGTTGCTGTTAGGCTCTGACAGGGTGTATGAGGATGTTCAAGGATGGTACACAAGCTTTGTTAGAATAATTAGTATTATTTGGAAATTTAGAATCTCCCTAACGCTGCCAGAAACCATACGTATACTGTTGCTCAGCTTCCAACTACATGTCAATAAACTAGTCTAGGCTTTTCCAACTAAGAACCATCTCCAGAATCATATCCATGCTCCATTTTCAGAACAGGACTATTGCAACTCACTCCTCTGCAGTATCAATGGAAATCACTGTAAAACCTCCAACTAGTCCAGAACACAGCAGCTCGGCCTCTAACCGGTTTTAACAGACAACATCACATTTCTTCTTCTTTTTTTTTTATTATTTTTTTGGCCTTTTCAAGCTTTATTTCTATAGAGACAGTTGAAGAGTGACAGGAATGTGGGGAGAGAGAGACGGGGAATGACATGCAGGAAAGAGCCACAGGTCGGATTTGAACCCTGGGCCACCGCGGCAAGGACTGAGCCTTCACACATGGGGTGGCTGCTCTACCAACTGAGCTAAACGCCGCCCCACAACATCACGTTTCACTGATTTTTAGCTTCCCTCCACTGGCTTCTGGTGCATTTAGGATTGATTAAGATGTACTGATCACCTATAAAGCCTGTCAGTTTGGCCCCTAACTACACAACCCCGTACAAGCTGGTTCGCAGCTTTAGATCCTCGGGCGGGTCACTTCTGGTTGTTCCAAGGTCGAGGCTCAAAAGGTGGCCACGCCTTCTCCATCAGGACCCCTCGACTGAATCAGTGAACTATTTTTTTTTTTTTAAAGGTGCTAAATAAAATTATAAGTTTTAGTAGTATTAGTATTAGTGTTAGTATTACTATTATTACATCTATTTTTCTAACTTGGGAATCTATGTGGATGCTGTTAAAGGCACTGTTCTCAGTCTGTGGATCACCTAATTATTACTTATGTAATTACTGCTGTCCACCCCCCCTTTGCCTCCTTCCTCCTCACAGTAGACTATAACAGAATGGAACTTCCTCTTGGATAGTTCTTCCTCTGCCTTGGCCTACATTAATCATCACCTCCTGTATGCAGTGACAAACATGGACAGCCATGCATCACTGGTGTTTGTGGCAGATCTGCGTTCGCTTCATCATCACAAAACACAATGAGGGTTCCACCTGAGTCAGTTTAATCCGTAGTGTGTATTTCAGCATCCACTCAAAAAACGTCAGAGCAACGTCAAAAATAAAGGAAAGCGTTAAGTCCATCACATAACTCTATTGTTCAGAGAGCAGCTGCTCCAAGCAGCTTAGGTGAAGGTGCCAATTTCATGCCAGGCCGTTTTGTGCCATAAAGGACTAAAGTCTCAGCTGAAGCCAGTTAAGTTGTAAATGCTCGTGGAGTACAAACATAAAAACTGCAGGAAGGTCTGCTGGTTTGAGAAAGGGCAAGGTTCATGAGAAAAAGAGAGTTGGTTGGTTAAACGAGTTTGTTTTTTCTCTGCAGCTCAGTATGTCTTCATCTGTCGTGCCTTCTGTCATTTTCTGAACATGTCCAGTTCAGTTAAGCCTGTACTTTATTAAAAGCAGCTGGTGTTTGTTGTAAACTGTGCAGTGTTTCCATTATTGTTTTGTGTATGATGTTTGTACAGGATGTCGGGTATATTTTCTATGAAAACAAAAGATTAAATCACCATTATTGAAACACATTCAACTTTTAGACAACAAAATCCCTCAGACTCAGGATATTAACAGATGTTTTCATGCTCAAGCACAAAAGCTTCTGCTTCATACAGCTGGAGGGCAAAAAGACATCGCCTCATAACCAGCAGTAGTGTCAGCTGTATGTCTCTCACATGCTGTTAGTTTAGTCTGTAGATGGTCAGACTGAGAGATAACTTTACTATCATGTAAAGAAAAGCAGAAGATCCTCACGCTTGATAAACTGAGACTGGTCTGAAAAAACTGTAATTCTACGAGTGGCCACTTGAGGCTGGCTACAGAATGAGTCAGTCTCCATAAGTCCCCATGTTAAAATGTCCAACTTGACAGCAGAAATAAACATGTTTACAGCCTGGTACAAAAAACAGTTTTGGTCTCTATAGTTAATTTCTCCGTTCATGACAACTGTACTGAGGGTGAATTTATATACAACTCACCTGTTCAAATGATATTAAAGCTTAAAGTTATGCAGAATTAAGAGCGTTGGACGCTTTGATTGACAGGTGGGTGGCGTTACAGATGGTTTGCTTGAGCAACCAGGCGTCATTCAGCCCGCCTCAGGTCTGAGGTCAATGATCTACATCTTTGCTGATGTTTAGATTAGCCGGGAGGCGGAAGAGGCAGGACAGCCAAGATGGTGGTGGCCAGTGCTGCATAAGTTAAAGCTGTAGTAATGTTATTTTTTCCTCTCTTTCTTCTGTCTGTCTGTCCAGCATCAGTGAAAGTTTCCTGACAGTTAAAGGAGCTGCTCTCTTCTTACCTCGAGGAAATGGCTCCTCTCCTTCTGCTTCTCGCTTCTCACAGCTGCGCAGCAAACATGCAGGTGAGGTCTTCGTCGAGAACAATCGACTGTTTGACTGTATCAGTAGTATTTTTTTTTGGTTAATAAGGTTCTTGACTTGATCAGAGTTGTTTTTATTACTCTCATCTTACCAGGAGACATCCAGCAGCATCTCCAAACCATGTTCACTGTCCTCAGACCAGAGGACAACATCAAACTGGTGGGTACACACTAAAACACACACACAAAATCCAGCTTTGAAGTTGTCAATCAACTGTCAGACATCAACTGTGTTTTTCCTGCTGCAGGCGGTTCGTTTGGAGAGCGCCCACGCTCAGGTCACCCGCTACATGGTGGTGGTCTCAACCAATGGGCGTCAGGACACGGAGGAGAGCGTGGTGCTGGGAATGGATTTCAGTCCTGTAGACAGGTGAGACAGCAACTTCTCTGTGCCTGCCTGTTTTCATACTGTACATGAGGTTGTAACACACAGAGTTCACTGTTTTCTCCCTGCCAGCTCATGTTCTGTCGGGCTGGTTTTGCCCTTATGGAGCGACACATTGATACATCTGGATGGAGATGGGTAAGATACATACTTTAACACAAACACAATGGCAGTCTGCGAAGACGGCCCCCTGCATCTGTTTTTAATTTGAACTTTCTCTCCTCTTCTCAGGGGTTTCAGTGTGTCAACCGATAGCAGAGTGCACGTATTCAAGCCGGTGTCTGTGCAGGCCATGTGGTGAGTCACATGACCTGGTAGAAGTAGATACCTGACACCTGCCCATGTTCATCTTAGTATCCATTTATTTGAAAGTCTCTTTTCTGTCATGATCTCAAACTTTCCTATCCTGTCTAATTTTTCATTGTCACCCACTCGCTCGCAGGTCGGCCCTCCAGTCACTCCACAAAGCATGCGAGGTGGCTCGTTGTCACAACTACTTCCCAGGCAGCTTGTTTCTCACCTGGGTCAGCTACTATCAAAGCAGGGTCTCCTCCGACCAGGTACGCATCAACGAGTGGAACGCCATGCAGGACGTGCAGTCACACCGCGCCGATTCGCCTGTGCTCTTCTCTGACATGTAAGTATCCAGATCATATGCAACATGGTTTTCATTTTTTATGTTCTGTTTGCCTTTTTCAAGCTAATATGATCATGATGATTTATTGGAAGTATGGTATGGTGTTTCTGCAGACCTACAGAAAGAGAGCTGACTGAGCATCAGATCAAAACCAGTTTGAGGGAGATCATGATGCAAAAAGACCTCGAGAATGTCACATGCAAAGAGGTGAGTCAGTCAAATGCTGGATTTGAAGATGCTCCAAACAGACACATTCATTATTGATTATTGAAGTTTGAGTTCTTAGTCACTGGTATTTAACTTGTGTTTCTTCTGTGTATGTGTTCTGTAGATCCGAACAGAGCTGGAAATGCACATGACATGCAACCTGCGAGAGTTCAAGGAATTCATTGACAATGAGATGATTACCATTCTGGGCCAGATGGACAGTCCTACAGAGATCTTTGAGCATGTCTTCTTGGTAGGTTGACTCAGAACACTAACCTAAAATACGAGTCTTATGGAATTCCTCCTGATTTTAAGGTACTTTGTTCTTGTTTGGTTTGGAGCGCACATTTAAGCATTATGAAAAGCTCAGCTGAAGGGTCTGGCACTAGTCTCAGGGTTGCTTTTGTTTCCTACAGGGATCTGAGTGGAATGCATCCAATTTGGAGGAGTTGCAGAAGAGTGGGTAAGGAGGGAAACATAGTGCAAGCTGTAATGACGTCAATGAACAAAGTGTTATATAATAAGACCCAAACAATCATTTTGTTAGAATAGAATGAAATGTTTTGTGTCTCATTCTCACTCAGGGTTCAGTACATCCTGAATATAACGAGGGAGATTGATAACTTCTTCCCCGGTGTGTTCGAGTACCACAACATCCGTGTTTACGACGAGGAGGCCACTGACCTGCTTGCTTATTGGAACGACACCTACAAGTTTATATCTAGAGCCAAGTGAGTTTCAGATGACCACGTTCTCCTCAACATCATCAGATCATCTACCTCACAGAACTGTTGACAATGAATCTGCATATCTCCTCCAGGAAAGCCGGATCCAAGTGCCTGGTGCACTGTAAAATGGGAATAAGTCGCTCTGCAGCCACGGTGATCGCGTACGCCATGAAGGAGCACGGCTGGGACCTGAAAAAAGCCTTTGATTATGTCAAGGAGCGTCGAGCCGTGACCAAACCCAACCCTTCTTTCATGAGACAGCTTGAGGAGTATCAGGGCATACTGCTGGCCAGGTACCCACATAAACAAAAAGTATATTTCATGTGGATTTGTGGCTGTAGCATGACATCAACACTGCATGACTGTATTATTGCTTAAGGCTAAAACAGAATGGCACAGCTACACAACTACTTTAATCGACCTAATTACATATTTATATGTATCATGTATTATGTCATTTATTTATTTATTTTTTAACATTCATTCACTCGGCTAACTTCTGAGGAGTGTTTTTTTTAGCTGTTACATTCTCACCTCTGTTCACTATTAGACGAGGTGTACACTTGGTGTTCAGAGCTTTTTGCTGAACCCAGCTGCCCGCTCTAAGTGAGATTACTGAAAGCTGAGTTTGCAGGCCAGAAAACCAAAACAAAACTGAAAAATGTTCAAATGTTCTGCAGCGATGAGGGGAACTGCAGAGTTTGGTGATAATCTCTGTGGTTTCGTCACAATGATCAACCCTGTCACATTACACACAGCCATTTGATCATTTGTGAATGAAACAATATTAATTAGTGCAGCTTTAAATTGTAATTCTTATCTATCTATGACACAATACATTTATAACAGTAACCTACTAAAACAGTAAACATGTGAACATGTTTGTGTATGTTTGCATTAAGACGATAGGATTGACATGAAGAGACTATAGAACAAGTCTCAGTTCTGTTCCATATTTATTCCCGCCTCTTTGTCACTCTCTTCTACAGCAAGCAGAGGCACAACAAACTGTGGCGCTCTCACTCTGACAGCGACCTGTCCGACCACCACGAGCCACTGTCTAAATCTCACGCCCAGCCGCACAGCCTGGGTCACTCCAACCCCCATAACCAGACCAGCAGCACTCCTGGGCCCTCTGTGAAAGAGCTGCTTGAATCACTGGGAAGTTCAGCCAGCACTGGCAAACCAGCACACTCCACGAGCCAGCCTGATACTGGCATCCAGTCAAATCAGCACAGCTCCTCATCCTCCAAGAGGGTGGCAGCTCTATCAGGCGAGGCAGAAGCTCAAAGCCTCAAGGCTCCTTCGCACTCTGCTGTAGTCCAGATCAGCCAATTGGACTCCCCGTGTCCCGCGTCTCCGTTATCTCCACCTCTTTCCAATGGCTTATGTGACTCAGAGGAGCCCCCATTACCTCCTCTCTCCCAGCCAAGGGCAGCCACCGTGGTGCCTGAGCTTCAAAAGACAGACATGGTGACCATTGCACAGAGTGTTTTAGTGGGCCAGCCTCACCCACCTCCATCCTTTCACCACCTCCCCCTCTCCCCTGCTCCATCCCCAACTCCAGCCTGCGTGGACGAGGTTATCACGGCACAGACACTGTCCTGCTCTCTGCCTGTGATCAAACCTATGCTAGTGTCAGTGCCTGAACCCATGGCGACACAACAGGCTGGACTCCAGTGTCTGTCCGCACCAGTGCCTGTCAAAAAATCAGACTGTGACCAGCAGATGTGTGGCTTGTTTTTGGACGGTTTAGCAGCCCATCCTCCCTCCACTAGTGATTTTATCAGCTACCCCAGTGCCATTCCACAAGACAACGAGGTGTTGTTCGGCCACAGTGCAGATCACATTAACTTTTTCAGTGCCAGGGAGAAGTTCAAGGGAATGAGTCAAGATGGTAAAAGCTGCCAGCTGAAGAGTTGTGGCAAGGAGCAGCAACCACCGCCTCAGGAGGTCTTCATTCCAGAGGTGAAGGAGGAGGAGAAAAGAAAGGTAAGGCTTGCTCGCAAACCAAGAAATGCTGCACACTTATTTCCATTGCAAACACACACAGGCGATTGTCTTCAGAGCATCTCTGCTGAAGGTCTCAGACGAAGGTGTCAGTATGGCCGCTTTGCAATGCAGATAAGTGTGTGGATGTGGATCTTTTTTTCAAGGCTATACTTGGGTACAATGTAATGTAATATAAATGATCAACTTTATACTGCTGACAATCACAGAGCGAGAGACACCTTTTAAGATGAACGCAATCTTCATTTTACAAGCATGGCCCAAAACCGTGAACACACCTGGTTAGTGCTAATGTCACACACACCTGGGTTACGGTAGGCATCATCAGCCAAATTCTCCCCCACACAGAGTTCACCTGCCGCTATGAATCATGGGTGAAAAATATTTTGTGTGAACTTTTTTTTCTTTTTGCCGTGGTATCAAAAGATATTGAGTATAGTTTTGTAATACTAGTGTGTATATATTGTATGGAAGTTTAAAATTCTGGTATTGTGACGACCTTATTTGGGAGTGTGTTGAAACCACAGCAGTTAAATTTGGTCCAGTTTAACCCAAGAGCACCACCTGGTGGCCTGATGGCTCCATGCAGTGTCTGTCACATCTGTATCATTTTAGCTTGAATGTCTTCTGAATGAGTTTCTGGGCATATTTATGCTTTTATTTGGCGTTTAAGCTGAATTCTAATTGACCTTCTCACTCTTTTCTTTGTAGGAAATGTCCGTCCCTGTGCAGGTCACAGGGCTGAAGCCTGCCGTGCACACAGAGGCTTCCCCTCTTGGCCCTCTTAGCCAGCCAGAGCCTCAGGGCCCCCAGGACCAGGAAGTAAGGAAGTCAATGCAGGAAATTGAGGATAGAGATGTTTCATCACAGAAGGATGCTGAGAATGTTAAAGAGGAAGTAAAAAACAATGAGGAGGGGGAGGCGTCTCCCGCCCGTCTCTACAGCGATTGGACTAGGGGGTCGGTGCGGCGCGTCACGCGACAGCTGGAACAAAGAATGAAACAGGAACACGAGGCTCCGTCACCCTCCTCATCTCCACCGTCCCTCTCGGGCAGCTCCTCCTACACTCAGCGTCCCCACAGCGTCCATCTTGCGACAATATCCAATCCCCAGGGTGCATCAGATTGCTCGCAGGTGTCAGTAGTCAGCAGTGTGCAGGATGAGCAGGAGGTGGAGGCGGAGGTGGAGGCGGATGGGAAAGTTGGACCAGCTACAAGAGAGGCTGGTGATGTCATTGAGATGAGGGCACTAGGAAATAATGACAGAAGCACAAAAGGACACAAACTCCAGCCTGCTGATGTTAGATTGCTCTCTACCTCTTCTTCTTCTTCTTTCCACCGCTCCGCCCAATCTCCCTTTGCCTCTGTCAATTTCCTGTGTTTGGAGGGCGTGACAGAGCTTGAGTCAGGCACAGACTGGGACTGCCCCCCCGAGGGACCCCATAGTGACATTATCATGAGGGAGACATGGGAGACTTTGTGCGAGTTGGGTGCCTTCTTGCAGCAGGTGAGCATGGGCGGAGACTGCAAGGCCAAGCGTGTGGACCAGGTTTTTGGCCTCAGCGCTACAACCCCTCAGAAGCGAGGCAGCAGCATCCAGAAGAGGGTCAGAGAGGTGGAGGCAAGGATTCGCCAGGCAGGGCTGACACCTCCGTCCCTGATGAAGCGCTCCGCCTCTCTGGCCAAACTGGGCTGCCTGGAGCTGCTTGCCAATGACCTGAGTGACTGGGAGCTCAGCCGCTCCTCCGTGATGCCGTCCTCAGCAGAACCTTCGATCCACGCAGTTAACGACGAGTCCAAGAAGCAGCGGGTCCACGACTTTCTTTCCTCAGCCACCCAGCAGCCTTCAGACTTCGGAATTGTTGCAGAGAGGCGTGCTGAAGCCGGAGAAATCTCACAACCTCCACCATCTCCACCATCAAACCAGAGCCTGCCCAACTCTGACCAAGATTCTCTGCCAACACTCATGACAACAAGGCAGCAATATGGAAGGACTCATCCCCTGAGGCGGCTTAAGAAAAGAACTGTTAGTACCCTCTACCACACCATGTAACCCTCACTGTGTGTGTGTGTGTGTGTGTGTGTGTGTGTGTGAGAGAGAGGAATTGTGTGCACCTGTGAGAAATGGAAATTGCATATATTGGATTTAATCAGCAAAACAAACCAATGCCTTTTGCCTTAAAGGATATGTTAAGTACCTTCTGTACATTTCTTTCCCCCTGCAGATCTGCCAAGAGCCCCTGTGAAATCTGCGATATGAGATACTGTGCAAGGACAGTGACAAGGCTATGAAGGTTCTGCTTAATTGAAATAAAACAAATCAGATTGGAGGAAATGCGGCATAGCAAAAACACTTTGGAAAGACTTTAGAAAGGCCTGAGCCTGCACACATTCACTCTTTACATCACCGCTGGTTTCTCCATCATCCACTTGATATTTACTTGATCGCTGTTGGTTGATTTGAATAGTCCGACCTGATATGTTAGGTGGAATGTAGCCTCTGTTTTCCTCTTCTCATGTGCTTTCATGTCTCTTCATCAATATTTGCTGGTTGTTTTTTTGGGTAGGTAAGAAGAAAACGATGCAGCTGATCTTCTGGTACAATCTGACGGACTCCTCAAACCTGCAGCATCCATAAAGATAAGCTTGTATTCATTTCGCAGAAATACTTGAAATACTGACAAATAATGCCAATCAAAGTCAGTTCTGCTGTCTAGAGACTGATTTTTAAACATGGGTTTTGTTAGCAGCAGCGCGTCGAGACATACAAGCTCAGGTTGAAACACAAACACACACACAACACAGATTAGTGTTTTCCCCAAAGATGGGTGCATGCGGAGCTGGTGACAGGATAGCTGCATAGTTGTACAGCGTTTTATCGAATCAGAATGCAAAGAGAGGAGGCATGCTGTTTTTTTTTTTAATGTTTGTTTTGACTACACAATACCTCAGTCAGTCTGAACCAAATCTGACCTGCACACACGTCAGGCTCTGGATTCCTGGAATGTCAGAAACAATTTCAACTACTCGATAAACTGAAGTAAACTCATCTCTCTCGTGTCCTCTCACGGATCTGATGCCACTCAAAACTAGACATTTTCTGTATCTATTAGTGTGTGTGTGTGCGTGTGTGTGTGTGTGTGTGTGTGTGTGTGTGTGTGAGCGGGGTAGGTTAGGGGGATCGGGAGTTGAAGGCAGAGTGTATATTTGTTGAGTTTTCTGCCAGGTTCTCTTTGGGATGTAAAGGTCTATATTGTGTGTTGATGTTTTAGGAACTGTCCATGTTTTTCTATCTGGTTTGTGTCTGTGTGTGAGTGCGACAGTGTAGCACAACTTAACCACGTGGGTGTGTACATTTTATTTTATTTAGTTTTTTTAATTGTTCTCTTTTGTACACATTTGTAGGAGTGTGCCTGTGACTGGCAAGTGAAGCTTCTCTGCAGTCTATCAGAAATGTCTGTACAGGGAGGTCTGTCATACATGCACTTTACTCCCTTTTTCATTTTAATGTGGCTTTTTTTAAATGTATGGTTGCTACTTTTGGGGAGCATGCTTAGGTTGTAGCAGCTGTTGGGTATGCGTGTGTGTATTGTTTTATTGTTTTATTTTAAACTATCATTGTAAATAGTCTTTTATATCATGTGCTTCAACTGTGACCATTAAACAATGGAAATTGACTGTTTTGATGTGAGCCTGTGTATATAAGGTCCTGCCATAACTGAATGTAATATTTCATGCATGCTTCAAACAGAAGATGATGACAGTATGTTTGAAGTTTTAGACATTTAGCAGGTGCGTTTATTTTTTGTTCTACAGTTCAAAACCTGCAGATCTTCAGTTTACTGTCATCTGAAGCAGACAGAGTCCAGATTCAATTCAATTATTCGATTCATTAATTCTTGCTACGGAAGCCCTAAGTGGTCATACATTCATACATTTTATTTCCTCTGTTTTCTGGAGATCTCGAGTGATTTATGTCATTACCTTGAAATAAATGTTGTTATCTGGAGATAACAGGATAATTTTCTCGTGATATTGAGACTTTGTTTTCTTGAGTTAATGACATAATTAATTAATACGAGATCTGGAGAAAACAAAGGGGAACATTCAGTGTAGCAACGTCAGATCCATCAGTCAGCATCAGGCCACCCAGGCATAAACTCTCTATCACATTGAATGTGGTAACACATCCTGATTTCTTTGGTTAGTTTAGCATCGTGGTGGTTTTTAATATGAGGTGAGTCTTTTCTGGAAGGGATTTTTTTCTTAAAGGTCCAAAATAACAGCCCAAATCATAACTCAAGTTATAATAAAGAAAGTTGTTCTGTGGTAGATTTAGTGTCATATCAAGGTTTCATTTTTAGCTGCTACAGTGTGAGCTAAAAAGAAGAGTTCAAACTGAGTTATTTCAGTTTGGAAGACGACATTTGAATTGTTACGTTTGGATTTGTCACATACACCCAAAACCAGAGCAACGTGCATATCTGACAAACAATGCAGCCTAACTGCTCTCCTATAAATGTCGTCACAACACACATGGAAACATCATAAACTATAATTAGAGAGAAAAGCTTCCTGTTAGGCTGATAGCTGTCACTGCTGGTAAACCCAGAAGCAGTAATTAAAGTCTTGGGTATCTTCAGTTCACCACTCCATATATGGCATAGATTTCCTGCTCTGTAAAAGGGTCAGGGTTCAGGGTGGAGTCATGTTAGAAGGTCATTCCTTTGACTTCCTGTTCGTCTTTCCTCCTTCAGTCCCATCAGCAGGATGCACATCTCTGAAGGATTTCACTAAGCTCTAAGTGACAGTGCAGAGAAGAGCTTGACCACTTTCTTGATTGACAGCAACAAGGTGACACAGCACAGCCCCAGTTCATTATGACCTTCATGTATCCAGGTATGTTAACTAGTACAACTAATGAAAGATGAAAAGATCTTCAGTAATATACATACACATATATTGGAACCAGCCGGACGTGCACAGGTCCAAAGTGTCCCACTTCCTGTTCTCTGTAGCAGGGTTCAACCCAAAGATCCTCATTGTTATTTCTGCTGACAAACAAGATGTCCACAAGACGTGTGCAGGTGATGGCTGTGTATCTGTCAGGCTAGTTTGTAACATTTACTCAAGTACTGCACTTGAGTACAAATTCAACTTGTACCTGAGTATTTCCCAAATTGTCTGCATAATGAATACTTTAAATTAAATCTTGGTAATACTTACAATACTTTTCACCTGATGAAGACCACGAAGAGAATCTTTCTGACCCACTTCAAACCTCTGATGAGCCCAAATCTGGACCTCCTACAATTCACCTACTAACCAGACATCGGGGTGGATGATGCAGTTTTTTGATTTTTCAAGTGCTTTCAACAGAATACAGCCATCACTGCTGAGGAGGAAGCTAGAAGGGGCTGGAGTTGAGCGCCACCTGGCTGCGTGGACCATCAACTACTGAATTTGTTGTCAAGCAGTTTGTAAGACAACTCCAGTTTTTGTCATATTTATGTCTAGAAGTGAAGCTTGGGGAAAACTTGCAGATATGTACGGAAATATGCTGTCAGCTATCAGCTATAATTTATATATCAGCTATAAGTAGACAGCTACTATAAGCAGCTGGTGTACATATTACAGTTTTTATTACAGTTGGTTACAGGGCTTCTATATATATATATATATGGAAATGGGGTTGTATTGACACTCCATTTTACTTTGATCACTCACATGATCAGATATACAGTCTGTACTGGATGTGATGAATGCCGACGATTTGTTTGAAGAAACTGCAGAAGATCAAACATGTCCAGGTGGACATAAGACATATATGATGTGGGGCAACAAACCAAGAAAGGTTTGACTAGTTCTACTGTATAACTGTTTGTCTTACTGGAGTTACTTTAGTTCAGGAAAATGAAGGCAGGAGCAAATTGCAGCATTTTTGTTACAGCATATGTCATGTCCAGTCAAGTGTGTTTTATTGTCATATCAACCATATACACAGTACACAGTGAAACGTGGAACATGGAAGTTTTGCCTATGACCATGGTGCTACAGTCATTGCCAAAAGTATTGGCACCATGTATTTCTGTCACATAATGCACTACTTCTCCCAAAATATGTTGCAATTACATTTGGTATTCTCATTAATTAAATATAAATTCTAATTAAAAGTTATAAATTATATTTTACACAAAACTCAGCTTAATATTAGGTAGCACAGCTTTGGAAGAAATGACTAAAATCAATCAGTGAGGTTCTTTCTCCTCTGTAGTGGATCTGTAGTGGACCCCTCTTTTGCAGACTGCTCCAGGTCTGTCAGGTTTGATGCGTTCCTTCTCCCAAACACTGTTCTGAGATCTTTCCACAGGTGCACTCAGGGATTTGGATCTGGACTAATTGCTGGCCACTCCAGAACTTTCCAGAACTTTCCAGAACTTTGTCTTCAACCATTTTTTGGTGTTTTTTTGAAGTTTTCTTCAGGTCATTGTTCTGCTGTATAACCCATGACCTCTGACAGAGACCCAGCTGACACTGGGTCCTCCATTGCAGCCCAGAATTCTTTGGTAGCCTTTAGATTTCATGCACACAGTCAAGACGTCCTGTGGCTGAAGCAGCAAAGCAACCCCAAAACATCAATGAACCTCCACCATGTTTGACTGTTCGGACCGTGTTCTTTTCTTTGAAGGCAGCAGACCCTGCTGCTGACACAGAAACATAAAAAACAGATCGCCAAAACTTACCTGAGGGAGCCAAACCCCCTCAGGGAGAATGTCCTGTGGTCCTGCAGACAGATTAGAGTAAAATCGAGCTTTTTGGTGAAGAACCTCATACTTCTGTTGTCAGGAAATGAAATGAGGCCTTCATTCACAAAATACAACGAGAGCTTCATAAAGTGCTGACACTGCATATAATGCAGTATGTTCAGACAAAACAATACAAGAAACAACAGATAGGCAGTGTAACAGACAGTGATATGTATGTACATGTGCTACATATAGATATATACAGTATGACTTTATGTAGAGTAGAATGGTAGATATTGAATAAAATTAAGCAGCAGCAGAGACAATAGGTGCAAAGTGTGCATGCATATAGTGCACATTGTTTTATGTTTGCAGTTCTATCAACAGTCTGTTGTTGTTGTAACAGTCTGAGCCAAATGAATGACAGGCAGAGAACTACTGCAGTTCACCATGAGCACACCACAAATGTAAAGCGGAATAGTACATGCAGTGAATATGTATGAGAGATGTAGTTGTGACTGACCTGATTAATTCAACAGGCTGGAATCTGTTTTTCTCTTCTTATTTTTAATGTTCATTTTTGTTTCCATCCCTCTCTCTGCAAACCAGCAGCTCTGCCCCGGCTCCAGGTGCTCTTTGGCCACCTTCAGCACTGGAGTGTTTTGTCATCTTGGAGCCACGGTGCTGAAGGGGTTAACGTGGAGCACTAGAAAGCAGGTCAGGTTACCTGTGTGTGTTTATTTACCTGTCCAATGCTCCTCTGTCCTTGTAAGTCACGATTGGTCTGTTAGAGGCCACCAGTTGTGACACTGACCCCCGGGGACGCGCTGGCCCTCTGTACCCAGCGCGCGTCACGTTTTCCTGTACTGACTGAGCTTGTTCCAAAATAGACGGCACCACCACCCTACACCCACCCACCTCCTCTCTCCCTGCTCTGCCCGGGTACTCTCCCCCTCTCTCTTTCCCTGCCGAAAAGCGTCACGCAGTTGTCCATTGCGTCTCCTCAGAAAGTCCGCACCGACTCCCGGACGCCGGATCGCGGGGAATATCATTGAAAGGAATAAAGAGCAACAGAAGGAGGAGGAGGAGGAGGAGGAGGCACAGGCTTGTACGACAGAAACCGTGAGAGTTGTCCAGGGAAGAGGGGTCTCCCCAAAACCTGAGGTGAGCTGCGGGTCTTAATGTCTGTGTCAGTGTCGGTGCTGCAGTGGGTGAGAGGTGCGCCAGCTTCTTTACTGCACTGCTGGAGAAGAGCGAGCGCGTCTGTACCTTTTGGAAATGCTAAGGACAGAGACAGGGTCGGTACATTGTGATTGTGCACTTTCTCCCCCCTCCTGTGGACGGAGCAGATCTTGAGTCGTGCCTGGCAGCTGTGGGCTACTTTAAGGAGCACGTTGTCCCATACTAACCTCCCCCTCCCTCCCTCACACCTCCTGCGCCCCTGACCGCCTGTCTTCCCGTGTTTGTGTGCGTCCATGTAGGCTGTGTTTTAAATGTACTGTCCCGTTCAGTGCCGACAAAGCGCCAAACAGTGCGTTGCCTTCATTCTGGGACTATTTAGGATGAGGCTGGCGGGTGGGAGGAGCGGCTGGCCCGGGAGGGACAGTGCAGTTTGTCATGTCTATATTAGGAAAGTGGCAGTGTCATTCTTTTGCTCTGTCTCGACTCTCCGAAGCCGTGCCATGCGCGACAGAGAAGGGCCATCTCATTAACCCGAGGCAGAATTAAAGGAGCATGCCGGAGATGTTCCAACTTCATTTTCAAAGCACGTCACAGATTTCTGCTTTTCCAAAAGCGCACTGTAAAAACAAAAAACAAAAACTGTCAGCTGTGGTTGCCAGAGTTTTAGGAATAACCTTATATGATATATTATTAAGGTAAAATGATTTTAGTGCTGTTGAGTTCGCACAGGTTGGCCTTTTATTCCAGATTTTAAAATGTCTGTAGATTTTATGATGAAGGGCTGCCAAAGCATGACAGTGAAATAAAAATGACAGTGTTTTACTGTCTAATTAACATTAACTCTAATATGAAATGCTCCTTTATTCTGTATACATTCTCTTACAGTGCTGTGTAAATAAAGCTTTTGAATGTGTTTTACTGTGTACAGGAAAACACACTTCATACCTCAGTAAAGTTTTTAGACCTGCTCTGTTAAAATCTGTCTCCTTTCACTGAGGCAGATTTTTTATGGCTGGTTCTGTGAAGATTTGAGTTTTTCAAGCTCTTTCCTGAAACAGCCCATGATCGGTGTGTTTTCATGTTCAAATGAGAAATAAGGTGTGCAAAATAAATAAATAATGATTACTTTTGTCAAATGCTTGAGAAAATTGAAATCAGAGAAGTAAGACGTGTAGGTGATGTGGGCTTCTATTCTAAGTGTGGAAGAAACATATTAATGTTGCATAAAATATTGTTACTACCATCAAATCTCCGACACAGAATCAATAACAAAAATAGCATGTGTGATATTGTATTTGTCCTGAGATGCCTCACAGCTGGCCCGCCTGAAGTGGACACTGGAATGTAAATCTCTTGATAACAGAGAGCTTCCAGGAAAGAAGCAGGAGCTCCTGTCCTCTCATCAGCCTGGTTGAGTCATGTGTCTCTGTGTCTGTGGGTTCAGTTCGGGGCTACATTTATTATATATATATATTTAATTAAAACTCATCACTGAAAGCTGTGAAGACAGCAGGATTTGGGTGACTTTATGTCACACTCTTGGTAAGTTGACAAATTTCTACAGAAATGGAACTGGACCCTCGTCAGCTGGTGATCTTGATGGTTTTATTTTAGTCAAGGAACAGACTGTTTGAGTTTATGATCATCCACCAAACAAGAGGAAGAACTCTGGTCTTCAGGGACTGATGCAGGCCTACTTCTAGATTTGGGTTTTTAGCTTTGGCCTTATGTAAGCCGGTGCAGTCAGAGAGTGTATGCTCGATAAATACATATTCTCATAGGGATTGTATCACATGGGTGTGAGTGAATGTAACACTGGGATCCCATCTGTCATATATTAAGTTTTCTCTCTGCCTTTTATCTGTTCTCTGTGTCTTAGTGTTTGTCTTTGATGTGTGGCCGCCACATAGTGTTTGGTGGGACAATCAACTATTAATATCTGCACTGATGGCAGGCACTGTTACAGAATATCTCCTGTGTTTCGGAGGATTACAGTCGCTCTGGCCCGGTGCCCGGGACAGCCGCAGAACAGCAAGTTGTCAGTCAACAAATAGCCTAAAAACACATTACAGAGTTCATTAATCACAGAAAAGCAGATGGTTATTTCAAGCTTAGCTTCAATTCAAAGTATTTCTTTCCAACATCATACAGTCCTGACTAAATATGCGACATTAAAGTAGAAAAACAACACCTGACTCAAACCTCTTTGTCGGTTTGATCCAGTTTGATCAGCAGTGACAGTAACAATCCATCAGCTGTTCTCAATACTCGTGACATACTATGACGTTTTCCTTCGTTCCACCAACTTCAGACCAGTGAGATGAGCAGAGAAAGAAATAACCGGAACTATTCTAACTTTGACAGAAAACAGTGTGTTCATGCAGGATCCCATCACTCCTGTATAGAGAAGAGAATGAAAAGATTTGCAGGGCCTTCAAAAGGTCAATCAGCTCAAATCAATCAGCTGCCTGATTATGAGCAAAGAAAAAAGATTCAGTGCTTGCTCATCCATGACATAAATAGAATCTGCTTTTTATGACTCTTGATGTGAATATTAAAAAACAAGAAAAAAGTGATGGAACCAAAATAGAAAGCTTGAAAGCACCTTAGCTACAGAAATGAGTCATCTTCAACCTTGAATTTGACTGACAGCAGCAGAAAACTGTTCATTAAGTGATTCTTAATGTTCAGCAAAGAAAACTTTTATAAAAACAAGCTGCCTCAGTGACAAAGACAAGGACAGACTGTGCATAGATATAAAGAATATAAGGTACAGAGTGCAGAGAAGGCAGTTTTGGGAAGACAGGCTCTAATGTAGTCTTTAATTACGTCTGTGGATGAGCTCGAATAAAACGGTCTTGCTGGAAGTCTTAAAAGAAAAGTATTTTTCTCTGATATTCATCTTTTTATCCCCTTTTCCATCCCCTCCTCTCCTTCCTCTTCCTTTTCACCTTTTTCTTACTTCATCTTTACCTCCTCCTACCTTTCTCTGCTTGCTGCAGCCATGAGTCGCAGCATCGTGCGGCAGAGTAAGTTTCGCCACGTCTTTGGCCAGATGGTGAAGGCTGAGCAGGCGTACGATGACATTCGTGTTTCCAAGGTGACATGGGACAGCTCCTTCTGTGCAGTCAACCCAAAGTTCCTGGCGGTCATCGTTGAATCCAGTGGAGGAGGAGCGTTCCTGGTCCTGCCTCTCTCTCAGGTCAGTAAGGTCAACAAGGGGAAACATTTGTGGGCTGCTGAGGGTGGAAACACAACAGATTGTCCATGACATGAGTGTCTGCCTCTGAAGATGACACTAAATGTGGATTTTCCCAAAAAAAAAAGATGTAATCAAATCTGCAGGAAACACTTAAACACTGAACATTTTGGGGGGTTCTAGATGCTTAAATTGGTAGTGCTTGTGCTCATTGTACTTAATATATCATCTTTACCTATTTTTATACGTTTCTTCTTCTTTCTCTTAAATCTAAATTCATTACTCCATGTGCTCAATAGACAAGGAAGTTGGTGCTCCAATAAGTTACATTAAAAAAAGAAATATGTATATAATGTATTCTGCTGCAGAGTGTGAGTAAGATTGTAAATGAAACTGTGAGAGGAATAAGTTGTACGTCGGGGAAGATTGATGATGGCATGTCTGTCTGTCTGTCATTGAAATATCTTAGCTAATGAGACATGAGTTGTCATTATGTGTAGTATATTCACAGTCCCCAGAGGATGAACTATATGGACTATTCCTCTAGCGACATCATGAGGTTGACTATTAGCTAGATTTCCAATATTAGTGTGTGAGCATGCGAGCATGCTGACATTTATCTCAAAGCATCACATTATAAGTTTAGTACAGTCTCATAACGTCACATGACACATGGCAACAGATGAAGGTCAGATGTGCTCTTCCTGTTTGAGAGTTTAACAAACATACAAATAGTGATTGCATCAGTATTCTTTTTGGAGGCTCGTCCCAGTGACTGAATGCTTTGTAATGTTAACCATAGGTGGCTATAAAAGGATTGATGTTGTAACGAGGAAGGTGAAGAAAAGGCTGCTCTATACTGGAGTCAAATCATTCCTGTGACCTCAAGTCTCATCCTCTGAGGCCTTGAAGGTAAATGTAATTCAGAAAACAAAGCTGATTACTGCCAAGTCATGGTGTCAGCAGTGCAATGGTTCATACAGTTTAGAGGCTGTTGAAAGCTGTTGGTTTTAGAAATATTACTTATTTTAGTTTAATATGTTTAGCTTGAGTTTAGCATGTTTTCCTTCTAACAGCAGAGGATAGAATATTCTTCTAGCTGTCCCGTTGGGAAGGACAGAGTAATTACTAAAACAGAAATACAGCGACAGGAAAAGCAACAGGTCATGACAGATCAGACGTTTAAAGCTGCGACGCTTCAGCGTGGTGTGAAGCCTCGTGATGATAACAACATCACCTTAAAATAAACGATGGACATCAGAAAGACAAAACTAAACTTGTGCGTGCTAATCCAGTGTTGTCCCTCAGTAAATTAGATTACTGATGGTTCTGGTTTGATAAAAGCAGTCATCTGCAGGGAGGTTTTTAGTTATTACATGCTGATGTATTCATTTTCGTGGTTTTTCGCAGCTCCTCCAAATAACTACTGTGTAATCAGCCAAGTCTGCAGCAATTTAGTTGACCTGTGAGATGCCTCCACGCAGCAGGTTTCATTTGAGCCAGACTGCTAACACCAACTGCCAATCACAGTTCAGCATTACAAGAACTGACTTCTGTCAGAAAAACACTGTAGTTTTTGAAGAATATTGTAAAATGCTGGTATCTGGAGCCTATAGTTATGGTCATTGTTGAAATATAGAGATGGGAATAATTCATTTTTTGAAATAAATCATTTAGAATTTGAGGAGTGTAATGAAGTCATTACTGCTAAGATTGATCAGAATGTCAGCATTAAATAGTGACAAAGAGAAAGAAGAGTAACAGAGTTTTGGAGGCACGGTGAAATGGATGTGATTATATACTGGAGTCATGGTGAACAGACATGCTATTAATACACACCAACGTGCTCTCCATCCTCCAACTCCCCCCTCCGGGTCCCCAACAGGCCACAAGAAAAACTCCCCTTTCAACGCCTCGTCACTCAGTTATAAATACACCTCTCTTGGGGTGTGTTTTGTGAGTGTGTGTGTGTGTGTGTGTGTGTGTGTGGACTGGAGGGAGTGATATCTCAAAAGTTGATGTTCACACGATACAAACAGAAAAACATGAAATAATCTGGAAGTGACTTTATGATTTTAGTTAGTGTTCTAGCAAAATGTCTGTCCACCATGAAGCTGCAAGTTTTGGTTAAATTCTGAAGGTTTTGACACATTTGGGCCCGTGTACATTAGAAATTCAAACTTCTCCAAGGCGCCACTTGTATAATAAGGGTCCTGCATTATCATCTAATCTTGTGGCCTCACTTATAGAGGAACCATGTGTCAAAACAAATGTTTTAATTCATACTGTGCTCACGTGATGTATATCTCTAAATAACAAGTCTGCTTGACTAGGTCTAGACTACTTTTTATAATATTATTTAAAGCGACACAACAATTCCCACCATGAGCAAGCACTTGCCGATGTTGACGAGGAAAAACTTGGTTGGCTTGGCTCATGGTGGATGGCCATCTGTTCCGACTAGTAGTAATCTCACCACAAGGTCCATATTTTATTCGTATTACATCGTCCACATCAGCAGATGAAGGAGTTTGCCCAGATATTGATTGATTGATATTCATTTTGTTCCAGAGCACTTAAAAGTCAGTGTGAAGGAAGTTCTGAGATTTCTTTCAAAATACATTAAATATGTTGAACAATAGTTGCTGAAAACATGTGAAAGACTTTGAACGATATATTAGTGAAATGTGGACTTAGAGGTTAAAACAGTTTTTCACCAGTTTTCAGTCCAGGATTTTGTGGACGGTCCTTAAAGGGTGGCTCGATGACACGCTGAGGCCACCCTGAGCATACCGCACCCCTAGCAGAGAGATAGAGATGAATTCATCTCACTCAGTGTTTCAAAGTTAGTCATGTCATTTTCTGAACTCATCTGACACGTTTCAGTCACTTCAAAATGGCTGCTTGACTGCTCCCACGAGTGGGCGTGGCTTCAGCACATTCAGAAAACATGCCCCCACAGTCCTGGAGCTGAGAATTAATTTTTACCCGATTTTGACACCTAATTTAATAAACTTGACGATATTTTTAATTATTGTTTAATTATATTTGCCTGGATGGTTAATAACACTTTCTCCCTTGGTCTGACAAACTCAGAACACACATTTATTCTTACTTTACACAGACTTCTTGTTCATGTTGGATGGTTGGAGATTTATTCTTAATCTTGAAAATAGTAGTTAGGAAAATGATCACACCATAAGTCAATATGGACAAGGAGTCCTTAAAAATACTCAAATATAAAGAACCTTTCACTTGGAGTCTGCTTTCAACCTATATTTCTTGGCATTTGTTTTTTACTTTATTTTTTACATCCTAACTCAACTTTGTGTGTCACTGCTGTTCTGTGTTGCAGACAGGTCGTGTGGATAAGAACTATCCGCTGGTCATAGGCCACTCCGGACCTGTCCTCGATATAGACTGGTGCCCCCATGACGACAACATCCTGGCCAGCTGCTCGGAGGACTGTACTGCGATGGTAATGAGACTGTGTCTGTGGAGAAAAAAGCTCTGAGTAGGAGGGAGAAGTTGCAACTGCATGTGGGGGAGTTTGTTGTTCAGTGACTCAGATCATAGTCATGGATGTCATCACGGCCTGAGTTCGTCACGTCTGCCTGCCTATCTGTTAAATGAGTGAATGGAATCAGTCAAGGTATCAGTGTATCTACCTGCCTGACTGTCCACCCACCTGTTCTGCCTCATCTCTATCTCTTCATCAGTCTGCTTGTCATATTTTGCTCTTGACAAGTTAGTCAGAAGATGTTGTCTGTCTGCAACCAACCTCGTCATTGTAATGCAGCTGCTAATCCTGCTGCTCCAGCCTGTTCAGTGTGTGTGTGTGTGTGTGTTGTGGGTGTGGGTGGGTGGTTGGGGGACAATAGGATGTTTTTTTCAGTGTGATACCTTCTTCAGACTCTCTGTTCTCTGCTCACTCATACTTAACTGTGCCTACATTCGGTGTTTAATATGCATTCAGCATCCTCTCATCAGACCGCAGGATGTAGAGAACAGTTTAAATAATCACCATCCGTCTGTGGTAGTTATGTTCTGCTCTACCTGCTGTCTGTCAGCTCACACTAACAGGAAATAATCTGCAGCGCCTTCTAACTTGGACAAAAAATGAGATAGTGACATAATAAGACCTAACCCTGCTTTACAGTGTTGTGTGTTGTTAAATTTTGGACTGAATCCATGCAGAAGCTTTAGTAGTTCTTTTAAACCTGCTGTGACACACTGCAAGTATCTGCAGCCCTGCAGCTCATGACTTCAGTCAGCAGGGGTCACTGTGAGGCCTGGATGATATTAGACATATATAGTCTATAGATAGTTTAATCATGACAGGAAACCTGATTTGTTTGTATGAAAACATTATGCCTATGTATTATTAGTAATGCAAATAATATATACTATAGTTTATAATCATTTTAGAACTGACTCCTTTGTTTTCTTAGTGATTAACTTTTATTTTAATCTGCAGACTATTGTCCAGTTTAATCGATTTATTATTTGGTCTATAAAATGCCAATGACAATGAGTCCAATGTGTGAAGGTGATGTCTTCACATGTTTTCCTGTCTGATCAACAGTCCACACACAAAGTGATTCAGTTTGCAGTGATGTAAAAGAGACAAAATGGAAAATCTTCTCAGTGGAAGAGCTGGAAGAAGCAGAGTGTCGCTTTAGAAATCATTGAGACGATTGAAATTAAAGAGAAAAATAGCTGGTGATTCATTTTTCTGTCAGTTGACCAGTTGATTCACCAACTCCAGCAATGTTTCAGATCTTCCAGGGTGGCTGTGGCTCAGGAGGTAGACCAGGTCGTCCACCGCCAGTCTGCATGTCAAAATGTCAGATACTGAAGCCCTGAACATGTGTTATTGATGTGTGGATGTGTATGGTTAGCAGTTGGCACCTTGCATGGCAGCCAGAACCATCAGTGTACGAATAGGTGAATGAGATATGTAGTGTAAAAAGTGTTTGAGTGGTTGGAAGACTAGAAAGGATTTAAGTACAAATAAATACAGTCCATTTACCATCTTTTCTGCTTCTTCAACTAAGAAATGCGATCAGCACACATCAGGAACTCTCTTTTTCAGCCTGTTAATCTGCTCACAGAGATAAGAAGTTCCTTACGTCACATTACATAGCTGTGTGTGTGTGTGTGTGTGCAGTATGTATCAAGTGTGTCAGCATGTGTCAATGATAACATTTTTTGGTTTGTCTGATGACAACACGTCCGTTGACTCAGCATGTATCTGTGCTTCAGCACAGTTGTCACATTTGCCCGCACTTGTTCACAACGACGTCGCAGGAATCCGTGTGCGCTCGAATGATTGAATCGTTGCTTCTCTGATGACAACAGCTGCTGGGATGCTGTTTGAGTGCTGTGTGTTTGCCTTTGTATGTGTGTGTGTGTGTGTGTGTGTATGCTTTGTTTATGTCCAGCGCACAGACGGACAGTTGCAGCTGTCCAGTCTTGGCGGTGTTGCAGAAAGGCCATGACTGTGATGTCATTCTCTTCAGCTCACAGAGACGGATCATTGTGTCGTCTGAAAAGACTCATTAGAGTATGTTTATGAGTGTGTGTGTGTGTGTGTGTGTGTGTGTGTGTGTGTGTGTGTCTGTGTGTGTGTGTGAAGCAATGGGAACAGAGCAGTGTGTGTGTGTTCATTTGTCCGTATGTGGATCAACTCATGACCCACTGCGTGGTCAGTTTTGTTGTTTGTGTTTTTGTGGCCCTGTCCTGAATCCTCCATGAGGAAATCATCATGAGCATGAAGCACCACCTGTTCAGGTCACTGTGCTTTTAAAATGAAATGTACATTTCTATGAAAGCACTGTGACCAGTGGTTGGGGTCGTAGCTACCATTGAGGACACTGACGTCCGGTCCTTATGAGTGTGCAAACAACCAGTGGGGCAGCTTGCGTCCTGCCATCACATAGAAATGACGCACGGTGTATTTAAAAAATGCCTTTGTGTCTGGGAACTGAAGCCAGTGTGGGAGTGCTAAAAACTGTGATTCCTCAAATATCCACTCGAGGCTGGCTACAGAACACTTCAGCGTCCAGAGGCGCCCATGTCCAACTTCACAGCAGAAATAAACATGTCTTGCACTCGACTGGGTGTGCAGGGGTTGCTATCAATGTTTCTGAATTCCTGGCTCACCCAGTGTGTGCTGGTACAGGCTCCACTGTCCCAAAAAATCATAGACAGATCAGAAAAGGAATGATGATGAATATTTTGGACATGTTTAGTAAGCGTCCTGTTTGAGTTGCACACAGGTGTGGAAATTAGTTTGTATGTGTCACCTCAACTATGAAGTAACAGAAATGTAACTCTGTGATGACACTCACTGGCAGTAAACTTATTAACCAATTCAAATGACTAAGCTGTGGATGTGTAGCTAAGTATGTACTCAATATATCTATATTTTTATATATATGTTTTTTCCCAATGGCGCACAAATCTTCTGGGTAATTTAGATACAGTAGAATATCAAACACTTTAAACTGTTCACATCAACCTAGTCATCATTTCTAATTTCAGTTGCAAACACCTCAACGAATCTTTTAGAGGCGTAAAGGACAAAATAAAATTACGGGAGGATTAAATGGTTCAGTGGATTACATTTACAACACACTGGTTACTGGACAGATAACATTTCTTGTGTGACAGCAGACAGACTTACAGACTGTTCTGATTTTCCTCCGTCCCTCCTCTCCAGGTGTGGCAGATCCCAGATCATACGCTGACTCGCCCCATCTCTGATCCCGTCGTGGTCTTGGAGGGACACTCCAAACGCGTCGGCATCGTCACCTGGCACCCCACCGCACGCAACATACTACTCACTGCGGGTAGGACACACGGTGCCACACACACACATACACACACTAATGTTCTCATAATCCTTTGACTGTATGTAATCGTGGTGTGAGTACATTCAGACGTCCGTCTTTTGCTCTTCCTCCAGGCAGTGATAACCTGATTATAATCTGGAACGTGGGGACAGGTGAGCCCCTCATCTCCATGGACGACCACCCAGACCTCATCTACAGCATCAGCTGGAACCGAAACGGCAGCTTGTTTTGCACCACCAGTAAAGATCGACGTCTGCGTGTCTGCGACCCCCGCAAGAGAGAGGTGGTTGCGGTGAGTGAGTAAAAAAAAAAATTAATAAAGATATGCCTCACACTCCAATTAATTCTAATATAATGATACCACCATCTAAGCCCTTTAACAACATTATGAGGCCGGAAGAAAAAAAAAAAAGATTGACATCATTCTCATATAATATACAGCTACAGCCAGTTAGCTTAGCTTAGCACAAATACTACAAACAAGGGAAAACAGCTAGCCTGAATGAATGATCTTCCTTCAGTTTTTGTACAGATAAAACAAAATGAGATGTTCTTCAGATATGTTTTACTTTAGAGCTGCTGGAAGGCAGATTTTATTTACTTTGGACAGAGTCACGCTAGCGGTTCCCCCCTGATTCCAGCCTTTATGCTAAGCTAAGCTATGGCAGCAGAATAATAAATCATTAGGTGGAGATATGTTTGATTTTAGGACACGGCGTAAACTTAAAACAAAAACTGCTATGCCAGCTCTTATAGTGATGTCTGTCCCTCCGCTGGCCAACAGGAACGTCTGGCTCCACATGAGGGGATCCGGCCAATGAGAGCCATCTTCACCAGAGACGGAAACATCTTCACCACAGGATTCACCAGGATGAGCCAGAGAGAGCTCGGACTCTGGGACCCGGTAACAAACATTCACATTCTGTTCATTCAATATGAAAAGGTGCAGGAACACACATGCACCATTTTTACTCTCCACAGACAAACTTTGAGGAGCCTATTGCACTGTTGGAGCTGGACACAAGTAATGGAGTGTTGTTACCATATTATGATGCAGACGCGAACATGGTCTACCTCTGTGGAAAGGTACAGAGACGTTGATTCAAATCTACTGTATAGAAATATGTGCAAATCTATCTAATGACATGTTTTATGTGTGTGTTTCTGTGTATGTGTGTGTGTAGGGGGACAGCAGCATCCGTTACTTTGAGATCACGGAGGAGCCGCCATACGTCCACTATCTCAACACCTTCAGCACTAAAGAGCCCCAGAGAGGGATGGGCTTCATGCCTAAGAGAGGCGTGGACGTCAGCAAATGCGAGATCGCTCGGTAAGATACGGATCATGCAATAAATTGTGTTGTTGTTTGATGGGATGTACATGCTACAGATGTTGTTTGAAAATAGATTTGTCAGCATATCAGCCTTCAGTACAGATTCATGGAATTCAAAGATATGTACTAGTTATTGCAGCGTCTGTCACTGAAGATATGATCCATTCATTGTCTCGAGCACAAGTCCACATATTTAAAGTTGCAGTTTTATCCAGTTTTATACAGTAACTTCACTTATCTAACTTTAGCTATATATATCAAACTATGTCACTTGACTTGTTTTACTACTTTATCAACTGCATGTATATCGCAGATGTCCAAATCAAATTACACATGTACAAAGTATAAACTGATATGTATCCATAGCACAACTGATGAGTGTCTCCTCTCGTCTCATCTCTCTTCACTCTTAGATTATTCAAGCTCCTTGACAAGAAGTGTGAGCCCATCACAATGACAGTGCCCAGAAAAGTAAGTCCAGCTGACCCAATACTTCTGCACCTCTTCTGCAGGAATATTAACTCTGCAAAAACAAGAACTGTACAGCAAATTCCAAAACAAAACCACATCTCTCTTTTCTTTCTTTCACCTCGCCAACTCTCTTGCTCAGTCGGACCTCTTCCAGGACGACCTGTACCCAGACACAGCAGGACCTGAGCCCGCCATGGAACCTGAGGAGTGGCTGGATGGTCGCGATGAAGATCCAATTCTGGTGTCCATGAGGGAGGGCTACGTGCCACCTAAGAGCCGGGAGCTCAAAGTGGCAAAGAAGAACGTGCTGGACTCCAGACCCACCACCAGACGCAGCATGTCCACTCTGGACACCAACAGTCTGCCGGTAAGTTCTATCATGCATTATATCACTCGGCCAGCTTTATGTCTTACATTTTCAGTAAAAAATGACTTTCTTTAGCTTGGCAGTCTGTAATCTGAATAAGAACATGTGTCTCTCTGTTTCATTTCTGTTTATCTGTCTTCTATTTGTACCTGCCCACAACTTTTTTTCCCCCAAAGCTCCCTTCTTTGTTTTTGGTTTACTTTTCCTAGTTGCTCACTGTCCTTGACCTATTTTTCCTCTTTTTCTTTGCCCTTAATTTTCCCCTCCCTGTCACTGTCTTTTTTTCTTTCTTCTTCTGTTTCCTTTTTTCCCACTCTCTCCACTCCTTCTCCTGTCCAGCCTCAGTTGCTTGAGAGGTTGTTGGAGGAGATTCAGAATCTGAAGGCCACAGTTTTGTCTCAGGAGAAGAGAATCTGTGACTTGGAGGATAAGCTTTCTCAGTACACCAATGGCACCGACTGATGTGCATGAAACACACCTTCTGAAGAACTGGTCTGAATTTCAGAATCACTATTATTATAGAAACACATTTCCCTTTCGTTCACAAGGAACCACTCTCCTAAATACTCGAACAGTGTTGCCCCTTTAAAGGTACCATTGTGTAAGAATATGAATGTGGATAATGCAAACTGAAGGTCCAACAAATTGACAAAATGACACCCACGAGTTATGTAATTGTTTTGTGGCTGATTCTGCATAATCCACATTCCAGTTTTAACATAATGTACCTTTAATGTTTGGCAAAATATTTGAATATTTACACCTTTACAGTGATTTGTAAAGAATGAGAAGAGTGCAGAAATGGAGTGAGGTAGCAAGTCGGGTTAAAGGTCTGAAGAAAGTTGACAGAGTTGCTGTGTGAAAAAGACAGCTATAGAAAAAAAAAGCAGAAATCAAATGCCAGAAAAATATTTTTTTGTTTTGGCAAACATTGCATCTTCAAACTCTGCAAACTATGAACATACTTGCACCACCATTAAACACATGCAAAGATACACACCACATCTCAACACATGTATTTGCCCCACCCTCCATATCAGACCATCGTGGTTTTATTTAAATAAATCTCTCTGCAAACTTTTCAAAATGTAAATAGTGATGAAGGAAACTGGAGAAAAAATGTTAAACTTGTAGCAAAATGTGAAAAGCAAAACGTTTTGTGTTCTGTAAAGGATTATACATTAGACACACGATGACAACAATAAAAACAGTGTTTTTTAAAAATGTCTTCATCTCTTCTTCAAACATTTCAGAGTTTATTAAAATGACAAAATGAACGCTTCACGTGTGAAGCTACACAGTGGCTCACAAACAGAAATGCATTCACTAAACAGAAGGCATCAGGCTCCATCTTTCAGAGGACAAAAGACCTGTATAAGTGGGCAAAAACGGAGGTCTTTTCATTCATTTCAGTGGGGGTCGTGTGTTTCCACACCGGCAGTCCGCAACTCAGGGGTTGCCACAAAAAACGTTGCCGGCGTCTGGGTGAGAAATTGAGCCAGATTCAACTTTTGGAAAACCAGAGTGTCACCTCCCGCAAGCCAATCAGACTCTCAGATCGGTTAAACCTCCACAGACAGCCTGAAATGTCTCTGAAGCAGAGACTATCCAGGTGGATTCATGGACTAATCTCTGATAAACTCTGATTTGTGTCCGATAATTAAAGAGAGAGAGAGAGAGAGGGAGTGCTTTGGTAGAGAGACATAGAGTAACAACAACTGAGAGCGAACGCCAGCCTTGATAAAGCTGTTATTAATCAGTGAAATAAAAAGTTATTAGTATTATTTCCTGATTGTTTCAAAGCGGTTACATTCAGCAGGTATAGTCATGCCCACAGCAACCCACCTCAGCTCCCCTCACCCTCCCCTGTTTCCCTGTTCCTGTCTGAATACGCGCTAACAGCAGCAATAAGCCTTACAATAGCTAAGCAACCAGCACATAGCAAAAAAATCAGTTTGAGATTTAAAGCTGCATTAATGGGTTTTGGCCACTAGGGGACAGATACAATTCAAAACAGGCTGACAAACACAAAGCATACATACATAACCTTTTTAAAAGTTAATATGGATAATAAATAAGCGAACAATGACCTCTTTAAGCCCATTTTATACTTTCCTCATCTGTTTTGTGGCAAGGGTCTGTGTGAAAGGGTATGGAATGCCTTCTTGGGTGACCCTGTGGTAGATAAAGTGCTCTCTATGGTGGCCCATTGTGCATGAAAACGTGATAAAGTGCCCACTAAGGTGTTGCAGTGTATTAAAAGGTGCCTTAAAATGGAGACAAAGCAAAGCATCGACCTTTAGGTCCTACATGCTAAAAAGAATTTGGAACCGTTTCGTCATAAATGCGTTATGATTTCCTGCAGGATGATGCCTCACTGCATGCAATATTTGGCTACTACAGATAACCCTTTTCACAGTACACATACATATTACATAGTACAAAGTCAATTTAGTGTCAACATATAGATTAATGATGAAATTAATAATAGTAATAATGCAGCTTTAACTATTTGCAACTTTGACAGAGTCAGTGTTCTGTCAGTACATGGAGCCCTAACATGACTATGCTTATGCAAAGAAAGAAAGACTGTGTGGCTTTGGTGGAAACAGACAAAGCAGATGGTGGAAGTTCCCTGATAGTGTAGAAACAGGTGCCTACATTACCCACCCGATCCACAACCAACAGCTCCATATCAGGTGAACAGCAAGACGCGCTGTAGGATACCAACGTTATATTCTCGTTGCCTGCAACCAGGCTGGTGTTCATGGTCCCGTTGCCCTGTTTGAGACTAACACGGTCGACACCCGTCCCTTCAGCCCCATCTGTCACCAGGGCAGAAAGCTCCCACGTGGATAAGCTGCAGTTTTCAGAGCAGTTGGACTGCAGGCTGAGGAGCTGGCATGCTGGGTTAGTGAAATCAGTCACCTATGAGAGGAAAAACGTCAACTAGTATTACATCAGTGAATTAAAGATAAAGGAATTCTGATTTCACAATAGTTTTCTGAAGAACTAGATTTGTAACTAATTACTGGGAAGAGAGTGAAGGTGTGCAACTGGTACACACTCAATTGTTTGCTAGCATAACCTGACATGACATGTTCTTTCCAGGAAAACTTCAGGGAAAATTACAATTACAGGAGTATTACCGTGTTCACAATTGAGAAACGTAGCACGACATAGTTTGTATCTTCGCCTCCCGGAGCCTCAGCCTCAATAGTCAGGGTGACGTCAGTACCCGAATGGGTGTTAAGAGGAGCTGAGAGGGTCACAGTGCCATTAGTACTGTTTCCAGCTTCCAGAAATAAACTGGTTGGAGATGTTGAGTCAAAACGTCGGCTGTTGGTGGCTCGGATGGTGAAGTTTCCCCCTATTCCATTGGTCATCACAGAGAAAGGCACAGGAAATGGCGTTCCTGGTACCAAGATGCTATTTGAATCAGCCTAAAGAGATAATCAGGCAAAAGTCAGTGTTTGTAGTGACAAAACTTTTAGACGGTGATGATCTGGGATGGAAACTCACAGTAATAGTCAGATTGGAGGATCTGAAGTTGGTGCATGACTGCCTTTGGAAGAATACACCACCATTCTGCCCCTTCACCCGGACCACAAACTCCACTGATGGCATCCTGTCGATGTGAACTAAGAAGTTCCCCCTCCCCTGTGCCTCCACAACTCCTTTAATCTCCGCGGACCCCGATGATTCAACCAGAGCGACCTCGGTCACTGTAGCCGAATCACTCCCCGTTAAAGACACCAACAAGCTCCCGTTGACACCTTCAAAGTAAAAGAAAATCAGTAATGTCTGACTCGATGTTATGTTACATCAACAAATTCATTTCTTAACAGATTCTTTTACCAGCTGTGGGACGAGAGTCAAGAGCATCAAATCCATTGAACAGGCCCTGCGAGACCTTCACAAAGTCAAACAGGAAGTCAATAGGACTCTGACCTGGAAATGAAAAGAAAATGGAAACACGCTGAATGAAGTAGCCACACATTGTTTGCATCCTGCTCCTTCCTACATAGTGGCCCTTGTTGACTTTAGAATATAGTCAGGAAACACAAAATCCATTTGGACAGCTTTCAGAAACATTCATATTGAGATGAACATAAATAACTGCACAATGAACCATGCAGTTCTTACCTACGACCTTCAGAGTGTAGGGATTAGTTGACTCCATTTTCATTCCCCACAGTCCATGTTGGGTTTTTATCTGCAGAGTAATAAAGTTTCCCACTGACTGGGACGCAGTGATCAATGATCCTGCTGTGATGGTGCTCTGCTGAGATTCACCTTCAAATAAAAGCCAGTAATAAACAGACTGGAAACTGTATCTGATCTGCAATGACTCAAAATGAACATAATGACATGCTGGTGCTTAAATAAGATTAAGCCTTATCTGTAGTACTGTTCATGAAGATTTCATTTACAAAGGCCGTGTTACCTGTGGGGCTGATGAGAGTGAAGCTGACGGAGCGCCCGGTGATGTAAACTCTGAGGTTTGTTACGGTTTCATCGACAAAAAACGTGAAATTATCTGCTTTTCCCGGGCTCCTGGCTGCCTGCAGGAGGGTCACCTGGGAGATCACATTAAACAGATGACACAGCTGAAATGTTTGAATTGACTAAACTAACTAGTAGTGAGATGTCCGTGCTATTACCAGAGAGGAGCTGGAGGACTCTGTTATGATGCTGATGGCTACAGGGAGCTCACTCTTTGTGACTTCAATGGCCTGACCTCCTGAAGCCTGAGCTAGGTCTCTGTACAGCTGTGCATCTGATGCTGTTATCCTGACGTGTTTGCCTTCACGCCGTCTCCTACGATTTTCCACTGTTGAGCCACTAATCATGACGTTCACCTGGGCAATGAAAGTAACAATTAATGTGCAAAAAGGGCAAAGAAAAATCAACTAATCCTTTCAGGTCTTGGTCTTCTTTACCACGTTAAGAAAATTGCAATGTACAGCTGCAACAAACAAATATTTTCTCTATTACATTTACGTTTAGTCATTTAGCTGATACTTTTCTCCAAAGTGACAAAAAAGGGGAACAATCAAGGTACAGTAACAGTTGGGGGGTAGATTTATCATGTCCAGTTGTTGGTAGTGTTGGAGAGGAGGTCCTCTCTGAAGAGCTGGAGGTCTTCAGGAGTCTTTTAAACTGGTCAATAGGTCCAGCTCTGTCCTTGACTGCCCTGTAGACTCCACAGAGGAAGTGAGGGAGAGGAGGATGTTCATGTTCATGATGTGACACCCATCATGAACAACTCCTCTCACCTCCTGCATGAGACTGTGGAGGCCTTAAACAGCTCCTTCAGCAACAGACTGCTACTCCCACCATGTAAGAAGGAGATCTACCACAGCTCCTTCATTCAACAGCTGTCACACTCTTTAACACCAGCATGACTTCATGACTTTTTCTATGTATTTCTTATTTATGAGTCATTTCTTATCTGAACAATGGGCTGAACTTTGTGCACAAAGGTGAAACTATAGTAGGTCATCACAAACCAACATTGCACAATGTATACTGCATACACATACTCACCACTGACTGTGTCCGCTCTATGAGTGCGATCACTGTGCTTTTCAGGTGTTTGTCTTTAGCAGGTGCGTCCGTGAAGAGGAAGATCTCAGAGTTTGAAGGCGCACTAGTTAAAGCCAGCTACATGAGCAAGAGAGTGTGGAGTAGCAATGATAGTTAAAAGTGTCTGCATATCAACAGGATTTTTGGGGCAGATTTTGACGTAGTAAAAGCCAAACATCACAGCACCTGAAGCCCTGAAAGACTAAGTTCCGCATCATCTCCTCCTCCAGATGGTGATAGTGCATTTATAGCATTCTTGAAGACATTTGGGTCTGTAGTCCTTATCAGTGGTCCAAAATCTGAGGTTCAGGTGGAGACAGGAGAAATAACTTCTAGATGATCCTTGTTTTTACAACAGAACACAATAAAAAAATGGACAGAACGAGCATCTTTTCACAAGGAAATTTTGTAGCATCCTACTTGGATCATCGAAAGGTACGAGAATGTAAAGTGAGGGCTCATCTTCTGTTCCCACTTCACTGTTGATTATAGAGGAAGTGACGGTCTTCACCACTTCAATGTCATCACTCATGCTTTTTGTGGTGTCGATCACAAAACAAAGAGCTTTACTGGATCCTTTGGAGATTCCCAACATCCTGTGGATGGACAAGACAGATAAAACAAAGATGAAAATTCTTCAAACTACGTCTTTCAGTACAAAACTAAAACATGCAGAATGGGTCTCATACTGTAGGAACGGTCGGTCACCAGCAGCCCCTCGAATGTCCTCGAGTAGCTCACTGGTTGCAGCTATCGCCAGATTTGCTGCTTTCATGTGGAGATGTCCATGGCTAGACTCGAAAGTGTCCTTGTTGATCCCGCCTTTAGGTTCGATGGTACTTGTTTGATCAACTGCTCCTCCATGACTGCATTTTCCTTTGCAACAAATATGACAGAAAGATGATAAATACACATCTTTTTAATCTATAGTGATGGCCATAGCCGCAGGAACATATTCTCAGCAGGGGGTGCTGAGAAAAAAAAAGCTCTGCGGTGCACTTAACTTGCAACTCGCTACATTGATAAAAAAATATACCAGCGTGGCTTGACTCCTACAGCATGGCAATATTGTTACATGCAGCGGTGACACATAGTCACCTGCGTTATTTATTCACAAAGCCACCCAGAAAATACACAATGATACAAGTGAAGCATATGTAGCCTACGTGTAGTATACGCATTGATATGAGTCTCATTATCAGAAATAAAGAGAAAATCATGAAACACAACACTTAAACACAATGAGACATGAGATCAGTTCTCAATGAAAATCCAAAAGGAACTTTGAATTCACAGATAATTCAGAGCTGATTGGTCGCAGGTTTGTAATAACAATGAACCCAGAGCCTCGGCCACATGAATTAAGCCTGCAAAAATCTTAAGTTACATAACAATAGAGGGAATTATAGCCGCCATCCTCTGTATTTTTATGCGTTACATACACATACATAATGGAACCAGAACAAACAATGTGTCAGAGAGTCCGTGTAACTGTTCATGGTGAACTTTTAGCATTTTCTTTTTTTCCCACTTTATTTCATGTATTTATTTTTGGGTAAATACATTTTTGGGGTACAGCAGCGCCACCAGCACCCCTACTTCCCGCGGTACTGGTGATGGCATTGCTGTCACTGTTCTGTACCTTTAAAAGTCAGTTTAGCAATGGAAATGTCTTTGAGCAAAGCAGCATCCATTCATACATTTCAATGGTAGCTGATCCCAGCTAGCATTAGGCAGGGTACACCCTGAACAAGTCGCCGGATAATAGGTAATTTTACATCTTTGCATTATTTAACATAACAGAAGCATCACAATGTGTCAGCTACTGTAACTCCTGTTAAAAGGAAATCCAACAACCACAAAGTTAAGATCTTAAGAACATGTCTGAATGTTTATGTGAGCCTTCTTCGTTACTGATTCAAGTTTGTTACCTTAATGACTGACTACCAGTTACAGTGCTGAAAGTATAATGCTGTGGCATTGGTGCTTAAATATTTCACTAACCTTTTGGTTTGGTAGAGAGAAAAGGCACAACACCAAAGTATCCAGAGGTCAGTATCCTCTGCTCTATGATGTCCTCCAAGATGTTGTTGTTGCAGTTGTCTCCATCACAGTTGCGACATGTCGCCCTGCTTTCATCTGTGGAAGTGTAAATCAACATTTTAATGATGTTTCCTTCTTCTCTACAATCACACCCACAGCTTAATTCCTCATACCCGTGTGCTGTGTTTATCTCTTTACCTGCTATGTTACCAATGCTGGTGTCTGATCTGATCAGATTGGAGTTTGGGAGTTTGCTTCCCAGCTCCACCCAGTTGCTATGACTGTAGAAGTCCTTCAAGTTGAAAAGAAGATGGGGGTAAATTATCCTGTAGGTTTCTTTGAATATTTAAAAAGACTGTTAGCAAAACTTTAAAAAATAATGATCAAAACCTGTAAAGGATGAAAGATCTCTGCAAGTTTCTGCCTCGCTGCCTCAAAGTTTTCTTCCTTGTTGCTTGCTTTGACAGCCACTATTCCCTCTGTGATGATTCCCCTTCCTTCAATAAACATTTCCTCATCAAAGTGGAAGCTCGCATTGAGGGCATGACGGATGTCCACTCGTATATTCCTCAGTGTGATGAATGTGATGGCTTGGCGGAAATTCTTGGATGATTTTGCTGCGCCGCAGGCCACAGCAACAGCATCTGCAGTGAAAGGCTGTGCCTACACACACACACACACGACGACACGGTCAAATCATACCATACCATTAGTAAAAGAGAGGTCAGAATTTCATTTCATTTTCATTTCATAATTTTATTCTTACAGGAGTAATGAAGTCTGTCCCCTCAGCCTGAGCCAGAGCACGGCACACCTGCACAGTGGTATTTAAAATTGCACTTTCAGTAATTTCCAGGTGATTCAAAGACTTTCCAGGCAAAATCCCAAACCCCTGAGCTCCAGTGTTCAGGAGCAGGAGACAGAACAAGCCCAGTGTTGACAGCATCTCCCCTCAACCTGTTAAATAGCCTGAGGAAGACAGACACATGTTTGTTTAACTCTTCATCACCATCATCTACGACATCAGGGACCATGTTGAAAATCATTTATGTTCATTTTCCATATTCATAAATTAAAATCCAGGCAAATCATCCGGTGCACTATATCAGTTAATGATGATGATGATAGATATGACTCTATAACTCTATAACAGCAGTGCTGTAGACCTCAAACTCTAAAAGCAATACAGATCATTTCAATGCAGCGAAGCTCATTTATTTCAGTGACACCCCAGGTCACACCACATTATTACCTATTTAATATAACACATATAATAAGTGATAACACAGCAATTATAGAACTCTCACTCAGTCTTCTCTCCATATGCTGACAATAACTGATTTTTATTAAGTGTCCTGTTTAAATCACATTTAAACATCAGATTAAAGCTTGACGTCATTTATCTCTTCTTAAAGGTTTAGAAGCCACTATTAGCCTACTACTAGTCTATCTGTCTATCTATCTTCATTAATACTTACAATTATGAGTTGAAAGAGTACCGTACCTTAGGTCTTGATGCTGTCCTGTACACTTTACCTTTATTGTGTCAACACCTGCCTTGCAGTGCCTCATGGATAAGGCGTGGACACGCAGGACTTGTTCTACCTGTTGGTATGATTCCGGAAATATTTATATGCATGTTAATATGAATGTTAATGTTCCCTTTTCTGTAATCGCTGGAGAAAAGCGTCTGCTAAATGACGAAATGTAAATGTGTTATGTGTTATGTGTTATGTGTAATGTTACTGGATATATTTTGAACATATAAAAAATAGTCTGCGCACTGAATCCCAGACAGAGTGATGGTTAAACCTTTAAAATGTCTGCTGCTGTCTGTTATGTAAGTGCACTCTGCATTTTCTGTGTGGGAATGACAGACACAAAACCTACTGGCAGAGGTTCTGGATGACAGCCTACATTCTTTAGACCACAACAGTAAAAAACAGAAAGCTGACAGTAAAAGAAACAAACACAGAGACACGTGTCAAAGCAGATACGACAGACAAGAACAGTACGGCTGGAAATTGGATCGTTGCTTTAAAGTTAAGGAAGCAAACAAGCACACTGTTGTGGTATCTCTCATGATCATGCAGGCACAACAGTGACAGTTTTAACTGTAGAGAAGTAAAATATAACAGGAAGTACAGAGAATGTTGCTTTCTTTGTTTAGCTTCACAAGGCAACTTACCTGACTCTGAGTTTTCAGCTTCAGCATTTCAGTAGTGTAAGATATCGACTGTCACCATGAACAGAGATATTTAGCTGGGCATGGGAGGGAAATGAAAGTTGATATATTAGAGATAATAAAATAATCACACTGTACACATTTTCTTTCACAGACTGCAACAAAAACAGCAGCAGTGATGATTTACACTATGATATACCCTCAACAGAAATATTAAGGTTATAGGTGGTAACACTTGTTTGGGCAAAGGTCCAACATAACTATACACACTATACATACAAGGCCGGCCCTCAGCTTTTAGTGGCCCTAAGCAAGCTTTTGTTTGTGGCTCCAAAAATCTCCTAGTGCAGTCAACAAATCGCACCCACACAATAGAGATGGACAAATGATTTGACATCAAATCTTTTACTTTCTTTCTAAATGAAGGAGAAAAACAGACTGTGAATCCTGCAGCATCACTGTGTCCAGAAAACAAAGAAACTAGTTATTAAACTAGAAAGTCAGTCCAGAAACAGAAGAGAGAGTTCTTATCGGAACTATTTTAATTTATATTTATCATATTGTTCCCATTTCTTATGTGAGAGGGGCTGTGGTCACATGTTAACTGAATATTTACTGATGACTACAAAGACACTTCATCTCCTTAATGAAGATATTAACCAGAGGTCCTGTCTGAGCAATAGGAGTGAGGATAAACACACAGGACAATTTCACATACATAATTCTATATTTTCATGAGGGGCTCTGAGGCTTCACTTTTATGTGGCCTGAGAATTGTCACATACAATTATGTTATCATACAAGATTTCAGCATTGAGGAGCAATCAAGCTAATCATGATTTTATTAAGAAAGTTTCAGAGCGTCTCCGTAACCCAGTGACTCACAGTGCCAGAGGTGAGGAAGAGACGCTGTGATGCTGCCAGAAAAGCCGCTGAATGAAGCCGACAACACATATCTATGACAGGTCTATGGGTGTGGCATATCAAGATGCTGATTATACTGCTTGACTATGACTCAGGCTTGTGCCTTAGACCGGTCACGATAAGGACAAAAGGAAAAAATGACAAACATTTTTATCTGCAAATGTCATATCAGGTAACGATTGTGGTATCACCTGCACGCAAAATTCAGTCACTACAATAAAATATATGGAAAAACTGCTTAACTTAGAAATTCAATATCACCCTTTTTTTGTATAAACACATACTTATCTCTTCTTCCATGTGCTTCTTTCCATCACAGATAGATAGATAGGCTGGGAGCTTCCCGAATTTATGGTTACAGGTCAACAAATGCACAGTTGCCTAGAAACGGCATGTGGGTCAACTTACCCCCTGGCTCATGTTACACCACTGCCCCCCATATTAACTCAGTTCTTTCTTTAAGTTAAGTGCCTATGTGGGCTCCAAATCTAAAATAATGTCCTCTTGTAAAATCTGTTAGTTTAATGTGTTAATGTTACTACTGTTGTGGGATTTTGTCTTTCACATTGTCTGCTGTCTGACGTGTATCTTTTGTTATTTGACACTGTACATGGGTCACCAAACTGTTTGTAGGTGGCTTATCTAACTCAGGGGTGCCCAGACTTTTTTTTCCCCCTCAGAGAGCAAAATCTGAGGCCACAGTTCAAAAAATAAATCCTAATTTATGTATTGCAAAAAGCAAAATGTCACTCAGATCCAAAGTAAGAAGGTTCCTTGTTTGAACCTCAGCTGGCTGGAGCCTTTCTGTGTGGAGTTTGCATGTTCTCCCCGTGTCTGCATGGGTTCTCTTCAGGTACTCTGGCTTCCTCCCACAGTCCAAAGACATGCAGGTTAAGTGGTGACTCTAAATTGGCCGTAGGTGTGAATGTGAATGTGAGTGTGAATGATTGTTTGACTCTATGTGCTCTGTGATGAACTGGTGACTTGTCCAGGGTGTACTTCGCCTCTTGCCCTGGGATAGACTCCAGCTCAGGTGGGATAGGCTGCAGCCCCCTGTGACCTTGATGAGGATAAGCGGTTATTTATTTATTCATTATAAACATGTGGTGGACCAAATCTCACCTCACGTTGGGCCAACTTTGATCTACTCTAACCAATGACAGTATGAAAATGGACCGCATGAGTGACATCACTCATAAGTTTCTGAAACCCTGTTTTGAAGCTCAAAATATGTTGGCTGTCCTGCTTCCTCCGCCTCTTCCGCCTAATCTAAATGTCAGGATCATCAGCGGACCTGAGGCGGGCGGAAAGATGGTTGGGTGCATAAACAAGCCATCTGTAATGACATCCACCTGTCAATCAAGGCGTCCGCACTCTTAATTCTGCATAACTTTAAGCCTTAATATCATTTGAACAGGTGAGTTGTATATAAATTCACCCTCAGTACAGTTGTCATGAACGGGGAAATTAGCTATAGAGACCAAAACTGTTTTTTGTACCAGGCTGTAAACATGTTTTTTGTATATTTCTGCTGTGAACATTGGACGTTACCTTATCTCTATTTGTAGTTCTATTTCTTATTTCTATTTTTACTTTTATATAGTTTTCTCCTTATAAAGTTCTTAGCACGTTTAATTTCTCTGCATACGTATATCCAGTTGCTTTGCACAGGTTTCATTTAAATTCAGTTGTTTCGGTTAATGTATTAACGTATTGTGGTGTAAAAATGTATGCATTTATGAAGAAATGGAAACATTTGCAAGGCGTACGACTAAGATTGATCTTTCGATCTTTGTGCTTTTAAGCTTGATTTTCATTTTAAACACATAATTCTTTGGCTTTCGAGTGATTCTCATCTTAACATATATAATCCTTATTTTGACACATATATAGTTTGAAGTAGAGGGGCAAGGAAACTGAGAACACATATGATTTGAGACTGCACAGATAAAGTTTGGTTTGACATAATCATTTTTGTAATGAGCATTATGGTAAGAAGTGTGAACCAAGCAAAAGTGTGGTAATCGAGATGTGTAGTGAATGGGCCAACTTTGATCTACTCTAACCAATGACAGTATGAAAAATGGACCGCATGAGTTTTTGATGCCTAAGTAGCATGTAGCAAATGTAGTAACACTTTCACAGCAGGAATGTGTTTTAAAAAATCCAGTAGGAACCATCTATGGTTTAATATTGTAACAAAAATGAGAATAGTGGGTGCTAGACAAAAAACACAGGCAAAGCAAGCGAGCCTCTAATGATGTCATCTTGACAGAAGGTCAGCGAGGGAGAGAGGTATAGTGAGGGTAGTAGTGTAGTGAGGCCTGCAGCCTGTGAATCATGCTGGAAGACAGGCACAAGGCCTGACTGTGTGGGAGTGGCGCAGGTCGAACATTGTGAGAAACTGACGTTACAAAACAGGCATAGCGACAGGGTGATACGGCCTGAAGAATTTAGATGCCATTAAGGAGGAAAAAATCTCCAAAGTTTCACAGAGGCACCTGAGAGTTGCACCATAGATGGAAGATAAAAAATGGGCTGATTTTATGCCATGGGTGTATAACATTTGAGGGTATAAAAGGAGAGGGATGTTTGGGGACAGACAGATCAATCTTTTCACAGGAGACTCAGGCTTTATTTGTCTGTGAAGATAATAAAGCTCATCTACAGCCAACTTTGACGAATCCTGCGTCTTTTCTTGAAGACTTATACAATTCGACTGATTGAAGCAGAAATTGGACTTGGTCTCTGGCAGGGACCAAGACATTTAAGGTGATCGATTTTTGACTCGTCATTTTGGCGAGCCAGCCAGGAGGTCAGAGAACAAAGGGCGCAACCTCTGACCTTATTTTTAGGAGACGGAGCCAGAACCGCATACCCAGAGGCCTCCGATTTTTGACCCGTCAGTATAACTACTGCAGTATAGGTTCATTTTAATGTATGTGTAATGTGTGTTTACTGTGTCTCATGCTGCCGGATCCCCTCAAGGTTAATAAAGTATCTATCTGTCTACATTTTAACAAGGGCGCTTATGGAGGTTGAAATGTTCTGTAGCCAGCCTCAAGTGGCCGCTTGAGGAATTGCAGTTTTTGGCACTTTCACATTGACTTCATTTCCCAGCACATGAAGCAATGAAACAGTTTATGTGTGAACTAGTGTCCATGGAGTTTTTCTATATGTGCTTTTCTTCAGTAATTATGGATTATTATGTATTATTCACGATATAATTATTCTTTAATTATATAGTGGGAATAATCACCTGTTCCGGGATGTCACCTTTCTCTCCCTCTACTGTTGTCACACACCGTTCTCCCAAAATGACCACAGTGGACATAAACCTTTGTAAACTTTATGTTTTTTAATAATCAGTGTAAGAAGAAAGCATCAGGTGAATATTGAATGTTAGATAATCAAATGCAAAAAAGAAATCTGTGATTGAAGTGAATGGCAGGGCTGCATTAGTTTCAGCTATCCTCTGCCTCTGTCCTCTAATAAACTGGCAACTGAGTATGTCGATGATTTTCCAAAGCTGAGACCCAACATTTTAAAATGTAACTCTTCCCCACACTGTCATGTAAGTAAATACTCAATTTATCCCCATTTAAATGGTGAGCTGAGCCCTACGATCATGATGCTAAAGCAAAGAAGAACCGACTGAACCGTTTTGGTAGATGAAGACACAACAGCTGCTGGAACTAGATTTTCAGTTATAGTTTGTGGGCTGCTGGTGGTTGTATTGACTTGTGAGCTGTTGTTGGTGGCTGTTTTCCGAATGCTGTAGAAACAGGAGCCTACGTTTCCCACCTGATCCACAACCAGCAGCTCCACATCAGGTGAACAGCAAGACGCGTTGTAGGACACCAGTGTTATGTTCTCATTGCCGGCGGCCAGGCTGGTGTTCATGGTGCTGTTGCTGGTGGCTAGGCTGGTGCTCACGGTGCCGTTGCCCTGTTTGAGGGTAATGCGGTCGATACCCGTCCCTTTAGCTCCATCTGTCACCTGAACAGAAAGCTCCCACATGGATAAGCTGCAGTTTTCAGAGCAGTTAGACTGCAGGCTGATGAGCTCACACACTGGCCGCGTGAAATCAGTCACCTGTGAGGAGAAAAGTAAAGCTGGTTTTTACATCAGAGATTTGACCAATAAACACGAGGATGAAGGGATTAAATGAGATGGAATGATCATTCACTGCTTTAACATTTATTCACATGTGACTTTCTTCCTTGTCTGAAGAGTTACCGTTGTAAGGACAGTGAGACGCAGAACAACATAGTTGATGTCCGTGCCTCCTGGAGCCTGAGCCTCAACAGTCAGGGTGACCTCAGTACCAGACACGGTGTTAGGAGGGGCTGTGAGGTTCACTGTGCCGTTAGCACTGCCTCCAGATACCAGGGATAAGGTGGATGGGAAATTTGAAGTAAAACCTTGGTCATTGGTAGCCTGGATACTGAAGTTTCCTCCGCTTCCATTGGTCGTCACAGTGAAGGGAACTGAAAGTGGTATGCCTGGTACTAAGATGTTATTCGAATCATCCTAAAAATGGAAGGAAAGTGGACAACTGTCAGCATCAGTCATATAATTAAAAGTCTGTGGCAGAGCAACCGTAAAAGTCATATCAGCTTTTCAGATGGATTCATTCGACTTACAGCAGTAACACTCAGAGTACATGCTCTGATGCTGGTGGGTGACTGTCTCTGGAAGATCACTGGGAACGCTCTGGTGGAACTATTGATGTTCTGCCCCTTCACAACCACCACAAAGTCCTCTGATGGTATCACGTCAAAGTGAGCCAAAAAGTCTCCTCCGTCCTGCGCCTCCACACTGCCATTAACCTGTCCTGACCCTGATGACTTAACCAGAATCACTTCTGTCACCGTGGCAGAGTTAGTCCCGGTTAGCGTCACCATCAGACTACCATTGACACCTTCAGACACAGAGAAGATATACTGAAACGGTGCTGAAGTAAATCAAACACTTTGGCATATGGCATAATTCTGTTTCTTTTACCAGCTCTGGGACGATTGTCTAGAACATCAAATCCTCCGAGCAGGCTCTGCGATACCTCCAGAAAGTCAAACACGAAGTCAATGCTGCTCTCTCCTAAATAAAACAGTTACAGGCCACATGCAGAATATAGCATTAACATGAGCACAAGTAATTATTCATCACTTTTACTGTTATTTTGAGTCACATTTGTCACAGTTTGTTTAAAGACTAAAATGACAAAACTAAGCACAGGCCAACACAAAACAGCACACACAATATTCTTCTGCAGAAAGTAGATCCAGTAAAAACATCTGAGTCCATCTGAGTCCCCATAAGATTGTGTTTAGAAAGGCATGTTGTATATTTCAAATGGCATATTCAGTGCTTTAAAAAACTTTGTTCACCTCCTCCTTAGTGTTGCAACTCAAAATGTCACCAAACCAATCTACATGGACACCACTCGTTTGTGATTTGGATAAACAAGCCCTTCAGGGGAAGGCTAAGGGATCGATAATAATAAGGTTCAGCATTCGTTGTGGTAATAATCACAGAGTTCTCACCTACGACCTTCAGAGTGTAGGCATTTGTTGACACCATCTTGATTTCCCACAATCCCACTTGTGTTTTCAGTTGCAGAGTCTTGAAGTTTCCCACGGACCGCGATGAAGTGATCAGTGATCCCGTCGTGTTGGTGCTTTGCTGAGATTCACCTAAAAAGAGCGACGCAATGGAAAGAAACAAAACACACGTGGTTAAAAATCAAGAGTCAAACAAACTTCATGCTTTTTTTAAACAATGACACCAATTTATCTAGAGCAGGGGTGTCCAAACTTTTTTTTTAAAGAGGGCCAGATTTGACAATGTGAAGATGCCTGGGGACAAATCTAAAAACCAGTTCTTCCTTTCTTTCACATCTGGAGTCAGATAACAAAGAACATGTATTGAGTATGTTAAACTTGCATGAAGTTGATACAAATCTTAAGATCATGTTCATTTTAAACATGACTTATGAGTAATACAAAGTCTGTTAACATGTTTAAAACATATCACTCATGTTCTTCTCTTTAACAAAATCATTCAGAAAGTAATATTTTGTGTCACATCTACAGATATATAACAGCAGCAGTTATGTCCTTAGAGGTTCAAATGCTTCATTATGTCAACCAAAAAAGCCAAATCTTCCAGCCATACAATATATGGCAATCCTAGCAGGCCATAAATAATATATTATAAAAATGAAACTTGCCGCATGAAATCTGACCGTGATTGGCCCCCGGGCCGTACTTTGGACATCCCTGATCTAGAAAGTACCACAGTGTAACACTTCTCTACCACCAGAATATGTAAATGAATGCCATTTAAACATTTAATTTGCAAAGAATCACCTGAGGGGCTGATGAGAGTGAAGCTGACAGATGTTCCAGTGATGTAAATTGTGAGGTTTCCTACTGACTCGTCAACTGTGAACGTGAAATTTTCATTCTTTCCCGGACCCCTGGCTGCCTGCAGAAGGGGCACCTAGGAGGGTGAAAGAAAGTGGTGTCACAACTGAACTTTACTTAGAAAAGTCATTGCCCGAGAGTGCCTTGTGTTAATACCAGAGAGGAGCTGGAGGACTCTGTTATGATGGTGACGGCCTCTAAGAGCTGACTCTTTGAGACTTCGATAGCCTGACCGCCTGAAGACGCAGCCAGGTCTTTGTACAGCTGTGCACCTGATGCTGCCATCCGAGTGAGCTGTTGCTGTCCTTGGTTGTCAGGACTCTGTCTTCGACGACGAGACCCCAGTATGCCAGTCAACATGAAGTTCACCTGAAAAGAATGCAGGTGAATGAGACTTTGAGGTTTTAAAGTCTACAGTAAAGACTCATCGGGGCTTTAAACTAACCAAATCAAAATGTCTAAAGTAACAGTGTCTATGTGATCATTTTGATGCTAACATGCTAAAAACTACAATGGTTAATATTACCTTCTTCTCAACACATTACCATTTAGCTCAATGCACTGCTGTGCAGCCTCACTCAGAGTCTGTTGATTCCTATTACTATTTTTTTTTTCTGTGACTTTAAAAACGATTATTACACTGAGATTTTCTACACCATATTTTGAGTTTTTTGCCGTGACAATAAGAGAAGCTACTCACGACTGACTGTGTCCGCTCTATGAGTGCGATCACTGTGCCTCTCAGGTGTGTGTCTTTAGCAGGTGCGTCCGTGAAGACGAAGATCTCAGAGTTTGGGGGAGAACCAGTTAAAGCCAGCTACACGAGCAAGAGAGCGAGAGAGAACAGCAATGATACTTCACTTTGTTCTTCACTACTTCACTTTCTGTATGTTATCAGGTTTTGCAGAGGCGGATTTTGAAGAAGACGTCACAACACCTGAAGCCCTGAAAGACTCATTTCTGGAGTATCTCCTCCACCGGTGGCTGTTAGTGAATTTATAGCATTCTTGAAGACATTTGGGTCTTTAGTCCTTATCAGAGGTCCAAAATCTGATGTCAGAGACAGAAGAAAGAATTGTTTTATTAAAGCAACTAAAGAGCAAATTCATAAACCGCATAACACAAACATCTCTTTATTTCACTGGTATTACGTCTGACACTAAGATCCTACCTGGATCATTGAAAGGTACTAGAATGTAAACTGAAGGCTCATCTTCTGTTCCCACTCTACTGTTGATTATAGAGGAAGTGACGGTCCTCACTGCTGCAATGTCATCACTCATGCTTCCTGTTGTGTCAATCACAAAACAAAGAGCTTTGTTGGATCCTCTGGAGATTCCCAACATCCTGTGGATGGAGAGAGACAGAAAGAAAACAAAACAAAGTGTTTAAACACTTTGTCTTTGCCTCTTTACAGTACAGAACTAAAACATGCAGAATGGGTCTCATACTGTAGGAACGGTCGGTCACCAGCAGCCCCTCGAATGTCCTCGAGTAGCTCACTGGTTGCAGCTATCGCCAGATTTGCTGCTTTCATGTGGAGATGTCCATGTTCAGAGCTGAGCTTGTCTTTGTTGATCCCACCTTTAGGCTCAATCCCACTTGTTTGATCAAGTGTACCTCCATGGCTGCATTTTCCTGCACAAATTGACATTTTATAAATGTTTTGTCCCGTAAATGAAATACTGTTATTTAGGTTGGACATTTACCGTTTGGTTTGGTAGCGAAAAGAGGCAGAAGACTGAAATATCCTGAGGTCAGTATCTTTTCCTGCAGGATGTCCTCCAGAATGTTGTTCCTGCAGTCGTCTCCATCACAGTTGCGACAGGTTGCTCGGCTTTTAGCTGTGGGAAAGACATTTCTGTTCTGTTAGCTTTGATCTCTCTAATCACATTTTCCTTATCTCTGTTTCTTCTGTTTTGGCAACGCAGCGCACATACTCTGACGTTACATGATCTTGTTACCTGCTATGTTACCAATGCTGGTGTCTGATCTGATCAGATTGGAATTTGGGAAGATGTTTTCCATTTCTACCCAGTTGCTATGACTGTAGAAATCCTGCAAGACACGATTTGGAGTTAAGTGTAACGTGTGAAGAAACTATTCCTGACGGCTGTAATGGAAACCAAAGAAGTAATAAGAATTACCTGTAAAGAGTGTAAGATTTCTCCCAGTTTTTCTCTCGCTGCCTCAAAGTTCTCTCGCTTGTTGCTGGCCTTCACAGCTGAGAGTCCTCCTGTGATGATTTTCCTTCCCTCTATAAAGTCCTCGTCGTCAAAGTGACGGCGTGAGCTGAACAAGAAACGAAGGTCCACTCGCCAGTTCTTTTTTTGGATTAATTTGATTGCTTTTCGGAAGCTCTTGGATGATTTTGATGCTTCACAGGCAACAGCAACAGACTCGACATTCAGAGGCTACACACACACACACACACACACAGTTAATATTGCAGTGTCAAATTCAATGTCAGATCCAGGCATTGAAAAGAATCACATCCTTACAGGAAAGGTGAAGTCTTTGCCCTCAGCCAAGGCCAGAGCGCGGCAAGCCTGCACGGTGGCATTCAAGATGGCTCTCTCAGTGATGTCCTCATGTTTCAGCGAACCTCCTCCAAATAATATCGGAAACCCGAAAGCTCCGGTCTGCAGGAGCAGGAGACACAGCACAGCCAAGCCTGCAGACATCACTGCACAACCTGTAACCTGTAAGTGTGTAAAGATTAGAAAACACAGTGTGAGGCAAACACAATATTAGTCATTAAGACTCAAATAGTATCAGTTCAGTAACGTATTATTTCACATTGACACACAATAACTTTGTAGTTACAGATACTGCAGCTCTTCTTCCTTTAAAACATGAATTATTGTGATACACATCCTTACACACTCAAATATCAAAAATAGTAAAACAGAGGCTGTTTTATACAACAAAAACAGATTTTATGTCTTCTACGTTTTACCAGTAATTATCAGGAATCACTGTACTGTACCTTAGGTCTGGAAGTCGTCCTATAGTTCATTTATTGTGACACCTTCATTTATATTGCTCCATGTCAGGGGTGGAGGCACCACCATGCCTGACTTGTTGGACCTGTTGCTTGTCGTCAGGGTTATTTTTGTGTCACATCAAATGACTTGATACTCTGCACCCTCATTTAGGAAAAGGTTGGCATGCTGTCTGTCAATAAAATAAAACAATAGTCTTTTGTTGTGAAGGTAGTTTAACGTGTTGTTGTCAGATTTACGGGCAATTTCACACAGTGTGCCAACTTTCTTTGGAAACAGAGTTTCACTGGTGACAGAGAGTGATTCACAGAAGAAGGAGTTGCTGGTTTATCTTTTGGACAACGATAAACTGACTGTACTTATGTAGCGCCTTTCTAGTCGTCTGACCACTCATCATCTCATTCACCCACTCACACACATTCACACACAGATGGCGCAGCATCAGGAGCGATTTTGGTGGACGACCCGCTTTTATACATTTTCTGCATTTCTCCTGTCTGTCTGAATTCTTGTATTTTCATTTCTCATGAAGGCTGTGTGACAAACCTGTTTTTGCAGTTAATGTAACAGATGACAGGAACAGATGATAGTGCAGTACGTGAATTACGTGCTATAACCAACTACAGTCTCAAATCTTCCTTTTATAGCCAAGATTGTTGAGAAAGTGGTTTTTAATCAACTCAGTAATTTCTTGAACTCCAGTGGACTTTTTGACAAATTTCAATCAGGTTTTCGAGCTCACCACAGTACAGAAACAGCTCTTATTAGAGTGTTAAATGACATAAGGTTGAACACTGACTCAGGCAAGGTATCAGTTCTGGTCGTGCTGGATCTCAGTGCTGTGTTTGACACTGTGGATCACAGCACACTGCTGAACAGGTTGGAAACATGGTCAGGACTCCGTGAAACAGTCCTAGAACGGTTCAGGTCCTACTTGAAGGAGCGGAGTTATTTTGTGACCATTGGAAGTAATCAATCGGATCGAGTGGCTATGACATGTGGGGTTCCTCAGGGGTCAGTTCTTGGACCCCTTTTGTTCAGCCTATATATGCTGCCTTTGGGTCAAATTCTGCAGAATTCTAATGTCAGCTATCCTAGGTATGCAGATGACACACAGATATATCTTGCGCTGTCCCCAGATGACTGCAGTCCTATAGATTCATTGTGTAACTTTTCTAGAGCAAGTCAAAAATTGGATGAACCAAAATTTTCTTCAATTAAATCAAGAAAAAACTGAGGTCATTGTTTTTGGCAATAAAGAGAAGAGGGTTGCTGTCAGTAAACACCTTGAGTTACTGTCTCTAGAAACTAAAGACCAAGTCCGAAACCTTGGCGTGTTGATAGACTCAGATCTGACCTTCAACAGTCACATAAAATCAGTCACCAAAACAGCCTTCTACCAACTTAAGAACATATCCAGAGTTAAGGGCTTCTCCTGATCTGTCCCAAACAGATCAGGAGAAGCTGATCCATGCTTTCATCTCCAGTAGACTTGACTACTGTAATGGTCTTTTGACTGGACTCCCCCAAAAAAGTATCAAACAGCTGCAGCTCATTCAGAACGCAGCAGCTCGAGTTTTGACCAGAACAAGAGATCAGAGCACATCACCCCAGTTCTTAAGTCTTTACACTGGCTCCCAGTTAGCCACAGAATAAATTTTAAAGTTCTGCTACTAGTTTACAAATCACTGAATGGTTTAGGCACACAATACATAAACGACATGTTAGTAGACTATAGACCCAGTAGGGCTCTGAGATCTACTGACTCAGGTCAGATAGTGGAGCACAGAGTTCAAACCAGACACGGTGAAGCAGCATTTAGCAGTTATGCCGCTCACAACTGGAATAAACTACCAGCAGGACTGAAATCAGCCCCAACTCTTAGCACTTTTAAATCCAGGTTAAAAACTTTTCTCTTTTCGTGTGCTTATGGCTGAGCTCTTCTAAAGAATTTTTAATCAGAATGTTTTAAATTGTTTTCAAATTTGCTGTTTTAATGATTTTAAATGACATTCTGATGTTTTATTAATTATTGGTTTTAATTTCTGTATTTAAAAATATATATATATATATATTTTTTTTTCTATTGCTTGTCTTAATGTCCAATATTTTTCCTTGTCTCTGTAAAACACTTTGAATTGCCTTGTGTACGAATTGTGCTATACAAATAAACTTGCCTTGCCTTGCCTTGCCTATAACAGATTAAAGGGATGATAGAGGACAATATTTTAGAAACACTTTTAGAAAATGTAATATAATAATTTAAATCCATTTTAATTGTAAAGGAAAGTAGCTTGAGCTTCTGTCCAACATTCTGTTGTGTTTTGCAATAATACTCAATGATTTTAAGGAAATCTTACGTAACTAACGAACAAGGAAGGAGTAGAATTTGCAACAAGATAGATGAAGATGTAAACTGGTTGATTAAAGATTTACTTCGCTAATCAGGTCACCATTAATTGAAATTAATGACAGCTTTGTACTGTGTCTGTCTGAATTCTTTCATTTTCATTTTCATGATGACAAACCTGTTTTTGCAGTTAATAAAATGGAGCAGTTTGTGAATCATGTGCTACAACACATTAAAGGAACAATCATTTAGAAACACTTTAATAAATTAGGAAAGTAGCTTTAGAGTACTCAGTGATTTTAAGGAAATCTAACGCAACTAAAAAAGTCATCAAAGAATCTCAGCTGCACCAGTCCTAAAACCTGCTGGTGGTGAGGGGATGTTGATGACAGTGTATGCTAACATGCACACACTGCATCAGCAAAGAAGTAAGTCAAATGTGACAGACAGGGAAATGTATTGTTACTTTGTTTGGATGTTTGAGCTTCACTGTGCAGAACAATGTAGAGTAGAAAGTCACTGTAGGGACAGTATTAAATCTTAGGTTGCTATGACAGATACAGGACACTGACTTCTCTTGTTTGCTAACATGTACACACTTCATCAGCAAGAGGAGTAGAGGAAGAGGAAGAGGAAGTAGAGGAAAGTTTCTCTGTATGAGCATGAAATGAATGAAATTTGAAATTAAAAATATTTGCATATTCACAGATTCTGGATTTTTCAAGTTTTAACGAGGTAAAGACCATATCAGACACAAGTTATTCTAAGCAGACAGGGTCAAAATTCTTTACCTTTCAGTCTGAGACGTTTGTAGATACTCATCTCCATCTGAAGAACCATTCCACATTCAGAGCTCTTTAAATCTGTGAAATGTGTGAAATCACACCTTCATCAGGCAGATCAGTCAGTGGAGGAAACTGGAAGGAAGGGCTGCTGCAGCAGCAATAAAAATATTTACAGGTAAACCGAGAGAAGAATGTTAAAGACATAATAGCAGACATGAAATATGGTCAGGCCATAATTATGTTAACGTTAAAGGACAGCTTTATGTGGCCTGTGTTTGCTTGCAGTAAATGATTCATGGAGGGAGGAGAAAGGGAGGGGGAGCAGGAGCAGCACGAGTTTAGATTTACGTGACCAAGTCTTTCCTCCAGTTCTCTTTTCTGTCTTTATTTGTTTTATCGAGAACAAACCAGGGGACAAAGATGACTATCGAGAACATCAGTGAACCAATCAGACCTTCACACTGGTAAATGAGACATCAGGACATAAGTCTGTCAGATATGGGCAGATGTGTCTGAAGGAATCACAGCAAAACTTCCCAGAGGAAACACTGTATGTTAAACTACCATCTGCTGTATTTACTGATGGCATCATTTCTATGGGACTGTCTGCTCGGTCTGTTTCCATCACTGCTTCTTCTGCTGCTGTCTCTGGCTCTCCGCTGGCCAACAGTACGTCGTTGGATGAAACTTGCTGTCGAAGCTGCAGGCTGGAGACTCTGGCTCATTATTTGTCTGATCCTGAAGCTGCCACTAGACAGGAATACAAATACGTGGACGAAGGAGGACGGATCACCAGGGACAGATGTCTTGTCTGGGTCAGGTCAGGCCTCAGAGGGTCCCAGGCTTATCTGTAAAACCACTGCACTGGCCAAATATATGCTCCGGCACTGTGGCTCTCTGGCCAGGCCAAGACTGGCTTACTGGCCCAGGGGAGACCCCCATCTCCAGACTCTGTCCAGCATGCTGTGTGAACAACATGAAGACACATTACAGTTCACTAGAGATCATCTGTTATTGAGAGACGGGGGGATTGTAGCTGTGGACTGGGCTGTGGAAACAAGACCTGGTGAGGCTGCTGGGAGGAAGAGGTGGGAGGGGAGGAAGGAGCATCAGTCAGGGGAAAGGCGCTAGGCTGCTTCACCACGACCCCTCCTGTCCTCCTCGTCATCCCTCAGTCCTGGGGAGGAATGACGCCCCACCTAAAGGTGCTCTGCCATCAGGCCATGCGTCAGGGCTTTTATGTGGTGGTGTTTCATGCACGAGGCACAGCGGGCTGCCCGCTGACCACGGCACGACTGACTGAGTTTGGAGACCCAGCTGATCTTGAGCAGGTATAAAAAACGCAGCTTTGTCTGTGCGATTCATTGATGGACAGAAAATGAAGGGCACCCACTCATTTGGTAGAGAGCACTCTTTGTATAAAGGCTAGTCCTCAGCGCAGTGGACCATGTTTCTAATCCAAACTGCCCCTCTCACTGCCCTCCATCCTGTCATTATTCAGCTGCTAATGTCCAACAAAGGGAATAAAGTCCCCCAAAAATCTTTGAAAAAGAAAATGATTCATTATTTTCAATTGTTAATTAGGCAAAAATATTTAATATTTAATTTTGATGTTTCAGTAAATAACTAAAACAATACGAGTGCTGAGCTAAATGCTAACAACATGCTAGTACACGCCAAAAGCCAATCTCATTTGGATTTGCTAATATTAGCATATTAGCATGCAGGTTAACACAGACTGACAATACAATGAAATGTGTTGACGGTCAGCTCAGCATGAAGAGCTGTGATTTAACATTGTTTAATTGTTATAGATATTACACATAAAAAACCTTGTAGAAACCAATAATGTAATACCTGCCAATAATGTAATAACTTAGTAATAACTAAATTGATTAGCCTTTTACATCAACACTGAGCAAACACATGTAGGTCACATGACCACTGTTCTCTTCCTGAATTCTAGCACATTCCACTAAGTGATCTAACTACCATATACACTTCACAGTAATGAATGAAATAATATTCCTCCCTACATGCAATTATGAATTTACATATCTAATCAAATAAACAATATTATAAATAAAGATTTTGTACAACAAATAATTCTCAAGTTGGCTCTTACAACCATAATAAAGGAGAGAGAGTGCTGCATAGTATGTTCCCTTGATGAATGAATATGACGACTATGCCATCCACTGTATCTATTTCTGATGAGCAAACTGCACAAAAACTGCAAAATAATCTTTTATTTCCAAGAAATGCAGTCCTATTTATGTATTATTACATTACCGGATAACGTTTTTTTAACGGTACACCGATAACTTGGCATGTTATTATGTTACACCCAAATTATTATGTTATTGGCAGCTATTACATTATTGGACTTTATTACATTATCGGTTGCTACAAATCAAAATAAGCTAAAGAAGTAAAATATAATACAAAAAATTGGATAAAAAAAGAAAATATATAATATAAAATATATTAAAACAAAATATGAAAAATGTGCAGAAGTGTTGTCTCAAGTATTTTCAAGTATTTGAGAAGTATCTCCGTATAAATAGATATGAACGTACTATATAAATATATATATGTATTACACTATATAAAATACTGATCGTCGCAGTAAAGTAATGAGAGTGGTTTATTTTCAGTACTGAGTCGACATTGACATTATTTCATTTAACAGTAAATCTGAAGCAAACAGAAACTTTGACCTCACGGTGTCACTGTGTGAGAAGTGGTCAGCGTAGATCAGGAGTCCTCCTGTGGGGACCATGAACTGCACAACATTTAATTACAATTATCAAGAAAATCTTTTTTTTTCTTACCTGACAGTGATGATCATGATATCTTTGATGTCTTCCGCTTTCAGACCGTGGCGTATGTCCACAGCCGCCACCCGTCCTCTGCGCTGGTCGCAGTGAGTGAAGGTTCAGGCTCAGGGATTCTTCTTTCCTACCTGGGAGAGTCTGGATCAAGTTCTTACCTTACAGCAGCTGCAGCCATCTCACCTGTACTCCTGGGCCAGCTGTGGTTTGAAACAGCCCTGCCTCCCATTTATCGCTGCTGGGGTTTGTTTCAGAGGAAAATGCAGCTCGGCAGGTGAGAAGAATGAAAAGAAAATGAAAACATGAATGGAACATAGATCATAAAATGTCTCTTGTTTTTTCACCATCTTAAGATATGCAAGTTCCTTCAGAGGAGTCCTGGATGTGGATCAGGTCCTCAAATGTTCCACCCTCAGAGACTTTGAGGAAACTCTTTTCTGCTCTTCAGCCCAGCTTCAGCACGGGGCCTCCAGACCTCTGAATTCTGGACTGAGTTCAGGTTCTCATTCCCCGCATGGCCTGGCACCCTCAGCGGCCTGGGCACTGGGTGAGAGGGCTTACCCAGCCCAGGACTGGGACAGTTACTGGGAGAGGAACGAACCACTCAGAGATGCAGATGAGGTGGCGGTCCCTGTGCTCTGCATCTGCAGCAGAGATGACCCTCTCCTCCCGTCTGCCTCCACTTTGCCACTTCCCCTTTTCCAAAGCAATCCTTATTTTCTCCTGGCTTTGACAAACAGGGGAGGGCACTGTGGATTCACTCTAGAGCACCGAGAAGAGAGGGAAGGAGGGAGGACTGAAAATGAAGAGGTAGAGGATGATAACTGGAGTCATATTGCAGTTCTGGAGTACTTCAGAGTAGTGGCTGATTTCCTGAAAGGGGAAGAGAGAGATGGGACGAGCCTTGGTGGTACATTAAGAGAATACAGTCAGGCTGTGCAGAGGAGCAGGAGCAGCATGATGGCTCCCCCTCGCAGGAGGAGAGCCACCATGATGAGGAGACAGAGACTGGAGGCATCTGAACAGAGCAGTGAGGACACAGAGGAAGGGAACTTCACCTGGAAGAGATCCTACACTCGCTGAGGTGGAAGACATGGTAAAGGATGAGATCTGCATAGAGAGATTTTATTGACTTAGACAATGTTTGGGATTTTTCCTCTCAAGCTGCAGCTTCAAACAATAAGATGAAGATAATAAGATGAAGAGAGGAAGCTAAATTAGCAAAATTGATCAAAAGGACATGTGACCTGGGTCTGTGAGTTCTGGACCTGCACCGGGGGTCTCCACCCAGTTGGATGTACCTGGAACACTTCCAAAGTAAGGCACCCAGGGGGCAACCTACCTACCAAGCCTGGGAACGCCTCGGGATCCTACAGGAGGAGCTGGAGAGAAGACCTGCTAAACCTGCTGCCACTGACCCAACCCCAGATAAGAGGAAGAGAATGGATGGATGGATGGATGGATGGATGGATGGACATGTGACCTTTCAAATCAAATCAAATCAAATCAAATCAAATCAAATTTTATTTGTATAGCCCAAAGTCACAAAGTACATTTGCCTCGGAGGGCTTTACAATCTGTACAGGGAGTGACACCCTCTGTCCTTAGACCCTCGGTTCGAGTGAGGAAAAACTTGCCCACAAAAAACCCTTTTAACAGGGAAAAAAGGTGGAAGAAACCTCAGGAAGAGCCACAGAGGAGGGATCCCTCTCCCAGGACGGACAGACGTGCAATAGATGTCACGTGTACAGAACAAGTCAACACAAACATATTGTACAATTACAATGAATGATAAAATGATTACAGTAGCAGTGGAACCTGTGATAGAGATAGAGAGACACAGATGCACAGCAGCAGTAGATCATTAACTAACTATAAACTGTAATGGAGATATGGTAGCAATAATGACAGTAATAATATATGTAGTGGACGTCATGCAGGACCACAGCAGCAGCCACGATCCATGAGAACCTGCTGGACGAGAGAGCACAGAAACTCCAGGGAAGAAGTTTAGTTAGTAACATGCATTAACATGCATTAATGAGACATGTATGTTTACAGATGGTGAGAGAGAGAGACATTAAAGACAAACAAAGAGGACATGTTCATAGAACTTCCCTTGTTTGAAATTCCAGCAATAATTCTTTTCTCTTTGTTTTGAATCAGCCGTCATCTAAATGTTTTACTCAGTAAAGTTTTTCAGGCAGTGTAGCTGCAGTTTGCTTTAAGATCCCTGTTGAGTCTACAAAACGAAACAGTCTGAAGGTACACACATCTTTTTTTGGCTTTAAACTTGAGTCATTCAATTTTCCATGAATTGTTTGTAAAATACTGACAACTAAATAAATTGTGGAAAATTTCACACATTGCATTTTTAGATATTTTCTAATGCTGGTGGATATAATCTAGCTTTCATACAGATTTCAACAGGATTACACAATACACAGAATTACTGGTCGTACTGGTTTGTGTGAATCAAATAGGGACAAAGTGTCACAGATACTGAGTTGGGATGAAAGATTGACATTTTATTCAGTTTGAAAGCCCCACAGGGATATTATACTGTATAAAATGTCTCACAAAGTCAATAGTGTCAATTTTACATGTTTGAGTCCATGCTATATATCTCTGTATCAAAAAGATTATGAAGCTCTTAACTTATTTTTTGAGGTTTAATCATGGAAAAATCACAAGTATGACAAACCATAGAAGGTACATATTAAGCTATGGAGGTTAGCACTGTCGCCTCACAGCAAGAAGGTTCCTGGTGTGAACTTCAGCTGGGGCCTTTCTGTGTGGAGTTTGCGTGTCTGTGTGTGTTGTCTCCGGGTACTCCGGCTTCCTCCCACAGTCCAAAGACATGCAGTTTAACAGGTTAACTGGTGACTCTAGATTGTCCGTAGGTGTGAGTGTGAATGGTTGTTTGTCTCTATGTGCCCTGCAATAAGCTGGTAACTTGTCCACAGTGTACGACACCTCTCACTCAAAGTCAGCTGTGATAGGCTCCAGCTCCACTGTGACCCTGATGAGGATAAGTGGTTACAGATGATAGATGGATGGATTTAAAAAAAAAAAAATTTCAACACTCGAGCTTCTCACTCACAAAAACACCATGGGACAAAGAAATATTAAAATTACTTTATTACAGATGATTCTTTATCCAGTAGCCCTCTTCCAACAAAAAATAGTAATTACAAACAAAATATTACATTTATTCCTAAACTTTGTTTCTGAATTTCTTTTATACATTTTAAATCACTTTGTCATCTGTAAGGAATAGCTTCTCTCTTCTGCTATGCGACATTCAGCTTTTTGCACAATCTATACAATTTAATACAGTTTAATACAGGTCTCTGGACTACGGAGAATAAAACAGCAAGATCCACCAAATGACAGGAGATAAAGGGAATACTGATAAACAGACTGTACAGAGACGTAACCCTGCCTCCCACCTAACTTTCAGCCAATGGCAGCCGTCCCTCAGCGCACTGAGGGGGGATCACAGTAGACTCTTTAACCTGGTCAATCACTTGTGCAATCAGTGTAACTGATCCAGTTCAGAGTGACCAAGGTCTAAAGCTAGACTCTGCCCCGACTGCCTCGCAAAACACCCGGGAGTCCTAGTAAACACGAGAGGTCTAAAAATCTGCCACTGGTTTGGCCCTCTGCAGACATCATGTGGGAAATAAAACCGAGCCTCTCCGGCATAAAATGAAATAAAACACTGCAGAACTGGAACAGAAAGGTTGATAAAAACATGTTGGGTACAATGGCGTACTGGCTGAAGAGAGAGGGACCACCAAGTTCTGATATTTTTTTCCTTTTTTTTTTTAGTTTTCAGATTTGAACTAAGAAAAACAGGACTGTAAGTTCTGAGTGCAGGGTGGTGAGATTTCTTTTTAAAAAAGGCAAGAACTTAAGTGCAGTGTGAAAATGCTTTGTGTACCCACAACGAACGATGCCGTGATTCTTCAGTCAGAAATAAAAGCCCAAATAGTGTCCGAGGACCCCACATAACCTTTTGTAGATATCAAACAACAGATATATTTTCACTGTCTTGTGAAAGAACAATTTCAGGTTGTAGAGTGCACTAAATATTGTTTTCGCAGCCAAATATTTTAGAATTCAGCAGTTTTTCAGATTTTAGAATTTCTTTCTTTTTCTATGTTATTATAACGTTGATTGATTTTTAGGTCTGAGAGTTCTGAAAACCATAATAGGCAGGTTAGGTATCATAACGTCAGTGAAATATAGCCGTTGCTAAAGCAAAGGCTACACCTAACTACATCTCAAATTATGTGCAAAATCATCCTCAGTCAGCATTAAACAAAAAAACATGTTGCCGTTTACTCAAGGCAATCTGACCTACAGTTGCGTTGTCATTCACAACTGAATGTCTGCGACACGTTTCAGAGTGTGACAGTGAGAAGCCGGCGGCTGTGAACGGTTCGTCTGAAAGCCGCCGGTCTAAAACCACATCGCTGCGTCCGCGTCACAACAAGCTAATTTGTCTTTGATTTGTCAATCAGATTTCCATATTTTCAAATTCAAAATATACAATATTAACAGGTTTCCTGTACATTCCACCTCTGAAGTTAATATAATGCATAATCTCTGCATTTCACAATAAGACTTCCACCTTAATCTCTATTTCTCTATAATCCTTCTTTATAGATTTATAGAATAATACATATATATACTTCTATATCTATTTTCTGCTTTTCTTCGTTCACTTGAAAAGCTCTTTCCAAATAGATCAGGGAGGAGGTGAAGACCACACCAGGCTCAGGAGGGGAGGAAGACGGAGGTGGAGGGACGTGGGGAGATCGGTGGTCAGAACATGACGTCGGGGGGGTCACCAGGGGTGAGACAGAGCGGGGTGTCAGACCGAGGGAAAGTTGCAGGGGCATGGCAGCGGAGATCACAGCATCACCGCCCATCCACCCACCGAGACATTCAGCAGTCACCAACCAGCAGAGGGCGAGTGACGGTCCTCTTTCACGCTCCCTGCTCATTCGCTAAATTCTCATTTTAAGAAAAAAACAAAACACATTTTAGGCAACTGAGATGGATAACTGTTGCTGTGGAGTGTGTTCATCATCTACAGCCAACTTAGTGTGCTAGTTGTCACACGTCTATGTCCCGTTTTCACAAAAATTTACCCTGTACATGCATTCATCAGCCAAGTGTGCAAGGGACATACTGTCATGTCAACTTTTCTATCCGTGTGTGTGTGTGTGTGTGTGTGTAAATATGTCTGATTAACATTTAGCGTGGTGTAGAAGGCCTGTGCCAAAGTGCAAGTCAAGTCGCTGCCCCTGTGGTGAAGCTTGACTTGAGTGTTCTTGAGGTAGGCCAACAGATGCGGTACTGTCACCGGTCGACATGGTGCCAAATTAAACCTGAAGACGACTGCAGACGAGCGGAGAAGAGTGGACACCATTTGTGAAATATTAAAGTGGGTTGGGTGCTGCTGAAAACCTGTCACCTGTCATGAGGCGAATCCACGGGGCGTGTGTGAGTGAAGCGCAGAGGTCTGTGGAAACCCAATGAGGCTGAGCGCGCACGAGAATGACTCCCTCCCTTCCCTGCCATCAAACGCATGCATCTACTTGGCCACCTAGTATTATACTGAACTTCCACTGACTCCTCTGGCACTATCTCATTAGATATATGAGCAGTATTGTTGGCATGGAGACCCCTTACCTTTGGCATCTTTGCAGCCCTGCTCACAGCACGCAATAACTCCAACTCCAGGGATTGTGAACCCATGTGGCATCGAGGACTCGAGGAGTTGTTTTTCAATAAAACACTGCATGGGTTAGATCTCTGGTCAAAGATCTCATACATGTAGCTCTCCATCACACCTTGTTGCCATCCCTGTGCTACCACCACTCTAAAGTCAGATACCCACGCGTACTTACTAATTACTTACAACAACCTTTATTCTCTCCTCATTTTCCTTCTCGACCTGTCCAACCTGTCCTCAAACTGCTCCATCTTCAGTCAGACCCCTTCGGGACCTCCTGCCTTCTTCAACAATAATCTCATTCAACATTCTGTGAGTTAGTCTGTGCTTAAATCTTCATCTTCATAATCCCACATGTGTAGAAAACAGCATACTGCAGACAGACATCTCTTGATATGGATATACTACTTTGGCTCTATGGCAACGAAGACTAACATGGCAAATATGAACACATAAAATAGCGCTGTAGGCTACAGTAAAAATGACACTCGCACTCTGGCATACTGTATACGGCAGTCATCCATCTTGGATCAGTCTCGGGACTTTTGGGTTTCCACAGACTTCTGCTGGCAGAACTGATGTGAGAGCAGTGATGTCTCCATACTGTGCAGTGTGTAAGAAAAAGCAACAAGTGTGTGTGAAGTATGTGTGCATGCATGATGTGTGTCTGTGTACAGGATTACCTCAGTACACAACACTTTGTATTGAGCTGTGTGTGTGTGTGTGTGTGTGTGTTCTAGGTGTACGACAGGTGGGATCCGTTGGATATCTGAGAGGTGATGCTGGCACTCCTGCTCATGCCCTGTTCATTCCTCCCCCCTGATGACGTCCTCCTCATAGCCTGCGGGCTGTTCCTCACCCCTCCAGCCCCTCCTCCACTCCCCCTCTGACTCCCTCCTCCGGGGTGGTGGAGGCTCCAGGGTGGCGGGCCCCCAGCCAGCATGGGGTGACCCCAGGGCTGCTGTGAGCTGGAGCCCCCCTGGTGGTGGTGACTATGGTGGCCGCCTCCTCCTCCACCTCCTCCGGGCCAGTGGCCTCCCCCCTGAGCCCCCTGGCCTCCTCCACCTCCTCCACCCCAGCTTCCCTGAGAATCGGGAGCCAGGTTGGTGAGCACCATGTTGCTGAAGCCCAGTCGCATGGACTCGGAGTCGAAAGCCTCGATCTCTCGGGCCTGGCGCTCCAGCAGAGAGCGGATTCGCTCCAGGCGCTCGTTCTGCAGGGCGAGCATCTCCTCCTCAATCTGAAAAGATAAGCAGTGAACGGATGAGTCAGCCAGTGGTCTGCTTCACAAGGACAACCATTCTTCAGTTCTCAGTTGAAGGAACAAAAAAATAACCTCCAAATAATTAAAAATAGAACAATAAAAAAATAAAAACAAATTCACTTTTTGTCAGAAGACGTAAAACACTCCTATGAATTCATCTCAGATTAATCTGTGGACTCGGACACAGAACACGGACTTGAGAAAGAACCCAGAGCTTCAGAGAGAGCCTGCCTCCATCACTCTGTGTGACTCCCCGACTGACACTGTGGAGTCTTCGTGGGAACCATCATCCTCCAGTGGGAGCTGAACATCAGCAGCCCAGCAGAGGATGTACTTCCTGCAGCAGCTGAAGAATTTCAACCTGCCAAAGACAATGATGGTGCACTTCTACACCGCCATCATTGAGTCCATCCTCACCTCCTCCATCACCATCTGGTACGCTGCTGTCACTGCCAAGGACAAGGGCAGACTGCAGCGTGTCTTTCGCTCAGCTGAGAAGGTGACTGGCTGCAATCTTCCGTCTCTTCAGGACCTGAACTCCTCCAGGACTCTGAGGCGTGCAGGAAAGATTGTGTCTGATCCCTCCCACCCCGGACACAAACTCTTTGAATCACTTCCCTCTGGCAGGAGGCTGCAGTCCATCAGGACCAGAACCTCACACCACAGAAAAAGTTTTTTCCCCATCTGCTACTGGCCTTATCAACAAGGTCCAGGGCCCCCTCTGACTCTGACTCTCACCCCCCATCCCAGAGCTAGACGTTACATTAACATAGGATCTGAACCTAGGCATTACAATACATCTTTTGGTCTACCTTGTTTTGATAAATACCTTGCACATTTGAATATTCTGCACATTACCTGGTACATACTTTGTATATTCCTGCACAAACTGTGCAGCTCTTTTCATCTTAAAAACATTCTGTACAAATATATGCAGTACAGCATAAATAAAAAAAAAAAAATAGTATATATTTTTTAATATTTGATTTTTACCTTCTTTATATTTTTTTTCTACTTGTTATGCATCAAAAACATCAAGACAAACTCCTTGTATGTGAAAACCTACTTGGCAATAAACCTGATTCTGAGATGCAAGGCGTTTCACATGATCCCAAACCAGATATTAATTGGGGGGGATTAAATGGCTATCTGGATCCATATCTTGATCCATATAGGCTTTCTGCCGCTCGCTGCGTTTTTTGGCGGACACCCCTGCGGCCAAAGCGAAGGAGTGGGGGCAAATGAATGGAAAACCTTTCAGCTGCAGCGCCGGATCCTGTCTGAATGTGGCCTTTACCTTCAGTTGTCCCTTCCTAGGCGAGCCAATAGCCGGAGATCTAACCCCTTTTTGCTCACAGATGAGGCATTAAAGAATATTAGGTTGCAGATTTTGCAGTTCTTGAGATCAATAATTGGCATCAAAGGAACCACCCTAAGCTGGTTTAAGTCTTATTTTTCAGATCGATCTCAGTTTGTTCATGTTAATGATGAATCCTCCATGCATACCAAAGTTTGTCATGGAGTCCCACAAGGTTCTGTACTAGGACCACTTCTATTCAGTTTATATGTGTTTCCTCTAGGGAACATTATTAGGAATCACTCGATCAAATATTTATCGATCAAGCCTGATTAAAAGTAATCAGTTAACTAAACTCCAAGCATGCCTTAAGGATATAAAAAGTTGGATGACCTACAATTTTCTGATGTTAAATTCAGACAAAACTGAAGTTCTTGTAATTGGACCCAAACACCTCAGAAACTCTCTTTCTAGAGACTAAGTTACTTTAGACGGGATCACCCTGGCCTCCAGCTCCACCGTAAAGAATCTTGGAGTTGTTTTTGATCAGGATTTGTCCTTTAACGTCCACATAAAACAAATTTCGAGGACTGCATTCTACCCACTTGCGTAACATTGTGAAGATCAGGTCTCTGTGTAACTCATTGTTATCATGTTGCCCCAATAAGTCTCTTAGGACTTTGCAGTTGATTCAGAATGCTGAATCAACTGCAAACTTAGGAACCAGGATTAGAGAAGACTATATCTCTGATCCTGGTTCCTGTCAATACACGTGCATCAGCATTGCTGAGTGTCATGAGAAAACTTTTGTTATGATTTGACACTATATAAATAACAGCCATAGGGACTCGGTTTGCCTTGTTATTTAAGTGGGTGTGGAATTTGACTTGATTCATTTACTTTGCTCCTGAGATGCTAATATTGTGGAAACCTTTTAACAGGTTTTTTTATGTGATCTTGTGAACTGTCTGGCAGCGTCTTTGTTCTGTTCTGTTTGTATTCTATTTGGCGTTGAATTATTTTGTATGTACTTCACATATACTTTAATATAAATATAAAATATATTATATATAAAGCATACAGCCCACCCAAGAGGAAAATACTAATGAAAGCAGTGAATGACCTTCAACTTAGTATGTAAATATCAACAAAAGGGTAGACCCATGACCAAAATTCAAAACACAGCTTCACTGTCACATCCTGACAATGTCTCTCTTGCCTTTTGCTCCAGAAGCGCCCTCCGCAGAGACACCCTCTGCTCGAGCTCCCTCCTTTCCTTGTCGTGCTGAGCATCCGTTTGCATCTTGATCTTGCTCTGGTACGCGTTGAGAAGCTCCAGCTCCTGCTGCAGCTGCATCCTCAGCACCTGACACTCCCCCTCTTGAGCCTCGTCTAACCGTAGCTGAGAAAGAAGAAGAAAGTAAGAGACACAACAAGAAAGGTACAAAGCAAGTCAGTTTAGTGTTTATATGTGTGGTATTTATTCAGTTTGTGTTTATATGTCTTTCTAGTCTTCCAACCACTCGAAGTGCTTTTACACTACATATCTCATTCAACCCATTCACACACTGATGGCACAGCCTGGGGTTCAGTATCTTGCCCAAGGACACTTCAACATGCAGACTGGAGGAGCTGATCATCTGATGGTGGATGACCCACTCTACCTCCTGAGCCACAGCTGCCCCTTTATGTGTTATTGTGTGAAATCATCTCTGTGGCAGGTGCATTCTTAAGCGTTTCCATGTTCTTAAATAAATATTTTCAGATCACCATCATCACCATCATCATCGTATCACCCTGGCTTAATCAGAAGTGAGTTTAAAACTGTGTGACTGCGTGAAGACATTGTCGTAACTGTGTTTCCTAAACTTTTACTTCAGGTACTCACAGCCTGCGTGGAGAGCATTTCATTGATGGAGTGGTCGTACTGCTCAGCCAGGATGGCCAGCTTCCTGGTCTGCTCTTCCTTCAGCCTCTTAAGCACAGCCTTGTGATCAGACTTGGGCGTGGTCTCCAGCAGATGGTTCCTGAGGGCCTTGTACTGCCTGGTCTGGGTTTTACAAGTCTCCTGGAACTGCTTCTTAATCTGAAGCTCCTTGGACTGAAAAATGAAAGGAAGTGATGATGTTGAGTGAGCGAGTGTGTGTGGTCTGTACAGATTCAGTTACGGAACTGCATCCATGACTCCCTGTACCTTCAGGCTCTTGGGCTGCTGTCGGACCTCCATGACATGCTTGCGCCTCAGCTCCCTCTCCCTCCTCTTGTTGTATTCCAGCTGGTTGGTGAGCTCTGTCTGGTGCTGGGTCCGGATCAGCTCTGCCCGTGCCTTTTGGATCGTCCCCAGGTGCCTGAACTCCAGCTCCTGCATCGACTCGTGATGCCTGAGCAACATGGCGTGCTCCAGGTCCTTCTGTGTCTGCCGTTTGTTCAGCTCCTGAAAAAGAGGAGAACATGCTGGGTGACAGCCGGTCGCGTGAATAAAACCAAACAACAGTATGAGGTAGTAAGTACCTCTCTGGCCAGATCCTGCTCCACATTGTGTCTGGCGATGAGGATCCTGCGTTTGAACCGCCGGCATTCTAGCTCCAGGTACTGCCTCTGTCTCCTCAGCAGGTTGGCCTCCTCCTCTGCCTGGAAATTGACACCATGTGGTATTACAGTATTACAGTAATACGTTGGAGCTCCAATGAAGACTTGGGAAATAAAGTTTTGGGACACTGCAGGGCCTGGCATGGTTAGTACAAGGCTAGGAAATCAAGTCTTGTTAATGTCACAGATTCTATTGACAGTGTGAATTCATTGCCAGGCCTGTGTAAAATCATCACTTGGTCTTGGAGAGTGTTACATATCATGCGAGAGATTCTAACCTGGAAGTGCTGGATGTTCTCCTTCTGCTTGGAAAGCCACTCCTGCTTCTCTTTCTTCGGAGTCGACTGGTTCTCACTCAGTTCCTGACACACAGGAGGAAGGTAGTTTTACTCAGAGAATTACTGGGCTCTTACAGTTTGTCGGCATCTTGCATTCAGAAATACAAAAACGTGCCGACTGAGCACACTTCTTCCACTTTTCGGTTATTAAATTAAAACACACAGATCCTTTACGCCAAAACCCCACCAGACACGTCTCTGTCACAGCGCAGTTTGGTCTGTTCGACTTCAAACCCCACCGGGAGCATTTCAGAACTGTCTGCCTGACTTTGTTAACTTGCCCTGGTTTAGTCATTTTCCTGGTTTATTTGCTTCTAAAGATGTAAATATGCTATGTAGTTAGTGCTTCCCTTTTGGCAGTTTTATTTTGAAAATCGACCAGATTCTCTACGGTGTTTGTTTCTGACCCCCTGTCAGCTCAAGCTGCTCTGTGCAGATTGACGCGAGCTACTCGTGAGCAGAGAGCCTCTTCTGGGACCCTTCTGAAACGGACCGTGGGACTGGTGGGGTTTGAAACATTGACTAGAACAGCTGCGATTAACTCTGGCAGCCACGGAACATGTCGCATTGGTGCCTGGTGGAGTTTGGCCGTTAATGTCTGCCTTGCTGAGTGTGTGCTGGCCAGACGTCTCATGTCTTTCATAATATTGATCGGTCACTGATTGACTTTTTTATTGGCAGCTAATGTAATAATTGCTTAATTGTTTAAATGCTTTTCAAACAAAAAGGCATGCTTCATTTTATTGGTCTTATGTCATAGTAAACTGAATGTCTGTGTTTTGGAGTGATTGTCAGACAAAATGAGACATGTGAAGACATCAGCTTTAACAAACTGCGACGGGTGTTTAGTTGTTTTTTTTGCTCATGGTCAAAATCACGGTTGCTTGTGGTGGAGATGTGTGCTACCTCTTTGAGCTGCTCCTTGCGGAGTTTATACTCCCGCTTCTGTGACTCCAGAAAGCTGCTGAGCTCCTTCTTCTGCTGCACCTGAATGTGCTGCTGGAACTTCTTCTCATCGTTGGTAAACGTCTTCAGCTGTACCAAAACGCCAATGTTGAATATTTCAGTAGAGACATAAAGTATCCACACTGTGTTTTATCCTTTGGATTGACATTTTGATCGTGTACTTTTGTTAGATTGTTTGTCTACGTACGTCTTTGTCCAGAGCCGCCTGGTGCTTTTTCAGCAGCTTCTCCATCTCCTGGGTGAAGTTGTTCCTCTGACTCTCCAGCTCTTTGTCCAGCCTCAGCCTGTGCTCATCCATCTCGCCCTTCAGCTTGTTCTCCAGGGCCATCAGGTGCTTCTGATGTTGCCGTCTCATGCGTTTGTACCCTGACATCTGCTCCCGCAGCTCAGAGTCCTGCTCATGCTCCTGCATCTCACGTGTCACCTGCAAGATGTGGACGCAGGGTGAGAATCTGCACAGTCCATTTAGATTCAGATGACTTCACAAGTATGATAAAACATAGAATTTTGACTTGGTGTTTTTAGAGAGGATCTTGAGGTTTGTTAAACGTAGAAGCCTTTGTGTTACACAGCCTCTAATGAATGAAATGTGGAAGTGGGATGCATGTAGGAGCAAGCGAGTATTCTCACGAGTGACGCTGTGCGTATGGTGGCAAAGTGCTCTCTGTTGCGGTAGTGCTTTCTCGGGGCCTGAGCTGGCATTGGCTGGGGCTCAGAGGGTTGACTGGTGGCTGCCTGCTCCCCAGAGAAACTCTCCTCTTCTTCCTGGAATCACAGTCAATAATATATTATTTTGCATGAGTACTTAACAGTAAACAAACAAGAGAATTAGAAACAATCTCGCCCAACAAAGTGCCACAGACACACTTGGTACCAAAGTCACACTTGGCTCAGGCAGTCAATCAAATAAAGCGAGTCATGTGCTCTATTCCTTCCTGTTTGATGTTGGAGAATACAAAACCTCTTTTTATGGTCTCTTTTCCACTTTTTTGGAATTTGAGTTGTTTGTCAGAGCAAACAAGCAATTTGAAACCACCAACAGCTCTCGGAAAAGCAATTTGAACAATTTCAGAAAATAAATTCAATTAAAAGGGCGCTGCAGCAGATTAGTATGACACATACTGATGTTTAGTCCCTACAATGGGCCAAACGCAACTCAAATTCCCATAATGCAACTCAGTAGTGTCTTTGAAACACAGTTTCTGTTAGAAAATAATGCTTCTAATTTTCTCACACAGTAAATATTATGAACTGATCTTCACGTGTAAATAATGGTGGATCAATAATCAAAGTAATCCTACATACTTCCTGTCTGTGTCACTTTACCCACCGGTTTGAGATGTATGACGGAGCTGTTGGACATGACCGTGTGGTCTCCTTCCATCAGGTCGAGCTCGCTGCGGCTGTCCTGGGCCGCTTCGTTCAGGCTGTTGACAGAACTGCTCTGGGAGCTGGCGCTGATGGACATGCTGGGGATGGACTGATTACTGCCGACGCTGTTTACCGTTCCTGTACGACCTCCGCCGGGCTCCAGCTCCTGGAGACAGAGCGGAAAGAAGCAGCGAGATAGACAGCGAGGGCGAGAGGAAGAGACAGAGAGGGAACAAGAGAAGGAAACAAGAGACAGACAGACAGACATGCATACAAGCCGATGCATGCTTGGTTATTTTCTCGTCATGGTGGAACACCATGAAAGTACTGCGGTAAAAAAAAACCCCATAAATCTTATTTCAGCACTGGTGCTTTAGGTTGCTTTTAACATCGAAACTTACACACACCTCGTCTCCGTCCTGTACTTCAGCTGTGGGTCCGTTGTGGGCCTCCTGAAGGAGGATCTTCTTCATCTTGCGGTACTGCAGGTTGTCCAGCTCTCGCACTGCATCCTTGGTTCTCTGGATAAGATCCATCAGCACAGAGTCTGGACGTTCACGCTGCAGAAATGCATGCTGAAGGGGAAGGTGACAGGAAGGAAGAGACAGGACATGGAGAACAGAGAAGTCTGACCATGAGAAGAATACAATAAAATGTTACTGAAGTGCACATCTTTAATAGACAGGTTGGTTTCTGAGTGACGTTGACAGGTGACGTCGTTTTTGCACCATAAACGGCAGAAATCGCAAAATATAATGTGCAGTAATCCCCCCGGTTAGCTCAGAGTGCTGAGTTAGCTGTTGCCTGTATTGAGTGAAGCTTTTCCTGTTTACACTGCAGTCATCTAATATGAGGGTGTGGACTAAATTAATGTAACACATCTAATGGAAAATGTATCCAGTGCCTGGTTAATGTTGACGTTACTTAATATGCAGAATGAAGCAGCTTCTGAGCTATGTTCTCTTTCTAATGATATTATTACTTACACAAGCAAGGCTTGAACGCCAGGATGAGTGGGGCATACATGATTACCTCTAAAGAGTTATTATACTGCTTTCCAGCTAGCTACTTTATTTCTTAATAATAAGAATGTCCACATACAAAGCATCATGACAATGCAGCAATGTGTTTTCTACACTCTGCTGCATGCATCAGTTGCTTGTAAGGTTGCATTCAGACAGGATGCGTTTTTCCATTAATTTGTGTGACTCAAGAACTTTAATTTGATTTGTGTCCGATATTTTAGAGACATAGAGATAGAGACTGAACCCTGTCTCGTCCTGTCGGAATGTGGCTTAAACAGGATACCTGTCTATTCTCAATATTGTTGTCCATCATGACTACTGACTATGATCAGTGATCACCACAAGACTCCAGGTGATGCCAATTCCACCATCATCAACATGTTCTTGTACGCAGACACCCATTGTAGTATAACAGAGTTACATTCTGGAAAACTGTGCCGTGCAGTGATCATGCAGATGTTGACCAATAATCAAAATTGGGGGGAAAAAAGATATGGTGAAAAGTAAGAATAAATCCCGGATGACAAATTCATTCAAGTCATTCTCTGTGTACTTTGCTAGAAGGTGAAGTCGATCTGATGATTTATTTGAACTTTCATTTTGTTTAAGAACTGTTTTGGAACTTGACATTTCAAAAAGAAAGACAGTGTGCAGAGCTGCCGTGCCCTGAGGACATCTTCCATTAGCAATAGTGAGTCCATTAGTGGGCTAAGTGACAGCTGCTCAGTTACTTAACAGTGGATGCAGAAGTCACATCTCTACAGTAATTACATCAGTGTTCATTGTGTATGTATGTATGTGTGTGTGTGTGTGTGTGTGTGAATCCGGAAGTAGAGGATTAAGTAAATCAAAATATAAGCTTATGGGGGACAGAACAGAGCGCAAACATCAGAGAGATTTATCACCACGGGCTTTGTCACTCTCCCATCTTAACACACTGACCCTGCTCTCTGTTTGTGTGTAGTAGTGTACAGTACGTTTGCTGCACTTACACCCAGCATGTCGTCAGAGTGTGGTCTGTCCTGGGGGATTTTCTGAAGGCATGAATCGATAAAGTTTCTAAAGTAATCCGACCTGGAACAAAGAAGATAGAGGGTCAAAACTAAACAGACACATGTACAGATGGCCTTTAAACATACAACATTAATACAAGTCTAAAATGTTCGACACCACGTTCTGTTTTCATGCACAGAAATCAAACATAGTTGTATCACACTTATGGCTGGCGCATCTTCTGTAATTTTTATTTTTTATTTTTGTTATTATAACTATGAAATAACACATATGAAATTACGTGGAAAACGTGGAAAATATAAGTGCGTTACAGTAATCAAGTCATGAGATGACCACAGCCTGTATCAGGAGTTGGGTAGCATGAACTAGGTAAGGCCTGATTTTGTGAAGCTGCAATCGAGGCAACGTGATCAGAGAAGGTTAGTTGCTCATCAATCATGACTCCTAAGTTTCTCGCTGCCCTGCTAGGGGTGAGACACAGGGAGTCAATTTGGATGTTGATGTCATGGTGTATGTAGGTCTGGTTGGGAGGAGCAGCAGTTCAGTTTTTGAAAGGTTCAGCTGGAGGTGGTGTGCCTTCATCCATGTAGATATGTCTGAGAGGCATTCAGAGATTCATTCAGAGACCGAGGGGTCAACAGGTTGAAATGACAGATAGAGCTGAGTGTCATCTGCATAGCAGTGATATAAGAAGCCATGTCAGTGGATAATCGGTGAGGTGGTGTAAATAGCAAAGAGAAGGGGCTCCAGCAACGAGCCCTGGGGGACTCCTGTGGTGAGATGAATGAGCACCCTATATTAACATATCAACATTTTTACCAAGGTAGGTAAAATATGTTTTATATTTTAGATTATTCAAAACAGCCACCTTTTGCTTGAAGGTAGTCACTTGAATTGTTTTTCAACTAACTGGCTATGTCAGGGCTATCTGACCAAGAAGAAGAGTGATGGAGTGCTGCGTCAGATGACCTGGCCCCACAATCACCCAACCTAAACCCAGTGTAGAGGGTGTGGGATGAGACAAGATGGGATATGTGGGACCCCTTTCGAGACCCTAACCCTAACCTTTCCTGGAGCCTGCCTCAGGAAGCTGACTGAGAGAATACCAAGATTGTGCAAACCAGCTATCAAAGCAAAAGATAAAGTTACTGTGAAGAATCTAAAATATAATATTTATATATTTTGCTTTGTTTACCACAACTCCATATATGTTCTTTCATTGTTTTAATGCTGTATAACATAATAAAGAAAAAACATGTGTGTCAGGAACTGAGTAAGAACCACATTGTGTGTGTGTGTGTGTGTGTGTGTTGCATATGTGAGGCGTGGCAACTCACCATTCACTGGATTGCAGTGTGGGGCTCTCATTCTGCGCTATGTGGTATAAGGCACTCATTGCATTCATGTTAAACAGGGGAGGCTTCCTCTCCGCTGGAACAGAAAGGACAGCAGTCAGCATGGATTCCTTCTTATTACAATACAGGTTTACTCACAAATGTAACTGAAGGGGAAGGTTTCAGATGAAACTTTCATAACTGAGTAGAACTGAACATATTGGCCTGTTTTATACTGCTGATTTAACTGAACCTGAAATCAAATCAAATGTAGTTAGTGGTCCTTACATTCAAAGACCTGCCAATCAATTTGGCCGCAATTTCAAATCCTGTGTTTAGAACGGATGGTAGAGCCAGGACTTCAGAACATCTGGATCACAGATAGTGGTTCTAGTTGTGACACTGCAGTTACATTTTAACGAAAACAATACACACACTGTCACCTACCTAATTCTATACAGGTGATACCTAAGGACCAGATATCCACCTTTCCATCATACTGGCCCTCGTCCATAGCTAGAATCACCTCCGGGGCCATCCTGGAAGAAGTCGAGGAGATAAAGTGAGGGTGTGAAAGAGTGAGGAATGAAATAAAAAGTCAGTTTTAAAGAAGAGATAACTTTCCTGGAGAGTCAGTCGCACTCATCTCTTTAAATGAGAAGAAAAACAGCACCTTTGTTTTACTATAAATTTCCACTTTACTCTTTGGAATTAAATGATGCTGTCCTCATGAGTCATCTAAGTCGTTTCTCAGCAGCAAAGCATATAAATACATGAGCAGGTGACATTTCATGTATGGATGATCTTTTAAGCTCTATTAGAGACCGCTCATAATAACAACATTTTGGTCATCTCAACATTTACAGATACAAATCAGTCTTAAAGTTTTTAATTACCAATATGGCGTTCCCACAAAGGAGTTGGCAGGTGAGGCAATGGAGGCAGAGCCGAAGTCGGCCAGTTTGACCAGCCCGGGCTCAGTCAGCAGAATGTTACCCGCCTTCACATCTCTGACAATAGAGAGGTAAACATATGTGTAAGTGAGAGGTATGTGGGGGATACTGTGTTCACAGAAGAAGCATTTTAAAATCACTCACCTGTGGATCATATTGTGGGAATGAAGGTATGCCAGGCCCTGCAGAGCACCATGGGTAATGGCAGCAATCTCTACTTCTTGTAAAGGTTTTTTGTGAACTAAAGGAGAGAAAAAGAGTTTGAAGAGGAAACGTCACCTCATGGAGACACATCAGTGTCCATGTTTGTCAGTCTGATAACGTGGAACACCCGCTCACCTTCTAGCAGATCGGAAGCTGAGCCGAGACAGTACTCCATCACCAGCTTGAAGCGAGAGAGAAAGTCAAGATTAATAAAGTGAAAGCACACAGAGGCCCTTACAGGTTACAGGATGAGGACTTACCCATGCTGTGTGCTCACGGAGGTAACAACCTTTATACTCTATACTGTTAGGGTGCTGAATCCTCTGCAGAAACTTCACCTCCTTTATGATGTCCTGCCATTTCTGTTGAGAAAAGACGGATTTAAAAATATGTCAGATGATATGTCGCTTGGCTTTCTGCTCTAGAGGTGACTGTGTGCATGTGTGTGTGTATATGTGTGTGTATGTGTGCAAAGACTATCTTTCATTGCAAACAGGAGTAAGGTGGTTCTCTTCACAGTTTATGGGTAATCTGATTATAGCTAATCTGAAAACTGAGCAGAGTAAACTGTATCTGGGACGACAACAGTGAAACAGTAAAAATGAGCACACAGGTGACCTTATTGAGACTTATTAAATCAGAATCACAATGATACCAAACATTGATACTGGAGTCCAGCAGCTCCTTATCTGGCCTCTGACTATCTGACAGAGCGCAAACATGGGCATCTCTGGTTTGGTTCTTTCCTAGTTTGAATCCTACCTCACAGTGTGCTCGTTCAACGTATCTTGGCTTGGACAGTTGTCCACATCTCACCACCTCACCAGTCCCCAGGGCTCGGTGCTTGGGCCCCTTCTCTTTGCTATTTACACCACATCTCTGGGTTCGATTATCCACTTGCATTGCTTTTCACATCACTCCTATGCAGATGACACACAGCTCTATCTGTCATTTCCACCTGTTGATACCTCGGTCTCTGAATGGATCTCTGAATGCCTCTCAGACATATCTACATTTTGTTCTGCGTTGGTGGAACGTCCTACCAGAGCAGCAGTGTCCCTCTCCACCTTCAAAAACCTCCTGAAGACCTCCAGCTCTTCATAGAGTACCTCCTCTCCAAGCACTACCAACAACTGGACATGATGAAGCTATCCCCTCTCTACAACTGTCACAGTACTTATTGATGCACTAACATGATTACATCAATGAATTGGACTTTTCTGGCTTCCTTCTTACCACAACAGTCTGCTCAGGTACTGCTGAGTAAACACTTGTCAGTTCCTTGAATTGCTTAGCTCATGTTCAGTAAGCCATGTTTCACACTGTGACATGACCATGTGCACAAGCATGAAGAGTTAATGGTGAGTGTCTGGTGTGAAAATGTTGATGGTCAAAGTCTGAACTATAATATGAATGTAATCGATCATGTCTCACCTCATTAGACTGTTTGCCACTGTAGGACATCTTTTTAATTGCCACCACCTCATTTGTGCGCACATCCCGTGCCTGGGAAACACAAAATGTTAGTAACATACATTGTCAGTACACATTTTCAACTGTACAACACAGCACATGAGTTTTCTCTCATCAAGGATGTGGTTGTACTTTATTTTAACCACACCGTGTGCAGTGTTGTGTGCAGACAGCTGGGGTGATTCACATCACTCTGGTGCTATTAAACCCTGTCATGGACTGGTAAAAATAACTGGTTGAATTGTTTCTGTTCTTTATAGAGGATTAAACAACTTCACTTTTTATAACTGTGAAACAAACTCTGGCACATTATAAGCCTGATGATGTCCTTTAACAACACTATTTGATTGAGTTTCTAACTTTAATGAGTGACCGTGTTACTCACAGAGAGGACTAAAGCAGCCACTCAAATATAAAGACTAATTTAGATCACAAAACTGATCTGGAGAATCCGTATTAACTGACTCAGACTGACAGTGTTTGTGTATTTAACTGATCATATCCCTGATTAACATAAGTGAGTCAGTGTGAGGATGTAGTTGCCGTACAAAGTAGACAGCGCCAAAGCTGCCATGGCCGATCTCTCGGAGGTCAGAGAAAAGCTTCTCCGGGTCTTCTTTGAAGAAAAGCTCAGCCACCTCCGGATCCTTCAGGCTCCCTGCCCTTACAGAGGAGGGCATCCTGGTTAAAGTAGTCCCTTATCACCCGCACAAAGGGGATAGGACTATCTGGGTGCTGAGCTACACCAAAGCAGCTGAAGATTCATCTGCAGTAATGGATGGGCCTAGGGAACCAGCACATGGGCACCTAGATGGACAGAAGGGGGAGACAAAGACAGAGGTGTTAGCCGGGACAAGATGAAACATCCTGACCGGGAACAGTAAGAACTGCTCAGCTGATGTCAGTTTGAAGGTACCAGTGAGCAAAGTCAAAGTCCAGACTTTGAAAACCTCTATATAACTTTGATCTTGCGACACTAATCCTAAATCTAAAACATGATCGACTCATGAATTCCAACCACAAACCACAAAGATACACTACAAAAGAAGGCAAAAATAAAACGCTGTGATACACAGCCTGGAAAAAGGACGGTGAGGCCACAGAGCTACAGACCAAATCTCTAAGCTGGCCGGACTGGAGCCAGTCTGTAATTTCTTACTTCAGTGATCTCATGTGTTCATGCACAGCAACATTTGGCCACATCTGCACGTTTTTATTTTTATTTGACCAGATAATGTTCCCAGTTTTCATTACATGTGAACTGACTTTGTATCATGCATGAGAGGACTTTTATTTTGAAAGGAGAAAAAATAAGAAATGTTTATGGTGATCCTACTCCTGTAACATTATCCTATGTTGCTTCTTCATTATACAACCATGGCAGGCAAACAGTCCCCTCTATCACCCTCATCCTCTATCCCATGACATGGACAGGGCTCCGGACGAAAGCTAGCACACACAATGTTTCTTTAGAAAGGTCAGGGCCTCCTGAAGTACTTTAACACAGTGATTTCAGCCACTGGTCACACCTTCAAGTGCTGACCCTAATATAATCGACTAATTGCTGAGTCATCACAAGTGAATCAGTTCAGATTGCTTCAACTACTGGAATGACTGGGCGATGCAAATATCCCAGCTCAGGGATTGATTTCACGTCCACTGCTCTGAGGTGGCCCACAGTAATGAGGGGAAAACTGCATCTGGTGATCAATTCCGAGGAGCTGGGGTCAATTTTTATTGTGTCCTCCAAACTGGACGCAGCGGTTTAGCTCTTGTTAATTCATGTAACATGCATGTAAGAGGAATACTGTGTGTATGTGTGTGTGTTTTGTCCTGTCAGCTTTTTAATAATTAGTGAAATCATTTCGAGGTTGTGACGTTTACTGTCTGACGTCTATAAGTCACTGACAACTCCATAAGTAAGCTCGCGGAGCCACAGCATTCTCTGCCCCCTGAATAAACACTTTAACATTTTGGGCAGAGATAAATCAGGATGAGCTAAAAATACATAGGCAATTATGGCTTGATGCCTTATATGTATGTACAATGTGCTGTTTATCAAACCCAAATTATATACACATTCAAGCCGTCCAGTGTGTTACCGAGCAGCTCACATGATCAGTTGGGGGTTGAGGGCCTTCATCAGGAGCATCACACAATATGGCCGATGATAAAGTCACAAATAATGCAGTGTGACTTTAAAAAATCTATTCCATCAGCTAAAGAGTGCAAAGAAAACTCTCCTCCATCTCCATCTTTTTAAACCTCATGTCCTCATCTCGTCTTCAGCCAATCAGAAATTGGCAACGATCCCCTTCATACCCACACACCACGCGTGTATCATTACAGGAAGGCTCAGTGGGAAAAGTGCTAGTTTCCTCTTTGGGTTTATCTTTAGGCCGGCAACACCGCTAACCTAGCCAACTGTAGTTATCAGTACAGCCTGCTGTACAAAAACCACACGGCCGGCTGAATGTCACAAGGCTTGTCCTGCCGAAGAAGAAGAAGAAATACAAAGGAGCACAGCTCTCAAGGACACAAATGTCTTAGTGGAGAGCAGCTAAAAGTGCTGCTGGGTAAACAGAGAGTCACACTCTGTCATAATACATTATAGCATTAATGACAGCAATAATACAATAATGTTATTCCATAAGCATTGTAGTACATATTGCTTCGCTGTCCCAAACCACCAAACTGACTGTTAACAGCTGAAAGAAGCTCTATGCATTAAACTAAGACTATTCTGCTGATGATGTGCAGTGACTTAAAAAGGTCCAGTATGTCAGGGCTCTTACAGAATAAAGGAGATAAAATATAATATGCATAAGTATGTTTTCATTAGTGCATAATAACCTGAAAATAAGAATTATGTTTTTGTCACCTTAGAATGAGACTTTATATCTACAGATGGTACATGTCCTCCACAGTTACGAGTTGTACATACACACAGTGAACATCCTCAAGAACATTTCGTTAAATAAGGAAAATTTGTGTGTGCAAAAATCACATCATCAAACTGACGTTCAGCAATGTGAAGCAATGCATGAGAGCAAGCCTTCACAACCTCCGTGTCCAGGAAATGAAGCCTGTGTGGTAGTGCTAAAAACTGTAACACGTCGAGTGGCCACTCGAGGCCGCCCCAGAAGTGAGTCAGTCTCCATAAGTCCCCATGTTAAAATGTCCAACTTGACAGCAGAAATAAACATGTTTACAGCCTGGTACAAAAAACTGTTTTGGTCTCTATAGCTAATTTCCCCGTTCATGACAACTGTACTGAAAAAAGGTGCTTCAGAAACCGACAGGTGACCTCACACATACACTGTCCATTCTTTATATACTGTCATTGGCTGGGAAGGTATGATCCATACAAACCATTTTTACCACTTTACTATACTGAAGAGAGAGAGACAGAGACAGACAGAGACTTGATTGTAAAATGGACAATGGGGAGATGTTTTTGATCATTTCTGTGTGAGAGGCAGAAAAGCTCAGTAGTACTGTTGACAGCTGTCCTCTAAATGATTCATTTCCTCTCACAGACAGCAGTACTGACTGTCTCTGTGCTCCCAACACAGCAACATATACTGACCAAACACCAAGATGAGCAGCAACAACAAAACAATGTTATTAATACTCGGTTGTCAAAGCTTTCGGTACTTTTTTTAAGACCTTTTTTTTTTCCTTCCCCCATCTAACATGTGATTGTACTTCCTCGTGAACACTTTGCTTGATTCAGCACACATGGATTTCACTCATGGCTACAATGTGAGGCCATAAAATAACAAGCTGGGCTGCTAACACGCAGTCAGACACAAAATCATCATGTAATCAAATTAAAATGTGATGCCTGAGTGCAATTACAAAACAGATGAAAGATAACGGTTAGCCTCCTTATCATAATGGTATGATTAATTCCTCTTAATTAAAGTAGCATTCACTCAAGACATTTGGTTCCTCGTCTCATCAGGGTTTTGCTAATTGCTGTAAGGAAATGGCCTCATTTCACTTTAGCACTTACTAGAATCTTTTCCAATAGTTGTTTTCGGATGCTAAAATGTTCAGTGTGTTGTCGTCTAGTAAATGTGACATTAGAGCAGTGGTCGCAGTGACAGTATACAGAATGGACACCACAAGCGTGTCACCCACAGGTTCCTGAACCTGAAAATATGAGGTCCTGGCCGGCGCCATGTTGGCTGTACTGCTTCATCCACAGTGTCCAAATGTCCAACGTTCACAGCAGAAATAAACATGTTTACAGCCTGGTACAAAAAACTGTTTTGGTCTCTATAGCTAATTTCCCCGTTCATGACAACAGTACTGAGGGTGAATTTATATACAACTCACCTGTTCAAATGATATTAAGGCTTAAAGTTATGCAGAATTAAGAGTGTGGACACTTTGATTGACAGGTAGGTGCCATCACAGATGGCTTGTTTGAGCATCCAGGAGTCATTCAGCCCGCCTCAGGTCCGCTGATGATCCACATGTTTGTTGATATTTAGTTAAGGCGGAAGAGGCGGAACAGCCAGCGCAGCACCATGTGTATTGAGCTTCAAAACAGAAACCTATGGGTGACGTCATGCATACGCTGCCTATTCTATATAATGTAATATGATGGCACAGGTATGTGGAGGGAGGCATAACCAATTTAAAGAAAGAACATCAGTTTTTCTGGATGTTTTTAAGACAGCGTGAGGTAAAAATATGAAGATGCCATTATAAAGTAAAAAATATACATTCTCTGGACACTTTATTTACTCTAAGTAGAATTAAACCAAACTAGAGTGTGTACATTTGTAATGGACTAGATAATACAGTGTGTAGGAAGCAAAATACACACACACAATGAAACAGAGCACTGAAGTCACAAGACTGAATCTGGAAGAGATGAACTGGACACACACACACACACACAAAGAACAGTGTGTTCGAGAAATGCACCCAAAGTTCTTTTGCTTTGCTACTCGAGAAAATGGATTCTCTCTCTCTCTCTCTCTCTCTCTCTCTCTCTCTCTCTCTCTCTCTCTCTCTCTCTCTCTCTCTCTCTCTCTCTCTCTCTCTCTCTCTCTCTCTCGAATTGATTTCCTGCGCACTGTAAAATCACAAAGCAGCCTAATGAAGAGGAAACCAATACACACCGCTGAGGAGCAAGGAGTGTCACAGAAAGAGAGCGAGGAGAATGGAGAGGGATAATAAATAATCAAATAGTTTATTGATCCCGGTAGTGAAATTCTCTTAGCCGCACAGGGTCAGCTTCAGAGGAGCAGAGTGTTTCTGCTGTCTGCTGCTTTCTCAACATACGAGATAAAAACGATATACAAAGAAACTGCAGGGAACAAGTGCATAACATTTAACACACTCCAACTTCAATTAGCATCATCAGCCAACAGTCGTATTTCTGCCCTACAGTACTGATAATGATTTCCAATGCATTCATAACTGTGTTAAATGTAATCCTGAGGCGTGTTAGAACAGTGATCATTCCTGCAGCCACCACAACAAACACATTCAATTATTTACCTCTACAGGTCTGTGCTACACCTACACTGGTGTTTTAAGACTAATTACACCTCCTCTGTGCATAATGTATTTAACACAACAACAAATAGTTCTGACCATCTGATTGGTCAACCAGACATTTAGAATGTGCTCAAATCAGCATGACAGCACACCTGACTCATCGCTAAAAATATCACTCCACCATCTCCACATGGCCACGTCCTGAAAATATATAACATGTAAACAAATACAAATAAGTCCACTGGAAGTACTTTAATAAAGTAATACATCTGAATTGAAATTTCAGCTTTCTTTAATGAATATTCTGTGTGTTATGGAGCTGTTAGACCGCCTCGTTAATACAGGTGTGCGCCTCGTTAATACAGGTGTGCGCCTCGTTAATACAGGTGTGCACCTCGTTAATACAGGTGTGCGCCTCGTTAATACAGGTGTGCGCCTCGTTAAAACAGGTGTGCGCCTCGTTAATACGTGTGTGTGCCTCGTTTGTGTGAGGCACATCAGAGATCAAACGGTTTTTAAAGACTAAAGGTCGACTAAAGTGATCTTGTTCAGCAGATATCTTCGTCACGACAGGACCCATCTAGCAAAGCAGTTTAGTGTTTATATGTGTGTATTTATTCAGTTTGCAAAACTCTAACGTTTGTTGTCTGGGACTAGAAACCATCTCAGTTACAGGGCGTTACTGAGGCTCAGACTACTTGCTGGAGTAGTAAACTGGGTTCCATTACATATAGGAGTCTACTGCTGTGACTGACATGTTTTCCAGGTATTAGTCAGACCCTGTGTAGCTTCATGCATCTTTAACTTTTTACTGGCATTTCAGTGACACTGACTGCGGTTCTCCTGGTTTTGTTGCACCTGTTAAGGCAAGACAACTTCTGACTGCTTCAGGTGCGTGGAGCTGACCTCAGCAAAGCTTCAACCTTAAATGTTAACCTAAAGAGAAACCTCATCAAGAAGAACACCTGAAATGTGGGTGTGCAGGGCCTTTAAGCTGTATGATGATTGTGATGATCAGCAGGATGGAACTCGTCCACATGAAATGTATGTCTGTTGTAACAATGCAGCTTTGTGACGCAACGTTTACAGGTCTGAAAAGAAGAACATCTCTACACTCAGTTCAAGTTTAAGTTAAACTTTAATAGTTAGTAGAGTTAAAGATGATCAGCCAAAAGGCAGAGTAAAAACAACACTGTGACGTCACAGCTGTTCGTGCAGACACGCGTTCATTTCATGACCTACATGTGTGTGTGCTGTTGTTCAAATAGCTTACACGCTACATTTCTATCCCCCAAGATGGAGGGTGGAGTGTCCATGCTTCTATTTCCCGGACTGATTACAGATTGTGGCTTTTCACTGAGTGGAGGAAGTGAAAGCTCTCTAGCTCCCCAATGTCAACAACAACAACACATCCCGGCGTGTGGTGCTATAGAGATGATGATGACAGGAGAGAGGAATGGAGTGACCCAACACTAAGAGGATTTGACCCATCCCATTTCACTCGCAGGACTCCGTTTACACTCTGTTACACTTACTGTTGGGATAAATGTCACGAACAGTGACAACATACCAAGTTTCGCCAGAACACGAGACACTGTCCCTGTGACACCTTCAACAGCAACAAACACAGGCACCCAAACACCCGGCGTCATCGGTGGATGTGGTTTGTCAACTCAGACTGGAGACAGAATCATTTAGGGTATTAAAAGCCAAAATTAACCTTCAAAATGTGTCAAATCTGAGTGTGAACCCGATGGAGATCAAGACATTGAAATGTGCGTCCTTTTTTCTTTTTGCTCTCAGTCTGACTCATCAAATATGCCACTGCTTTCCAACTGTTCTGCAGGTAGCCTCATCAAAGACTCTGAGCAGATGCTTAGGAACTTTTGAGGAGCAGAACTTCATTATTTAACATTTAGCCAGCTTAAAAAAATGATCAGACACATGTAAATCACTGTAACATTACAGTCTGCAGCACATACAAATATGATCACTCAGAAGAAACATTAAAATCACCAACAGATAAAGTTCTGGTGGCAGTGCTGCAGTGGATCACACTGTGGAACCAGTGCTTGTTCTGCAGTAGCTGTCACTGACTGACTTGGATCTAGACTTGAGCGCGCATGGCAGGCTTTGCTCCAGTGTCTAATCCATTCTTCCTGGGAGACACTTAAATCCATTATGCAGCGTGCCCATATTCAGCACCCACTGATCTAACACCGACACACAAGAAAAGCACAACTTTGCAACAGTGCCTCAGCCTCGCGCCGAGATGTTCACAGTCGACAACAGCCGCGTACGTCTCACCGTCAGCCAGCAGCAAGTCCTTGAAAGTAAAGAAGGGGAGCTGTTCCAGCCCTGAGGACACACTTTTCTGTCCTGAGGGGCATGCAGAGACGTACATGAGCAAACGACAACATGGACAAGCAGAAATCTGTGACAGCAGAATAAGAGGACAAGACGTACCTGCCTTTCAGATCCAGCCCATAGGCTGTGCTCAGAACATGGACAGTCTGTTCATCACAACAAAGATAGGTGGACTGCTCATACTGCAGTGCTTACTTGACAAACAGAGCCAGCATCCACAGTACAGAAACATGAAGCATGTGTAGGTGTGAGCTTGGACATCAGTTGACAGATCACTGATCAATGTGACAGGTGAATGGTGACACATAGACTGACGTTAAAACACGTCCAGAGCGCTCCTTGTGTGGCTCATCCACCGTGTCATGCATAAGTTAGGCGGCGGAGATAAAATAAGCCGAGCACAGGAGTAGCTGCTGAGTGACAGCCAGTGTTACGCAATATCCACACAGAAAACTGAGGAATGCGCCTCACGTCAGTGCACAAAAACAGCCATCAGCGGCAGATGGATTACACAACGATCACCGGGACGATCTGTCAAGACTCTCCCGGCTAACGCTGCTTGTAAACACAATGTCGGCACACGTACGTTGCCACAGACACGACGAGAGGCTCGACCAATGTCACCTACCGTCACCCTGCTAGCTGTTCAGACAGTGTGTGACTCATGGTGTCCACCTCCAGACAGACAAACTTCCAAAACAGAGACCTCCACAGCCGAGTTTCACTTCACGCACAGCCACAGCGGACACAAACAGAACCGAGGGAGTGGCACTGCTCGCGACGATAGTTGCATAAAGCGGATTAGCAGGCTAGCCTAGCTAGCTAACGCTTCTTATTCACAACAAACCAGTGCACTGACACTTCAGCTGGCTAGCCCCGCTCCCCGCACACTGATGTTATTTGTTGCCGTGTTTCACTGGCATTCAAAACAAACACCCGTCTGCCAAAAAGGGCTCACTTAAGTTGCCCGTGCAGACGAAAATCTGTCGATGCGACAGACCGTACAAGTTGTGACAGCAACTTTTGGTTAGCTGGCGAATAGCAACCAATGTAGCTTGGCTAGCCCGTGAGCTAAACTGTACTGAAATCCAGCTCCACTGCAGCTTGTAACAAATCTATCGTTAGTTAGCACGGAGCTAAAGTTAGCGAGCAACTCACCTGGTCGAGATGAATCCGCGCAGGTTGAGAGGTGGAGTGATTAATCCAGTCAACCTGAACACGGCGGAGTCGGTGGCTGACGCTAAATCACGGACGAGGCGACGCAGTCCAGAGAAATCAAAGTGTGAACTCGCTAGCTAGTAAGTTAGCAATGCTAACGCGCTGCCCTGCCCGACAAACACGACAACGCCGACTTCAGCTCGCGCTAAATTGCCCACTTTAGCAATAACGGGTGTTTATTAGCCGGTCACATGAATCATTTATATGAACGTGAGGCAGGCTGAGCTGGCTAACGACTGTCAGCCGTTAACTGTCACAGCGAACTGGCAGGGAGGCTGCTGGCCAACGAGCTAGCTGCTAGCGTTAGGCAGTAGCTAGCAAAGTTTGTCTCCTCGATAGGCAGTTCCCTAAAAATGGCGGCGCGGACAATCACCTCCCTTCCATCGTGGAAGAATCAAGGAGCGAATGAACCGAGGAGCAGGAGAGTCGGAGGAAGGTCCAGTCAGCTCGAACCGAAGCGAGAGTACACGTGTGACAGCTCCGGAGGGTCTCTGTGTCCCAGCTGTTTATCCTACAGGCTAAATGTTGCCCCCCTCCCTCATCCTCTGTTTGGTACTGCTGCTGTGCCATCCAACAACTGCAAGCATAGGTGTGTGTGTGTGTGTGTGATGTGGACGGACAATGATAATGACAGTCAACACAGCTGCACCATTGTATAGCAGGGGATAACACACTATTGGGCTTTTCCCTATTCCCTGTTATGCACATTCAGTCACTGAGCTCCTAACCTGATTATCAGTTTCAGTCTTAATCCTGCCTCTGCTATAAATAGCCCGTCTTGACTCTCAGACAATGTTTTTAAAAAAAACTGCTTTATATATCCAAGAAAGATGATCAAGGTGCAGCATACAGCATTTGGTTGTACAGATACCACAGTCATCAGTCATCGTCTCGAACATGATGCAAGAGCACTATCATCTATTCTAGTAAACAAAACGTGCAGACTAGATCATGAAATATAATTACAATACTATGATTAGTCAGTTTGTGAAACCTATGAAAGCTTGTGATGAGTATAACATCTTGTGGTCCATAATATAGAGTGTTATGACTTGGTATTATATGCTTATATAATACAAAGTGCAGACAGTGTACATCATTTCAGGGGTTCAGCACCTCTGCACTCAGCCTGGCAACTGACACAAATCTATGGATGTGCTGCAGATGATCTGTCACTTTTCATGATGTTATCAGGGAAGCATACATGTGACCATATCTGTAGCTGAAGCCTCTATATTTTATATTCACATACATACTTTTGATTCAGATGTTTTAGTTCTGGCATGACAAACACCTCAGCATGACCGTGACGCCACATCTCAAATCAAAGGATTACATACGTAGGTAGGTGTAATCTGAATCAAGGAAATATAAGATGTATGCAATGTGCATGGCAGCAGAGAGGGTTAGAGATGGGCATTCCACAACAGGCTACAGGCTCAGAGACCAATCAGCTAGTAGAACGGGGCACAGAGGGTTCTGATTGGTTGCTCTGCAGCACTGTTGTCATGATGATGGGAATCAGGTCCTGCCTGTGTGGTCTGTATCCAGGCACAGAAGTATACTGAAGCAAATGATATGGATGGATCGGCTGCAGAACTTTGTGTCCCTGACACACACACACACACACACCCACACACACACACAAATATAATGTAAATAATGAATCCCTCAGACTATAACCATAGATGTTTATTCAAAGCAGACCTGAACATGTGTCATACTGCTGCTTGTATTCAGATGCATCAGCAATAGCTGCTTGTTATTGAAGAGTGAGTTGGATCATGTAACAGCGAGTAGTGTGGAAGTCTCACAGCTCCGATCTGAGCTGCTGCTGACTGACTCCGTGGGCCTCGCTCTTCATTAACACTGAGAGTTTGAAATCTAACCATATATCAGCTCTAAGAATAGAACATCAGGACAGAAGCGGAGCAGTTCAGTCTACATAATGATCATGGTCATTCCACTTTTTCACAGCTGTCACATTAGTCATTACAGTATGGTTGAACTCAGTGGTTAAACTGGCTTTTGTAAGGAGGAGGAGCCCTTCTTCACTCAGTGGTCAATATGACTCAAAACATTTGTATTTACCTCACACCATCCATTTAATACACACACACACACACTCACACACACATATATATATGTCTATAAAAATAGACATTTAGTTTCAGTACGTTAACAATGACCTGAACATTTTGTTGTGACAGTTACTCACCTTAAGCTACACGCTGTCGGTGGCGCATCAGCAGCACCGTGTGTGTGTGTGTGCGTGTGTGTGTGCGTGTTTGTACGCGCGGTATGCGAGAAGGTGTCCGTGTCAGTGAAAACATGGACTGGAGTTTCATTGATTCAGGTTTTATATCAATAAACAAGCGGAACGGATTCAATAATGAAGCTCTGACACAGCGCTCTGGAAAAGCGATGAGTGAACAGACTGATGTAGCCTGCTGATTTTTGACATGGTAAAAGAGGGGAGGTCCAAACTAATGACTTTAAAAAGTGGTATATTGGTAGCTACGCCCATGATTATTATAAGCACCGAAGCAGAGGGAGCTCAGCTCCTGCTGGCTGCACTGCCGAGGTGAGGAGGCGGAGCTGAGCTCCGGCCCAATTTAATCTCTGGTTGAACTATACATCTCCTCATGTTTGTCATTTCCTGTGTTAGTGCCACAATCCAGACTGAACACTGGCTTCTATCACTCCCGCCTGTGTCGTGCTCGACTACCACACGAGGGCACACATGTAGAGGTTTGAGTGTGCGATGATGTGGTTCTGTTGTTTCTGGGTTCATTAATGTAATCTATTATTTCGATTTTATTGTCATGTGCTGAATGAATTGAAACTGTTCAGTTTCAACTCTGTCCAACTTTTTTTTAGAAACCATTTTTTCATTTCAGTGATTGTTAAAAAGCGACTCAACTCTCTGCATTTCTATTTGATGTATGGTTTACAATAAATATCTTTGTATAGGCCTTTCTCACAGCAGACGTTTTGACAGGTGTACATCATAAAATGAATGATGGCTGAATTCCATTCATGGTTCTTCTCATGGTTCTCACAGGACGCTTGAATAGAGCGGAGGCATCGTTCATGTTGTTGGAGGTCAAATGTGTTATTCTTTACACATGAGTGAGAAACAAACTGACTTCAAAACATTTTAATGATGAGGATGAAAAAGTCATTTGTGTTAATGTGATTATGTATTCATTACGTTTGCTCCAACACTAAAACACTGCTGCATTGCCACTGAACACAGTGGATTGTACTGAACACTACAGTAGCACCAGAACACAGAAACTGAAAATAACACAAATACAGAATCAACTGCTGACAAAGTCGTACGAGTGTAGCTCAACACAACGAATATAAAGCAAGGTAGCCACTTGAACATAGTGTTGCTTTAAATCCATATGATAAACTGTGATGAGTGAATGATGAATTATGTATGATGGAACAACAGAGGACGCAGGTGCAGATTACATCTATTTTGAACATTCAGACAGTCTCATATGCACACAGACACGAGCACTGACATAACTCTGAATCTTCTGAAGCAATGCACAGCGAGCAAACACAAATATTCCCTTTGTGTTAAATGTTTGTTGAGGATGTGTCAGTGAGGTGCTGTTAATTATCACGTAGAACTTATGCAGTTTGTTTCAGGTGATTAGTGAACATGTGACTTTGACAAAAGTAAAATTAAAGCAGATTTAATTTGATGAAAATGAAAGCGGATTTGATGAAAAGATAAGCGGCTGTAATGGTATGAAACAAAAGCACAAAGTCAGGAGTCAAAAGATGAAAACAAAGTGAAATATTCATCAATAGTAACTGGAGGACCAAACCATCTCCTCATGGCCATCTGGAGAATAACCAGGTCAAACAATATTTGCAGTATTTTTGTCCCACATTGTTTTCAGTGTGGTGCAATTTCATTCAAAAGAGTTAGTCAATGTAAAATAAACTGGAACTGCAAACTCACCACAAATCAGCTGAGTAGTCTTGATATATTAAATATCACACATCTGTTATATTGCTCCACAACAGAAAGAATCTGCACCCAGATGTGATTAGAGAATAACTAATGCTGTTTGGGAGAGACTACAAGAAGGAAACTAAACTTTACACACAAGCTCATAAACAAAAAGAACACAAATAATAATGAATGTGTTTTTTTATGTTGTTGACTTTTTAAAAACTTTTAAATAATTTGAATGTTAGCATCAAGCTGGAGGAACAACCCACGGAACAGGCATCAGGCACTCGCTCTGCTAACGGCGTTAGCAGGAAACACCATCGCCTGCATGAAGTGTTGAGGTTGCATGAGGGGTCTCGATTAACCTTCACTACAATCAGCCACTTTTTACTGTACTGACAAAGACCCTCCAGCTGTGCTTCCTCCATCTCTGTGCTCTGCTGTAGAGGCCAGAGCAGTCAAATATGACGAGGCTCACAGAGAAGTGTGGAAGTGCCAGTTAAAGCCTTCATTACTGCTGTCTTTAATCAATTTAGTGACCATTAACACTCCATCTCTGCCTCGTTCTATCATTAGCCTCAAATTTTCATAGTGCTTGCAGAGTACACTTACTAACTAGGAGCAGAGGCTCGAGGCCGGACCAGACAACTTCCAAATCAAATCACTCTTTTTTACCTCCTCACTTCCTTCCAGTCCAGCCTTCCTGAGACGTATTAAGTCTCCCTGTCTCTTTCTGGGGAAGCTCTCTGATCTTAACACATACACACACACACACACCATCACAAGGGGGGGAAAGCTGATTGAAACCACCCTGCTCTCACTACATTTGCTTGTATTTCATAAGAAGTGGTTCTTCACTTTCTTCATCATCTCCCCTGTCTTCTCATCCTCTTCTTCCTCTGCTTAAGTGTGTCTTCTCTCTCCTTGGCTGAGTGGCAAGCAGGCTTCAGCGGTTGGGTTCCTTTGATTCCAGCTTAGCCTGGTTCAGCCCACTTTGGCCCAGCTGAGAAAAGCGGGGATGTCTCGGACCGGGACATTGCGGGTCAAAGCTTTGACGCGCAGGTTACGGTCATCTGTAAGCAGTACCACCTCCCTTTGGAGCCTGACTGTCCCATCTGTGCGTGAGGAAGGAGAGGTAGTAAGATGAAGTAAGCAGTATGTGTGTGTGAGGACTGACTGAAAAGTTGACAGTCAATGTTACATACTTCTCTGATCAGGCATGAAATCTTTTGCCTTGTCTTTGCAGTAGTGGAGACAGCAGGACAGAATGACATCATCATTGTTACCCTGAGAAACAACAGAAGACACAGCAGAAACATTTAGTGGAAGTAGTAATGTTCCACTGGCAGTCAAGCATGCTTCCCAGCACAAGAGAACTAATGGCAAAGAGGTAATAAAACTAAATAAAACATTGCGAGCTGCGTTTATTTGGGCTCTCACCTGCTGTCCAGAAGTGTCTTCACTGCGGAAGGCAATGGACTCGAGCTGATTTCCTCTGCTTGTCAGCGCTCTGAGGCACGGCTCCCTGGCCTCAAAGCCTCTTTCGAGGAAAGCCACTGCCAGCCGGGCCTTCTCCTGCACTGCACGCACGTGGGTTGCACTGATATTATAGTTGCCGCGACTGCCAGTGCTACGCCCTCCTGACCCCATTCCTCCAAAGTTATCCTGGCCTTTTGCCAAGCCATCCAGCTCTGTAATCACTGAAGGAGAGAACACAGCACGAGTGCACAGGACAATCATTTTAAACATGTCACAACACAATTTTGTCCTCCTCCATCCCTTTCTTACCGATGAGCGGCACAACTATTATGTATGTTCCACACTGAAGGAGTTTCTTCAGCCCTCCCAGGTGATCGATGAATCCATTGGTGTCTGGAACCAAAAAGAGAGGCCTCACTTCCAGCTCCAACTGCCCGCCTGTTTGCAGCACCGCCTGGACACACACACACACACACACACACACACACACACACAGAAAATTTGATTACTTTTTCTGGGCTTTTCCTCATCAATGGAAGGAGTAACAAAAAAGACATTGAGTAAAAATCCATTAGGAAACAAACATGTCGTGTAACGCTCATTGCAATCTATTTCCTGATTTGTATAGTTATTGTCAGCTCTGTCTGCATGTGCTGGTCTTACCTGTATTTTATCCCTGCGCTTCTGTTGCTGTGCCAGTTTGTTAGCGAGGGCGTGACGTCGCGCCTTCAGCTGTCTGATGTCGTTCTCACTGTCTCCCGCCTCCTCACCATCCTCTCCTTCTGATGCTGAGAGAGAGGACTCTGCCTCGACTATGACATCATCAGCCTGCCAAACAGACACGGACGAGAATGAGAAACATTTTCAGAAATGAACATTTTATTTTAGATTTGTGCAGCTCTAGATGAAGAGAAGGAGCTAAATGAATAGAGCATGATTGTTAGAGCATCACCTCTTTCTCTGTTAGATGATCCTGCCTGCTCCTTGTATCCACCAAGTGGTTAGATGGAGGAGAAGCTGCCACAGAGATGTACTTGCCTCCCTTAAACGCCAACAAAGGCTCTTCCTGTCCACACAAAGCCTCCAGAAAGTACTTGAGCACAGTGACTCTCTTACAGTCTGCTGCTATCGCCTGAGGAAAGAGGATGGAGGTTTATGAGGACAGGAAGTCCATGTAAACTCAAAATAATCAGTAATTCTAAATTGTGTACAATATAGTGAAATAGACCTGTACTTCATCTCTGTACACTCACCATGTCAGTGTGTCTGTCTGTGTAACAGGGCTCCTGTGGTGCAGCCAGCAGTGGTATAAAGCCAGCAAGGAGCCTGTCCTCCTTCAACTGCAGCACGGTCAGCTCCTCATCTCCTTCGCTTTCTTCAGTGTCGACTTTGTACAGCGGCACTTCTCCGTGGTCCACACGGGCCAGCACGTTACACAGGTCAGCCAGGCACTGCCAAACATCAGGGCAGCAGCTTGATGGAGAGTAGAGACCACACATGAACGTGAGGAATGAGTATTTTAAAAAGGTACAGTTTGAAGAGCGTACTGGTCAAGGCCAGCAGCACCAACAGATTACTATGAGGTAGAAATTTAAAGCTGCTGTATAACAATCTATTTCCAAAAAAGGTTGGTACATTATCAAATGTTGAAACTTGACGCTTGCTATAACAGGTGTCAAAAAAGTTGGACAGGGTCAACAAAAGACCGGAAAAGTTGTGAAATGCTGACAATGAATGATGTAACATGATTGGGACATTTCTGTCCTTGCTGTGCTGCGCAGTTTATAGGATCTGTGGTTGAAATTCAAAATTCAAAAAGAAAGTCACACCTTTACTCATGCCAAAGTGAGGCATAAGAGTCAAAATACTCACTCTATACTGCATGGGGGTGGGTTCCACTGGTCTGGGCATCCCAGCATCCAGTCAGACCAAACCTTAATGCTTGGCAGTAGTTCTCTAAGGTCCAATGGGAAGGCAGAGACTCTCACCATACCCTCCAGCTCCTCCTCTTTGCCCTGCTCCTCTGTGTCTGCCATGGAAACTGGTTCTGAATAAGAGGTTTTTTTTTCAGAACCAGGAAGATCAAAAACAGGAGGGTGTTTTGGGTCCAACATAAAATTCACAAAATGTTATCACAGCTGTGTAAATAATAAAAAAAATGGATTATGATTATTCCAATATGTCAAGTCCAACAGAAGCTACCAAACTCCCTATTTGCAGTCAAAAACATGTGATGCAGCACTAACATTATTATTTTTAACTAACTTATTAACACATGATAAATAAATCAACTGTATTTTCTAAAGCGCAGTAGATGATAGTAGGATAACAGCTGATGCATGTTTAAATACGCTGTTTACTAATTAGCTCTATGAATAATCTCCACTGATGTGCTGTGGGACTGTTCTCATCTTTTATCTGTACACCCTTAGACTAATGTTGACCTTTATTTCAAATTGTCTGAATTGGATTGGATATGATCAGAGTTTAAGGCCACAAAATGCTGCTGATCCGGTACTTGAAGTGTGTAGAGCTTCCTGTGTGTGTGTGTGTGTGTGTGTGTGTGTACCTGGAGGAATATCTCTGAGCAGTTCAGTGCAGCGCTGCACTAGCAGTGCAAACATGCCCAGGCCCAGCATGGTGCTCTGCTCTTGTAAAACGGATCGCACCTCTCCTTCTTCACCTAAACACAGACACAGACAAGAAGATGGAACAGAACTTCCTAAACACTCTTTGCTTCAATATGAACTATTCTAGCATGTGAGAAGATGAGATGACCAACTCTGAAATGGCCAGGTTCAAACATGAAGTTAGAATAAGTTGCTCCTCATTTATTTGAATTTCGCAGTGCTCTGAAGTCATATTTGTTGTAGATAATAATGTGAGCCTTACCTCTGCTGTGAGCGTTGTGTATGGTGAACATGTTGATAGTGATGATCTGCAGAATGTGTGTGCTGCCCAGTAGTGAAGGGCCGTGCTGGAGGAGCGTTCTGAACTCCTGTAGAACACGGCTCGCCACTGCAGGGAAGGTTTCCATGCTGTATAGGCAAAGCACACACACACACACACATTCACAAAAATGCAGCAAAAATGCACAAAAATAAAATGTTCATATTCTATTCTCATTCAGTCCCTTCAATTAAAAGCTGGAATAAATGAATGAATAAAGCACTCACCCCACTTTAGTGAAGAGCTTTCCATGTGCATGCAGGAAACTCAGAATAAATCTCTTATTTAGCTGGAGAGAAAAAAAACAAAGGCAGAAAGAAGATGTTAGTTAAATTATTTTATGAACTATGAAGAAAAAGCACACGCCCGGGAATTTGAACAGTAGTGGTGGAAATAGACTGAAGCTGGACAGAGCAAAGAGGACACACATACAGATGCCTCTATCAACAGGACACACTGACAAATAGTAAACAGAGAACTTTGGAGAGGGACAAATGGGCTCATTAAATAGTCAAGAAATTGACTAGTATTAATATGACTGGAACTGCTGCACAGCACAATGCAGTCATAATGTAACTGATACAGAAAACAGAAAAGTAAACAAATGTGTGTATTTGTGTGTGTGAGAAAGAGAAAGAAAGAAAGAAAGGAAGAGATCTTACATCACTCGCACTGAGACTGCCCAGCTCTCCATCCTGTTCAGAGTCTCTGCTGGATTCACTACCTCCTCTCTGTGAGGATGGGGTTGCTGCTTGTCCGCTGGGGCGAATCCAAATCTCCACACGTGCTCCATCTTCCCCTCTTCCTCTTCCTCTGACTGCTGGGCCCCTGGAGCCTCCTTCATGCTCCTGCCTCCTCCTTCGCTCAAGCTGCTCAGTCTATAAGAACAAAGTCTGTAAACAAGAAGCTCTCGCACTGCCTTGAGCCTCACCAGACTGTAGTAAACTTAGGTAAGGTAACTGAGTAAGCAAATTATTGAATGAACACATTGCTACATCTAAATCATTATATTTGTATTTGTATAATACTTTACTTAGGACATGATGAAATCAGTTAAAGGAACAATATATAAGGTATTTACTGAAATATGAGCTTCTTGGAGGTATAACTGTGGTATGAGAAAGAAATACATATTCATGCAGCCCTGGCCCTGTTACACAAACACTTCACTTCTAATGACCTTCTGAGATCACACTTCTGTCACATTACTGGGCCAGTTAATTTCACAGGTTCTGACTTTAAATTATTTTCTGTGAGTGGATCCAAGTCAAGGCTGTGAATTTGGGTTACAACTGAGACCAGTGAACGACTGAAGTGTGTGACTGTGTGTGTGTGTGTGTGTGTCTCACTTTACGCTTAGCTTCCTCAAACAGACTCATTAGGCTTTCCTTTGCAGTCAGAATGGGGTTGGAAGCCGCCAAGCTGCGCATATAATAATACACAGCATCCAACTTCCGCTTCTGTATGTGAGAAAGGTTGGAAGAAATTAAAAGGAGGGAGATATCCTACGAAATGACACACACACTAGAAAGATGTGAGCAGTCCATTATTCAAAATACAGTTGCTTTTTTGTAACATGCCAGGAGAAGTACAATAATTTGCTTTCTTCAGCTAAATATCAACATATCACTTACTGTATAGACTGCCAGCAGGGCCAGCTGATTATATGGTCGTCCATTTTTGGGAGCAATCTGCTGGGCTTTCAGGTACCAGCTAAGAAAAATGAGACACAATGAAATGAATCAGAACACCTCTGTTGAACCTCTGACCTTTCCAGTTATCTTACGGTATTGTTTATCTTTAGCAGGTAGCATGTCAAGAAAAACAAGTTCAAGGCTGAGAAAGTTCAAAAGGCTCTCAGAGATTAGAACATGTACAGGAATATTCAAAAATGATCAGCAATGAATGAAAACCAGTTGTCCGAAAGAAACTGAACAGGTGTAACAATGATCACACGGTAAAGAGGCTAGTTCTGCCCGCTCATTGTTGGACCAGATTTTCACACAACAACCTCCTGACACAGATCAAATGTTAGATGCCAATACATATCCCATCCTCTTCAGTGTGTGGAAGAAATTTCACAACAGAGAATGCTTGAATTACAGCCTACCTGCGAGCCTTGCCATAGTTTGCAGAGTCGCTGGCTTGCTCCCGATAACGTGCTATATCTCCCTGACAGATCATGCAGCGCTGAGCACTGATAAGTGCATACTTTACCTGAAACAGACAGAAACAAGGAAACATTCACTACATTCAAAGTTCAATGTGCTGTGTTGACACAATTGTCAACACACAATCAACTATATTTCTGGTAAGATGGTAATCTAATCATTGACTGTTGTGTGCCTGCTACTACAGTACGTTACTTCAAATCTTCAGTGTATATGTAGTATATATTCAAGCAAACGTTAACATTCATTATGCAATAAATCTCTGAACACGTTAAATGCACACACAGACTAAAAAGGAGTATTGCCGTACTGTTTTGCGTAATGGCCGAGCCCTGATAGCCATTCCGTCCATGTAGTCCTCTAATTTAAACTGATACACCGTCTGCAGCTTCTGAAGGAGCGCGTCAAAGAACAGTGCTCCCTGTAAAACACAGGCAACGAGCACAATGTGAAATTATAATCAGTGAGTTACAAACTATCCAGGCCAAATTTCACATAACACCGTTCTTACCTCATCGAGCAGTGTGAGCAGCATGTTCCTGATATGAGGGGTGTTGTCAAAGGTGGGGTCTTTGAGGAGCTGCCGGAAGCGCTCTATGACCTGGTAAAAGACGTTCTTCCACAAGGCCTGATCCACGTTCTGAGAGTCTGACAACTCGATGTCTGTCAGGATGACCTGCTCATACACGGCCAAAAGATCAGCCCTAGAAAACGTGAGAACATAACAAGACATTTCAATATGGCACCTGGTGAGTTTATTATGAATTTGTCCCAATGAGCAACTGATAGCCAAACAAACAGTATGAGACAAAAATAAAACATTAAACACACACACACACACACACACAAACAAATGCCAATAAAACACATCTTTTCCTCTGGAATCCTCACCTGAGCTGAGCCATGCGATCCAGTCCATCAGCACTCACTCTGTCTCTGGACAGCAGGTTACTGAGCTGCAGCTCCTGTGCATCTGCGGCCCTCAGCAGCCTCCCCAGCTCCCCTCTGGCTTGTTGCTCCACCTCTTCCAATGTTACAGTACCTCCTGCACCTTGCTGGGTATAACCTGCTCCCCTATAACTTCCACAGAACTGACCCACACCGGGGCCCGGGTACATACCGTTAGGGGAAGCCATTTGGTAGGCCCCCATATGATATGGGTATGGGTAGCGCTGGCTGGTGGCCGTGCCTGGGTTATGTGGGTTGCTGGTTGGCATGGGGTAGCAGTAGGGGTTGTCAGAGTTTTGGAATTTGTAGTAGGCCATGGCAGCAACCTGCTTGGATCGAAAGTGCTCACCCTGTGGCACTGGGGACTGCCTGCTACCTCATCATCTGTGTCCAGAAAGTGGAGTTGTCCATATCCGGTCCCTGTCTGGAGATATACAGGCTGCTGGAGGGGTGAATGCTGTGAGGACTGGGTGCTGGTGAGAGCAGGTTTCTGGTCTGGGTTATTTGGATCCCAAAGTCGTCTCACTCCTCCTCCTCTGCCTCCTCTACTCCTAGAAGATGATCCTCCCCTAATTCCACCAAAAAGAAGCCTTTGCCCGACCTCGGGTGAATTAGAGATGTCTGTGCGGGCCGGCAGCACCAGGATGCCCCCCCCTCTACCACGAGGAACCAAGCCTTGCTTGCGATTTTGTGCAACCCCACTGTGTGAAGAGGTGCCTGACTGTTTTTCTATAGAAACTCTGAGGATTCCTCGACCTCCACCTCTGTTTCCCTTTGGCTTGTTCCTTTCTTCCCTCCGCCTCTCTGCACTCAGCTCTTCCTCCCCACCTCTTCTTCTCCTCCTCCTTTCCTCTACAATGTCACTAATCTCACTCCCTTCTAGTGATTCTGTAGATGATTCCCCATTGGTTGTCCAGCTTTGTAAATGCTTCCTTCGTCCTTCCCCACTGTTAGCCACCCCCTCTTTGTTATTGTGTCTCTGGTCTAAGCGTGACCACTTGGTACTGCCCACATCCATCCCTAATCCAGGACCATCCAGGCTGGTCACACTGCTGGCTGAGCTGCTGCTGTAAGTTCGATTCCGTGAGCGCCGTATGTCTGATTTGGAATAGCGTTTTGAGGTTGGTGTTGTGATGTTTGCATTGGGTTGATTTCTATCACCTCTTTCCACAGCGCCGTCTACATTTCGTTGTGTCTTAGCATCTTTCTCTGCATCTCTGGACCGGTTATTGTTGTTGTCTCCTCTTCTGCTGTCTCTGTGATTCTCTCTTCCTTTGCTGGGATGTGTCTCTCCTGTCTTACCTGGTTTGTTATCCCGATCTACTGCCGCTGCTCTCTTGTCTCTTTCCTTCTCTGCTTTCCCCCATTCACTCTTTCCTCCACCACCGACTGCAGCGTCTCCTCTTTTGGAGTCCTGATTTTTCTCCTTTTCCTTCTCCCCTCCTCTTCTCCTGCGATTTCCCCTTTCTCTCTTTTTCTCTACCTTTTCTTCCTCCTCTTTTTTTCCTCCCCCTTGGCCTATCCTTTCCTTATCAGTGTTTTCTCCTCTCCTACGACTTACCTCTTCAACAACTTCATTTCCCACTTTACTCTGATTTTTCATGCTGAGCTTTTCTACTTTGCTTGTAATTTTCTCCACTGAAGCATTAGAGGGTAAAGGAGGTTTTTCCACATCTCGACTTCCTTGCTTTCTGTTTGTCTCACTGGATTTAGACAGCTTTACGTTTTCTTGTCCACCTTTATCTTTCCCGCCCTGCTTCTGTATTGATGCTTTTTTGTTGCCCTCCCTTTCTCCTGTACTTAACTGGGATTCTGGCTCTGTTTTACTGGGGGGAGGTTTCTCCTGCTCTCTTCCAGCTCCACAATCCTTTCCCTGAATGTTTCTCCGGCTCCCAGGTTGATAAAATTCGCGGTCTGGTTTGCGGGCTTTCTTTGTCAGCTTAGCATCTCCAGCAGGTTCCTGCTGTTCTTTGTCATTTTCAACAAAGCCTTCTGCGTGGTTTGTATCTGTTTTAGCCTGTGACTGGCTGCCCTTTCTACAGTTCTGAATGTTACTACCGTCACCTCGAATCCTGTCTTCTTCCCTTTTGTCTGCAGCCATCCCACCATCTGTGCATCCATGTCTCTCTGAGACACCCTTTTTCTCACTCTGTGATGGGCGATCTTGCTCATATGAATCAGCAGCAGGGGATCACTTTGACCAGTATCTCCCTCCTCACTGTCACAGTGACGCCGTCCTTGTCCGGCTACCGTCTGATAGCGCTGCAGATCGGGACGCTTCCCCTCACGCCTCCTCTGCTGCTTGTGTGCATGATGCTCCCGCTGCTCCACTGCAGAGAGAAAAACACAGAGAGAAGAAGTTAAGATGCTGAAAGGCAAAGTCAACAACACAGTAGAAGGGGTATGGGTATTAAAGACCGAGGATAGCATATTCTGTTTTTTATCTTATGTCAACAAATCCCATGAAAAGCATGAATGAACAATGCCTTAGACCACCTCGCAGTAATCGCCGGCTTCCCCAGCCTGTTTATGGATCTCAAATACATAGTTGGATTTCTAAAAAGGGCTCAGTAATTCACTTGATTCATTGGACGCTGTCATCTTTTAGCAACTGTCACAAATAGAAATGAAATGATGTTGTGTGTGAGCGTCTCCTTCATGTGCTTTTGCCACAGCAGTGGAGCGCCGTGCCACACAAAGTTCAGGCTCTTCTTAAAGGGGTTTGTTGACCTTAAGAAAAAGAAATAATATCAGCAGACTTTTTCTTTAAACATATAAGAAGTTCAGTGCTGCTTGTTTGGAACCAGGTCACCGGGTGTCAGCAGTTTAGACGTTGAGAATCAGAGCGAGGGATGGAAACACAAACACTGCACAGCGCACATGAAAAAGTCAACAGACAGAAGCTAGCTTGCAGTAAATGTGAGTAGAACTACGGAAAAGTTCACAGTGAACTACAAAAATACTGAAATACTCCCCGAAACAAAACAAACGCATCATTCTGACGTATTAAATAAAGCTTTTGTTCTCTGAGGCATGTCACTGGAATGGTTAACGTTAGCTGACGTTGTCAGTTCTGTTCCGTTAACTACCGTTAAACGATGCCAAGAGTCCAGCTTATTGTTCAGAAAACCATTCAAATATTAAGGACACACTCCTTCTACTAATGTACTTCAAGTATATGGATTGCGTACGAAGAATATTATAAACAGGCTCAGTTGGTGTCATCAATAAATGAGCGGGTCTCGTGAGGGGGGGCGTTTAAAACACCGCGCGGGACCAAAGAATGGACGGACACACAGCTAGCTAACGGAAGCTAACAACATTAGCTGCTTCCAAACTTAGCAGCTCCGCAGGCTACTTCCAGCTAGCTCGAGGCACTTCTTCTATGAATTTATCGACTTTTTCACAAATGTATTCCCTCCAAGTGTCCAGTTCACCCACTCTCACCTTTGGGGCAGTCGCTAATATTGATTGAATTCGACGCTTCAGCTCGGAGTTCCGCAGCTGAGATTCGCACTCTGTCCAGTTCGTTCGCCATCTTTGCTCTCACTAAAACAAACACAACAAGGATGGTGGCCCAGATGGATCAAACGGAGTAACAAGGTGACGTTTCAGCCAAGGCGGTCGGGTAACGTAGTACGGTCAGTGCAGTCCCCTTTCATACGAAATGAAAATGACTGACAATATATATAAAAATACATCAAATAATTAAAAACCAAAACAAAACAAAAAACAGTAAATACATGGCAACATATATGCAACTTTATATTTATTTATTTATTTATATTAAGGACACTAATAGATAAAAAAAAGTCCATAGCATACAATATTTAAAAAACAAACAACAACAGCAGACAGTATATATAAAATACAATAAATAAAACAATATATTTGTTTATTTACATGTTGTTCGACTGTATATTCTTTAGTTGTAATCCCTGGTTTTGTGTTATGTCAAGCTCTTGTCGTCCTTATCACAATGTACACTGTATTCAGTGTCATTTTAACATTATAGATTTTGTGCTGCCTGTCCTATAGGACCCCTTTTATTAACAGATCTTGCAGCATTGTTTTAATTTAACTTTTACTAATTGGAAATTTGACAAAATGGGTGTCACTCTAATGTGTGTGGTTATGTAATTCTTAGGAAGGCCTTGACCTACATATAAGGCCTGGGGGAAGGGGCTTAAAGTTCTTCACATTATATAATGAAACGGACAGATATCCTACACACACCCTCAGTTCCACACACCATCCACTAGATGTCAGGATTGAATACTTATTCTCACTTTTAGCTCAGCATTCTGTTGTCCATCACTTTGGATTGGCCCAACAATGAACTTTCTCCCATCTACTTTTGTTGTTTGTCACAGATATTCATATAAATGTGGTTCATCATTTCCTCCTCATCACGTCTTTTATGTTCTCTCTTCCACTCATGACTTTGACGTGAGCTGACATACATGAGGTGGCGTGGAGGGGAATTGCAGAAACCTATGATAGAAACATGAACAGAAAGAGAGAGAGAGAGAGAGAGAGAGAGAGAGTGTGTGTGTGTGTGTGTGTGTGTGTGTGTGTGTGTGTGTGTGTAGACATCATCTGTGTGGCTGATGCTAGAGTAAACAGCTTCATTTCCCTAGCAACACCAAATTAAAGGGCCAGAGTCTCTTGTCCTTCCTATGAATCTCCCACACGATTCTTCTCTTTCCATGCACACGCACTCCTTCATCATGTCACTAAATTATTCATCCAAGGTGCTTGGCTCACTTCTTTGGCATAGTAATCAGGAATGTCTGTGGATTACTTCCTACAGTAATCAAAGTTACTTCTGTCTGCAGGCAGGCAGCAGAGGCAGGAAATAAGACAGCAAGAATTGGGCTAATTACACAGTTTTATAGACTATGTATTTATTTATTTATTTATTTATTACATTTCCTGATTATTTCAAAGTTTTTTAATCGTTTTTAATGACTTTATTCATGAATTTTTAAATGTAAAACACCAAGAAAAGACAAAGAAATACAAAGAAAGGGTGCAATACCAATACAAACAAATGTTAAATTAAGATCTAAGATTATTATTATTATAATTATGTGGTTTAAACAGTACGCCACATCGCGTGTGAATGCAGAACACTGTTTTGATGTAGCGCAGCTAGTGTGTCTTGATGAAGCACTGGCACACCAGGGGTTGTAGAATGTTTCGTGTCTGCAGTGGAGAGGTGTGAGAGAGGGAGGGGGGGCTGCCGGAAGTGGTGGGCGTGTGTCTCCCTGTGCGTGTGTGTGTGTTTGTGTGAGAGAGAGAATCTGTAAGTGTGTGTGCGCTCGTGTGCCTCCGTGCGTGTGTGTATGTGTGCAGAGTTCTTGATTGTCAGTGCTGCACCACAGTGCAGGTGGAGCAATGCAGGATGATAAGAGACACAGAAGGACAGAGAGGGGAAGGCAGGGAGGTAGTGAGGGAAGGAAGGAGGGAGACAGAGAGAGAGAAAGGGGGAGGGAGAGAGGTGAGGAAGCATGATGCAGGAGGAGAGAAGAGACTGAATACAGATGAGAAAAAGCGGGGGAAGCAGGGAGTTTGTGCAGGTGAATTTCTGACACCAGGGGGGTTTCTCCAGCCCAATCATATCTCCATCTCTCCTGCCCCCATCTCATTTTCTCTCTCTCCCTCTCTCTTTCTGTCTGTCTCTCTATATGTCTCTCCCCACTGGGACACTGGGAGGTGGGAGGGGATGACTTTTTAGAGATGACTGGAGTGTAGGAGGAGGACAGATGGGGGAATACAGTCAGCAAGAGAAAGGTGGAGACGAGCGGGACATTGTGGTCTGAGGATGGAGCAGAATGAAAATTCTGGGGTTGAAAAATGGGTAAGAAATAAAAGAGAAAATGACAGGAAGATGAAAGTGAGACGACTGAAATGGGATCCACATCTCAAGAGACAGAAATGAAAGAAGGCACACACGCGTGTGTGTGTGTGTGTGTGTGTGTGTGTGTGTGTGTGTGGGAGAGAGACAGACAGAAAGACACACAGAAAGACAGTCTGAGGCCAGAGGCTGGTGTGACGCATATTTGCTGGCACTGGATGTTTGGAGTGGATTCATTTCAGCTGGTTTTAATGTATAATTCACAAAAATAAAGAGACAGAGGGAATGACAAGGAGGGGAGAGACTGAAAAAAACAATATGAGATGGAGTACATGGAGTGATGTGTCAATGCAGAGAGCCAAATAGAAAAGTCCACAGCAGACTGTAGCAGTAAAAGCTATTTCATGACCTCATTCGCAGTAAGTATGGGTGCAGTAAGTATTATTAAAGACATTAATCAGAAACCAAAACTATTTCATTACTCCTGGCTATGTCATGCACAAACAACACTGCCTCTTGAAGCCTTAGTCCCCCCCCAGGTATCATCAGGGTTGTTAAAATCACCTTATTCCACACCGACAGTGTATAGTCTGTATTAGCTTGCTTGAGTGAAATATTCAAACCTCCAAATGTTTTTAATGGCTGCACTTTTCCCATAAATTTTTCATGTGCTGCACTTTTCCTCAAAATTCAGCCTGACGTATTTTTTTGTTGGAATATTTGGTTGGAATCTTCTTGTTTTTAATCTTTTGAAACTTTTGTTGGGCTCTTCCTGTAAAAGTTCTGTGCGTTTGAACAATGTCTGGCTGCAGCCAAGAATGCCTCCAGTACGGTGCCCCAACTGAAACCAGTTAGACAGACCTACAGTATATGTTATGTTTTAACTGGCTGTTTTTAATGTATGTATCCCCTGCCCTGGATAGCAGCGTTCAAACTGAAATACAGTAAATTGAAATTGATTGATGTCAGTGAGTTTGAGACACCACTCCTGCTTCATTTACACTAGCCTCTATATGTGCAGCATTGATGACGTGAGCATGACACATAAACGCAAACACATATGTCACTTCAAATATTCCTGATGATCTGCACTGAAAATTCCAATGATCCTCATACAAACAGATGCACTCACTCACTCTAACACCGACAGCCCCCTCCAACAATTGCGCACATGCACAAATGACTGCCCACGCTTGCAACCACACACACACATGCAGCTGGCACTGGACGTTAATTACGTTCAGCATATGACTTTGGCACAATGTTTTGAAGTTTGGTGTGACTCACATGCGAAGAGATGGCATATGACTTTGCAAAATGACAACCACGTCAAGGCGTCCTTTGCCACAGATGCTCTGTAAATGTAATGAAATCACAGCGATAATCTCGTCATGCCATCTCAGGTAAGTCAATTTCGCTGAGGAACACATGTTCTATGTTTCTTCCTCCATGTCTGTCAGACACACACACACACACACACACACACACACACACACACACACACACACACACACATTCAAAGTTTCTGAATAGAAACAGGTTCACGATATCTGTCTCTGCTTAGGCACACGTGTATGTGTGAGTGAGTGGGTGGATGTGGAGTTGCTGCTATGTGTGAGTGTGGGTTTTGCGATCTCACATTCTCGTAGGCAAGAAGAGACAGTGGAGGGAACGAGGGGGCGAGAGGGATTTCACTAATATACACCCACTCTTTCCAAACCTCCATCTCACTCTGACATACACATCCCACCCCCCATGCACGCACACACACTCCTCTTCCTCAGCTCTCCTTTGACAGAATCCTCATTACGGGCACGTTTTGGCAGCCAGAGTCTTCCTCCTCCTCCTCCTCCTCCTCCTCCTCCTCCTCTCCCTCTCTGTCTCCATCCCTCCGCTCCTCTCTCCCTCTCTCTATCTTTTTCATTTGCTCATTCTCTCTCGCCCTGCTCATTGCGCTCGAGCCAGCTTGGCAATCAAAGGGAAAGAAAACACAAATGAGAGAGCGGAGGGGTGAGGGTGGGGTGGAGAGAGAGGAGGCTCACTGGGATTTCAGTATGAGTCAGAATTGGAGAAGGGGAGGTGGGAAGGCAAGGTAGGCGGTTGTGAGGAGAGAGAAGAGTGTATGGGAGGGATGAGGTTTTTTTCTTTCTCTCTTATCTGACTGCATTCTCTGTTTGGAATACAGATGAGGAGATAAAAAGAGAGCCAACAACTGGCCATGACAGACAGATAAGAGATCTGAACAGGAAATAATCTGCATCTTGATTCACAATCAAGCTTCGAGGTATAAATTGAATGTTGAACCCGAGCTGAAGGCTGACGACCTGTGGGCTGATAGCACAGTGTCAAAACAAGAAGCAAAAGACCGATGAAATTAAAAATGTCAAAAAGATAAGGTAAAGAATGTAATACTATAGCAGTGTGTGTGTGTGTGTGTGTGCATGTGTGCTTATGGCACTAGGGGGCCAGTAATGAGAGGGAGTGTAAGATTAAAGAGGGAGTACAAGAGGAACTACTTCATTCATACTATTTCAGTCATTTCCCACCACACATACACACACATATTGCATATTCATGTGGGGCGTAGTATGACGAAATTGGATTGTGTGTGTCCTTGTGTACACACACTTGCACAATACTTACCCTCACCACACGTCAGCGCATTTATATTTCTGTTTGGTTGCAGTAAGTGGAGATTGTACAGTTTTGAGGCTCTAGGCTGAGAGATTCACAGTCCTCCTCTTCTACAATCATTTCTGAGTTTACTCTGAAAGAGGAAGAAAAATATGAGCAAAATGCAACAACAAATAACATCTAATGCTGCACTTGACTCTGCGGGTGAGTTGTTGCCCCGATTTCTTGTCATGCTGCAATGATGTTTTTTTTTCTGTTGAGTCTTAAGCATACACCCCAGTGTGCTGCCTCTAGAGGGGTATGAATGTAGAGTTTAAAGTCATAGTTGGAGGGAGAGTCAGTCATTAGATCTGTTCAGATTGAGTCATCCTTGAAACATTAGCAGTCTACAAGCAAAATATCTTTTGGTTCGAGACACACATTAACAGACTAAAATTGTGATTATACTGGACAAAATCAACTGATTTCACGAATTCTGGGCGGCTGTGGCTCAGGAGGTAGAGCGGGTCATCCGCTAATCAGATGGATGGTTCGATCCCCCTTCAGACTGCTTGTCATACTGGACCCAGTATCTTGAGCAAGCTACTGATACAGGTATTTACTGAACAAGGGGAACAAGGGTCTGAACAAGATCTGGTCTTCGTCTTGACTAAATACTGAATCCCAAATTTCTGAAGGCAGTGTCAGGAGTGCCGCCAATGAATGTGTGTGAATGGGTGAATGAGATATGTAGTGTAAAAGTGCTTTGAGTGGTCAGAAGACTAGAAAGGAGATGTATAAGTACAGTCCATTTACCATTTACATCCCTAACTTTAATGTGATACAGTGAAGTGTGTCAAGTATGCAGCATTTCTTGTTGATATTTCTCCATGCGTCCATTGACACTGGTCGAAGACTTTCTACTCACTGAAGAAATGCTGTGGGATATGATTGAAAAAGCATTGATTAATGAATAGCATAAATGTTTGTTCTCAAGGTTAAAAATCAATCTCCAAGCTCAGGGAACTCTGGATTCTGTAGTTTTTTTGGACTCCTCTCCACAGGTGAACATTTTGGCTCAGTGAGTGACCTTCATAACCTTGAGAAACAGAGAGGCAGAGGAACACAAAGCTGTGGTGATGAACAGTGTTGTAGTACTTGAGATCAATCTTAGTCTTGAGCCCGGTCTCAAGACCACTTTTTAAAGGCCTCTGTCTCATCTCGCAATTGACTGCATTGTTACTCGGCCTCGTCTTGGTCTCAGACAAACAGGACTCTGGATTTTAGTTCAAGATCGCAGCAACCACAAAGAATTCATCTGCAAAACAGTGTCCAAAAGCAGTGTAAATACTTGTTCAATTCAAGTTCATTCAAAGACACAAAGTGAAACTATGTCAGGTTGGTGTTAGGGTGTATCTGCACTGTGTGAGTGCTGCACTGGGGTTGTCCTTCTCGTGTTTATGGAAAGTTCAGAAACAAAATGACTTCACATTGTGAGTGTAACACTGACATGTTGGAGTGAAAACCACATTCGCTGCTGCCTTCACCTGTGTCATCCAGCTCATTTGAAATCATGGAGCATCAAAGGAGAGGCATCAAAGAAGCTTCCCCTCCACAGGCAGTGGCTAATTTGAAATGATATTGTGAATTATAATTGAGAAGACTTTTCTTTTGAAATCCGCAGTGATTAAGAGAGAAATCATCTCCAATTTATTCATTCAGTCATTTCTGAAAAAAAAAAAAAAAAAAGGAGGCGTGAGGAGGCGGATGTAGAGGTGGAGGTGGATGTGGAGGTGGAGGTGGATGTTGCAGGAGACAGATCATACTCCAGACCTGGCCTATCCTCCCCTGCAGGGTCAAAGAAGTTCTCTCTCAACTTCCACTCTTGTGTGGCGCCACTATGTGCTCTCTCAACCCAACTGGAATTCTGTCCAAAGTGCGTCTCGGTTTACAGGAGTGCCTCACCACACGCGCCAAAGCGTGTCTGACACATTTCTTTACGAGCCTGAATGTGTTGTGAGTTCAACAGTGTCGGGATGTATTTACGCACGACTCCTGTCACACCTCTCAGTGGAATCTGGGTCGGATTATTCTTTTTTTTAATTTTTTTTATACATCAATATAAATAAAATAAAAACGAGTTCACTGCAGCAAACATTCTCAGTCACTCCGAGCAGGCGGCGCGCGGTGATTCATCGCCTCATCTAAACATCACGATTTAGTTCATCGCTGAGATCAGTTGGTAGAAACATTTCAAAGAGTCAGTTTCAGCTTTTTTTTACAGCTATTCTCCAGTGAACAGACTGCACCCAGAGAGAGCTGATAGATTATATACGTATACATATATACAGATAATATGATCCACTTGAGCTGAACATAATACTGTCACCGAAGCAGCAGACAAATCCTCTGACAGGAGAAATGACAGCATGTTTTGTGAGCAGACAATGAGAATCTGAAATGCATCCCTTGCGAAATTCAACCAACAGATAATTATGTAATAAATAGGCTATTATAGGAATGCTGGGAGATGGAAACATGACGCAACTCAGTAATGAGCACCTCTGAGACTCCAAATGTCTTTATGTTAGAGAAATGTCCCCGTTAGAGCTTTTAATATTTGGCATCTGGGTGTAAAAAGCTCTCTCTCTCTCACACACACACACACACACACAGCAAACATGCTATTTTCATCCTCTCTCTCTTAAAGACCTGCACAGTGAATCAGGCTATACTTTTCCTCTCCATTATAAATAGCTGCGCTCCGTTCAATGACGTGGGATACGCACGTACATGTGTAGGTGAATCTTTGAATGAGCTCTCCCTCTCTCACCCCCGCCCTCCCCTCCTCCTTCCACCCTTCCTCCTCCCTCCTCCTCCTCCCTCCTCTGTTCCCCTACTAGTTACTACGGGATCTCTATAAAAAGCCTACGGTTGATGGGAGAGCCCGATCTGTATGGGAAGCGACTTTGGAGAAGAGGGAACGACAGCGTCCGCGCGTGAAGACAGCACATGGCACAGTCTCTCATGTTGACGAAGACAGCGAGTTTAGAGATAGGACAGACATATTTTCTATACAGCAAGGAGCCGCAGCCACGCAGGGAACTTTGAGTGAGGTAAGTTCAATTTCTGTTTGTACTTTATCCAAAAATCCTGAGAGAAAAATCACCTCTGATGTGGGTTAAGTGTCACCTGGGGAGAGGATGTATTGGACGGGCCATCCCCTTCAGTAGCCCCACAGTCTGCTTTGACTGACATTATTCTGATGTTGGTTGGAAGTTGCTGCAGTGTGACTCATTTTCTCTCCCATGTGGACAGCGGTCAGCACAGCCACCTGACAAAACATCAAAACTCAAAAAAAATACAAAATGCGGCCAGAATGTGATTTTTTTTTTCCTGTCAGAATCTGGTTCATTCTGTTCCAATTACGCACGCTCCAAGTATAGATTCATGACCTATAGATCAGCATGTATGCGGGTTATTATGTTCACCTGTCATACAGGTTGCAGCCGCTTCACAATTAAACAGGTAGACGCTGTTTTGTCGCGCTGCCTCCTCTGTGGGCTGTCCGGTGCAAATACCACCGTGCAATGTACACCGACACGTGCACACAGAGGCGCACACACATCTCCTGTGCCCCAATGTGTGTGTGTGTGTGTGTATGCAGGTGTCTGTGTGAGCGTGAGCGTGTCGAAGGGGGGGGAAGTAAGAGGGGGGTGTAGAGGTGGGGGAGTGCTCCTCACCAACCCCTCTTCATTTTCTGGGAGCGCGTGGCACCGGGAGGTTTCCGGTGATAGTGATGACATTATAGCCATCACTGTCTTCCGGTGTGGCGGTACCCCCCCCCCACACACCCACCCACCCCTCCTTCTCGTTCCCCTTCATGCACTTCCGGTCGGCGTTTCCTTTAACTTTTTTTCCCTCTTCACTCTGTGACGTCGTCAGCCAGTGAAGTCAGCCCTGCGTCATTCTTGCGCACTTTGCAGATGATACGCAGTCACCTACTATAACCCTTTTAAAGGCATCGCGCGCACACTCGCACGCACGCACGAGCGCGCACACTGCAGTGTGCTCCGCCGGCGTGCGGGGGTGTGAATGCGCAATGTGAGAGGCTCGTGCACGGACAACACGAGGGAGGAGTGGGTGGAGCGAGTCAATGAAAGCCCTTGTTCATTCACAACTCGTTGTTGTGGCTCCTGTGGCACTGACTTTGATCGGACAGTGATGTTTGACGGAAGCAGAGAAACACATATTTACACACAGCCCATGATACACACTGAACAGACTGAACACACACAGCATCATCACAGTGATTACTGGTGAAAGCTGAGGGGTGACTTCTCGGTGAACAGCCACTAAACTCCAGCTCAAGTTCACGGCTCACTTTTTTTTTTTTTATGATTCCGTCCATATTCCACCGGAGGGATTCGCGTGCATGCTCGTCAAGTCAACCTACACGGTCGAAGCGGTTTCTCCCCGGTGCCATGGAAACCGAGCAAGACCAAGCCACTGCCCACGCGCTCTGATAAGCCAGGCGGCAGAACAGGACGAGAGACGATTGGTTTGCTTGCGACGTGACGTCATATGCCCGTACACCCCACCTCCACCCCCCCAGGACATGTGACTGGTAGAGCACTGAGAGCGTGACGGTACTCGTCACCTGACCGACACTACTGGGTAATGAGTGCAGGGACTGCGGAGCCTGTGGTCCATTTGAGACAAGTTAGAGAGGCTGATATAACATCTGATAGTGTTGATGTGCCTGTGTGGGCTCACATATATACTAGTCTGACTCTGAATCTTTACAGTCTTTACAGTCTGCTGTCAAATGAGTCGCCTCTCTGCTGTCGGTGTAGTCCAGTTCAGCACCGCGGACAGCGCCGAGCCGTGTGTCGCTGTCCGAGCGCCGCGGTGCTGAAACACACATGAACCTGTTGCAGAGACACCTTTATCTAAACAAGACACACAACAGCTGTCACACAACAATTCAAATTAAAGTCAGTCACAACAACATCCTCCAAAAAGTAAAAAAATCTGATGGCGTCATAGGATGAACTGTCCTGCTGTAAAGTTGATCTGTAATGTCCAAGTATATGAGTTTTCTTACAGGTAGCTGTTTGACTGGTAGTCTTTAGTGTGGCTGCAGAGCTTTGAAAGCGCTGTGATTAACCAGTGAATCACTGTGAAGAAGTCTCATAACAGGCAGATCCTTTCAGGATAAAGTGCCAAAAACACACGAGTGTTCTTTGGTGCTGCTTGAACATATGCTAGCCAATGCAGCAGCACAATGATCAGAATATTAACTGTCTTCCCAACCAGCGTGGAAGGAAGCAGTAAATCCCTTGGTACAAATGGTACAAACACATTGGCACACGCCTGTGATGGAGGTGACAGACTGTTTCGTGATATCAAAATAGTGCAGCAGAGTTTACTAGATCTCTCTCCTTCTCTCACGATGCCCCTCTGACTCACTCACTCCATCTCACACAATCCTGCAAACATAAAAACACTAACTGGGTCAGAGACAGGAAAAACAGTGGGTGGATGATGCTAATGCCAATCTTAGAGAGAGGTTTTTAAATAAGTGCTTCTAACCCTCTCTAAGATCTTAGCTTATTGAGGATTTAATATCATATATTATTTATATATTATATTACAAATGTTTACACCTTACCGTTTTCACCTAGGCTTGACTGAGTGACTGACTGATCAGCAGAATTCTTAGCTTTTGTCTTTTCTTACTTCTGCTGTAGTCAAACATTTCTGACCATTACAGATGGTTAATATATATATATATATATATATATATATATATATATATATATATATATATATATATATATATATATATATATATATATATAGCAGTAGCACTCCTTTCCAGCATCTATCCACTCATTGTAGTCTTTCCATCGTAGTTATTTAGGTCACTGGGATGCCCCTGGTTGACAAGCAGTGTATTGATCAGCGTCTGCCTCTTGGGAATTGTGTCAGGTTTGATTCTGGTAACCTATATCCTCTCCTCTTTTTGCTGTTGCAGGTTTCCACGTTTGGGAGGGGCGTTTGTCCTTCTTACCACGTCTTCCCCATCCTCCTAACTTGGCCAGAGCATCAGCACCTTGGCTTTAGACTGCTTACTGCTTATACAGTGACACAGTACAGTAACAGTCTACAGTCATGGCTACTGAAGCCTGGTAATGCACCAAACACCACACTGAAGACAGCATGGGCATGCAGAGACAATAGAAATCCTGTTTAGTACATTTCGAATGCTTGACTTGATGCTGAATCTTTGTGTGTTTGAGTTCTTCTCTCTCTGCTCCGTCTCGTTTCTCCTGCTCGGAAAGGAAACCTGTGTGGGCTTGCATTGGGGGAGTCCTACATATGAAAGTGCGTAATATCCACACTCAAACCAATGAGACCTTGCAGTTTTCCAGTTACCATGCCAACTCCGGCTCCTCCTCCACCCTGCTGTCTCCATGGCGACCGTGGCTTTAGATTGTTACTCTAGCAATAGCACCATGGTAACAGTCTACAGCCATGGTCGTTAGGGGCAGGCGTCATCGGGAAAAAAAAGAAAGAAAGTTGTAGCTAATTATGAAGTTTGCATCTCATACATCTGTTGAAATTCTGGTCTTGTTTGGAAAGTAGGTCAGAGGTTGTTCACTCATCTCTGCTGTCACGAGCAGCAAGAGTTGTCAGTTTGACTTCTTCATGGCTGCTGTATGTGTGAGTCCTTTGATAGGAAAATTACGTATTTTTATTTCATATATAGGCCTGTAATTCTAAGCAATAAGGTCATCTATCACACCAAACAAAGTTCAACAGTCGTGTATGCAATGACACAGAGGGACACATTGTTTTTCATTTGTACTTTATTAGGCATAAAGTGTTTGATCACTGAGCACAGCAGCAAATGCAAAGAGCGCACGCTGAACGGATGAGTCAGCCAGCTCCGACACCTGTTCCCCTCTCTATTTATCAGACGAGAGCAGCCTCACTTCAAAGCAGCGCAGCCAGGAATTCCCAGTGGGCACCTCTGTAACCTGCAGGCAGACACAAACCACACACTGGGCCCCACACAGGTGGTCTAACCCACATTCTGACATGCACATATGCAGAAACACACACACAAACACACACAAACACACACACACACACACACACACACACACACACACACACACACACACACACACACACACACACACACACAAAGAATGGACCAGCACTCTGTCTGCTCTTCCTCAAGCACCACTCTATGATATCCAGAGCTATTCTGCCCTCTACAGGTCAGAATCTGTTGGTGTCATCTGCTCAAGGTAGTTAACTTTTTCCAAGCTGAAACAATCTGGAGCAAAACATCTGTCTGGTCAAATAAAATAGAATAAAAATGAAAACATTTGCCAGTATTCTTTTTTGGATACTTGGTGTTGTGAAATATTTCTTTATTTCTGAGAAATTCATTCTCATACTTGAGCTCAAAACGACCTCATGCTCATCCAATTAATGTCGTTACACAACCAAGACACCTCATGACCTATTTGTTTACACATGATATCTAATAACTCTATCTCTGGCATATCTATCTCTGTGTAAATAGTTTGTTCTCGTACATGTCAATAAAACTTTGCTGAACTGAACTTCGTTTTGTGTCACTTTATTCTCTGAGCTTCCAAAGAAAAACAAAACCCAACTCTCAAGGTCACAACACACACGCTAAGGTAGCTGTCTTCAGGGTGCTTGTGTTCGTAACTGATGTGACAGATGGTGGTACGAGTAGAAAAGTTGGTTCCAACATGACACAGGGGTAGATTTCTTATTCTAACTATGTGTGGCAGCTGTCCAAACTTTCACATATCCTACAGTAGATGGAGTATTTCAAAGTTGCAAAAAGAAATGTTAATAATACACAGAGCTGAGCAGTCCAGGGTCCATCAGCATCGGTGAAGTAATGCAAGCAGTCTAAGTCATAGAGCATGATGGCACAGCAGATCTACATAAACCGCCTCACTACGTGGCAATTATAAATTCATTCTTAGCTTGAACAATCATTTTTCCGTCATGCATCATTTCCTGTGTCCGTGATCTTTTAAAATGGAAACATTTGCTGTGCGCTGTGAGTTGTTTATCCTCCGCCTCCCTGCACCGTAAAAGCTCATGTGCTGACAGAAAAACAACAGCACATAAACTCTTACTGTTCAGGGCTGTGAAGTAAAGTTAGCTCTCTCACACACATACACACCTGCACACACACACACAGGTATCATGACAGGTCAAACTACATTGACAGGGACATTCCGCCTCAATCTTGTTAATTGTAAGGTTGAGTGTTTAACTTTTAGGGTGATCTATTTGAAAAAATAGAATATAACATCCATAAGTATTTCAGTGATATATGATCACCACAAATTGTTATGTTTTTATTACCTTATAATGAGCCTTATATATCTACATATGGAGCTGGTCCTTTTACAGAGTCCGCCATCTTGCGCTGCCATGTTTGCTTCAGTCCCCCTGAACAGTCAAAGACCTCTACAGAGCACTTTACAGAAAAAGAAGACGTAGAAGAAGAAGTGTTTGCTAGTTGCTTATTGTTTTGTGTTTGTTAGAAGTTTGAGAAGTTAAATGTAGACAAATGGAGGATCAAGAAAAGCTGAGGGAGCAGCAATCTTTGCATCAAAGAAGCAATAGATTAGCTTCTTACTCTTAGGTCGCTAATCTTCACTAAAATCAACAAATACACCAACACAGTGCAGAACAAGTAACAATGACATTTGCTATGACCTGTAGTTTTACAGAATATCTAGCGAAATGCAATTTCTAAATGTATGTATCTAAAGGAAGCTCACTGGCCTCAACAAGCTACTCGTGTGGTTGTGACAATGACCTCTTTTGGCACATGAAGGCCACCGTAGCTTCTCCTATGGACTTGGAATGGGAGGAGGGTTAGCAGGGGATGGTTGAGTTGATTGCATTCTGTAATCTCACCACTAGTTGCCACTAAATTTGACACACTGTACCTTTAAAGAAGCTAGAGCATGGGCGTGGCTCAAAGTTTGTAATGTATACAGTATATACAATGATGAATGAAAGCTACACACTTTAATATCGAGTAAGTATCAGTCTCAGAACCCGTCTACACTACAAGTGACTGCACATTAGGTTACAGTGCAATGAAAGTCTGCTGTAACTGAACATCTATCAAGGCTTTATGACCTTCATCATGGTCATTATTAAGCAGCCTTTTGATTATTATTGTCTGTGTAGTTTGCTTTCTTTACAAATATAATTCATCTACACATACACAGCAAAGACTCTTGTTGGAATTGGTGTAATGTCCCCTCTTCATCCTCCAAACCTCTTATAATAATTGTCTGAAACCAAACAAGATTGTGCAACAGCGTTCACATTTTTGGAATATGTGAGCCAAGACATGCCTCTCTCCCTCTCCCTCTCTCTCTCCCTCTGTCTTATGCAGACTCTACCACAGTCCTCCTTCATAGTCCCGATGACTAATATTTACCCCAGTAGTGTCAGTTAGGCACCTATAAGGACAGCCAAACCACAGCTCTCCTCGCCAGGGCCCAGCCACGGCCTCTAAAACAGTCCAGTAAAGCACACAAGCAGACAAACGACTACTAGATGACATCATACATCAAACAGCCGCTGCCCTAACTTCAGACGGCCTCAGCTGTGTCCTCAGTTCACCTCTGTACCTCCTCAACAACAACCGCTGAACATATTTACATCTGGTATCAGACAGAACCAGATACACTTACGCTGGACAGGCCGAGCGGCTGGTCACAGACAGGATGCTGCAGGAGAAGCATCGAATCTGTGTGTGTGTGTGTTTTTTTGTTTTTTTACAGGTGACAAGATCAACAACATGTGGTATGTCTGAAATGAGTGGGAGGGATAGATAGAGTGGATGAATGATGATGATATGCATGATGAGTGGGTAAAAACCAGACCACGTTTTGGTCCCAGCCAAAGTACACTTTGTCCACACAAACAAGAAACCCACAAAGTAGAAGAAAACCATGAGTGTGTGAGTATGCAAGCATGGAATAACAAATGACCAAATCACACCCATATGGAGGAAAAAAATATGCAGACACACACCCACGCACGCACGCACACACACACACACACACACACACACACACACACATATAAACACACACTGCCAGTTGTTTGGACCTAGATATCACACTAATACTGTGTAGTTTCATGTCATCTCTGCCTTTCCCTTCCTTTTCTGCTCTTTAAATAGCAATTCAACTGATAGCTCTAAATATAATCCCTCTGTTCCCTCTTTCATATGTCAACCACATGTCAAACACGCTGCATATCTAACCAGCTCTCGCATCATGAGGTTACTTTCTTTTTTTATGCAAACTATGCAGGCACACGCACACACCCACACACACACACACACACACACACATATAGACAAACAAACAAACGCAGGAAGAGCAGAGAGGCATGGCTGGATACCCATGTGATACTGGACACGGGCCATACCTCTGGAAGACATCCAACATGAAGTTACATCCCATCCACCCGCACCAGCAAGCACACCCTTAAACACACGCAGGCATGCCTAGACTTCAATGAATTGATATTAAAATCAGTGTCACAGAGGTGTGGTTCAAAATCCAAACTATGCAACAGTCCCTCCGTCTTCAGCATCTTCTCCTCGTCGGGATCAGAACATTGCAGATTACAGCAGTGATCAAAGTGAAAAGTCCACGTAAATCCAAACGTTGTAGGTCAGGTGGTGAAATCTCAAGTCCTCTGCTGAGTATCTTGTAATTATTCCAGTGAGAGCTGTCAGGAGTGGACGCTGTAGGCAGAGTTGAGTCAACTTTGTCAGTGTCTTTGACCAGCCCGGGCCATGGGATGACCAGGCTCTTTGGAGTTTAAGTGCAAGTCTTATATAGACACATGCTCCACGTGGCCCCTCCCCTCCCTTCCGTCTCCCATAACAACAAACGCTCCATAATCAAAATAGAGCCCATCTGTGCTCTGACACACCCCTCTAACCCCATGCTCCATTCCCCCCCATAATCCACCGGGAGGGGGGGAGGGAAAAAGTGATCCTTCAATCACGGTGAAAACTTGAACGTGCCCTTCCTCTCCCTTTTTTTTAACGCAACAGACCAGAGAGAGGCAGAGTGGGAGAGGGTGAGGGGGAGGCAAGGAGGGAGGATAACTCCACCCTCATCTGTCTCTGTCTCTCATTCCATTATTTCCCGGTAGTTGTGCAACAGGGGGAACGGATTCCTGAGAAGAGAGTCACGGCTCTGTTGTAAAACTTACTGGCAAGAGTGACCCTCTGTGTTTTTCTTTTACTGTTTCCCTCGCTCGCTCACTCTCTCCGTTCGTCTTTACTTGTTATCAAAACCATGTGTGTGAGTGTGTGTGTGTGTGTGTGTGTGTGTCTGCTGTGAGGTCTTGGAGGGACACAAGGGCCACAGGGGAGCACAGGAGAGAATGAATACCAGGGCTGGGATGGTGAAACAGTGCCACACAGCCATGATGCGTGTGTGTGAGTGTGTGTGAGTGGCAGCAGTAGCTCATTAGATGTTGAATCAGGTGACATGTTTTAAACATTAAGATGGGTTGATGAGGAGAAAGAGAGCGTGTGTTTACAAGGGAGGAAGGTGCTGCTTAATATGAGCAGGGATTTCAGCTCGGTGCGGTGAATAACCGCCCACAGCAGGCCTCAGTCGTGTGTAGATCTTGGATCAAGAGTGAGTTTTCAGATATTCAGACAAACAGAACTATTTCTGTCCTTGTCATAAATGTAGCAGACATGTGATAGGTTATGTTGCATCCAAAGCTGATGACACACAGGATGTGGAAGGGAGGAGGATGTTGAGGAGAGTTCGAAGTGAGGTAGAGGCCGGTGGGAGATGAGAGAGAGAGAGAGAGACAGAGAGAGAGAGAGAGAGAGCACACACATCTGGAAACAATTGAACGAGTGCAGTCTGACATCCACATGCTTTCAGCTATAAAAGAACAACATGTCCTCAAATCTTGTGCATTTGTACGTGTACGTAAACCTGTTCATACAGCCTGCATACGAGGAAACACCTTCACGTTAATCCATCATGGAGATGCTTCGCCTCTGGATGGCAGAGTAACTCTTCAGTACTCCTCACAGCTCATACTCCCATACGCTGCGATGCAAACTCGCTGTGCCTTCATCTGTGTTAAATGTGGCGCAAAGACGTGTTCTGTTACGATTTGTTACAGTCTGAGGTTCCATTGTTACACAGCTGTCACACTACGCAAGTACTGTTAAGCTATGTTATGCTAAATATGACTCCAACTTAATAAATCAAGGTTTTCCAGTGTGGCTCTAAAATAAAATTCTTGTCATAACTTTCCATAGTCATGGTAGTGTGTTCCCAGAACCTTAAAGTGTCAGTCCTCTCCTGGCGTGGAGTTGTTTTTACGAAGGAGAGAACAGTTTTTAACGTTTTACTTGAAATTACCGATGGAAAAATGGAAAATACATTCACGTTTATTCCTGTAAAGTTAATCATTTATCATTTTTCCTGATATTTATCTACTTTCCAAACAAACTAAAAAAAAACCCATCCTGATTGTTCCCATCTGCCAATCTGTCTCAAGGCCTCAGTGCACTTTAAACAAAGTGCTGCTCAGATTGCATTACAGCGTCCGCAGCGCTTTCGGGAACACAGCTAACTTCATACATAAACGAACCACGCGTGCTGAGGCTTGAACTCTTTCACTCCTCACACACGACACAACAGCTTCATTTCATTCATTTGTTCACTCATTTGTGTACCACTGACTGCTGCAACACCACAAATGCCTTTGAGGGGATTTGTATGATTCCATGCACCAAGGGTACAGATCAACAGCAACCTCCGTGGCTGTGAAATCAAGCCAATGCGGAAGTGCAAAAAACTGTAATTCCTCGAGCGGCCACGTGAGGCTGGTTCCAGAAGTGAGTCAGTCTCCATAAGTTCCCATGTTAAAATGTCCAGCTTCACAGCAGAAATAAACATGTTTACAGCCTGGAACAAAAAACTGTTTTGGTCTCTATAGCTAATTTCTCCGTTCATGACAACTGTACTGAGGGTGAATTTTTATACAACTTACCTGTTAAATTGATATTAAGACTTAAAGTTATGCAGAATTAAGAGCGTGGACACTTTGATTGACAGGTAGGTGTCATTACAGATGGCTTGTTTGAGCTCACAGGCATGAGTTGCAGGGGGTGCAGGAAATTGATCCACGTCTTTGCTGATTTCTAGATTAGCCCGGAGGTGGAAGAAGCAGTACAGCCAACATGGCACTGTCCATTCTTTATACTGACATTGGTTCAGATGTGAAAACACATTTCTGATAGAGGCCAGCCAGGAGGAGGCTAAGATGGCAGCCAGCAGTTAGTAGTTTCCCTCTCTAGTAATGTTACACAGCTCACAAAGAGAGACAGAGACCAGGATACATTAAATAAACAATCATCACTTCATTTATTGTTTGTTGCATGATGTCTTCCCTGAGAACGACAGCAGACACTGAACTGTTTTAGATGGATCAGACCAGAGGGGGAAAAACAGAGCACAAAGATCATGAACTCAAAGTGCCTCTGGAATCAGTTATGTCATCACAGTAACATGAAATCATCAACATTCCATATTTAAGTGCCCGAGTCTCTGAATGAGTTTCTGTGACGTTTCTTTCTCACTGGAACCGCTTGAGAAAGTCCTGATACGTTTGTCTGTGAGCAGATGTAGCAGGAACAAAATGGCCACCGGGATGTGTGAGGACCTGAGCGTCCTGGAAGGAGGGGAGCAGCTCCCTGCTCATGTTGTCTGGGATGACTCGGTCCTCCAGTCCAAACACATGCAGGGAGGGGATCAGGAGGGGAGTGTCGTAGAACGTCTGGTGTTTCTTACACGTGCTGCGGAAACCAGCGACGAGGATGGCAAAGCGGAAGCTGAACTCTGGCTCCTGTTTTTGCTCCTGGAGAGCGCACAGCATGGCCACGAAAGCTGCTCCCTGACTGAAGCCCAGGATGCCATCAAACGGACCTTGGACCTTCACAGCTTCTCTGACAGCCGTCACGCTCTCGTCAAGCCCCAGGCTTTCCTCACACTGCTGCTGGGCGCTGAAACTCCGAGCCTGGACGTCAGAAAACCACCAACCCTTGGGGTCGTCGTCACCTCCAGGTCCAGGACCTGAACCGTCCTCCTTCTGTGGAGCCTCTGAAAGAACAGAAGAAGACAGAGGTTATTCTACTGTGTGAAATCCATTCAAATGCAGTGCACCTTTATCATTCTCTGAAAATGAATCTTTACATAGAAATTATATTAACCTTACAATATTGAGTTTGTTATTTGTGCATGAAGATACATTTATTTAAATATCTTTTTTTCTAATTACTTTGTTTTCACAGCAGATGACTGCTTCTTATTTTCAGTTGATTAAGATTAGATCAGATCAGATTACACTTTATTTATCCCACAATGGGGAAATTCACTCGCCACAGCAGCAGAATTTGTGTAATATACACTACAGAATAGAATAAAAAGGGCAAAACAACGAGCAGACAGAAGTATCCTTCAGCCTATTCAATACACACACACAAAAAAAAACAGATGGGCAAACAACAAACAAGTGGACAGTCGTGCAAAACACGTACTTGAAAGTAAAGTGGCCATAATATAAATAATACTGCACATGGTAGTAACTGGAATGAAAAATATAATACAGATATAAAAAGAAATATAAAGCTATGGTGAATAGTGGTGGTAACTGAAAACAGGAACAGGAAGTACAACATGATCGGGTGGTGCAGGTGTTGTAGAGTCTGACAGCAGCAGGGATGAAGGACCTGTGGAACCTCTCCTTACACCGTGGGTGTAGCAGTCTGCTGCTGAAGGAGCTGCTCAGGGACCCCACAGTGTCATGTAGGGGGTGAGAGGTGTTGTCCATGATGGAGGTCAGCTTTGCTAACTATAGACATAAAATGTGCTGCAAAGTTTCCTGTTTCACTGTGATGGCTAACTGCTGCTGAAATCTGCATGATCTGATATTAAGATAAATATTGTATACGACCAGGAAGTGATCTTCAGATTAGTAGAAGGAGTACGCTGATATTACGTCATTTCTCAATTTGAACATGTGATGATGTGTTTGTGCTGTTTGCATTTAATCTGGACTTTAATGTTCCATGCATCATCACATTATGGTTCTGTTTACATTCCACACAGCGGGTACAGCAGCTGCTTCCGCCCCGCTGAGGTGTGTTCTGGTCGGACTCAGGTGTGGAGGATGACCCACCTTCAGTTCCGGCTCGCACGCTGTGCGGCGCGCTCATGTAAACCAGCTCCACGTGTTTCTTCAACAGCTTCCGCAGAGCTCCGGTCTTCTCACGGAACGAGCCGCCGTTCTGACGGTACCCGTGGACGCACAGCACACGGAGAGGAACCATGACAGCTGAGCCCAGCTGACGCTGCTAACGCGAGCCAGAGGAGTTGGTTTCGGTTACACTTCTCACGGTATTAACGCCACTTCTCACGATATTAACGCCACTTCTCACGATATTAACGTCGATATGAGACAACGACTCACTGACGCGTGACACACCTTTAAAATCCTCCAGTAATGAATATGAATATGAATATGAGAGGAGTTATTGAGCTCGTGACATTCTGAAAGTTCAGCTGCACGTGAATAAGCCGGAAGGAGTGAAAAGTACTTCCGTTTATTCTTTTCAGAGTAAAACCTTGTTAGTCTCCCCATAGTACATTCAAATAAACATAAATATTAAAATAACATAAACATAAAACATAAAATAAACATTACTACACTATGAATTATTTAAATTTGAAATGTGTTGGTACATGCTGATTTAGGACACATTTTAATACATTTATTAAGATGTTAGAACCTACGGAAGCGCATTACATGCACTGGATAAAAAAATTAGACACCTTATCTCATAATTACGAGAAAAGATCTCGTAATTATGAGATAAGGAAAGGTGCCACATTGGCCACTGCACTTACATTAGTGTTTACGTGCAGACGGCTGTGAGAGCAGCGCAGGGACCGTCTACAAAGCTCAACACCGAAAAAAGATATTACAAAAATATTCAAAAACTTCACTATAATACAGGGTAGTGTCACCAAACTCACTACACACTTCATTGATCTCCTACAGATTACACTACAGCACTTATTTGGGAAAATAAGGACTTTTCATAATTTCTGGGAATTTTTATTAGGAATATTGATCAATAACTTCAATGTGACACAGTGTAGTGTCACCAAACTCACTACACACTTAAATGGTCTGCTACAGATAACACTACAATACTTAGTATGAAAAATGCCTTTCTTTCAAACCAAGAGTTGTAGTGTAATCTGTAGGAGATCGATGAAGTGTGTAGTGATTTTGGTGACACTGCACTGTATCACATTGAAGTTATTGATTAATATTCAGATTAATAATCAGTCCTTATTTTCCAAAATAAGTGCTGTAGTGTAATCTGTAGGATGTTTTGTGTTTTAACAACTTTTCACTTGAGAGTTATTGATCCCGGAAGTGCCAATATCTTTCTAACTTTACCGAAGTGCAGTGGCCAATGTGGCACCTTTCCTCATCTCATAATTACGAGATCTCGTAATTATGAGATAAAGTGTCTAATTTTTTTCCAATAATGCAATGCGCTTCCTTAAAAAACGCGCGTTAACCACTTTTAAAAATAATAATGACAATAATAATAATAATTATAACAACAACAATAATAATAATAATAATAATTATTATAACAATAATAATAATAATATATATTATATATATATTTATTATTATTATTGTTGTTGTTGTTGTTATATAAGTTTTAGTTTATGAATAGTAGATGTGCTGTTTAATCTCTATGCAATAAATATCAGATGTTGCTGATCAGGATGCTTTGCTTTGGATTCAGCATCAGATCTTATTTGTCACAATATGTGCAGGGTGGACTACTATGTGCAATCAATCATAATAATTAGAATCAGAAATCTATAAGGAACGATAAATATACAATATGTACGGAGTCCCTAAAGTCCCAGAAAGTGCTATTTTTTATTTTCTTATGTACTTAAAATAAAGATTTTGAAATTCACACTTGGCTCCATACAAACAGGCACAGTAGATTCAGGTCTGTGGAGAAGCCAATCACAGTTTAGTTGCATTACAATAATGAATGTTCTGCAATGTTTAAGCATTCATGTTGGAGTCCTGCTGTGCTCTGGCTTTGTTCAATACTAAAATAAATAATAACTTTACAATAATTGCTTGTACCATTAAAAAAGTTTGAACTGATAGAGAGAGCTCACACATCTTACTCTACTTTTTGATATCACAGCTGTCAACAAGTACAGCACATACAATCATTTAAAGTGTTGCGGTACTTTTATAGTTTTATAGTTCTCATTAACAAAACCAGCCATCAATATGTGAGGCTTGGCTAAGCATTCCAGTCATGATATGATATTCTGAGGTGAAAATAAAACTTCATTATTTGAGTTCTCTCCATTATAAGCTGTCTGTGTGCTGTTAGAGATGCATATGAATTTATAGTAAATGATCTGGTGTGCACAGGATAAAAAAACAGCACCTTTTGGGACATTAAGGGCTCCGTATGTATGCATCCTTTCATTCCAGTGGGCTGTACATATGTTACAAATATACAGCACAGGAGTGTGAATATGCAAATACTCAGGGGGTGCAAATGATTCATAGGTGACAATGTGCTCACAATGCAAAGGATTTAAAGTCAGAATCCTGAAGGCCTGCAGAAAAAAGGTTTTTCTTAGCCTCTCTGTATTAAACTTCATGTTTACCAGAGCACAGAAGTATTTATCATTTTGCATGTCTAAAGATGATTATATATAGAGCTAAGATCCACATCTTCTCTGTGAGTGTAGGAAAGTCATACAGTGATTTATTGCAGTGATATCAGAGTACAGCAGCAGTCATTTTTCATCAGATGAAACTGCAGCAACTGTAGTGGCTCAAAAAGTATGTGAAGTTTTGACAGCCCTTCACATCAAACCTTTCCTTGCACATCACAGCCTGTCTGCCTGCTCTGCTTTCCTTCAGCGGCCGCTCTGATTAACAGTCTGCTAAACATATGGCTCGTACTGATGATGCTGCAGCACCACCACACCAGCTACATGAAATGCTGCAAGGAGTTTAGGCAGATGATCGAAGATTATGAATTCTCATGGTGGAGATGTCCGTTACATGTCTTTCACATATCATTTTACAACATAGATTTTGTTCAGAAATGTGAGAAAAGAGTTGAATGTTAACTGACCGTGGAATCTCTGTGTGTTCTTTTGGTTTATTTCTGTACTGGTCTGAACTATTCAAGTGAATATTTCTCTCTACAGTGTCTGCTACTTCTCATGATTGAGTGATCAGTCAAGTGCCAGAAAGTTAAAGGTACAGTGTGTCAGATTTAGTGGCATCTAGTGGCGAGGTTACAGATTGCAGTCAACTCAACCATCCCCCTCTTACCGCTCTCATTATTATTATTATTATTATATTACTGACTAGTTACATATAGTTATGCAACCTACATTCATTTTCTGCTAATAATAATAATAATAATCCTAAAAGTTACACACTGAACCTTTAAACCATTTGAATTTTGATAATAAATCACTTGTGTAGTTGCTGCACTGTAGTGCTAGAGGTACAAATCAGTGTCACTTTCTTATAGTTTAGTTGAAGACATCATTAGTCTTTTGCAACATGCATTTTCAAGCCTGGAGCTAAATTTCAGGCTTCTTCAGGTTAAGAGCTCAAAGTTGATTATTGGAGCCAAACCTTAGTTCACTCTAGTGATCTGCACCATATGTTTCAGAGAATTGGGGAAATATTCAAGCCTTCCACCTCACATATATAGCAGATGCAGTAAACCGATGCTCCACTAATGGATACAGCGTGTGCTTGCATTTCTGGGGCAGAATGATGGACCTGCTGCTTGCTGGTGGGAGGCTGACCCCTAAAGACACACATGAGAATGTCTCTTGCTGCGACATCTCAGACAAACCAGGTGATACAAAGCAGCTACTGTAAAAACCATGAAATCTCGAATCTTTCATCTCTCTGCAACAACACACACACACAAAGAACTTTATTTTCAACACAGATAAAAGTGAAATGCTAATTTTAGGCAGGAACTAACTTATCAGACTCTCACTTCAGTGGCACCGCAGCTCTCCCAAAGGACTAAAAACAGACATTATCTTTGATCCTGATTCTCTTTTGACGAACATATGAAGGCAATATCCCAAACACCATATTCTCACTTGAACGGCGATATGAAGGAGCTGGCATTTAGCCAAACCTCCGAGGAGTTTGGGGATGGCCCAAAGCAGTGACAGCCATAAAAATCTAGTGCTCGGGGGGGAAAAAGGAGGATGGAAAATATGAACAGATAAACAGAATAGAAAAATGAAAGGTGAAATCAGGCTTGCCATGTATGGATGCATTATTGCATTGCACCTTTTCTCCTGTGTTCAATGTGCACGTAATTGTCTTGTTTTTTTAAATGTAGTATTGTCTTGTCAGTTTTTGTTAACTCATCTTTAACACTCCTCACTGATGAAAATAAAAGCATGTGGCTGCAGGACACACCTACTAAGATGTTTACTGAGATGCCTTATGAGCATTAGTGTTATGAAAGAGCCCTGGGTCTGGGTTTACCCAGCTGGGACTTTGCAATTGAACAGGGAGGACACTGACTGTTTTCTACTGCTTCTGTCTCCTCGCAGGGTCTCTGTCAACAGGCGATTGTTTTCTTTGAAGATGTTGTTCCAGTTTTTTTGGAGTGGTCTCATCTACAGGCTCTGGCAATTTGGTTCAGTAAAGGTCTTTTGTTGCTGTGAAAGCGCACGTGTTGCATGCCCATGACGCACATGCTAATTAGGTAGAGTGAAGGAAAAAAGAAAAACAACACACCCAAGGGACAAGGCTGCTGTTGATGTTCTCCAGCACTGGTGAGAAGCCATGTGTCGATCCCCGGGGAGGCGAGAAAGAGAGGGAGAGAGAGGGAGAGAGAGAGAGGGAGAGAGACATTTACTGGTGCAGACAAACTGATCCACTGTTTAATTTTTTATTTTTAATTCCTTCCAGAATTGGCTGCTGTAGCACATTACTGCACGGCTGTCCCGGCTGTCCCGGCTCCACACTTAGACATTTCCTGTTATTCAAAAGTCAGCATCCTGAGAACTCCTGTGGATAATAAAACAACATCATCGCATCACAGTATATAACTAATAACTAACAACCTCTCGAAATAAGAAACTCATCAGGAACAAATCAGCACTATCATAATCTTAATTATCTTAATTGTAGCACGATATAATATAAACCCTTAGTTATAATTGTAAAATAATGAACTTAATATAATGTGCATAATTAGTCTATAAATATAACATGAGGTCATAATGTGTTTCAAGAAACTGTGTTACTCAAGTCCACTCATGAGTTGACACATTTATAACAGATTTTTGTAGAAGTCTAAATTATTGTTTTTTATGACCCTGATCTATTTGATTTATTAGTTTTTGTGAGGAATATTTTTCACTAAATCTCAAAGGATTGAATATGAATTGTAAAAATGGTGCTACACTCAACGTGTCATTATCCCAAAACCTAAAAAACAGATTTGTGAAGTCATATCTGTCCATTTTTGACATTTGAAAAATTTGATGCATTTTGTCATTTTCGAGCCGCTAAAGACAAAACAAACCCAAACGATAAGGACGGTGTAAAAGTCGGAGAGTACTGTTGTGTTCTTCGTGTGTTAGTATTTGTAAAATGGCTTCGGGCAAACATAGACAGTCTGGCAAATCAGGAGAAGATTTAAAGAAGTTACTGATTATTGCTGTGGGGTGAAACGAGGTCTCCCTTTATGACTTACAGCCGTCCACAGGGAGGCAGTGGTGCACCATAAGTCCAGGATGTACTGCTGTAGAAGACTTCACACCTTCCAGAGAGCAAAATACTCCAAGCATGCTGAACCTAGCCGTGTGCGAGCATACAAATGAACAAATAACTCTACAGAATAATGCTGAAGAGTGGAGTCATGCATGGTATTGTAATTATGGAATTCAGAATTGGTTCAAAGCGTTCAAAAACAGCAGATCTACCACACAGACTGAGAACTATATCACTGTATCTGTGATAACACCGTTCTGAATGTGTTCTCACTGTAAAGGCTGCTGGTGTGTGGTGGGACAGCAGGAGCACGAGGACACGCAGGTTAAGCTTCACAGCCAGAGCCAAGCACCAAAACAGAGGGAGCAGTCCAGTTCAGAGAGGTCAGTACGGCCTGCAGGTTGTGTCCTCAGGCGGAAGATCTGTGCTACTGTCCTCTGCGGCGACATTATTAGAGTCCCTGTCATTCTGCCATGCGATCTCTGAAGTCTGCGTGCACATAAAGGAGGACAGAGAAGAGTATGACGAATGTCCTGTCTGCTCCGGATCCTCACTGGAGCTGGCAATGTAGGCCATACACGATGTGAATGCCCTCGAAGAAAAGCAGATAGATTTAGAAAAAAAAACATCTTTATTCTTATTCAAGTGTTGATTCTATGTTCTGTGATTCTTCTTTGTTGTTGTATTGTTGACAGCTGATGGGACGGAGGTGACAGGTGAGGCAGCAGAAGTTGGAGACATCGTTGCCGTTCGTGGGAACCTTGTCTCCCCACGTTTTGTCTCAAATCAAACACGTTTCGATCCACGTGTTTGGATCCACACGTGTTCATTCATGGCAACACATTTTGTTAAATTGCTGGTGTACGCATGACACTTATGCGGAACATAATGACAGTGGGCTCTCCCATTGGGCTTATCGGTGCAAGATCGCTTTGGAAGAATGACAGTCATTGTAGCACTGCACTCAGGCTAATCGGTGCAGTTTTAAAAAAAGCAAGAATGATGATATATCACTCCCTGAAGTTTCATTAAAATCTGATGTGAGATCATGAGTGTGGCACATGGACAGACTTTGAGCTGATCTGTAGTCCCTTCCAAAGAAATCTCTGGAATATTTGTAGTTGTTCCATTGAGTCACAGTACAGTCTGTTACAAAGCCTCCCATCACATCCTTTCCTTCTAGATGATGTGTTCAGTGCTCTGAATGAGCACGCTCACACCTTGCTGATATGAAGATGAATTTAGCCGTTGACTCACTGCCTATTTCTTCTTTGCAGCCTGGAAATCTGAGAGCTACTAGTATTTATTTTAAGCACTGGCTACGACTCTGATTGACTCACATGTGTGATCTCAAACAAACCACACAGTATGCTGCCAACAGACCGTTGATTTGAACTACCTTTAAAGGACAAATGTAGCCTGAATGGGCATTTCTGTCATGGCAGATATTGACACAGATATTCGGACATGCATGAACTATTATTTGCTCCTCTGACAACCTTTTAAAAGTCAGCTGGGTATAAACCTTTTTAGAAAACCAATGGCTACATACCTGGAGAACAGACCACAATATTTTCACGTGCTTGTTCAAATTTTATGCTTCTTCACAATTTTATGCCTAAAAATATACTTTTTACTTCACTGCATTTGAAAGCTACAGTTTCTAGTGACTCTTCAGAATTCAGAGGTCTTACGTACACATTAGCTTAGCCTATTAAAAATGAGCTTAGCTATCTATTGTATGCATTGTTATGGATGAAGCTATCCAACAGCACATAAAGTTCAAATGAGCTCCACTGTGACCAAATAAACAGTAAAATGCTGTTTGTAAGATAATGCATCATTATTAAAATATTGAATATCACACAATATAACACTCACAGGGAGCATTTGCATAATGAGTTCTTTTAAAACTCGTTTTATCGATAATAGTATTTTTACACTGTATTGTTACTTGTACTAAAGGATCTACATAGGATACTCTTCTACAAGAAGGAAGAGTGGCTGATTTTACAAAACCTATATGTTGGAAGGATTTGACCTCTGCCAGTTTGGAGAGAACAAATTACAGCGATGATAAAATAAAAGAAAGCGGCTGGAATGTACATATGAAAAAAATGTGGATGTGTGTCCCTTCTGAGAATCAGAAAGAAGAAAAACACGCTTTAACCTCAGACGATTCTCACACGTGGGAAGGACAAAATCTCTTTTTCGTTGTGGAAAGCCGTCGACACTATTCTCTGGTGTATGTTTCAGAATGATACACTGATGCATCACCGTTCAAATTCACAGTTCATTGGCTGCTGCAGAGCTAGCAGAACTTCAGTGGCACTGATGCTTTTGGCTGCAGGCTTTCATTAAGAAATACATCAAAGAGATCAAATTGATAAAAGTCTAGAAGGGGGAAAATCCGTGTCACTACCAGAAATTCAATTTTATGATCAGACGTATGGGAATCAAACACTGAACATGGGAAATCCTACTCTTTACCCTGGCATCACATGCTGCTCAATTATTTAATTTTATGTTACAGATATTTCAAGATCAAGTAATTAAAGTCCAACCACTGCATATGTTATAAAACATTAATGCAGTCCCACTCCTCTGTCAGCAATAAAGCAATGACTTGAGCATAGTGTTGCTAATCTTCTGTCTTTGGACGAAAGCCCAACATTCAGAGAGACAAATGACCCCAAACTTGTGCATTAGAGTTTTCACCAGTTTGTAACAGAGGAGGCTGCAGCAGAATAAAGTGTCCAGAGGGAGGGAGAAGAGAAGACATGGTAGACTCTGAAGATGAAGATTGAAGAGATGAACAGAGTGGTACTATGTTAGTGCTCTCGGGGAGGCAATGGAGAAAGACATCCCTGTCTAACTTCTGGTGAAAGGGCTTCTGATATTTCAATTGCCTTGAGCAAATGGGAACCTTAATGGAGGCTCACAGGAGAGGCACAGAAAAAAGTTACGTACTGTACTTTCTCACATTTTTTTGGAACCATATCAGAGCTCTGAGCAGAGATTCAAATTCTGCAGTGAAATGGTCCTGGTTGGATGTTTGTGGGTTAATATTATTGGTGTGTATGTTGCAATTGACTGCTATAGAAGTTGCATGTTGTGCTAATTTTGACTATTTTATACAGTATATGATTATGTTGTTTAAAGTGACAGACCGAGGTAGTGGTCCCCATTTTCAAAAAAGCTGACCACAGGATGTGCTTGAATTATCGGGGAATCACACTGCTCAGCCTCCCCGGGAAAGTTTATTCCAGTGCGCTGGAAAGGAGGCTCAGACGGATTGTCGAACCCCACATTCATGAGGAGCAATGCAGTTTCTGTCCTGGCTGTGAAACAACAGACCAGCTCTTTAGCGGTGCTGGGGGGCCATGGGAGTTTTACCGTCCAGTCTACATGTGTTTTGTGTCCCCCAGGGGCTCCTGTGGAGGGCACTGAGGAGTATGGGGCCTTTGCTACGAGCCATCCGGTCCTCGTCCAACCAAAGTGAGAATTGTGTCCGTATTCTTGACACAAAGTCAAATACATTCTCAGTGGGTGTTGGACTCCACCAAGGCTGCCCCTTGTCCCCGATTCTGTTCGTGATATTCACAGACAAACATGTCCAACTGGGAGGAGACCCTGGGGCAGACTCACAACCCACTGGAGGGTGGACTATATAGCCCATCTAGCCTGGGAATGCCTCGGGTTGTCCCAGGAAGAGCTGAAATGCATTGTTTGTGGAAGGATGTCTGGAGTGCTCTGCTAAACCTGCTGCCACCACGACCCGACCACAGATCAGCGGAAGAGAATGGATGGATGGATGGATGGATGGATGGATGGATGGATGGATGGATATCTCCAGCAATACATCATATTTTATAAGATCATCATATGTTCTGTAAGAATCAAGGAGCTCAGAAAAACAGCCCTATATTCAGCATAGTGACAGCTTATCCAAGGAGGAATTGAAATACTTGATTTAGTTTAAGAAGTAGGATAATTATGTCAAAACAATGAAGGAACACTTAATCCTGCAATTTATCAAAACAATTCAATTCAGAATCACCAAATGTAGAGCATTTTTCACTGGGTAGCAGTGTGACAGCTGTTGAATGAAGGAGCTGTGGTAGATGTCCTTCTTACATGGTGGGAGTAGCAGTCTGTTGCTGAAGGAGCTGTTTAAGGCCTCCACAGTCTCATGCAGGAGGTGAGAGGAGTTGTTCATGATGGATGTCTGCCTTGGATGTTCACTGCTGTGGTCTGAGACCTCCTGAATCGATCAGTATCTCTGTCGTCTTGCTTGCGTTGATGTGGTGGTGGTTGAGATTGCACCAGTCAACAAAGTCTGTGATGACCCCCCTGTACCTGTGTTTCCTTCTAACGATGGCTGTATCATCAGAGAACCTCTGGAGGTGACAGCTGTCAGTGTTGTGTTTGAAGTCTGATGTACACAGGCTGAAGAGAAAAAGAGAGAGCACCGTACCCTGTGGGGTCATGAAGCCTCACATACTGTGGTCTGTTTGTGAGGTAGTTGACCGTCCACCCAGCCAGGTGACCGTCAACTCCAGCCACTTCTAGCTTCCTCCTTATCAGTGAATACGTATGGTCAATATGACCATATATATATCGCATGATAATAAGAAATGTCCATTGTTTCATAATATGCTCTATTGTTTATTTCATTGTGTCACAAATAACACTCTTTTTGGACGTATTTTCAGCCATGTGGACAAAGCTCTGCGTCACATATAGTTGCACATTACAGATGAAGGCAGCAGGCAGGAAATGTGTATTCATAAACAAACATGGAGGACAGTGAATGTGACACAAAACATGGTGATTCCAAACAGACCCACCCTGACCCTGAAAAGTCCAGATAGAAAGACCGGTCTTCACAACATATGTAAACAACACAAACCTCTTTAGTTACCAATGCAAGAATCATGCTGGACATTACAGAGAGAGTCCTTGGATTAGAGCCATGAAAATACAGTCAAGTGATCAAAACCACGACGATGGATGGTGATAACAGCTGCTGTTGCAACTTGCTTCTGTTGTAAGTACATAATGTAATAGAAAATATGCCTTTCCATGTGTGATAAGATATACTTTATTGTCCCCAAAGTAAAATTTGTCTTGGGTGACACACTTAAATATAATATGTGGCCATGTGCCTTTGAGATAAAAGATATAAACATATAGACATTCTGAAAAAATGAAGAATAAAATGAAGAAAACCATAAAAACATATTCATTCACTGAATTTACAGAAATTGTGCTATATCGGGATATGTATTGTTATCTGGATATGAAATTGCAGCATATGAGATTTTATTCATATCACACAGTCCTTTATCTTACAACCCTGTTGTCTCCTGAATTGCTGCTACATCAAGCAAGAATGGGAAACATTCCACTTTCAAGACTACAGCAAAGTTCCCAGACACTTCCAGAGTGTTGTTAAAGAGGAGCTGATGATCAGAGGGATAAATATGACCCTTCTATTTATGTTTCACACACTGTGCCAACTTTTTGGGAAACAGGGTTATAATTTTCAGTGATTCAGTTATTATGATGAACTCAGGTGTACGAGTTGAAACACTGGTTATACAATAAAATCATTGGAGCTTAGTGTGCAGCCATCTCTTTAATATGCAGTATGTCATTGCCACGAGTCTTGCTGTTTCTACCTTCAACAGCTGTAGATATTGGTATATTCTGCTACTGTGTGCAGAGACAGGTTACCCATCTTTACAGTGAACATGAAAAGGTCACATGATTTTGGTCATTTCTTTTAAAAGGTTGCTGTTAGAACACTATGAAGTCTTGGATGTTGAAGCACCAACAAGACATCCATCATGAACAACTCCTCTCACCTCCTGCATGAGACTGTGGAGGCCTTAAACAGCTCCTTCAGCAACAGACTGCTACTCCCACCATGTAAGAAGGAGATCTACCACAGCTCCTTCATTCAACAGCTGTCACACTCTTTAACACCAGCATGACTTCATGACTTTTTCTATAGATTTCTTACTTGTGAATAATTTATTCCCCTGTGTGGGATCAGTAAAATCTATCTTATCTTAAAGTCCGTGTGAAGTAAGAAAATTATATGTTCTGAGTTTGTCAGACCAAATAAGAAAGTGTTATTAACCACTCAACCAAATTTGAATGATTAAAAATATTGACAAGTTTATGAAATTAGGTGTCAAAATCGGGTAAAAATGAATTCTCAGCTCCAGGACTGTGGGGGGCGTGTTCACTGAATGTGCTGAAGCCACGCCCACTCACGGGGGCAGCCATTTTGAAGCGACTGAGACGTGTCAGATGAGTTCAGAAAATGACATGACTAACTTTGAAACACTCACTCTGTGAGATGAATTCATCGCTATCTCTCTGCTAGGGGTGCGGTATGCTCAGGGTGGCCTCAGCGTGTCATCGAGCCACCCTTTAAGGACCGCCCACAAAATCCTGGACTGAAAACTGGTGAAAAACTGTTTGAACCTCTAGCTCCACATTTCACTAATATATCGTTCAAAATCTTTCACATGTTTTCAGCAACTATTTTACAACATATTTAATGTACTTTGAAAGAAATCTCAGAATTGCCTTTACCTTGACACAGACTTGAATGGTTTTAGAAGGCACTGACATACATGATTAAAATAGTACTAATGTGAAAGGGGAAGTGGATAATGACAAACATGCAGGTTCATGTTGGCTGAATTACTTGTTTTCAAGTTCTTTGGGCCCCTTGTGGCAAAAAAAAAAAAAAATGTAATTAATGGAGATTTAACTTTCCCCAAAACAGATGATGGATCAGGCAAGTTTTATTTTTGTAGTGAAATGCATAAAGACCAGAGACCAGGAATAGCAGCTGTTATGATTTGGAATAGTATTGTTTGTTTACTGGATAAAACATTCACAAACACTGGTATGATGGTCCTTTAAGGTTCATAGAGAAAATGTCACCTCACACATGAATGGTGTATGCTTTAAAGAGAGACATCACTGACCAGACAGCTGTATCCTGCAGAAGGCATACATGTTATCAAAGAGCCCAGCTGGGAGTGAGTAGTTAGGCAGGAATGACACCAACTGGTTAGTAGTTGTGGTCTCTGGATCTGCTTCAGAACACCTCCCAAATGAGAGTATTTTTAGTTCTTCAGTCTCTGTTATTGTTTTCTTTTTCTATTTTTATCTGTAAGGATGTGACACCAGTTTTAGATAGGTACCACATACAGCCTGTGCTAGTTAGGTTCACTAAAGGTCTTCTGTTGCGCACACAGCCGCACTGTTGTGTCGTGATGCACATGCCAATTAGGGAGAGTTAAAAAACACACCCAGGGGACAAGGCTGCTGTTGACGCTCTCCCGCTCTGATGAGGAGCCATGTGTCGATCCCCGAGGGAGGCAGAGGGAAAGAGAGTGCAAATAAGTGTGATGAAAAGGTAGGGAAGAAGAAAGAAAGTGGGGAGTTCCTGTACTCAGGTGTAATGTGGCCCTTCCCTGTCACAGTGATTTATGAGGAACAGGAATATTATAATATTCCTGCTGCAAATCAGAGAAATGGGAGCAAGAGGGGAGGGGAGTAAGGAGATTTAAAGTGTGTATGTGTGTGTGCGTGTGTGTGTGTGTGTCTAAGACAAACAAATCAGGCAAAGGGGCACAACTGATATCAGCCAAGACCAGAGAGGAAACTTTATAAAAAACAATGAGTGGACACTTAGTAAAACACATGCTGCTCTTGATCCACAGTCTGCACCTACACACCACTTCTGTATGCATGTGCAATTTGTGCACGTCCTTGGGCGTATATTCTGTACTCTGTACTCATGCTCATTCCCACTAGTAAAGTAATAAAACATCGGGATATTTAAATGCATGCCACGTCTTTGCTTTGCTCCTATACTGTAAAGGTGGGACTCTTCTTAATGGATTTTTGCAGTGATGACTCAAATCAGTGTCCTTTTGCATCTGAGAATGAGTCACCTCGCAGGTCAGATGTAGACTAAAAATGGAAAGTATATTTAAATATCTCAGTTTGAGACTTGTTTTTTTTTTATTTGTTAGCGAGAGCTGCGAACTCTTCTCTGTGGGATTCAAGTTCAGCCGGCACAGCCGGTGCAGGTTCACTTTGTGTTTCACATGCATCAGTACAGTTGTGTTTACATGTATCCGTTGCTCGTTACATAGCTTTAATTAACCTTATCGCAGTGCAACATGCACAGACGGGAAGGGAAGACGGTGTAGAAAGACTGATAACCTTGAGAGAAGGTTTTCTCGATGTGACTTTTCCTCTTTGAAGTATTGCTCTGCATCCCTTCTCCCACATCGTTATCACATTCACCCATCCATCCATATTCTGTAACCGCTTATCCTCATCAGGGTCATGGTGGGGCTGGAGCCTATCCCAGCTGACTTAGGGTGAGAGGCGGGGTACATCCTGGACAAGTCACCATTTCATCACAGACAAACAACCATTCACACTCACATTCAGTTTAGAGTCACCGGTTAACCTGCATGTCTTTGGACTGTGGGAGGAAGCCGGAGTACCCGCAGAGAACCCACGCAGACACGGTGGTTAGGGTTAGGGAATATGCAAACTCCACACCAGGAACCTTCTTGCTGTGAAGTGACACTCATTCATTTATGTACTAACTATATCTGACCTTACATCCCCCCAACACACGCACAAACATAATAATTTTCTATAGTGCTGTTTTATACATTACCCTCATTACGTTCCACCATAAGAGCTTGAGGCATTTTTTTTTGGCCTTTTCAAGCTTTATTTCTGATAGAGACAGCTGAAGAGTGACAGGAATGTGGGGAGAGAGAGACGGGGAATGACACGTGGGAAAGAGCCACAGGTCGGATTCAAACCCTGGGCTTCCGCAGCGAGGACTGAGCCTTTGTACATGGGGCGGCTGCTCTACCAACTGAGCCAAACGCCGCCCCAAGAGCTTGAGGCATTTTAATTAACACAAAATAATATAGATTATATTTCAAAAATAAATATTGATATTGGTGTACACAGATGAGACTCTCCTCACGTTCTTAATTGATGAGACTACCTAGAACCATGCACCAATCGATCTTTCACTTTGGCAGAACATTTACATTTTTAGTGTACATAACTCTAGAGCAACTCATTTACACTGGCTGCTCTGGGGACCTCTAGTCAGCGCCACCTTTTCACCTTTATTTTGAAAACCTCATCTAAAACTTGTACCAGGAAATGTGTCCTACACCCATTTTGCTTGTTTGCAGCTCAGTCAGAGAAAATGAACGCCGGTCGTGAAAAGAAAGACTTCCACTCGAGTTTGACGAAAAGTTGCCGCGAAGTGAAGCATCAATTCAGCCAGACTGACTCCCACTCAGGTTGGGTTCATGTGCAGTACTCCCATTTAAAGAACAGTGCATCAACAGTAACACACTTACTGTCAGAAAACACACACACACACACACACATTCAGGAGCCACACATTTAATAATAACAGCGTTTAAAGTCAGGAAGCTGAGAGATGTGTGGAGAGATGCAGGAGGAGCACACTGAGATGAAATGAGAAGGGGCAGAGGGGGGATTAGCCACAGCTATTAGCAGCTTCATAAGTAATCACACTCATTAGTTGCTATCAGATTGGGTTAGATGGTTATAAAACACAAGAGAGAGACAGTGAGAGCGACGCATGGCGCATATTCCTACCTACTTTTCACTGGTGATACCAGTGATATACAGACACAGTGCACAATGACAAGAGTGGCTATTAAACCAAGTGTTGTAAGAGCAAAGACACCATGCTGCAAAATGATTCACAACAAATGAACTAAAAATGTCACCGGGTTCTTAGATATCAGCAATTAGGCTGATTCTTGAAATGATGGATTTAACAATTTTCCTTTAAGTAAGAACTTTTTTAATGCCTTCATTTGAACCAAGACAGAGGACACCACAACAGCTGCACTTATTGTACAATTTATTCATATTACATCTTAATTAATTATACATTATTGTAAAATATGTTAAAACGGAATTATACCTCAATAACCAGACAGACTGCACCCTATCACCCACAACATTTCAGAAGCTTACCTGAAGCTCACCTCTCCGACTGAATCTTTTATTAGTCATTTGATATGTTTTGTTTCTTAAATCACTTTTTCCGTACACTCAGAAAATAGTTCTTTAAGTCACAATTACAGAACATTTGGTGCTTTGAAGAACATTTTTATTTTTAATAATCTTTTTTTTCCCCTTTTGTATATTCTCATTACTGTTTCTGTGCAACAATGTGACCTGTTTTTTTTTTTAATAAAAACCAACAAAGGGACTGTTTAAACACCTTTTTTGTGAACCTGACGTGAGACATCTGGCTTTAACTAATGGCTGTTATACCCCTTACCTATTAGCTAACTCATGGCTTTATGTAGAAATGATTGCTGTGGTGCTATTTCTAATTGCAAAGGTTAATATTCTACAACTACTTTTTAGGGAGAGTGATTAGTATTGTGATGGTAATTTATATAAATTAATAAATAACTTTTAAGAAAAATGGCAGTTCAACATGTTTTTAAAAATATTTTAATATAAGACTTTCAGAAAGATACTTGATAGTAAATGGTTGAAAACTGTTTTTTTGAAGAACGTAAAAAGTTAGGAAAGGTTGCCTTTGGCATCACCACCAAGAACCACTTTAGGTTCTAACTCGAACATTTATTTTTAGTGGTGTAACCAAAAAAAAAAAGACATGGCCATGAAGATTAAGTATCTGCTGACTGATTGACCCCCAAATGTTGAAACATGCATGTGGAAGAAGAAACATGTAGCTTGCAATACTGCATCAGAGTGTGTGCTGATTCCTGTTGGAAATCAGTAAGAAGCCTTGATATATTTTATTCATTCCAGCAGATAAATTGTCAGTGACATTATTTATGACATCCCTGCTTCCTGTGGTCAGATGAGTTTTTCTTTCTAAAGCATATTGGGTTGAGAAATCAGGGTGGTTATATGCATTGTATTGTTCACTGGTATTTTCTGTATTGTATTCTGGTTCTGTGAGTCCCAAGCTGTGGAGTGGCCATGCATTATATAACTGCATACAATAGAGATGTTGCTGAGTTTTCATGAATAATTTTCACTTTATCCAACAGTGCAGAAACATACTGAGACCGGGTGAGACGGGCAGAGAGGAACAACAAAAAAAAAGAGGCAGGAGATGATTTCAGCTACAAAAATGAAGCTTGTCTTGCATTTGTTGGTAGGCTAAACATTTATTGTTTCACACTGTAACTGACCTGCCTTGGCTTCCAGTCACAGAGATGGATTAGCTGACCTCGCTGTCTTGCTTTGGCTACAAAGTCAGTGTTAGTATTGATGAGCTGTCTGAACTAATGAAAGATGCTGGCGTTCTACAGTTTTGTCAATGATTATCATTAATTAGTACAATAACATTTAGGATAAGAAGTGTTGTTTCGTGGTATGTGATATGTGTGTACCTTTGGACAGACTCTGCAGCTCCCCTAAGCTCTGTGAAGCATATTAGGGGTCTTACAGCTGATTGCTTTGGTGTTTGCAGCATGCGACTTTACAGTTTTGGTTCACCACTCCCATTAACCTCATTTCCAGCAAGAGGAGGAAGCTGTTTTTAGCTGTACTCCACATGCTTAGCACCAAACAGCAGACAGACAAAGTTAGTGACAAGCTGTTGAACACAGTGGAGCATTTAGCAGCAACAGAGACAGAGTTTTCCCTCGGGAGTTAATGCAGACTAAAACAGAGCGAAAAGAAGAGTACATATTGGACCATTTGGCCAGAAACACAACTCATATTTAAACACAACTCATATTTAATAATTATGTTGCTATGTGTCTGCTGGATATTTAAATAGACAATTATATGTTAACACATTTGCCATGACACGTTTATAGTGTGACAAAATTATGAGTTTGCAGCTTGCTGCTGTGCCCCCAAGTGGCTGACAAAAAGGCACTTAATGCAGACTGAAGCACAAATTTGAAATCCATTTTATGCTTCTCTATATTCCTACTCAATCATGTTTAGAGAGATTAAGTTACTAGCCTTTTTAGAGATTCAGATGTTACATAGAAACTATGTTCAAGAAATAAAAAAACTATAGGTTAAACTATCAAGAAGTACAGTAAGTAGTTAAGATAGAGCAGCCACAGATTAGTATAACCAAGCGGCAACCTCTGTGTCTGGGAAATGAAGCCAATGCGGAAGTATCAAAAACTGTAATTCTTTGAGCGGCCACTTGAGGCTGGCTACAGAACATTTCAACCTCCATAAGTCCCCATGTTAAAATGTCCAACTTCAGTAGTTTAAAGTGTAGAAGGTTTGTAGAATGATTTGAAGTTTGTACAATGTATTTCAAATGGGAAAAAATTTGTAGAAAAAGTAGAATAATTTGTAAAATATTAATAGTAGAAAAAAGTTGTATACAAGCAGGAATATCCTGAACGAGCTGAATCTAGTGGTATAATTTTTATTTTTGTAGGAGTAGTTAGGTGCTGAAAAACGTGCAGAAAAATAATAATAAAGATTTGAAGAACAATAGTGTCCTCTGGGCACCCACACCAAATATGGTTGAAGTAAGAGAGAGTGGCAGTGTGTCATACAGTGGTGAGAGACGTTTGGAGACTACATATCAGGAGTAATTAGGCAGATGGAGGAAGAGAGATGTGTGCTGATTGAGCTAAAAACACACTGTCTTCTCTTTTGTCACTTGTATTGACCCAGTGGCACTGACACCAGATCTGTATCACATTTAATGTAATCAACACTGTGTTTTCTATCCAGAGTGCACTCTGAATACAGATAGTTCTCCTAGAGGAGTCCAGAGATGCTGGAGAGCAGTGGTAAAAGAAAGAACACAAGTACTTTTTCTTGGTTTTGTTTTGAAGTGAACTGCAATGTTTCTCACGAAAGAATATAATCAGGAAATTCTATTTCAGACCAAGGGAAGAGTCTGTGGGAAACATTGTTTGTCACAAACTCAAACTTTGACTTATGACTTTCTGCCCCAAAATGGCACTGGACTCTTTTAAACTAGGTTCAAGATTCAAGAGCTGTCTTTGAGGCACATCCAATTCATATCTCAAGTAATATGACATGTCCAAATCAAGTCACAAGTCTCCATGAGCACAGAATGAGCATTTTATTTTTCTAGGATGTGACCAGGCAATACACACCCATTATAAAGTCAGAAATTGAGCAAAATCTTCATCATCTTTAAGATGTAATATTTAAAAAACTGTAAGAGTTTTTTAAAAGTTGAATACAAGTGTAATAGTACAAGGGCTGTAGTAGAATGTATGTAGAAGTAGTAATAGTTTAAAGTGTAGAAGGTTTGTACAAAGATTTGTAGGTTGTACAATGTATTTCAAATGGGAAAAAATTTGTAGTAAAATATTAATAGTAGAAAAAAGTTGTATACAAGCAGGAATGTCCTGAACGAGCTGAATCTAGTGACATAATTTTTATTTTTGTAGGGCAAAATTTGTAGGAGTAGTTAGGTGCCGAAAAACGTGCGGAAAAATAATAAGATTTGAAGAACAATAGTCGCCCTCTGGGCACCCACACCAGTTCTGAGTTTATAATGGGTGTGTATTGCGCCTGCTAGAGTTAATGATGTCATCGTTTGAGTGAGGAGCAGAGAAAAAGTTGAAAAATAAAACAAAAATGATTACCGTGGCCACAAATGTCACACTACAGACAATTTCCAAAAGGAGCAGGGAGCATCTGTGCTTTCTCTAATTCCCGAGGCCAAAGTATATACAATTTTCGCCTGAAAATTGGCAAGGAAATGGTCCACGAGGCGAGGATTCTGATGGTCATTTCGGATTTTGGTTTGCGGCACACCTTTTGGCATTTTTGGCCACCTTCGAGGGGTTCATTTAGAGATTTTCTGTGTGTCTCAGGGGTCAGAGGGAGAGAGAGAGAGCACACACACCTGTGCCTAATTACTCTGGCCTGTACAAACTTCAGATCTTTCTACAAAGCTTCTACAAACCTTCGATACTTTAAACTACTTCTCCTTCTACTACAGATTTCATTCAAACTACAAATTGTACTAGTGATGTGTAGGTCGCGAACGAGCCGGTTCAAAGAGCCGGCTCTTTTAAATGAACGATGGGAGCCGGCTCCCGTCCGTCTGCAAGCCGTTCTTTTTTTTTGTTTGTTTGTTTGTTTTACTTTTTTCTTCAGGAAAAGTACCTGTGGGCGCTGTGGGCATTGGCTACAGGTGTCACGTGCATGCTGTGTAACCAATCAAGTGAGGATTGACAAGGATCATACCACCAAGCAGGGAGGGGCGGGGGTAGCAGCGCTGAGACGGTGTCAGGAGACAAGAGGAGAGAGGCATGCTGAAGGAGAGAGAGGAGTGAAGACAAGACAGGAGTGCGGTGCAAAGATGAGTGACAACAGAAAAAGAAGTAGTATTTGGATGCATTTTAACAGTTGTGAAAACATGAAGGCACAATGCAGAATTTGTAAAGTCAAGCTCTCATATCGAGCAGGGTCCACAAACAACCTACACGGACACATGAGAACTGTGCATCCAGCAGTTCAGTTGGAAGAAAAAAGGCAGGCTAGCATGCCTGCTTCTGCCAGTGCCACTACTCCACCTGTTGCTGCTGCCCCCATGCATCAGGTACACAACAACAACACAGAGCTCTATAAGCCAATTTATGTCAAAGGCAATAAACCCAGTAAGATAGAACAGAATTGATGAAGAATTGGCTAAAATGATAGCAAGTGATTTCCAATCCTTCTCATTTCTATCGCTTTGTGATTCTTCAAGCAAGTTAGTGCAATCATTGGGTGGTTTCAGAGAGTTACAAGGGATTTTACAACTGTAAATGCAATTGGCTACAGCAATTTATTGAAACTGAAGTGATATATGTGTTGTACCACTTTATACTATTCTACTGTTTTCAGCTGAAGAGTGACAGGAATGTGGGGAGAGAGAGAGACAGGGGAATGACATGCAGCAAAGGGCCGCAGGTCGGATTCAAACCCTGGGCCGCTGGGGCAAGGTGGGCCGACGGCAGAGGGCACCCACACCGCACTTTCTGCAGGAAATGCAGTTTTCTAGTTCTTATTATCCTTTTGCTTATTTGAAATTGGTCTTTTTCTCCTCTTTACAGGGCTAACACTCAAAACTATATCTAATGCACAAACATATAGTGTATTTTATTTAAACATGATACATGATGATTTTATAATGACATAGACTATAGTGAATGAGATCAACTGTCATATTTGTCTGTTAAATATAAAGCTACAACTATTGTTAGCCTAGCTTAGCATAAAGACTGGAAGCCGGGGGAAACTAGCAGCTAGCCTAGCCCTGTCTGAAGATAGAGTCACAACCCCCCACTTTGTAATCAACAAATACAAATAAAACAAAGGAGCTATAAAGAGATAACTAGTGAACTTTGTTAACAGCTGTTGGTATGCACATTTTTTCATCAACTAAACTAGTCTTTTATCACAATCTGCATTTCTCAGTTCAGTTCATTTATTGACTCTGACACGGCCCCGCTCCACTCTGCTCCACTGCAGTCAGGACAATCACACACACCTGCACGCACACCTGATTTCCATTGACTCAGCCACTATGTAAACCTCAGACCGCCACACATTCACTGCTAGATTGTTCTTCGTGGATCACATGCCACGTTGCCAACACTGCCTGTTTTGGACTCTCTCTCCTTAGCTGTCCCCCTGTAAACTGCCCTGTATTTTGTATTTGACTTTGAGACTCTGCCCTGAGGTTTTCCAAATATGATTTTGTTTACCGATGTGTTCCTGTAATATTCATTAATTATTTTAATTCTGACGTTGATAATGAAGTCATATTTTTCACGAGGCCAAGGAAAGATGTGAAGTGGCTAGGAAAGGCTGTAGGAGCTTGCACCAGCATGTCACCCTTTAATCTGGTTCCTGGCAAAAAATTGTATTGAAAAATCTTTACAAGAGAATCGCGTACAATGGAAACAGAGGTTATCAGGGCAGTTGTGTGTTTTGTTTGGTATTGTTGGCTTGTAATTTCCCTGTGGTGTTCAATTAAACATTATTTATATATCTCTCTGCAGTTGAATTATTCATGAAGATTATTATTGCTAAAATGTTTGAGTGAAGACTATTATCTTAAAATCGCTAAATGTTAAGGATGAGATGTGCTATTTAAAACAATCTGTGAGACAGCACTACATTCTGGAAATATTAAGTACTTGCAGAGGTAGAAATTGTGGGGAGGCTAATTACTGGAGGGAGATGGGAGTTATGTGAATTATGGTTGTTTGCTCTGGTCTGTGATGTTTTGCTGTTTATGAGCAGAATAAATGCATGGAGCAGTGAGGGGCCCAACGGTCGCTTGGCAAAGATAGTGCTGCACTCTGTGGTAGGTGATGTACTCAGCAAATGTTTTCTTGCAGTTTTCATATCCAGCTTTTTTTTCCAGCTTCCTCTTTAATGGTGACACTGTTGCCCTGCAAGCAGTGTTTTACCAAGAGCTACAGAAAGGCTCAACAAATGTAGACAATATCTCCACATATAAGAGGAAGCGTGATGATATTCCAAACAAAAGCACCCAGCCATTTTTACACATGCATCCACAATCACTTTAATAAAAGGGACGTTCATAAAATACTCCTGTAATGAGACACATTTAGCACCAGAAATGAAAACTTATGTTCACGCAGTCAGTGAACTGTTTCATATTTGTGGACAGCGAGCGAATTTTTTCAAAATGGTTCTAACGATGTGTGGGTGTTTCTGAGCTTCGCCCCTTCTCTTTCTGTTCACCATTGCTGGTAAACTATCAATATCAAGGCTGTCCTACATGTTTCCACAAAGCACATTGGTCTCAAAGCTATTTTATCCTTGAATCAAAATGTTATTTATCAAAAGTTATCCCATCTATCTGTCGAGAAGCCTGGCCATAGTGGCTGAAGTAGGAAGCAGACTCGAGGCAGTTTTCAAAACCACAGCAAGGTGTTTATTCACAAATAGTACAACTCTGCGACACATGTAACAAAAATATGTACAAAACAAAAAATAATAACTACACAGTTAATTAGGTTGAACCCACCTAAATATCACACTATGCTCTCCCTTCAGTGGACAAAAAGCAACTGCTTTAATGGTAAATGGACTGTACTTATATATCTCCTTTCTAGTATTCCGACCACTCAAAGCGCTTTACAGTACGTATCTCATTCAACCATTCACACACACTCATACACTGATGGCATTGGCTGCCAACTGCTCATCAGTTTGAGGAGCTAACCATTCATACACATTCATATACTGATGGCACAGCCTTCAGGAGCAATTTGGGGTTCAGTATCTTGCCCAAGGACACTTCGACATGCTGACTGGAGGAGCCGGGGATCGAACTGCCAATCATCTGATTAGTGGATGACCCGCTCTACCTCTGAGCCACAGACCTTTTAATGTGCTCTCTTCAGCAGACATTAGGTTCTCCTAGTATAGTGACTTTACAAAGTTACATTCTTACATAGTTTACAATAAAAACACTTAAACTAAACTAACTAAACTGATTTCCTTTTACCCCCACACACTGGGACTGATCCAGTGACCTCACCAATTATGTCAGCCATGGGTATAAATACAAGAAGTGGTTGGGGGTACTTACTGTACAGGGATGCCAACTGCCGTTAAAATGAGGGAGGGAAATATCTGGCACTGTGTTCACCAGCTGTTTTGTGCTGAGCAGGTAGTGTAAAGTGAGTTTGTAAAGCTTTTTCAGTGAAAACAGCTATCTGCTGCAGAGCCACAACAGTAAAGTTGTGTAGTACTAGCTCGGTAAAGCCAAAGCTGCATAAAGCTGAGGGCAGCTGTAGATTCAGGTAATTATTTCCTATAATCTTCATCACTACAAGCATTTTTTCCCATTACACACACTGATTTGATATATTGTTAGTATAAAAATATTTGTCAGGATTGCTTTATAGAACAGAATAATGTATAATATATTATAGAAATAATAATAGATTTTCATAACCATTTCAAATGTTTACGACGTGAATGCCCCATTTATCTTCTACAGCCATTTAAATCTCTCTTGCATGTGCCAGTATGGTAGGGCATGTTCGTCTGTATGCACACACCTCAAGGTGAAGGCCAACAGGCTCTCCCACAGGGACCAACAGACGCATATTGGTGTGTGGCTCCACATTAACCACACATCTTTGTCTTCCTCTCTCCCTCTCACGCTCTCTCTGTATCTCATTTCCCCAAACCCTGTAAAACAAGACAGACAGCGATAAAATACAACAGGGAGAGGAAGATAAACGATAGGACAAGTGAAAGATATGGATTGGGGAGATAAAATAACTCCTTCATTTGGGTTTCGGTCTCAGAGGAATAAATGCAGTGTGTGGGCAGGCAGTGCTGATGGTTTACAATTTAGCCTATAGTAACTGCTTTATGTAATCTATTGAGCATTTCCATCTGCAGCTGTGGCATTGTTCCCACCTGAGAGTAAGTCCAACTGAACAGTCGATTTGACCACAGAGGACAAAGTTACATTGTGAGCTCTGTTGGTGGTCTCTTAATATCGTCTGAACTTTGTTTGATGGAAAATGCTCTAAATCACTCACAACTGCCTTACTCACATCTTATTGTCACTGTGTGGTTTCTAGAATCATCAAGTTTAGAATGTGGCTGGATTTGTGGTTTTCATAGTCAACAATATGTAAGAAAAAGACATACACAAGTGAAGTGAAGTGAAGGAGTCTGTACGAAGTGAAAGCACCTGCAGGAACTGAAGAGTAACTGAAGAACATACTCAGGCTGGAGTCCACAGTGAGGACACAGTGAAATGTAGGAGAATGCAACTACAAATTTGCTGTGGTTAACAACATGGTGATCGATAAGCCTCATCATGTTACCCTTCAGAAGCAAAAAGGGGAGATGGGAGATGGGCTGCATGAGGTTGAGTGTTGGGTTTTCCGTGTGTGTGTGTGTGTGTGTGTGTGAGTGTGTGTGTGGGGTTGAGCACTGCTGCAAATGAAGGAAGTGGAAAACGAGTGCGAATGAGTGTATGAAGTACAGAGTGCTGGACCTTTCAGCTGAAAAGGTCGTCCAAATAGCTCCAATTTTCAGACTAATCAGAGGGGGACGGCGGAGACACTAATCGGCTGGTCAGAAGGTTGTGAAAGGTCGCTAAAAGGTTATAGAGGTCGGTGCAACCTGCCGCAGATCACCTGTCCATCATCCCTGTGTATGACCTATCCCTGTAAGGTGAGCGAGAGAACGAGACAAAGAGGAGTTATTAATGCCTCTGTGTTGCATACATTTATTCTTAAGTGGGTCTAACACAGCATTTACTGAAAATAGGCACAACTCATATGGTCAAGAAAGAAAATTAGCCTGACAAGAGTCAATAACAAGAAGGAAAGAAAGTCATTTATAGCAACAATGCAGGAATGCTGGAGAGACACATTGGAGGGCAAAGGAAAAAATACTTTTGTAATTAAATGAATATAGAACAGTCTGGATTAGATAACATGCAAGAATAACTGAGCAGGGCACATAATCCTATATTTGCAGTATATATGTATATGTATATATTTCTCAGGAAAGATGAACAAGAGCACATCAGGCGACCTATAAGTAGAATTTGGATGGAAGCCAATGTGAGACAGACAAACTGAGACTTGTTGACATTGATTGAAATCTGAAACAGGATCCCTGGTGACCCATTTCACCTCTATTCTGTATTTTATCAATACAAGCAACAGTTAGAGGCGTACAGTTCTCTCCCAGAGAACACGTAACAAGCCTCGTCTGATCAGAATGTGCTACAGAGTTTGATATTTCCATGTATTTACTCGACAGTTTGATTGTTTTACCCACCCACCGCTTCTAATCATGAAATTCAATCCCCAAACAATGGCTGGTTACCTGCCAGCATCACCGCTAAGTAGATAATACTAAACAACATTTGGCAGATAAGTGACTGGATGGACAGATGGTGGATGACCGGTGTTGACATGGAAACGGCCAGAAGTTTTCACCACAGGAGTCAAACCTGGTTTGGAGATTTATGGAGAATTTATTCGCTTTATAATGTTGCGTAAGTGCAGATCTTATTTTGATAGGAAATAGCTGTTGACGGGAGGTGTGGATGTTATGAATAAATGGATGAGATGATCTGTTTGTTTTAATATGAGAAGCACTTTTGGAGTGGCTAAACTGTCAGGCACCGAGAGGTTGATATTTAAAGATCCCCTTTAGACATTTAAAAACACTATGCTTTGAATAATAATTAGTGTCTGATAGTGATAGTGGTTGAATATTCATAAAAGCATATCTCCCACCATTGAAAAATCTAATATCTATGAATACAAAGTTGATTCTAAATGTGCAGTGGCTTAAATTGTCCAGGTTACTCATGTAAGTTGCATATTAGACCATGACGTTCTGCAAGTTTTCATTGTCATTTTATCAGTCATTGTAATTGTACAATATGTTTGTGTTGATTTGCTCTGTACACGTGACATCTATTGCACGTCTGTCCGTCCTGGGAGAGGGATCCCTCCTCTGTGGCTCTTCCTGAGGTTTCTTCCACCTTTTTCCCTGTTAAAAGGGTTTTTTGTGGGCAAGTTTTTCCTCACTCGAACCGAGGGTCTAAGGACAGAGGGTGTCACTCCCTGTACAGATTGTAAAGCCCTCAGAGGCAAATGTACTTTGTGACTTTGGGCTATACAAATAAAATTTGATTTGATGACTGGCTACACAAGTAGTTGTGATGTTACATACATGTTAAACTGAGATTTAAGGTTTCTTTCTTTTAGCGATGAACTCGACAACGTTCTACAAGTTTTAAATGGAGCAGGACTTCATCAGGATCTCACTTGCATATTTAGTACATTTCTATGATTATGTATAGTCTGTGTTAGTCATACCAAACATTTTGCCCATCTCACAGGTAATCACAAGACGCTAATGGACGTCAAACGTCAAAAATACAGCCAGACATCCTCCAGTACCTCGTATAAAAAAAACAAAGACATAATTTCAAGTAACGTGTTTATGTACTTTGAATTTCACATAAATCATGCACCCGACTTCTGTACAAACCAAGTATCCATCCTGATCAAGGGATTTTTCCTCATCTGCAGATTTTATCTGTTTACATAAGACGTGTGGTTTTCAGTAAGTCTTCCATCCATCCTACACAGACACAGAGAGAACATGCAAACTCCACACAGAAAGGTTCCAGCTGAGCTTTTAGTCTTCAGCCCCAAAGAATGCTGACTCAAGTGACATCACTTGAGGCAACATGTCTGATTTCATGTATCTTCTTCTGGAGCCGCAAAAGTTCGAGGTTCAGGGCTTATTTGTTTATCACTCTATAATACAGTGTACAAATACAGTGCACAGAAGAATATTATTTATGGTGCAGTCTCATAGCCTGAGGAAAAAAAGCTGTTCTGTAGTCTGATGGTGTGGCAATAGATACTTCTGTATTGCTTGCCAGACGGCAGCAGGATGAACCGGCTGTTGCTGTATTGTCTTTTAGTATCCTTTGGGCTCTGCACAGGCACCTCACCAATATATCAACGATGCTTGTTAGATTGGTACGAGTAATGTTTTGTGTAGTTTTAATCATGCGCTGCAGAGCCCTCACGTCCTGAGCCATGCACAGTCATGCCAGTTTGTAACATTTCCAGTCAGGATGTTCCTCTGTAAAAGTTATCAAGAGTGTTCATGGGAATTTGGTCTTTTTAAGTTTGTTTGAGAAATACTTTTAAATCCTTTATGCAACTTTTTGCATGTGAAGTACTCCCCAGGACCCATTGTGCAGTTCTCCTTTAAGTGTAAAATACTACACTTCATCAGTATATTACATAACACATAATTCTCTCTACCGTATTCATTTAATATTTAATCATCCTAAATGTATTATGCAACTTTAACCCTGACTACATTTGTGATATTCATACAGTCTCCAGATGTTTCCTACCCCAGATCTCAAATATCTAAGGACAACTTTTCAAACAATTTTTAAGGAGTATTGCCGAACAATTATCACACTTTTTAATAACACACTCAGTCATTTAATCCTGAGTATCAACACTGAATAAAGTGTGACTACTGAAGACTGAATATCAGACATTAGATACTGCATTACTCAAGTAAATCTTCAACTCTGTCATCTTCTTAATTTCATTAAAATATGCACATTTATTCTAATAGGCCCCAAAAGCATATTACTTTCAAGTATAAAATTGATGTATTAAGCCAAGTATCCACTACCCATACAAATCACTTTCCCCTCCGCGCTTGCTCGTGAGTAGTTGCTGAACTTGTACAGCATTATAACCCGGACACGTGAGAGTTGGATTTTACACATTTTTATGGCCTTGTAATGCTGAAAATGATTCCACAGATGTATTATATTTATAGAGTAATGCAGAACATATTTTACTAGGCTACTTCAACACACACATTTGTCTCACTTGTAGCATAATCAAAATAAGTGTAACATGTGGATCTTTGCTTTACATATAGGCCCATGTATTATAAGCCCATGAGTACTTGTAATGCTATCTGTATGTTCAGATCTGCCATTTACGATAGTTTTAAATTTAAAATGTCTACAGAAACAACAACTCATGACAGCAATGAAATAAACAGAGGCCAGGCTTAATGAGGTTTGAGAATTGACTGCAACACTAGACAAGAGTTGTATATATACTCCGTCTTGCACACTAATAAATGCCTGCTTATGTGATATTTCAAACTCGAAATATGAAAAAACTGAGAGCCTCTTGACTTGGATGCAATATTAATTTTCTCCCCAATTTTTATGCTTATTTCATTAAATGCAATCAATTCATTCTGCAGCAAGCTCAAATGAGAGCAAAACAAAACACCATTATGCTCCAGAAACAGCACATTTGCTCGTATTGTTATTTTTTTGTTGATTGGAGAGTTGTTTGTCCATTTATAGATGATTTGGCAGCTATTCAAAACTGTGTAAAAGTTAAATGAAGTCTGATGGTGTGGACTGATACAAGCACTGCTCAAGTGATTATTTTTACATCTTAGAGTAGAATTAACACTCATCATGTGGATGTAGAAGCAGACCGTCTCCCTGTGCCAGTTCATGCTGAGTTAATAAATGTATGCTTAAAACTGCTATAGTGCCTTGCTGCTGTTTTATTCCTATATCATACTGCAGTATGGAGAAAGTTCCTGTTCACTGTGGACAATCATTCTGAAGGAAGTATATTTTAATGACTGAATGTGAGACACACTCATCCAACTGCTGTTGCTAATGAAGCTCAACTCTTTGGGAGTGTGGAAATGGGAAGAGAAATGGGTTGTAAAGAGGAAGAGAGACAGATGCAGAGGGATGGAAAGAAATGCTGGAGAAAGCAAGAAACTCAGGGTTAGGATGGGGGAGGGGGCTCTGACACATCTTCAACTTAATGTGTTGTGGTCTATATGTCCTTCAGCAGCGTCATTAAAGCCCCTACACACCCATAGTCCACCCTCACAGGTCTTTGTATTGCCTGATTAGCTGTCTTGTCAAGACTCTGTAGCAATTAGATTAGACTGAATGTGGTTCATTGACAGCTCCCTCGCTCTATTGTTAGTTTTGTTGCACCTGTTACTACATGCAGTTGACAGACATTGTGTAATTCCCAAGCTGAGCTGCTAAAATGACCAAAAAGCACTTTGCGGGGGCGTGGACGACAGGGAGTGGTGATCAAGGCTCATTGTGATGAGTGATCATCATATCATGGTGCTACATTAAATAGAAGTAGTAAAGTAGTAAATATAAGTGTAGTTGGTTTGTGTTTACACCTGTGTGAAGACTATGCTTTAAAGGTGGATTAACAATGGACCAAAACCCTGTGTGTAATGTCAAAGAGGTCGCTTTGTTACTCTTGTCTTGACGCTGAGGCCCAGTTTTTCCTACCCTGTACCCGGGGAGTCCCTTTCTTGTTAATTACAAACACTAATCTATGATGAATCTTACATTTGATTTCAATTCAGTTATACACTCTATAAAAACTTGTTTTGTGTGTGTTGTGAGCAAATTGACCAAAGACGTTCAGAGATTGCTTTTTGGCATCAAAGAGACGGGTAATATTTGTTTCACAGTTTCAAAATGTTTGCTGAGTTTATCTCTCAGCCCTTACAGTTACACTTCAGGTTCAATGCCAAACACACAGTGTGATTAAAACAGTATCATAGAGTATGTGATTGTAGGTCTCTTTGTAGCTCCCCTTCAGTTTAAATCACGAACACAGGGTGTTCTTTTAGCACGGGCATTTATTTGCACATCGGTGTGGTCAGTCATACCATGAGAACTAGATAAATTAAAATATACAAATCATAAAATGAGTGTCGTGTGATAACATTTTCTTAGAGAATAAACTTTAAAGAAAGATCTCACAAACACAAAATGTCTCGCGTAATCTACTTCATTTGCTTGCTGGATATTCACTAAAACACAGGTAACATTAAAATATCACGTTACTATCATATAGCATATCAAACAGCTGTAAGCATAATGTAAACACATAACTCTGCATACCTCATTGGCCACAAAGGAAAGGAAATGTGGTATATTTTCTTATAAGCATTTCATAGTATCACATTGATCTCTCCTAATTGAATGTGAAGTGTATATCTATAAGAATTTGCAATGACCTCTCTCTGCGTAAAGACTAAACATTCTATAGTTTTTATGATCTCTGTCTACATGAAGAATAAACATTCAGTAGTATTTATGACCTCTCTTGGGAGAATGGCAGGAGGTTTTGCTGACCTTTTTACCTTTCTCTACCTGAGTGGTTCTGTGTCATGACCTTTTGCCATCTCTCTCTGAGAGGTAATGGCAAAGTAAGTCACGAAAGATAAAGATAGTTGGTTCTAGGACACTTTTAGAATGTTTATTCATGTTTTCTGTGGATATAAAAGCTAGCCCGGGAGAAGAGGTGGGAAGAATTCGGCAGGACAAATCGCCATGGGGAATCGGAAGGCATCCGATCAGGGGATGCATCCCAAACTCACTTGTTTCTTTGAATAAAGTCCTAATTTTTCAAGTCAAGATGAGTTGAGGCTCTTTTTTTTTCAAGCAATCCACAGACCGACTTCGGCAGCCATGGGAAAGTCACAACAGAACCTTCAAGGGTAGAGTTGTCACTTCACAATCTCCATAACACTGCTATGCAGCATCATAACGCTGTGTCACCTGACCTGCTTCAATACAATAACATTAGTTTTGCTATTGAAATACTACACACTTCCCCCTAGATATAGTGCATACAATATATGCAGGTGCATGCATACACCTATACCCAAAAAGTTCATCTTTGACCCCAATTTATCAAACGAACCCAAACTGCATAACTGACTCTGACGGCAGCTACACTCTTTTACTCCTAAACCCCTTACCTGTGACACCACACCTGTCCTACACCAGTAACTGTCCCAGTGTATTTTTTCATAATTTTATTGCTTTTGTGCGTCCATGTTTCTTGTCAGCAAACATTCTGAGAAAAGACAAAGCCTATCTAAATATGAAGACCTGGACTGTTCAAAGAAGGATGTGGAACAGCAGGATGAAAGTGTAAAGGGAGTGACACCCTCTGTCCTTAGACCCTCGGTTCGAGTGAGGAAAAACTTGCCCACAAAAAACCCTTTTAACAGGGAAAAAAGGTGGAAGAATTAGAAAGAGTTAGAGAGAGAGAGAGACAGAGAGAGAGGGAGAGGGAGAGGGGAGGGTCTAATCCTATGGCAGCATAACTATGGGATGACCTGAGCCAGCCCTAACTATAAGCTCTATCAAAAAGGAAAGTCTTAAGTCTACTCTTAAAGGTGATGACCATGTCTGCCTCCCGAACCCAGAATGGTAGTTTGTTCCACAGAAAAGGAGCTTGATAGCTGAAGGCTCTGGCTCCCAATCTACTTTTGGAAACTATAGGAACCACAAGGAACCCAGCATCCTGAGAACGCAGTGTTCTAGAGGGGTAGTAGCTTAATATGAGCTCCTTTAGATATGATGGAAGTAAGGAGAAGAATTTTAAATTCGATTCTAGATTTAACAGGTAGCCAGTGCAAGGAAGCCAGAATGGGAGAGATGTGATCTCTGATCTTGGTTCCTGTCAGAACACGTGCAGGCATTCTGAATTAGCTGCAAAGTCCTAAGAGACTTATTGGAGCAACCTGATAACAAAGAGTTACAATAGTCCAGCCTAGAAGTAACAAATGCGTGGACTCGTTTTTCTGCATCCGCTTGAGACACGATGCGTCTGATTTTGGCGATGTTACATAAGTGGAAGAATGCAGTCCTCGAAATTAAAGGGCAAATCCTGATCAAAAACAACTCCAAGATTCTTTACAGTGGAGCTGGAGGCCAGGGTGATCCCATCTAAAGTAACAGTAAAGTAAGTCTCTAGAAAGAGAGTTTCTGAGGTGTTTGGGTCCAATTACAAGAACTTCAGTTTTGTCTGAATTTAACATCAGAAAATTGTAGGTCATCCAACTTTTTATATCCTTAAGGCATGCTTGGAGTTTAGTTAATTGATTTGTTTCATCAGGCTTGATCGATAAATATAATTGGGTGTCGTCAGCATAACAATGAAAATGAATGGAGTGATTCCTAATAATGTTCCCTAAAGGAACCATATATAAACTGAATAGAAGTGGTCCTAGTACAGAACCTTGTGGGACTCCATAACAAACTTTGGTATGCATGGAGGATTCATCACTGACGTGAACAAACTGAGATCGATCTAAGAAATACGACTTAAACCAGCTTAGGGCGGTTCCTTTGATACCAATTTGATGTTCCAGTCTCTGTAAAAGAATGTGATGGTCAATGGTGTCAAATGCGATCTAACAGGACAAGTACAGAGATGAGTCCTTTGTCTGATGCCATTAGGAGGTCATTTGTCACTTTGACTAATGCGGTCTCTGTGCTATGATGCACTCTAAATCCTGACTGAAAATCCTCAAATAAACTATTCTTATGGAGAAAGTCACACAACTAATTAGCTACAGCTTTCTCAAGTATCTTAGAGAGAAAGGGAAGGTGTTATATATCGGTCTGTAATTGGCTAAAACCTCTGGGTCTAGCTAGTGTGCTGTTAAAATATTAATGTTAATATGGGAACAGTTAATTCTGAGAAGACACAGAAAAAGGCAAAATCTGACTTGGAGAGGTGAAAACAGAGTAAACAGAGGGAGAGAGAATAAATTCTGGATTCTAAAACCTTTATTGTCACAATTTACACACAATAAAACCACTCATCAACCACAGAGACAGTGAGAGGGAGAAGGCAGACGAGGTGCACAAATACTGGACAACACAAAGATAAACCCAGCAGCAGAGAAGAGGCAGAATCTCAGTTTTGCTGTCAAAATGAGATGACAAACATTTTCTGCCCCACTGTAGCAAATAAGATACAGAAAGAGAGCAAATTCTTTGGGAGAATAAAAATCAAATTTTAAGAAAATAATACCTTTTTCTGTCTAAATGAAAATGCAGTGCTTTCTGGAAGAGAAAACGACCCCAGACACAGTAAAATGTATCAGTGCATCAGAGAAAACCATTTGAGAAAGAAGCGTAATTACTCCCAACCAACATTTGCTTTCATTTTCATGTGTGCTCACATGATGGTAATGATTCTGTTGTGTTTTGTTACACATTCAAATACACAATCAGGAGCATTCACCGATACAAAGTGACGACATCATTCAAATTAGAGTTAATGGTGGGTAATTGCTTTGGCAGTTTCATAGTAAAGTTCATTAAAGTGGCAATATGTAATTTCTGGCAACATGCTCCAAAAAGAAGAAATAAAAGTGGGACAACATCTCATCTCCCCTGACCCCTCTCACACTAATTTGTTTTCAATAAAACACTTGAGTCCAATGCACTATAAATTTACTGTAATTCAAAAAGCAGTGCACGGGCAAGCCGAGGTGGTCCATTTATCAGCTGACCTCACAATCGCAGTCCATTTCTCTTCTGTTTTGGGGCTTAGATATGGTTCTCTTCCTACCATCCAACTATGAGTCTACTCTTACCTTTATACACCATTATTTTTGCTTTCAGGCATTTGGGTGTTTTCCTAGTTCATCTCTGTTTTTAATGGTGTCAGCCTGACTCACTTTTCAGGAGGCTCTTCTCCATCACTCTTATCTATTGGTGTCAGCACTTCTTATTCATGGCCTTGCACGTGCCGGTAAGGAGAACACACTCATCGTTCTTCGACACTATTAAATCTGACAATGCTACTCTTCATAAAAATGAGAAATATCTTTAAAGCAACGGTGCAACAACACAAGACATAGCAGCCAACTAATATTACTTACAAGTCCAACAGCAGTCAGCCCAGCTTGGCTTTCAGCCTTTTATTTCACCAAGCTCTCACCAACCACTAAAAGTCAGTACCACTTGCCCAGCTCTGGTTCTGGCACGACACTGGCTCCACTCCCTGCGGTAATAGCTGGTGGTGTAAGACTTAGTGAAAGCATTACGTACTTCTTGCAGGTAATCGTACACAGAGTAAGTACATCATGATCTTGATGATGACTTGTAAAAAGTCTGAATTCAATACTTTGTCAGGTCAGTCTGCAAGTTGACAACTAGCAACTTTTAAATGCTTCTTTTCTTAACAGCCTTCAAATTGATTGAGGGCTATCTATGGGCTGAAATATGTGCCACCAGAAACTGAATTTGAATCATTTATATTTAAATTTGAATTGCTTAACTTGAATAATTGCATTAAAAAGCTGAATTTGAATCACATAATTTGAATTTGTATTGTTCAATTTGAATCATTGCATTGAAAAAATGAATCTGAATTGTAATTTGAAATTGAATTTATTAGTTTGGAACTGAACATTCAGTTCTCACAATTCAATTTCAGTTTTCTGTGATAAACATCCGGGTACTTGAGGCAGAGCAATCAAGCGCAGATACACAGGACGCCTCTTCGGCCAATCAGCACCTACGTTTCTGAGCACGAAACAAAGTGGTCATTTGTTGCCACCCGCCATGAAACGGAGGAAGAACTGCTTTATGGCGTTATATTTGAGTCTAGTGTTGCCACCGCCCGAATTGTTCTCTTTTTTCATCAGCTGTCCCGGGGAAAAAATATCTCTCCCAGGACACAATTTGTCCCGTTTTTTGGGTAAAATCTAAAAACTTTATTTAGTTTCCTTTGTTCTGTAGTCCAGAAAGGTTCCCATGCATGCTCCCATGATGGATTGGGCGGATCCGTCCACAGACAAACCACAACATCTCTGCCTTCATTGGAATCTCAGGAAAACAGTGCAAAAAACACTTCTCTCTATCATAAACCGTTTCAAAGATAGTCACAGATATGTAAAATTTACGAGGCGGATTAGGCAGATCCACTCAAAACTTGAAAGTTAGCATGCTAATTTCACACATGTATTTGACAATACACATTATTGACAATACATCTATAATATAATACAACTATGATCCTGGAAAAATCTTACATATTTCTACTTCAAACTTAAAACCAGGGAAAAACTGGAGAATAATGAGAGAACATAGGCCTCCCGTAATCTAAGTAGTCAAAGAAAACATAAAGTATATTAGCTATTGGACAGCTACTACCAAAACTCAAAGTTAACTTAAAGTCAGTGTAAAGGCAATTCTGAGATTTCTTTCAAAATACATTAAATATGTTGTAAAATAGTTGCTGAAAACATGTGAAAGACTTTGAACGATATATTAGTGAAATGTGGACTTAGAGGTTCAAACAGTTTTTAGTCCAGGATTTTGTGGACGGTCCTTAAAGGGTGGCTCGATGACACGCTGAGGCCACCCTGAGCATACCGCACCCCTAGCAGAGAGATAGAGATGAATTCATCTCACAGAGTGAGTGTTTCAAAGTTAGTCATGTCATTTTCTGAACTCATCTGACACGTTTCAGTCACTTCAAAATGGCTGCTCGACCACGAGTAGGCGTGGCTTCATCGCTTTCAGAGGACAGAAGAGAATTCATTTTTACACAGACTTTAAATGTTATATAACAATGAACAATACAAAGTAGCAGCAACAATATCACTTGGGACCTAGTAAGTGATCTAAAACTGAGAAAGACATGAAGTGAATGGCCACAACCTGGACATTGAGTGTGGTGGACACAGAGAAACCTGGCAACCCACAGAAAAGAGACACCAGTCAGTTCTGTTAACGACAAGACAGAACAACACTTACTGCTTCACTGCAACCCGTACAAAGACAAAATAACCAAAATCCCACTGTTGTGCATTCACACGGCTACTCCATGGCCACCTATTACATACACAGGTAAACTCTAATGCAATCCAAAACAGCTTAGTCATGAATTCTACCTTTACAATGATAATAACAGTTATACAATAACAGATAATAAAACAGTTTTGACTGACGTTTGAAGTTTGAATTGAACAAAATGTTTATTATTGAGGTTGTAGTTTGCAGTGGTGTTGAACTGGATTGTGTGACACCACCGCCACTAACTACATCCTTACAATTAACACCATTCTGAAAGTTTAAATGAAAACTGAACATATACACTCTAAACTTCATAAAAGGAGAATATGTAGCAGAGCTATTACACTGCATTGAATCAGATCATATAGTGTATAGCTAATAAAGTGGCTGACTAAAAGTAAAGAATGGCCCCTTTCAGAGAGTTATATTATTACATAACATATAAGTAGCATTTTAATGTTGCTGTTAGTTAAGGTGGAGACAATTTTATATTGGGCCATTTAGTTTAATCTGTAACTGCATTTTATAGGCTGATCATACTCTGCTTTATATGTAAATCTGTAAGTAAAAAAATGATATGAGACAAATGTTGAGGAGTGAAAAGAAAAGTCAAAAGTATTTCTTGTAGTAGTAGTCAGTCTGGAGACTGTTTATTACAAACTCAGAATAGTACAATTACGGAATGCAAATGTGTCGTCTTAGACCTGCAGATACAAGGGGCACACTGTGGACACACTCTGGCCCTTACTTCCTTCACAAACAGGACATTAATATCTCAGTTACACAGCATCCTTTCACAATCACTTCACATCCTTTAGCTAGAAGATGACCACATAAGGTCGAGAGGCAAAGTTCTGTAAAGTTCTTATTGTTTTCCAGGAACAGATCTATTTCAAGCCAGAACAACCAGGGTGGAATGTTCCAAACACTTGACCAATTCTAAATCAATCATTAAATCCTTGGACTATTTTGCCACTACATAGTGAAAGTATAGAGTAGAATAAAATGAAGAGTAAAGTAAAAATACAACTATACCTGTACTTCCACTTAAACGACTTTAGTGGCATCTACCCAACAGCCTTGCCTCGAGAAACTACAGTGGCTACGAGATAGTCCCTGTCTAGAGCCAGTGTTTAGTTGGGAGGAAGCTGGAGTACCCGGAGAGACACAAGAACATGCAAACTCCACACAGAAAGGCCCCAGCTGAGGTTCAAACCAGGAACCTTTTTGCTGTGAGGTGACAGTGCTAACCACTGCACCACAGTGCCCCCCCTCATATATCATAGTATTTTATTTTTTTGCAATGATTTCTCTCCAGTGATTGTTTTGTAGTATACTTGGCATTAATGCACTCAAGTTAATAATAATAATGCCAGTGAAGAAAGTCTGGATTATAATTTGAGAGTCAGCGAGACAGAGAGTGAGGACATATCGGTAAATGAACAGAACAAGAGAAGGGGAGTAATTGAACTGAACTTGAAGCATTGGTAATTTATTTGTTCAGGACCACGGACGAGGTGAATTATTGAAGGGAAATTGAATTGAGGTAGATAAAGGAGAGGCGATGACTCGGACATAAGTGGAGGAGTGAGAGGGTGCAAGGAGTGATAGAAGGAGGACAACAAATAGAGTTATTGTTTGTCGTGCCAATAAAGAACAGCCTATTTGAGAGAGAGAGAGAGAGAGAGAGAGAGAGAGAGAGAGAGAGAGAGAGAGCTGTTCTGGCTTTCATCAGTCACATCTCGCAGTGGGAGGGGGGACTGAAGCGGCTGCCTCGGAGCTCTTCGGTAACGGAGACAGTAGACGGCACTGACTCACACCGAGGATCCACATCACCCAGCACATTTTAGACTCCACCTGACCTGCAACCTGACAGGAGGAAGATGGTGAGGACATAGCCTGAAGGAACTTTCCTCTGCTGTACAGACAGTCTTCAATCCGCACTGCTTGACAGCACATTTCTCTTAAACTGGGGCTTTAACTAAAGTAAGAATGCATGCTGATCATTCATAAACAGCAGACGGCGATGCATTGAAATATCACTAAAACACATCTGAGTGTGTTGGAACGGGACGAGGTGTTTTCACTCACGAGAAAACTTCCTTTCCATCAGTGGCGGAGCTTCTATTTTTTTTTTTTTTTTTAGCCTCAGTTTTGTCCAAAATCACCCGACCCCCTTTTTCCTCCTTCACCACCTCCACCTCCTTCTCCTCCTCCAACCATCTCCACTTGAGAAAACAGCCACCGAGGAGACGAGACTCCAGCCTGCCTGCCTGCCTGTCTGCCTGTCGGTCAAAGGGAATCAAAATAACATTTTAAGGATCGGATCCTCACAAGGATGCTACTCCCGCACAGACACTAGACGGTCCAAACAGCCGCTGCCAATATGTTTAGGCGAGGTAAGAGACACAGGATTCACTTCTGTATGTTGCTGCTGATGATGTGGAGCGTGTGTGGCTGTTTTTTAGTGTCGATATATATGTGTGAGTGTGTGTGTGAGTTGGTATAAATTCTTGGAGCGTTTTATTTTTTAATATTTGTCTAAATGGAGTCTCAGAGGAGCCTCTCCGTGCTGCGTTAACAACTTGCCAGCCGTCCTTTTTAGCCGCTGTCATGGCCGGGGATGGAAGAGGGGAATTAAATATTTATCCACTTCATGTAAAAATTATTCTTAAAATAGCGAACAGCTGCCGCACTGCAGTTTGTAGGATTCTACCTGCACGAGGATGGCTGGTGCTGGGGCTGCGCGCGCCAGTGTGCGCGAGAGAGAAAAGAGGGAGAAAAAGAAAGCCAGGGCGTGAGGATGAGAATGTTTGAGTAAAAGTTTAAAATTGTGCTTTTCTGCAAAAGTTTCACCCGTTTTTGGGGCACTTTGTGTGCACGTATGGCTGGAGTGCGCGCGCGCTGTGTGTGTGTGTGTGTGTGCCTGTGTGGTTACGTTGGCACGACAGATTGAGCCTACCAACAGCAGGATATTTTGACTTCAGGCTGCCCTACAGGGAGAGGAAAGGTGAGGAGAGGAGAAGAGGAGAGGAGAAGAGGAGAGGAGAGGAGAGGTGGCTCTCCCGGTGGACGAATGGAAAGAAAACAACAGCGCGCACCCAGCACTCCTGCTGTTTACCATCTCACTGTGAAGTTTTACCGTGTGTGTGTGTGTGTGTGTGTGTGTGTAGGCCTGTCTGTCGACAAGGACGCTTCAAATCCCACCTTGCTGCGCGTGCACGAGCGTGCACGTGTGTGTGACAAAGGAGAAGGTCTAGTTAACATCCAAGATTGACAGAATTATTAGAAATAGACTCATTCAGTCAGAACACTGATGGGAAATACGAAAGTACACACACAAAATATGCAACACGCGCAGAGACATTTTAAAGAGAAGTATTAGAAGTGGTGACTCATCTGCCAATCCACCCCACCACCTGGAAAAAAAAAAAAAATAGTGGGGTGCCAGTGAAAGGCAGATTGTCAAGGTGCTGTTTTGTGATGAGTGGAGTGCACGGCTGACTGAACCCTGAGAACATAATAGAAAACATTTTTTTAATAGAGACGCTGGAAGTCTGTCATTTGTCATTTGAATGCAGCACCAAAGCTGAGGAGGGAAACAACACTCATACACCCATGCACATCATTATCTATTAACTCACTTGGTTGGCCCGAGTCAGGGCACAAGCTGGGCGATCTCCTCATTAAGGGTGGGACCTAATGGGCTTGACAGAGGGCTGATTAGTGCTGTCGTGTGTGTGTGTGTGTGTGTGACAGAACAAGAGAGAGACACAGTGCTCGCTGGCTAGAGGGAGACAAGCTTTAATTTTATCTTCCTGTAATTTCAGATGGATAGCACACACCCATGTACACACACACACACACACACACACACACACAAATACAAGTCGCACAGTGGTGATGGCTGATGCTTTGCTTTGTATCTCCTCCTACAAATATGTGGCTGTCAGTAACAATAATAAAATTCTGAGTAATTGTGCAGTCTGCCTGAGATACAGTTATCTATGTCTGTCACCTTTACCCAGAGTATCTCTCTGCGGTGGGATAAAACAAGAGAGAGAGAGGGGAGGCAAAGGAGGATAAGTGTTTTTGTGTAATGAAACTCCCTCTCTCTTTCTATTTGTCGGTCTCTCATTCTTTCTCTATGTCTCTGCTTGGCCAGTTCCTGCTGCCAGCCTGCCTGCCAGAGAGGAGAGAGAGAGAGAGAGAGAGGCCTGGCAGGCTGATTGGCTACTAGCTGGCTGGTTTGGGTAGCTGCCGAAGCTTTGTTTCCCAGCTTGTTTGAAGCTGGATTTGTTTCCCTTACTTGACTTTGCCTGTCTCCAACTCTTCAGTTGTCTCTCGTTTTATCTACAGTTTTTTCAAAGTCACATACGCACTGACTGGGAACAAAAAAACATGCCAAACCTGAAATTTTGTTATGAAAAGAAAAACTCTCTTTTAATAAGAAAGACACAAAAGGAAGGCTTCATCGTGCTCTGTGACAGACTCAGAGCTGCATTTTGATTTCTGTGTTTTCTGCTAGGCCTGCAACCACCAATTATTTAATTATTGACTAATCTGGCGATTACTTTCTCTATTAATCAATTTGACTGTAAAATGCCAGAAAAATTATTTCCCAAAGCCTAACGATCTGATGGCTTTTAATTGCTGTTCTACTCAACCAACAGTACAAAATCCAAAGACATTCCCTTCACTCAGACATATGTGAGAGAAAAACATCAAATCTTTACATTTAGGAAGCTGGAACAAACAAATATTTGATTTTAAAGCTTGAAAAATAGCTGCAGATAATTTTTCTATCAATCACTTCATTGTTTTATGTACTTTTGTTTCATATTTCTCTATTTCATACAAATTCTATTATGTTACAGTTTAAACCAACTGCAACCAGTGTTTAAGTGCTAAAAAAACTGTAATTCCTTGAGTGGCCACTTGAGGCTGGCTACAGAACATGTCAGTCTCCAATATTCCCCATGTTGTTACAGCCTGGTACAAAAAACAGTTTTGGTCTCTATAGCTAATTTCCCCGTTCATGACAACTGTACTGAGGGTGAATTTATATACAACTCACCTGTTCAAATGATATTAAGGCTTAAAGTTATGCAGAATTAACAGCATGGACGCTTTGATTGACAGGTGGGTGGCATTACAGATGACTTATTTGAACACCCAGGCGTCATTCAGCCCGCCTCAGGTCCGCTGATGATCCACGTCTTAGTTGGTATTAGCCAGGATGTGGAATTAGCGGGACGGCCAACATAGCGGTGGCCATATTTTCAGTTTCAGAAACTTTGATATCATTGGTTTATAAATATTATAAATATTTATAAATGATTCATTGCTCCATGTGACTAAGAGCGAGAAATGAATGATGTTTTTAACTAATAAAGTCCATTCTTCTTATGCCAAAGCTCAGCACTATACGTCTATGATTTTCCTTTTAGAAAACTGCAGATTGAATTAAGCATTTTTCCACATCTAATCCACACAGGTAAGCCTGTGATCTCATCTAGAAAACACCATCATTCAGTGTCAGGTGATTAGAGTCAGAATGGGTGGATGAAGTTAAGAGTAAACATGCGGGTGAAGCATCACGGTCCTGACAGTGGTGGATCAGACAAACAAATCAGCTGTAATTGATCAAAACAAAGGTTTTAAAAGCATTTTGATGGACGGGCGTTTCTGGAAGCAGCGTCATAGTCTGCTGCAGCGCCATCGTTTACTTTCAAACGAGGCCAAATCATCTCAGCCATTATGGCATACTATTTAAGAATAAAATATACAGTAACAGTGATGGCATCATTTTGAGGCTTTCTGGAGAGACTCCTGCAAGTGTTTATTAATCAGCAAACTGCTGTCCTCTGTAATTTTAGGTTAGCAGTTTTTAGAGCTAAAATATAAGAGAACCATAAGCGTATACAAACATTTGCCAAATGGGCTGTGGAAATTGGACATTTGTGCTGGTGGCTGAACTGGAGTGAGAAATAAATTCAGTGATTTTGAAGTCATCAACACAGAAGTGTGATGTGCCAATTAAAAATGGTTGTTTGCCATTACAGTTTGTAATATCACTTAAAGGGTTAGTTTGGGTTAATTGAAGTGTGTTTGAAGGTATGAGGTACTTATCCATAGTCAGTGTATATGTAGACAGCTGTTGGTACACTCCCAGTTTGGAGAGGCAGTGTATGCTATACTTAGAACATTTTCACTGCTTTACTTTATCATTTATATTGGTAACATAATATCCTTATGGGTGGTACAGTGGTGCAGTGGTTAGCACAGTTTTTGTAGGTGGAGGCAGTGGTCACACAGAAAGATCAGCTGGGGCCTTTCTGTGTGGAGTTTGCATGTTCTCCCGTGTCTGCGTGGGTTCTCTTTGGGTACTCCGGCTTCCTCCCACAGTCCAAAGACATGCAGGTTAAGTGTGAATGGTTGTTTGTCTCTATGTGCCCTGTGATGAACTGGCAACAAGTCCAGGGTGTACTCCGTCTCTTGCCCAATGGGATAGGCTCCAGCCCCCTGAGACCCTAATGAGGATAAGAGGTTACAGAAAATGGATGGATGGATGATATTATTATATTGTGGGTTATTGATTGACTTCTGTTTTTAAACTGTTAGTGTCGATCCAAACTTTAATGTTTGTTGCTGCAGATCGAAGCAGTGGTCAATCAGCGATCACTATATTCTGCAAGGTCAAATTAGGATTTTTGTCAGTGAAGTCTGGTGGCTTGGTAGAGAGCAATGTAACAGTTTCACTGACCTGTCAGACGTGAGCTGAAATACATTATGTACAGCAGTGCATTGCTTAACTTCCGTGCTGGTTCACCTGTTTGCTTCTCCAAAGTGGGGACCATCTGTTGATGGTAATACACCAACTATGGATAAATACCTCAAACAGCCACACTTCAAATAACCCGAACTATCCACTAAATTCAGACATTCAAATTTAAATAGAATTTAAAGGTTTCTTTCAGTCTACAGCAGGTCTGACCCTGGATTAAATTGCAACAACGTGATTTTAAATTGAGTTTTGTGTGAACTGTGTGATAGTTTGACATTTTTGTCATGTGTGTAAACACCCTTGAACAAGTACAGCTCCTATTTCTTGATTTGTGAACTTGTGAAGGCTCGACGCCTTCTTTTCTTCTCTTCTCATCATCTTCTTAATTTGATTTCCTCCTCTTGCTTTTGCTCTCGGCCCCCGCTGAAGAATATACTGTAATCTACAAAAATTTGCAATATCTGAAGTTGTGAAATGTTCCGCAATATTATCTTCAGCCATCGTAATACACAGCTAACCTCAGATCAGCACTGAAATTCCCTGATCAATATCAATACATGATGGTAAAATTGCAAGTCACTGTTCATTCAGACTACAGCCTCAACCTCACTCGAGGGCCAATGGCTTTTTCTGGACCCAAATATGAATAAGGTCTGGCCTGATTCTGAAATTTTCCAGCAGTATTATGGGGGACCTGTATGAAATAATATTTCATCTTCAAACCTGCTTTCTCATAGGATGAATGCCACTTGATTGACGCTGTTCTAAACATATTATCGTACAGTATATCTGATGGCATTGTGACAAAGCGTAATGTCGCATCCCCTCTCTCTGAGCTGACAGTTGCGTTGGCACACATACATTTTGCCTGCAGGCCATTGTCAAAACTACAGTGAAACAATTAGAAGCTGCTGTTGCTGTTTTGTGTCAATCTGAGTGTGTGTGTGTGTGTTTACTTGCATCTATGATAGCCTTGGTGGATGATAATAACATATGGATTAGTGACAAAATGTTTATTCGGGTCGTGAAGCACCAAATGGTGGGATAATTGAGTGCTGAGATTGATCCAAATTTGCTCTTGCAGTACCACCATCCTGAGGCAGTGGACAGATTTCACAGATTAGGCAGAGCGACAAAATACAGGGAGTGTGGTACCTTGTGTGGATACATCATATTAGACTAAATTATCATGGGGTTTGATGACTGGAATGGAATTTATATGATAATCAATTACATCTCTGATGCAAGTCACAGCAGAGAACGGGATGAAACGCATCGCCACACACTCCGCCACACACAGCGAGCGTCCGTGCGATGGCCGTGCATATCAATGACCTTTGCAACCACTCCCCCTGCCTGATCTCAAGGTCACTCACAGACTGCTTCTTTCTTCTGCTGTATCCTGAGCTCCGTGTGGTCTGCCTGCTGAATTCCGTTTTATCATCAAGTTGCACAATAATTTTGTGGAACGTGTGTAGCAATGCACCGTGTTGAAATGCCTTAAAACAATTACAGGGACTCGTGTTTTACAGCTCCGAGCTTCTAAAGTGGTGAACTCCGAGAAACACAATGCAAGAAATAAAAAAGAGAAACGCTGAGGGAACAGGAATTGTTTTGATGCTAAATAAACAAACACCAAGTGCTACAAATTAAGCTGTATACCGACCATGAAATGGCATTTCACAACAGCCCTGTGCTGTTTTATTTCAACTCTCTTGCCAAACAAACTCCATCACACATTTATAGTTATGTGCAAACATGCTGTTTTGCATTTTCAGTGTTTTCCAGTGCAAAGTTAATGGAGCCGGCCAAAGCAAAGCAAACATTACTCTGTACATTCTTACATTGTTCAAACAAACCAAAAAAAAAAAAAAAGGTGCTAAAAATCATAAAGCTAGCACAGCAAAATGAACCAAGTATGAAGGTTTATGTCTCAATTACCCTTTCATTAGACTCATGCCACTTGCAGCTGCAGTAAAGTTCTTGCTGAACTGTTGCTAAATATGGTCCGCCAATTTGCTTATGAATCTCGGGGATTCACCTTGAGAGCCGGCTGCACGCACAACAGCAAGATCCTGTGTGAATAGAGTGCCCAATCAAATGAGATTACTCCCTAACAGGAGCCCTGTGGAGGCCTCTGATTGCAGGTTCACATAGCAACAGCAAGGGCTAGTTGTGCATGTGCTGCATGTGTGCATGCGGGTGGTACAAGGAAACAAGGAGTGCGATACATGCAGCGTTTCCGGATGGAAATGTGTGTGATTGCACGGCAAAAACATGATGATCACAAGGATTTTATGAGCTTGTGTGTTTGTGCGTGAGCCTCAGGGACAGTTACTGTAAATATCAGAGCTGGAGGATAAGTTATGAGTTATACTGTATACCAAACAGATCCTGATGCAGACATGCAGAAAGAGAGAGAGAGAGACGGACTGAAAGATGGACACAGGAAGAAGATTAGCGATTATTTGGAAACGGACTTCACCTGGAGGATAAGGGAACACAGAGAGACAGAGTGAGAGCCAATGGCGAGTAAAAACTGAGCTGACGAGAGCTGATTGTGTGTGTGTGTGTGGCTGATTTTCAGCCCCACCCCCCCCTCTCTGGACCAGGAACTTTGGTATTTTCTTGTCTCCAGAGGGAGAGACAGCTGGACAAACCAATCGCTTCCAGTAGCTTCCATGTTTGCTTAATGAAGTGAATGAGCCACTGTTATTTATAGTATTGCTGGGATGTGTCTTATAAGCCATAAACCTTCAATGTAGACATGTTTGAAAATAGAGATTTTCTTTCTCAGAATGTCATTGATTGATATGAAACTCATGTTGCTGCATGTACAAAGCTAACTTAGCTTAGCATTTCAGCCTTGTTGTATCATACATAGAACTGTGAAAATGTCAGTTAGTGACAGCATGGGGAGTTATGTGTTTGAACTGTTTCTTAACAAACAGCAGTTAAGCTGTAAAGCAGGTTGCAAGATTGGTGAGTACCTCCGTGGCTGTGAAACTGCATTTCCTCAAATGTCCACTTGAGGCTGGCTCCAGAACGAGTCAGTCTCCATAAGTCCCCATGTTAAACTTCACAGCAGAAATAAACATGTTTACAGCCTGGTACAAAAAACAGTTTTGGTAATTTTCCTGTTCATGACAACTGTACGGAGGGTGAATTTTTATACAACTCACCTGTGGCTCAGGAGGTAGAGTTGGTCATTCGCTAATCAGATCATCGGGGGTTCGATCCCCGGCTCCTTCAGTCTACATGTCGAAGTGTCCTTGAGCAAGATGCTGATACTACCTCCGAAGGCTGCGCATCAGTGTGTGAATGGTTAGCTCCTAAAACTGATGAGCAGTTGGCATAACTAATAGCTAATGCCATCAGTGTATAAATGGTCAAAAGACTAGAAAAGCACTTTACAGTAAATAAAACAAATTCCAAAAGCCAGCTGCTTTGATTGACAGATGGGTGCCATTACAGGTGGCTTGCTTGAGCAACCATTCAGCCCATTTTTAGATTAGAGGCAGGACTTCCAAGAAAGCGGCGGCCAGAGCCACCACACATCTTCAGAGACCTGTGGGTGACATCACTGATACAACGTCCACGTTTTATACAGTCTGTGGTTTTAGTCCGTGCACAGACACGGTGATACCAAACTTCTCAACATCAGGGAGTCACTGCACCTAACTGTTGTTTGTTTAAAACAATAGGAACAACATGTAACTTCCCTGCAGAACCACAGGTTTCTTGTCATCAATTTGTTAAACAAATGAGATATAACGTGTCAATTAATGACCTCCAGAGGTTGTAAGGATACTTTTTCACTCTGGACAGAACAAGGCTAGCTGTCTAACTAATGCACCATTAGATTGGTTGAAAATGTCGGACTGTTCCTTTAAACTGAAGCCATCAGCCTACACATAATTGTCAACGTACCGAAACTAGCCTTGAACTCAAACAAACAACAAACAAAAGTTCATAGTTCCTGAAGCATTAGACAAAAAGTGATGCAGTGTTCTCGATGAACACTCACCACATACCACGTTTCTGCACTCTCACAAAAAATAAATAATCTAATCCTTTGTGTCTAACTCCCATGCAGGATATATCTCCTCTATCCCCCACTCTCTCCCTCTCAAATCTCCTCTCCTCCCATGTCTTCTCCTCTGTAGCTGGTTCGCTCTGTACCTGTTGAATAATTGATAGCTGTTTTGGTTTCCGATAAGGCGTTTGGGGTCCACAGCTCTCAGCAGTATGGGCTTGCTGCTTTCCTCACGGCAGATCACACAGCTCCAGTCCATCTTTTCACTCGCCCTCTTCACTCTGCATCCTTCCTTTTTTTTTATCTCCTCATTTTATTATTTTTTATTCCACGTGCCAGTTATTCTGATATATGCCGTTCACACTCTCCGTGATATGTTTGCATGCATGTACTGTATTGCAGCCAACAGCTCCTATTCTGGGTTTTATTCTAGATAAGCTCTTGATATGCATCCGATTACAAACAAGCCTGCAAACATAAATAAGTGGATTTTTTTCTGGATATTACCATGGAAACAGAACTCGAAGAGACAGAAAAATAAGTCAATAGGATAAGATTTTTGAACATGCCTCCGTAAAGTGTCTAACTGCAGCAGTCCTGCTATCACATGCAGATTGTTGCATGGAATCTGACTCAGGATCTGAGCTTCACCCTGGTGTTTGCAAGAGTCGGACAAATTCTTGAACACAGAGGGTTCTTCTTCCTGAACATTATGTCATTTGATTGGCCAATCAAATAGGTGCACCATATTTCTACAGCTTACCTGAAGATCATCACAGTGAAAGACACAACTCTAAAGCCTTCAAACTCATGGATCTGATTTGCCTTCCTAGATTATACTGTATTTAATTGTCAAACCATTACAAAGGTTACCTGACAAGGACCTCTAGTGGATGTAGATGTAGCATGACATTGTTCGAGCAGTGAGGCACTTTGTAGGGAGGAGGTCTGGGTGGATAGCGGAGTTAGCAAAGTGTGACTGATTTCATTGATATATTGAATCATCTAGCATGTAGTGTTATTTTACCTCCGTGGAGTCCTGTTGTCCTGATTTGCATTTAAAATTCTCATCAATTCCAACCTCTTTTATAGTTAACAAACATGCTGCATTCCATCTCACATTCATTCACAATGAAGCAGTGTTTGTGCCTCATAGATAAAAGTCATTTTACATTCATTATTTACGATGTTTTGTCTACCCCCTGCAACAAATCTCAAATGGAGCATTTGGCTATCCCAAAATGTATTAGTGTATTATTATGCATGCACAAATGCTGCCTTACAACCTTGCTTCTTTATTTCTTCCCTTGGCTCCTCTGCTTTTCCGTCTTGCTCTCTTTTTTCTGCTACCTCTGTGCAGTAAAGTGTTTAGAGCCTCTATTGGCTGTTTCCCAGCATGTGGGGAATTGAAGGAGACGGGTTAAAGAGGGAGAGGAGTTCATCAAACCCAGGACAACAAGTCAATTCACCCTGATTTACCACATCACTCCCCTTCTGTCCCACAGTGTTCCTATACACTCAGCTGAACATGTGTGTGTATGTGTGTGTGTGTGTGTCAGCAAATGCATAATTGCCCCAACAGTCACATGCAGACACACTCACAAGCTCTCTTTTACATTTCCTACCTCCCTCTGTGTACTGCAGTACAGACAGACAGGAGCGGCAGCAGTAGCAGGTCTTACATAACTACATCACTGCATTAACGAGCCCATCTGCCTCCGACTGGTGCTTACACTTCGAGTTAGAGCTCCGTTAAAATGATGCACACGGGTGCGCAGAATACGAGAGCACCTGAGCCATCCATACAAGCAGACTGACCAGGTGAAAGACTCCCCATTGTTTGTCTCCACTGAGCACATTTTCATTGTTTACAAGGAGATTTTACTCCAAATAAATGAAACATGAATGCATGTCATTTGCAGTTTTATTGCCACTTTTAACTTTGAAGTTTCAATCAAGGCAAAAAGCTATTGGCTCAGTTGCCAGTTTATTAGTTGCTGCCAGCTCACAGGCTAATACAACAGCCCTGCATTAAATCCTAAACCCTTCATGACGATTGATGGCCAAAATTAGAAACACTTCACGTCAGTGTAGCAGCCTCAATAATGATCATATGTTTGACTATAACAACTCTGTAAAACACAACTGACCAGGACTGCTCAGTCAAAGCTAGCTTTAGTGTAGCTAATAAACCGACAACAGTGTACATCTTTCATCTCGTCTTTTCTTTGAATTGTTTCTGTTCCTCTGTCTAGAGCTGAAACAGCCGGTCAGATGATAAGTGGAGTGACAGAAAATAAGCCACCAACGAGCGAGTATGATTACTGAGTCATTGCCAGTTGGCATTTACTAAGCAAAAATGTCAAACGTTTCTCTAGTTCCAGTGTCTTAAATATAAAAATGAGCTTTTTTCTTCTGTTGTTTGAAGAAATCACAATGGTATTTTTGAGTTTTCAGATGTTTTATTAATTAATATTTAACAGCTCCACCCCTGTCACATACCTCCTCTGTTCTGTTTTAGGGATCTGGGTTGTACAGCAACAGACACACACACACACACACACACATACACAGGCATTTGCCAGGACCCACCAGTGAGTTTAATGAATTTCAATCCGATCCATTTCTACCGATTCTACATCCAAGCCCTGACTGAAGTTCCTAAATTAGCTCGGGAACAAACAGGGAAAAGCCAAAAAATGACTTCATATTGCAAAAAAAAAAAAAAAGCCCACGCATAGGTGCACCAGCACTCACCACACAAAGACATTGACGCATGAAATGGCTGAAATTAGAAGAAGCTTCCAGTTCGTGGGAGTTTGTGTTTGATGTGTGCTTCAGAGTGACGAGAGGAAGTAAAGATGGAGTGATGTGAGAGAACAGGAGATGGGAGACGTGCGAGAAAGTGTTGTTTGTCTGCTGCCACAGCTTGTTTGTGTCTCCGGTCTGAGTCTCATTATAGCATTGAAGCTCTTGTGTGCATATGAGCTTATGTATTCACGTGTGTGTGTGTGTGTGTGTGTGTGTGTGTGTGTGTGTGTGTCACTTAGCCTTACATAATGATCAGGTTCTCAGCTGTGGACACTGTACAGATGAATCCCATAGCGGCCTTTAATTGGATCGAGTGTGAAGGTTTTTCCGGAACGCGGCTAAAAAAAGTGATCACAGACAAACATTTACGCAGCTGGAAAAGTCCTAAACGTGCACTCAGTCTGATATTCAAGTAAATCAGCATCATTATTAGACATTACAGCACAAACACACAGTCATTCTCATGACATTGCATTTATATTTGAGGCAGTGCTGACAGAATGAGTGAGTCAGAACAATTCAGATGGGATTTTACATATTTAGTTTTGAGCCATATTGAAATCAAAGCTATTTTTAGAATGCGCTGAAGGATGTAGAAATAAAATAAATGAAGTACTATGCACGCACGGTACATTGTACATACGATATCAAGGGGATAAATTCAATACAAATACTAAAGCAACCTTTATGCCATCTGCTCCATGTTCAGCAAATTGGAAATGATTTGTACGTTATGGGCTCAAGGTAGAGGCTGTAATAATCCATAGTGAGTTTTCCTTTTATGTAGCGAGCTTTGATTTTATGTTAGTCATCATTCAAACGGTGGATCATAGCTGGGAATGAAACATCTCATTTATGACATGTACACAGTTCATTTGCCTTTGAATCATGGAGAGATTACCACAGGTTGATATCATAAGAATGTTCAGTGTGTGCTGAGAGAGAGACGGCATTAAATATAGTGAGCTTTAAATAAAAGTGTCAAGATGGTATAGCTGTTGTTGATAGAGCTGCTTTATGGCTGTGCCGCTGTCCCATGTAAGTGGTGTTTATGGGAGACTTGTCCCTGCAGCATCTGTGTCAGAGGGTGCCAGTCCAGTTAATATAGAGGGTTTGGGCCTGTTAGAGGATGATTAGTCCAGCGTGTGCATGTGTGTGTGCGTCACAGTGTTACAGCGTGTTACAGCAGTGAGAGGGAGGAAGGGTGAAGACATCCACAGCGCACCCTCCGAACTCCCTCTCCCCCCTTTAACCAATACTGCATTAATCTTCTTAAGCTGTCAGCATGACCTAAAACTGATGATGCACAAGTGTGCAGAGAAGAGGAAAAACTCCCGCCAAGTAGACAACAGCTTGTGACTAATAGTGAGTTTAGCACAGCTCAACAAAGCTCATAACTGAGTTGTAGCACCATCACCTTGGCACAATTCAATTACTGCTTTGAGAAAGGTGCTTACCTCAGATGTTTCTGCTCACTCGTAAGTCAGTCCAACTCTCTGCCTGGTGTGTGTGTGTGTGTGTGTGTGTGTCTGACCTCCCGGTGAACCAGAGCAGGCCAAAGAACACCGACTTCTGAGACCATTTTTTTTTTTTTCCAGATGTGCAATTTAACAGATGGCACCGCTGGCTCCTAAGTCAACGTCAGCTCACCCACACAACACAAGACACTCATGTGGTTATGCAGGTGTGAGTTAATGAAAGGTGTGCATGAAGCGGTGTGAAGCAAATGCTGTAACACCGTGGAGGATGTGTGAAACAGCGGAAAAAGGAAAATGAGACATAGGACGAGAGTTTCATGCTGACGAGCTTCACAGGGCAGAATTTCTTACACCTCTGCCTGCACCTGATATTTGTGATAACAGATGTCTACCTGATAATACGGTGAATTCAAAAAAGCCTGCATGACCTGTGTTGTTGTTACCATTACAACCATGCTACTGCCCCAATAAGGATCTGGCTACACTGCAGTACAGCTGTCATGAAGATGGGCTGCTTGCCCAGCTACACCAGCTGTGCCAGCCCAACCATCACTTAATCACCCTGGGAGGGAGGGAAGGAGGGAGCAGGGGATGAGTTGCGAGGTTGTTGTGAGGGTGAGGAAGTTAGAAACAGAAGAAGAAAGAAAGCTGCTGAAAGCAGAGAGGAACAATGAAGGAGACAAGTAAAGAAGCGGTGAGGGAAGAGGAGGAGGATGCAGATCCTACTTAAGCAGGAAGGAAAAGGTGATGGATTTGAGAAGCACAGGGATGCAAAGGAGGAAAGGATGCATGAGAAAAGCAGCGAGGTGTGAGACGCATGAAAAAGTGGAGCAAGGTGGGAAAGGTCTTGACAGATGAGGGTGGGGTTGGAGGCTGAGTGTCGGAGGGAAAGAGTGATGGCAACGAGAGCGATAAAAGGAGAAGAGGAAAGGTGAGAGACCGATTTGTAAAAGGAGGTGAGGGAGCCGAGGTGGTGAAAAACGCTACTTCCAACGCTGCAGAATGATGAAAAGGACGAAGGGCATAGTGTGAACGAGATGGAGCGGGATGGAGGAGAAGATGATGTCAAACATGTTTTAGCTCGATTTCTCAGCCGGGCGGATCAATACCGCTGCAATCAATCTTGTAATAGCACGAGCAGTATGCAGCCACACAGCACGCAGCAAGGTATTTAGCAGACAGTAACTTCTGACAGACTCTCAGCACCTGCTCTGACTCCGAGGTCTGACTGCACTTAACATCTCTTAATGAACTACACCAAATGTCACAGTAAACATTAAACTGAGGATGAATCAGATGACCTTTAAAGAAAAAACCCCAAACATCATTATTGTGCATCTGTCTTTTTCTCTCTTTGCTACCAACTGACCGATCCAACTCTCACATTCCTCTAACACGTCCAGCTCTCCCTCCCCTCTCTGAATATGTGTGACTAACATCACATCAGGCAATGACTCTCAAAGCAAATTATCCGTCCCCAGGGCAGATTTGTGTTGCACTGCTCCAGATTTAGGACAACTGAGATGAGTCCATTTGTCTGTATCGTAAAGACAGGTTATTGTTTATCTTCACACTGCCTGACGATGATTCTACGCCGACGGAACGATGTGCCAATGTTAAACTTAAACATATTTTTATTGACATGATAAATATGTCCCGTAAGTTAAAGTGAGTCGTTTTGCTCTAACCCGATCAGTCAGCAGCCATTGATCTGAGCACATGAAATCCTGGAAAGCTTCAGCCTGTATTGAACAGAATCACATTAATTGACTCAGAGCTTGCAAAAACTAATTGATATGGACAACTCCCACGAGCTGCTGCAGCAGCACTGCAAAGACCACTCTCATTTATCTACATGGTAAGTTACCTGAGGCTACGAGGGCTGCAAGAAACAAAATATTGATTTCTGGAACTTCTAATGGGGATCAAAATAACCCATGAAAACAGAGGACTAATCTGTTTTTATTCACCATTGTGAGAAAAAAGTTTATGTGAAGAACAAAACAAATGAACGATGAAATGAAACATGAAAAATGCAATCATATTCAGCTGACACTAATACAGAGCGCCAGAGTTCTGCCCACCTCTCCTCTCAGTTTTGGTCTGTATTTCCCTCTGCCTCCTCCTACCTGCCCCATCTCTCACCATCTGCCTCCTCTGCTAGTCTGAGGGCCCTTACGTGCCGAGTTCGGCGACAGATCAAGACAGCTACATCTTCCTCAAATGTCATTCCGCGTGCATTTCCCCAGACACGTTCATGGAAGAGCTTTTCCATGTAGTCACATGTGCATGTGCGCTGCTGCTTGTACGACGTGTGGGAGCTGAGTCTGCTCCTGAAGACGACGTATTTTTTTTTTGTGTGGATCAGCAAGAACGATAACCAATTATATCTCATGTGTGTGTCATCAGTGTGTTAAAACAGACACTGTGCTTCCATGGTGAGAAGTGAGGTAGGGTGTATTGTTCAGTTAAAATGGTCCAAACTATTTGGATGAAATAACATGCAATATAGATGCTAAAACTCTAAACAGTGTCGCGTCATTATGCTTTTCTCTTTAGCTGGGTATTGTTTACCTCTACACCCTCCAACAGCCATATTTCTCCTTCCTGCTACAATCCCTCCGTGTTAACCCACGTGTCCCCCGTGGTCCAGAGGCAATGGAGCACAGGCTTACCTTAAAGAGTTAGCATGGTAATACCTTCTGGGATCGGAGTCAGTCAGCCAGGCCGGAGCAGAGTTAAGCCCTCGCTCTACTCACATCAAAGGGGAAAGGGCCATCCACAGCAATCTGAGAGAGAGGGAGGGAGGGAGACAGAGAAGGGAGGGAGGGGGAGACAGAGAAGGGAGGGGGGAGGCTGTCATATATTCCCTTTATCACAGAGAATTTTATGGTTCAGACCTGTGATTCTGAGGGGAATTTTATGGCCTGACCAAAGATGGGCAGCTTCAATTCAAAAGTAGAGCTGTCTCATCACTTCCCAAAATGTGTGAAAAGTGTGTGTGTGCGTGTCTGTGTGTGTGTGTGGTTGTGTTTGTGAGTTTTGGCCCATTTGTGCCAACCTTACCTTTCTTTACTTTAAAGGCATATTTTATCATCCTGACACTTTATTGTTTATCAATCCTGCTTTGTACGAGCTGATTCATGCACTGCCGTTGCCGTCCGCTCAGACAGACATTTTTAATTTGAACGCGATAAAAATATCAATCCATTTTGGGGACAAAGTTGTGTTACAGGTTGGATTTCATGCGTCATTTAAAAGCTGGCGTCCTTGGCACACATACCAGCGCACTTGATGTTTTATGGATGGATTATCAGATTACGCTTGTTTTCATAGTCTGACAGAGATATTATGACATGATGACGTAGGCACAGTGACATATCACAAATGAACATTGGAGTAAACACACCAGTCACTTTGCATTAATGAAACACGTCCTCTAGAGATTTTTCATATTCAGTTTTAATTATGAGATGGTCTCACTACACAATAAGCTTCTTATCTGACTGTGGGCATCAGTTTATTTCTAAATGAGCCACTGATATACAAACACACACACACACACAGCACCTAATGCAAACATTTCTCTTTAGAATTCTGAGTAAATGCTTTGCATTCATTTAAAGGCCCCAAGAAGAAGACATTTTCTCAAACAGCATCTTACGATGAGTGAGTGCTACATGAACACACGGCTTCCGACAAACTTTTGGTTAAAGAGAAGAAAGAAAGAAAGAAGATGAGTCACATATTTCTGTACAGGTTTGGATTCTAATGCAGTTTTGAGTGTCTTAATAAATATCAACCAAGTGTGTATTTCATGTAGTCATAAATATTTAATGTTACAGAGAAAGACTCCCAGTTTGAGGCCTCGTTCTCAGGGGTTTTATTACACTTTGGGGGAAACACAGATTACTTTTATTACATTAACATATCAAGCCGGTGCCATGGATTCTGCAGAAACGTTCACACACTGACTGCAGAGAGACAAGGACACGAGGACCGTCTAATACTTACATACTAAATCACCGCCTGTGATTGTGGTCATAAACACAGTGACTGTGTGTCCTTACTGTGTACTTCTGTGTCTTTCCACTTCATAAATCACAAGTCAGCGGCACATCTTTTGAATATTTCTTCACATAATTAAATTTACAGGTATTGACAATGCACTTTGTGTCACCAATAACAACAGCTCAAACAGACGGATGGCAGATGAAGTAATGTCACACTGCAGTATTTCCATTACAGCTAAATACTAAAAAGTTCAATGAAGTTTCAGTTGAAGGGCGAGAGCTTCCCACTGGAGCTGCCATTTTGACTAACATTCACCAATTATACAGAAGAAAAAAATGCTTGTAAAAGAGGCAGAGATGCCAAATCCTGCATTAATAGCAGCGTCAACAGACTGTGTTGAAACTTAATGCAACCACAGCCTGCATATGTGTGGTCAGCCATCAGTGCTCAGTGGATATTGGACACCAGCCCAGCGGGCCACAACTGTACAATGTCTGAACTACAAACACTGCAAGCTATGACATCGTATTGTATTGTATTGTCATTGTATTGACAGGGTGCTAGGAAATGCAATATATAAAGGTCACAACTAGCAATTATTTTCATCATTGATTATTTTCTCAATGAATCAATTAGTTATTCCAAAGATATGCAGTTTGCAGTGAACACAGAATCACATCATCATACCATGAGAGGAAACGAGCTTATTTATAAGGTCAAAAAAACATTTATGGCATGACTTACAAGATTAACCATCATCATCAACTGACTAATTGTTTCAGCTATGTAGTGCATTTTTATTTAGAATTTAGCAGATAGTTTGTAGATTCTGACAAAAGATCTAGAGGAGAGCAGAGATAAACGGGTCAGACTGGGTGGAGCGATGACATTCATTACCTACGTACAGTCATTACAGTAAACACACTCAACAGCTTTATCTTTGGTTTCTTGTACAGCTAGTGATGCATAAATAGAAGCTTAGTCTACTGTAGTGCTAATTGCTAAGTACTATGAGAGCACCATCACAGTAAATATTACATGCACTGAAGTAGTCTCAGGAAAGAGCAGTTCACTGTGCTGCTCTCTATTATAGAACAGGCTAGACCCAAAAAAGTACTGCATTATTTTTAGTCTGTCAAACTCCATTGCAGATACTCTGTCTGTCTCAGTCTCTCTCTCTCTCTCTCTCTGTCTCTCTCACACACATACAAAGACATACACACACACACACACACAACAAAGTATTGGCCATATTGAAGTTCATTCTACTGAGTATGTTCATTGACTGTGTCACCATGGTATCTGGGATAAACCAATCAATTGCTCTTCATCTACAAGGAAGCTAGAGAGGCACTAAGCCTGTGTACAGAGTGGCATTATGCATTATGGACAGACCAATTAAGAAAGGGAGAGAGAACTCCGGATGGAGATGAGACGCTGAGGCAAAAGGCTGAAATGTAGGATAGACGACTACGCAGGGAGACTATGCATAAAGTCAGATTGATGGTGTTGAACAAAGGAGAGATGGAAAAAGAATGATGTGAATAGATGAAAAAGAAAGTGACTCATCGAGCCAACAGAAAGAGATCGATGCAAATGAACAACGTTAAAGTTGAGAGTGTACTGGAGCAGAGAGTGGATTTTTGCAGTGATATAAGCTCGGTCCAATAACTATCACTCTTCCAGCAGTGAGGGAGATGGTACAGTGGAGTAGATGCTGCTGTTTTAGAATATATAAGCACAGCTGTCGCCTACAGCTAAAGCAGAACGATTACAGCTTAACTCCGTTAACATCTGCTGCTGCCGGGCCAGCAAGAGCAGACCGCTGGAAAATACCGTGGAGGAATTAAAAACAAGGGTAGGTGCAGGGCAGGGGTATCTACGCTGTGTCATGGTGTCCATCTTATCTGTGTCACCTCTACTTGTGATCTGTGCCGCCGTCCTACTTTTCAGAGGTGGAAATGAAGGGAGAGAGATGCCAAAAGGGAGAGAGTGAGACGTGTGAAACATTGACAGATGGAGAGGAGATTTTTCACCAAAGCCACAAGGGTCTGCAACACCACCCTGAGAACTGAGCGAGCATGGGCACGCATGCATGAGTGCGTTTGCGCGTGGATGCGTCTGTGTGTGAAAACGTCTGTTTGGCCTCATTAGGAGCTTGTTTGGGTAGGACAGGGCAATGCAACCGTGAGAAGGAGGATCAAGAGGGAGCAAAGAGGAAGCTTGAAGTATAGTGGGGATTGAAGGCTAGTCAAAGACTGCAAGGAAAGGACATCAAAGAAATGCAAGAAACACAAAGTTAATGGGCTCACTCATATTGTGCGGGGTCATCCATGTAGCCTTGGCTGAACAACACATTTTATGTAAGTGGAAAAGCAGCAGGGTTCCAGAGAAAATTATTTCACTTCCCATAAAACATATGATTCACAAGACCATAAATGATTTCAGTTATTATATATAATGGATACTTTGAATTCCAAAGTTAAAATAGCAAACTTAATACATTGCAGCAAAAGTACCGGCATGACTAACATACTGATGAGTGTTTCCAGTAAGGGGAATGGTTTTAAAACTTAGTCAAGTGCTACTCAAAGAGAGGCCATGCGGTCTTTAAAAGGTTTATTCCTATGGTACCATCAATGTACTTTTTCCCTACGATCCAATCACACTAAAACATTTCTTTAGTCCCTTGCTGATATTTTGATTTAAAAGTGGCACTAGAGGGAAAGTCAGGGATCAAAAACTAATGATTCATCCTGTGTGGACCATGAATGTCCTCAGCAAACTTCACAGAACTCTGGAGGTTCAGTTTCTTGTGTATGTAGTTGACAATTTGACCTGAGGGTGACACAAGAGGAACACTTTGGGGTCACCTAAAACACTCATTGTCTGGAAACTGTACAAATCAACAGCTAATTTAATGGAATTAAGTTTTGAAATGCAATATGTTGACAAGTGACCCAAGGTCATGACGAGATTTCCACCTTAAAGAAAAAGCATTTCAAGGCGTCTGTTCACTGGGTTTGATGTTTCCTTTGTACAAGTGGGAAGAGCACAAGAGTGAATGGAGTTGGCCAACAATAAATAGAGATAGATCTTTTGGGGACCAAATTTGATGCAGCCAAAAAACAAAAACAAATAAACAACTAAAATATCATGCAGTGCAGCAGTATTGGATGGGCAGATGAACTGACTGATGTTCACTGCCTCCGTCCTTTACCAAAGGATGGGAGAGTAACAGCCAAATTCCGCCGGGCCCTGATGTGCCACAGGCGTTCTAGTCAGTGTTCCAAACCCCACTGACCCCACAGCGGTCCATTTCAGAAGCGGCTCTCCGCTCGGCTCCACAGAGATTGCGAGTATCTTCGCCGCAAGCAGCCCGTGTCAATCTACACAGAGCAGCTTGAGCTGAAAGAAAGTCAGACACAGACACAGCATAGAGAATCCGGTCGATTTTCAAAATAAAACACCATGTGCAAACATATATGGGAAACAATTTAAATTTATTTACATATTTAGAAGCACATAAAGCAAAGTCGTGTGGAGAACGGACCAAAACAGCACCGTGACACAGACGTGCCCGGTGGGGTTTTGGCGTAACATGCAGGTTGTTACTCATTTATTTATATTGTAAAGTAAAATAAAAGAAAAAGAGCTTGCTCATGTGAGAGTTTCATCTTTGCCAAGTTTTGTTTGCAGTGTAAGCTTCACAAAAATATGCTGTCGTGTTATGACTTTCACACACCTACAGGTTTTCACACACACACACCCTCACATACATCCCAGCATGCACAGAGCAGAAGAAAGACACACACTGAACAGGTTGTCAGTCCAGCAACACAGACAGAAAATGATGGGTTCTATAGGGCAGTTCGTTTCACCACGGGTTCTGACATGTTTTAATGCAATCTCTGATGCCACTATTACAAATGCACTTTAGTTCTAATGGAGATGGCCACCTCAGGACATAATTATATACACATTATGAATTTTGTCTATATTTCTGTAATCAAAGGTAACTGAACTCTGAACTCTTTGCTGTCTGTACCAAAAGTGAAACTCTGAAAATGTTATTAAAAGCAGTCCGTTAATATTCTGGTAATATTGTGTTTGCCATAACCTTTGCTATTTGACCATTGTGTTTGCCATAATACTTGAACTATGAGTGCAGTAGGATCATATTTTAGTAATCTTTAAAACCACAGCGAGCAAGGAGGGAAAAGAGGAATTTGGAGCAGAATTGATGAGGTGTAAAAAAAAAAAAAAAAAAAAAGGTTGCGGTGGCTTTGATGTTTTCACACAGCATCCCTGACAGCCATGTTGCAAAGGGCCAAGGAAATTCCCCCATTATTTAAGCCATCAATGTGGAGAGGCTACGTAGTTAACATGGAGGAAACCTGAAAATAACCATGTAAAATCACAGAGCAGACGTCAACGTAGAGCTTTGGTTTGTTGCTATTGAGAGAATGCGTCAGGTCTGAGTGTCTGCAGAGGTGGCTCACACATACTGTACTCTATCTGTGTAGTCATGTCTGAACAGTCTTAGTGTTACGATATTTGTTTACATCATTTAAACAGGCAGTTGGCTTCTTGCATATAAAGTACCTCAGCAACAGCCCTCCAGTCCCAAGTGGATTTTTTTAATTAACATTTTATTTTTCACTAACTCCTCATCTCAGTCACCACGCTCCCTTTCCTTTTTTTTACCGACTGCAGATTTGTTGCTCGCGTGAAAAATATGATAAAAATGTGGAAAATATTCAGATTCAGTAACACTGCAATATCAACAACAAGACCCACTTTCAAGACTTTAAGTAAAAGTAGATGGACTAGCAGCAACAGTCCTATTCAGAGAGTTTAATTTCACCGGGCACGGCTGCGGCCACATCTGGTGGAGCTGATTGCAACCGGTCTAGATAGTGATTCCAACGTGTTTCAGATGTGTGCTGGAAGCAGCTGTCCACTCTTCTGTGCAGAGAATACGCGGCCGGTCTATTTTTCGATGGACGGTCAAAGCAGATCGAGTTAACAGGAAGTCAGACAAAGAAATGGCATAGAGAATCCAGTCAATTTTCAAAATAAAAGACCCTAATCAGAGAATGATCGTGGAAACAGATAAAAGGGAAACAATTTAATTAGCCTATGTATCTATTGTAGGAGTGCATGAACAAAAGGAAAATGACTGAATCTGAGCAGTTAACAAAGCCTTAAACGCCTTCTGAAACACTCCTGTTGGTGTTTGAAGCAGCATGAAGAATGGACCAACCACACGGCCACAAAGTCACAGACTGTTGTCTGGTGGAGTTCAGGGGTTACTGGTGCTCATAGGGGAGCTTTGTTTGACTACTTCTCATGTCCTTAGCAGCTGGGTCATTTAAACTACAGCAAAGGTCAGGTATTAGTTTAAGATTATGTTTAGATTTAGGAAACAGGCCATGGTCCAGTCTTGGATAAAGAATAAAGAGGCAGAGTTTGTTAACCGCATAGGGGATCAAATGAATTCAAGAAAAGTCACAAAGACATACATGCTCTCAAACACACATAATCGCTCACACACAGTTCAAATACAAAGAAAGCCCACACACCAACAGGTAGACAGCAAAAAGAAAATGTCTCTCTCCGCACACACGGACAGAGCTCTGAAAGTCAAAGAGGACGTGCTGCTGATCACAGGGAGGAGGTTTCATAACACTGTCCAGCGCCGGAGTTTACAGAATTAGACACAGAGTCTGCTTGGCTCATGTTCTGTATTAAGGAGTTTCTCTCTGTGTAAAGAAGTGTTTTGTTACAGGTGTGACTGCACTGTGTAGTTTATTTCTGAGGGTCAGGGGGTGTGACTGAACAGTCAGCAGAGGTTATGCTTGAAGTAGAGGTAGAGTAGAAATGCGTGACCTGTTAGATAGCCTGTTGTATTGAATGATGTTGAAAATCAATGAGCATGACGGCTTTATTCAATTCAATTCAAAATACATCATTTGTATTGGAGGCAGTTTGTCAGTATTGGATTTTTGCATTGTGACCTTAACATGGAAGTTTTGACCGCCAGCAGAGGGTCATTTTTTAATGCCTTGTAAAAATACAATGCCGGTTTCAAAACTCTCACTTTGACCTGAAGGACAAACATAATGTGTTTTGGCAAGAACACTATGCATATGTGTGTGTGTGTGTGTGTGTGAGAGAGAGAGCGCGTACACAGATGTTATCGCAGCTCAACTTTTTGTGCTCCTTATGTAACTCTGTTTCATATTTCATACTCTTCTATTTCAGCCCCTCGGCTTGACGTTGGAGGCTTCGTAGATAGAAGGCGAAGAAATGTCTGAAGGTGTGACAGACATGTTGAGAAAAATAAGGGGGGTAAAAGAAGCAGAGGCACACAGCCGACCTGCGAGTGGGCTGACTAAATGAAACACTCAGGCGTGCACACACAGACCTGGGTCAGACAGCATTCACAGAAACTTTTCAGTTTGCCATGACTTTCAGAGATGCCAAATTTAGAGATTCTGCCACTCAGAAAAAAAAAAGCACTTGAAAGCCATTTCAGCACACTTTTCCATGACTGACCACTTAACTGATTTGACCTGACGGTTTAAATCCCACGCATCTGGCGAGGTTAAACCGAATGCTAATATTTAGATGAGAAAGTGGTTCGTGCGCGGTCTTTATGCGTTTTAAGTGAGAAAGTTGTCTTCATGATGTGACATCATGCCTGTAATCCTATAAAGACACGAGCAGGAAGAGGCGTAACATTCAAACCCTCAGCAAATATTGTTCAGCTGTCACATTCATCAGAGTCTGATCCTCATTCCCATTTGTGTGGATCAACACCCCAGGAGCATAATCTCACAATAATCTCTCTTTTAATAAACACAAGTATCCCACTGTTTAAATCAAGTGTGTTTTTTGCAATAGAACAGAATCGACTCACATTTTAGTTCACATGTCCAAATCAAAGGGGACTTCAGAATACAGCAATACTGGCTTTAATGTCTTTGTGTGAAATGCTTCTAGTCTCCATTGTCTGGAGGTTGACATTAAGTTATTCCCCCCCAAAACACACACACACACACACATGCACACATGCATGCACACAATGTAATCCTCCTTTATTGTCCTTTCACAGGGCCGCAGGAGAAGGACATTTATGCAAAACAGGCCCACTGCACTAATATGACAAGCGCATTCAAACATATATTCATATCTACACACACATGCACACATTGCCCCTTCTCTCAAACTGTGTCGCAGTTCTTAACAGCAGTGTTAGTGGAGATTTCGTTGCTATCACGCCGTATGCAGATTTCAAACTTGTTTTGAAATGAATGCCTTTCGCATCAAAAAGTAATTTGCTTTGTACCTCTCGCTATTTTTGTCACTTACATGCGCACGCGCCACAATCAGACACGCTCAAGCACGCCGGCGCGTCAACACTGACAAACTACGAGAGGTAGCAGCAATAAAAATCTGTCTAAACTGGAAATGATAAGACAGCTGTGGCAGCACATCAGAACACTGCAGCCTGTTCATTTGTAAGTACCCTGTAGAGATGCGAGGAGACGTGAGACGTCTGCGCGGACATAGAATATGCATGTACACAGGTGTGCTTGAAAGCAGACAAATATGCATAGATTAAAATGTATTACAATAGGCTGAGAAGGTCTGCGGCAGCACAGCATAATTCAATGACGGGCGGACGGCGGGCGGTCGGGTATGATCAGGGTTCATTTTGGTGTCAGAAATTTCAATTTGAAATGATTCTTACAATTAGAGGTTTTTTTTCCCACTGAAGAACAGCTTAGCTGAAAGTACGAAACATCAGGGACATCTTCCTGATTTTGAGCTGCCATCACATTTTAATTATCCTAAGATTTTTACCGGAGCTCATCTGCTTCTGCTCATCAGCATGTTTGCATGTCCTGTTTAACTTAGTCATTGATATTTAATAAGGAAGAGATAATGGCTGGCTTTACTTCATCACTGTACTTGATGAAAACAGCTACCATCCCCAACATGTTGTGCATTCAGTGCACAGCTACATACCCGCTGTGACTTGTGAGATATACCAGCATTCTGTCAGCTGTGGCAGCAAATCACACTCTGGAAATCTTCTCTATTACTACTGACAAATGTAACTTATGTTAAGACTTCTTCCACACCAGAACAGACAGAGTTTCCGGAGCTAAGCGCTTTTCTCCTTCATCTTCTCCACTCCTGTCACTTTTTCACCTCTGTGACAAACCTCTCCTGTTCTTGAATCTGTGAGACTTCAGCCACTGACCATGCCAGACTGGTTGCAGTGAACGTGAGAGGATGCCCAATAGAGTCGTGACCTCAGCCTGCCTGAGTCACAGCCCTTCTCCCCAGTACTGCTTGGAAGAAACTGCAAAGAAATTGAAAATTCAGCCTTGAAGTGACCAAGTTCCTCCATCCCAAAGTTTTGCTGTCACGTATAGCCTCAGGCAATCTGCATCCTAAGTAAACACAGACCCATTTCCGAGAGCTGTTGAGAGATTTTGTTCAATCACAGTGATAAAACTTAACGTAACTACATCTACCTACATCTGTCACTTTCAGACTTAAAGCAACATTGCATAGTAATTGATAATTTTGCAATTCAGCACACTTTGAGAGTGTAATCCCACTGCGGTACATATGGACAGCTGTACACGTGCATTTATTCTGATTACATTACTTATCGTAAAAACTAGTGAGACGACAACTTTGCTAACAGCCAAACTTCAAGTAAGGTCTCTCCACCTCTGTCTTTAGGTGCGTACAGGTTGCTGAGCCCTGTTCAGCTCTGCTCTTAGGTTACGTTCGGTAAGCCCAGCTAACAAACTGAGTAACATTAGCTAATAGCAGCGACAGTTTAAAAAAAAAACTATTATCCTTTGTCTGCTAAGAAAAAAAAAGAAGTTTCAGACACAAACAACGAGGCTGCTGCTGTGTGGGAGGTGTTAACAGTTAGGACAGTTCTGCTGAAAAATACTAAAACATTTAAAGCTCATAAATATCTTAATTCTATGCACTGGATCCCTAACCTGTTTAATCCTGCCTGAGGTGACAGGCAATTCTATTTCACTTCAACTCATCATGATGATATTAAATATAAAAGGTGGACTGTAAGCTCAGTGTACAGTGTTGATAAAAGTCAGCCAGTCCATTAAAATGTTGATGCTATCAGTCTAAGTAGCTATTTTTTTTTTATATTTGAGGTATGAGTAACACAATCAAGACAATGGAAATAAAAGTGAGATGGAAGTTTTATTATGTCTTAGGCACTACGGGGTGCCGTTTAACATTTGGATTTAAATATTTAAAATATCTCTAAGTTGACAAATATTGTTGTAAATGTGCAAAAAAGTGACTCTCAAAAATTCACACCAGTGTTTTAAACATTGTTTGAAGCTAAATGTGACAAAATGTTGCTGTTATTTTCAGCGTGAGCCGCTTTACGAACAGCGCCCCATAAGGCACGTGGATTTCTGAGTGTGCACCAACAATATTCCACATTCAGATCACGGATGGATGAGGTTTCTGGATCATACTGCAATATTGTGAAGAAAGTTCTTTGATGTTGATAATGATGATGCTAGATCTTTCAGTACTCATGGGTTATGCACAAGGCCGAACCCACCTCAGCGTCTCAGACAATTTCAAAATGACCTTTACATCAAAGAAAGAGCGCTTCGTCTGCTGTAAAATCTGAACGCTAAAGCACAAAGCCAAAGCAGACACTGCAAAGTAGACAACGGTAGAATATGGGAGCTCATCATTCAATGCAGCCAGTGTAGACAAAAGAAAGTAAACTATCAAAACACATTCAACAGCACAAATCGAAGAAGTATGCACTCACCATCACAGTGCAGCTGCTGTACAGTAGTTCAAGGTTAAGAGTTACATTCTCGGAGCAAGCAGTGCATGAAGCAGAGATTCTCTGGGTCATCAACATATTACATCAGACTTCTTATTCAACTCGTGCTCAGACTTGTCTGACGTTCATAAGCAAATGTTTCCAGACACTGAACTTGCAAAGTTATATTCATGTTGTGCAACAAAAACAGCTTCCCTTTCATGTTTTGGTCTGTCATCTTACTTCAGAGGAAAGGCACTCAGCGACACAAGGTTGTCAAAGAGCGACGTCATATCTTTTGAAGAAGCTTTACACAAAGTGACACTGTCTGAAAAGATAGTTTTACAGTGGAACAGGTTGTTGTACATTACCTGGATTCAGAGCTTGTAGATTTGTAATAAAACCATTTTTGAAATGTCCATCTTCATATTCTCCAATCTGTACGTGGAAGTTTTTAAGGATGTTCTTAAAGCGCTGAAGTCCTGAGCACACAGACGTATCTGGGTTGATCAGTCTTGGCAGCTGTGGTCCACAGTGCTTTGCAGTTTTCATCAACAGTGGAAAGAGACCAAGACTGAAAGCTGAAAGACACAATGCCCAAATGTACACTGTCATTTATCTGCATTTACTCACATCTGGAGTTCATCACTCAAATTCAAATTTAGGTCAATCTGTTAATTATCACATGCACACATATCAAATTACCAAACACATATTAAAATTATAATCCGTGTGACTTTCATGAAATATTTTCATTCCGCAGTAATCTTCATTGTGTTTCCATTCAGTTCCTTTTCATAGAGCAGTTTTGTTGTAGCACTGCACGATGCATGCATGTAATTCAACATCACTGTTTGTAATTTCATCGAATCAATATCAGCCTTACTGTTTATTTTTACTCTTGTCGTATATTCAGTGGCGATGCAGTTGAAGATGTTTGAAGAGAAACTTTCTTAGTTGTATAACAAATTTATTACAATAAGTTCAGTATCGTATCAAGTAAAACATTACTTGGAGAGCTTCCGGCCAAATAATGAGACTCTCTCGAACCATGTGGGACAAGCCCTTATACACTGTGAAGATTATGCTCTCAAGACATGCAGTCAAAGTCAACAATAGTATAACTCTTGTGTAAGAGAGGGACAAAGGTACAAAGATAGGCCCCTCTCCCAGGATACCCCAACATATGGCTCTTTTAACATAAATTGTAATACATATATTAGCACACTTGACAGCGGCGCTGGTACTCCTATCCCAATACCCCAAAGTCCAGATGGAGCAAATTAACAGTTAGTTACACAGATAAGTATCTCAATGTAAACCATATTAGGTATTATGTTAGTATGTAACTATGCATCTATGTGCAGACACTTCACTCTGTTACAACAACAGCAAGTTATAGCTAACATAGATGGAACATTTCCTGCTGCTGCTAGAGTTCACACTAACTGAGACTGTTTATCAAAGATGTGTCTGCAAAACAAGAAAACAATCATTTTCTGATTTTTGCAGCAGTTCAGTTAAAAAAAAAAACAGGAACAAGAAGTGAACTGTTAGTTGAAAAGCTGTAGGTGACAGCATGCACAGGATGCACTGTAAACAGACTCACCAGTTGCTGTAGTGGTTTGGCAAAGTAGCCGCTCAACCACACTTGATGTTATCACGTTTTGACCACAAGTGTCACCAAATGAACCAGGACCAAAGTTCTTAGGAAACAAAACACAATGTGTTATTAGGTTACTCTACAAGATGGTGTTAGTGTGGATGGATTAGAACAACACTTTTAGACTATTCAAACAACCAGACAGGGTGACAATCCTGAGAGCTGCTTGGCAACTTTTCCCTAATACACCACAAGATGTTTTTGCACATCACTATTTCCTTTTAAATTTCCTTCAAAGCAAAGCTTTGTGTCAATGGATGGTTAAAAAATGTAAGAGTTGAGGAGCATGCAGGAACACATTCACAGCCAGAGAAAAATAAAACTTGCAAAGTAGAAGATGTCAAAGTGTCCTCATTCATGCACCTCATCAGCATCCTACAGTACTCTAGAAAAGGCCACTGCTGCTCATGCACATGAGTGGCATGACAGCAGGCCCCCCCAAGTGGATATCCCTTTGAGGCAGAGCCACAGTTTTTCCTTTGTTGCAGTGCAGCAAAAACAGTTCTGAAATTTCAGATAGATTCCCCACTGGTAACCTTGTAGGTAAAGGAACTGGAACACATCGAGGAGGCATCCTATTAATCGCTGTAGACCTACTTGACAAAATAGTGCAATAAAGCCTTAAAAACATAAATACATAAAAGCAGGCTACAGATATAGTATTATTTTTCACCAGAAAAACCAGCAGAGCTTTAAGAAGAAGTAGAAGCTTCTCTCCCACTGGCACCCATCAGTGAAAAGTTGATTGAGAGAGCTGCTCTGATTTGTGCTGCTGTCAGATGCATGAGCTCACTTGATCCTGAGTTCATGGTTCAGCATGCCAAGCAGTTGGAGAACGTCCTATAGATTCTACTTAAGTGTTGATCAGGGTGGCAAAATCTGCACTGAATACAGCCCTTTGTGACAGAGATGATTCCAAAGTACAAAGCACAGCTACTTTTTTGTTTACAGCGTCTCCTGCTGCGTTGGATGATGGAACAGTGAAAAAGTAGCAGCCTGTGCATCCTGATGGACTTTTGAAATCACTCATGCTGCATAATATTCGAGGTTCCCAGCCACTCAGATGTACATTTCTCACACAGGCATGTCCTTGTTATATCCTTTTAAAAAAAATGTACTTGGTATTTCTCCTCCGATACATTTGCACTCATGCACTCTCTTCTCTAATAACGGGTGATTCATCGACAATTAGTTCAGTCTGAATTAGTCTTTCCAGTGAATGTGGTGGGATAATGATTTATGTGTCATGCACCGTTAAATCTGTGGCTTGAAACCTCTGGCCACAGTCAACAGTATTTTGGTGCAGGTGTAAATGCTTACTCAACATAGACTTTTGCACATTGCTAACTGCATGCACCAAAATAATTCAGAATTTATTGTGCATACTCTATTTATGAAAGCAGAACCATAATTACTCATCAACTTTTCTTATTGCTGGGCAAATGGCAGAAATGTTGCTTATGAGTCATCATCACTCATTAATATACATTGCGTATTGTGAGTCATGGCAAAAAGGGAGTTCACACCATGTACAGTTGTTTAAACAATACTTTATTAAATCAAATCAAACCAAATTAGACCAAATTAAACAATCACAAAGGATCTAAAGTTATGGAGTGTGTAGGAGCAGTGGTATCAGTGGTGTAGGGTGTGCATGAGTGAGAAGTGTGAGTATGCAAGTGTTGAAACAAACGCAAAGGACAACCTAAAGTATCAAATTACACCAAATTACACTAAACCAAACCAAACCAAACCAAACCTGACTGAGGACAGAGGAGCCCAGAACAGGGAGGGAGAGTGAGTACCTGGCTGCAGTGGCATAAATACTCTAATCCAAAGTGATGTAATAGAAAACACCTGCAACCAGAGAAACCACGCCCAGAGAAGAGGAGGAGGAAGAAATAGACCACACCCAGGAGAGGAGGAGGAAGGGACACACTCAGGATGCCACACAGGGCATCACAGTATACATGCAGTACATGCATTACTTCTTTTCTTTTTCATGAGAAGCAGCCTGTTCTTTTTCAAACACTCCATGTTTATATACACTAAGGTCAGTGGTATGTGTGGCACAACCACAGCCCTCTGCTGTTGTTCTCAATGACCTTACTTGTAGATGGAGAAAGCCTGTCCTTCCTTTAAAACACCCACACACAGTCTCCCCAACATGCATTTGGTACACACTGCAATTTATTGTCCTCCTCAATCATTAATGTATTTTGCTCATTGTTCAGCTGGATGTTTGACCTTTACTGTGCAGAGTGATGTATGTGGGTTTGACACTCAAAGGCCATTTACACGTTCATCTCTTAAATCTGAGTTGTCCATGTAAGGACGAGCACAATTTTGTGACATCACAACTCATTTGGTCCAATGTACGATGAGAATAGACTTTACAGTCAAGTAGACATCTTGTGTTCAGTAGTTAAACTGAACAATATTATTCGACACTGGATTTGGTGTGGATTTGTGTGTGATAGATAGATTTAAGAAATGACAATGATTTTTGTGGGACAAATTATTATTTTTGTAGAGTATCTGCATGTGTCTTAATTTGTATGTGTGTTTGCAGGGATGTTTTAATATGTATGTAGAATAAATGCATAGGCCTATTGAGATGCTTTATAAGTGCTGCAAAGTAAGAAATGGCTCAGACTGGCTCTACATCTCTGCTAATGTCTCACTACAAATTCACTGTTTTATTAAACAGCTTGTATCTTTCAACTCCTGTAGCTCCATCACTTAGTACATCATATAAAAAAGGGAAGCATGTCCTTGAGCTAGTGACCAAATCTCCAAATGTTTTAATAAAATGTGAAGAGACTTTAGGATATGTGACGTACATTACAGAGTTGATATATGTGTTATCTTTGACTTCCTTTCAAATGTTCCTCATTGTAAAAACTGTCACACATGAAGTCCTCGGGGCATCCTGGTGGCTCAGTAGGCTCAGCCGTAACATGTACCAGTGATGTCCTGGTTTCACGTCCGGTCTGCACCCAGCTCCATTTTTGTCTCAGTCTACTGTACGCTGTCAAAAAAGAGAGAGAGAAAAAACAAAACAATTAATCTTTAAAAATAGCCTGTGTACTAAAAGAAAGAACACAAAATATATTTTCATCTGCACCAAAATGTTTCTCCAACATCACAGATAGCTCACAGAACTTGTTAAACTAGCAATTTGAACCATTGTGCTTCCAACAAGGTACTGTAGTCTCCTCTCTATTGCTGTCATACTCCACAAGGACACTGCATTTAGTACTTTCAATGCTGCTGTATGCTTTGACCTTTTAAAGTCTATTTCCATCCCGTAGATCTGTATCTTTAGGTTAGTGTGCACGCCTCGTGGAGCAGAAACTCTATTCCCTAACAAAGCAGAGAAATGACACAACAGTCATGTCTTTGCTTGTGTTTACTGTGCTCTTTATGATCTCTGGTCACAAAAAGTCCAACATCTTGGTTGAGTTACATTTGCTTAGGTCTGCTCTAGATTTATCACCGGTGTTCCTGGTCAAATATTTTGGCTATTGCAGGAAATGATTATTCTGTTCAATTAAATTCACAATATTTTGTATTTCAAGAGGCAGTCCAAGGTAAGTGATGGGGTGTTCTGGTGAAAGAATTTCAACTGCAGTGATTTGGGGTGTCGTACTCATACCACACGGTATGAGTGCTATTTTATTGTTTTTGCCAATTACTTTGTAAAGGGTACAGGGGAATAATGTTTAATCATAGTACAATGTTTTATCTCAGTACCTCCTTTTACTAATCACCTGCACACTCTTGCTGCCTCCTGGGTGTGCCGGTGTTTCAGTTTAATGAGCAAGTGACGCTGTTAACTGGTGATTTACTATAACTGTGTGGTGGTAACTATGGTGGTCATTTGGCTGAAAGTTGCCAGCTAACAGTTAACTCGTTAAACTGTAACACTGGTCACTAGCTGTAGCAAATTGGGATAATGAGCAGTTTCCAACTAAAAGAATGCTGGTGTTTCCAATTTGGAGCTCCGGAGTGAGTGAAGTGGATGCCATGACTTTCCCCGGTGTGGTCTTGTAATCCTGGGACACTTTTGTGCTTCTGATTATGTGAATTGAGGGATTGAGTAACGGAGAGAGAATCCTTCTGCAGTATCAAGTCCCTAGCGTGATGTGACGTCATGTACGGTTGTGGTGGTGGCTTGCCATTCCCTGTGGTTAACTTGTCAATAGCACTGTAGTTCATGATTGCAGTTGTTGCGGCAGCAAGTGACAATGCAAACAGAAGTATGCTAGACAATTCATTTACACACAAAGAATACAAATGTGACTAATAGCACTGGTCAATCCATAACTGCCCAACAACTAATAACTATTCATCATATAACCCTGTAAAAATATATCAGAAGTGCAAGTGCAATTAGGAGTCATGGTAAACTGACCATCAACTGATTATTTTGTTAGGTAACAGAATCTACATCTCTCTCAGATGTGAGTTATTTCCTTGTTTTTTCTCATTTATATCATTGTAATTTAAATATATTTAAGTTTTCCTTGTTGGGGCTCTGGGAATTCATAGTGAATATTTTGAGCTAAGTATGGCAATGTCTGTCACCACTTTGGTCCAGATATAATATCTCAAGTAATAACATAATATACTGTATAATATAAACATCTCACAAGGATTCTTTTAACTGATTTTGGTGAGCCCCTGACTTTCTTGTAGTGTCACCAAGAGGTCAAAACTATTTTGTCCAGTACTTTGATTCTTTCATTACCAAATTCCTGCATCCCTGCCTCAGCTGTATTTTGTGTTATTTGCTAATTAGCAATTTAATATGCTAACAGTTAACATGCTAACAGAGTAGACTAAGATGTAAATGTAGTGAACATTACCTGATAAATATATGTGCATCTTAGCATCTTCATTGTGAGCATGTACGGGGCAGCTGTGGTTCGGAGGTAGAGCGGGTCGTCCACTAATCAGAAGATCGGCGGTCCCCTGTTCGATCACCTCCAGTCTGCATGTCCTTGGGCAAGATACTGAACCCCAAATAGCTCCCGAAGGCTGTGCCATCAGTGTATGAATGTGTGTGAATGGGTGAATGAGATACGTACTGTAAAGTGCTTTGAGTGGACGGAAGACTAGAAAGGTGTTATGTAAGTACAGTCCATTTACCATGTAGCATGCTGACAATTAGCCCAAAGCACCGTCATGCCTAAGGACAGAGAGTCACAGAGAGTTAGCATAGGTGGTTGCTATTTTCATTTGTAGACTAAATGATTAATTCATAAATCAAAATTAATCATCAACACATTAATCAGTATCAATACACACTTGTTCAGTTTTCCTGCTATAGTTACAGTCTCAGGTCTCTCACATATTCACAATTACAGCCTCTCCAACTTTAGTTTATGTGACAGTGCCTCTGTTTACATGAACACTGTACCTCATTGTTCCCCATTTGTTTATTTTATTTTTCTCTTCTATCATTCTAGTTCCCTCTCTGCCCTCCTCCTGTCCTGCTATTATATCTATCACTGTTTCCCCTTAGCTCTTAGCACTCAGGTGGACTCATTATATTCCAAGGCCAGCTGGTAATTAGCGGTATTTTAACAAGCTTGTGAATTGCTCCCAGTCCCACCCCTCTTCACCTCTCCTTTTTCTCACACCTCTCTCTCTCTCTCCCTTCATCCTTCCCTTGTCCCAGCCTCTCTCTCATGTCCTAATTTCACATTACAGCTGATATCAGGTATCAGATAAACACCACAGATGGACTAGCTGTGGCTAAACCCCAGCGCTCTGCATCCTCTTCTGATTGTTCCATTATCATGCTATCTTTGTATAGCTGCAATAAAAACAGAGGATGAATTTTCATCACATCCACAGTATTATATCATCACTTTTGGTTTGTCTCACCTGAGCCACTCGACCCTGTTTATTGGACCACCTTTCTTTTTTCATCTCTTTTTCTAATCTAATTGCCCCACACTCTTCTAGTATTTGGCTTCATCATGTCTCCCCTGACTAATTCCTCCCCCCACCTCCCTGTGGCTCCTCTATCATTCTGCTTGCTATGCCGCTCACACAGACCTGACTAATTACAGTGGAAAGGAAAAAAAAAAGATGGAACAAGAAAGAACAAGACACATCCCTCCATACACACCTCCAAGCCTTCTTTCTCTTGTTCTCTCTGTCTTCTCTTTCATTTTACTCTTTCCTCTTTACCTCTCGTCTCACACACACACACACACACACACAACACACACACACACAGACTGTTAAATGTATACACACATTGAGTTGTACATTGTGCACATATTGTCCAGATGGGCGAGGAAGCTGAAGATGTGAGCTGTTGTCATCAGCAGATTTGTGAAACTGCATATTAAAAAAAGGCAGTGATGGGAGCATTGCTTGTCTCTCTCTCTCTCTCTCTCTCTCTCTCTCTCTCTCTGTCTGTGTATGTGTGTGTGTTCATTAAATGATTTTTTTTCCAGGCATGTCTCACTATTGGAAAGAAGGAAAGGGCAGTCCTCACAAGTGACCAAAAAAAGCAGTGGACCCCACAACTCACAAAAACAAGAATGTGTGTGTGTGTGTGTGTGTGTGTGCGTTTATGAACTAAATGCAAACTAGCAAAAAAAAATTATGTAAAAGATAACGTCCTTGAGCAACACACTGCATCTATAACAGCACGGGATCCTGTTCTGAAGTGAAAAGTGTTTCCCTACAGGAATGAATAAACTCTCACTATTGAAACTACACATGAACACAACTTACTGCCGCTCCGGTGTTGGCTAATTCATGTTTGATGACAAATTCAGATTTGTGTCAGACGTGCTGTTATTTTCTTTTGAGTGTGACAGACTGAGTCTGAGCACCTCGATTAGCTGGGCCTTTGTCTCACATGGAAGACCTCAATTAATTTAGGCTGCCTGGCCAGGGCTAGTTGCCATGCCAATTGGCGATCAATCACATCGGTGCTTTTATAACCTCTGTTCTTCTCATCGCAGCCGATGCGCTACATTTAGCCCAACTGGCGGCTTTTATTGTGTTCCTTGGCCTTTATTTGCTTTGAACAGACGACATGTTCCTCTGATAATGCTGCTCATTTATTTTCACCTGGATGAATACTGTAAGTGAAACCAGCCACCTGCTAGGCGGGAAAAGGTAAGATGAAAACAAGCGATTTTTCACCCCTAAAACACGGTTGTAACCAGTGATTGACTAATTCCAAACAAATGATCAGTGGTGAAATTGGATAGGACTTTAACAGTTTAGTTTGGTTCATTATTTTCCTAAATTACTTTCTGGCACAGACTCAGCAGTTTATTTTGCCTTTCCTCATCATTTTTGTCTTTACAGCAAACAGTGTGGTTTTGCAGCACAAAACAAAATGTTTGATTTATGGGCGGCCATTTTAAAGCAGTTTAAAAGTTTAATAGTAAAATATTTTGTAAAGTACAGTACAGTACATTTTCTTTGTTGTAGAGAGTGATATGTGATGACAAGGATACTGGATTATTTTCAATCCGGTCATCAATTCGGTTATTGTGTAGGTTGCTGGATACAGCTGGTGAAGACAGGTGTTGTTTTTGCTCTGAGTAACTCTATCTTAAACCACAAATAATTGTTTTTAGATTTCTGCTCATGTACAGATTAAACAAGCATGATACAAGATGTTAAGCTCGGTTTGCTTTTCCCGTTGCCTCCAGCCGTTATTCTAAACTCGTGTGAGCTAATTCCAGCTCCATACTCAATATAGTTGTCATCTAAAGGACACAGTGTTGAACTATTCCTTTAAACCATTATGTCAATGAAAAATAGGTTATTTTTCTGTGAAAATCTGCAGTTTTGTCTTTATTTACCTGAAGCTGCACCTGGATTATCCATGTGTTTCATAGATGTGTCAACATGTGTGTGTATGTGTGTTATCTTTATGAATGGTATTATGAAATCTTTTATTTAAGGTATTACTGTCATCACTGGTGGCAGGTAGCGCTGATAAGAGTAAGTGTGCATGTGTGTGTGCAGGTCTGCTTGTTTTTGGATTACGTTGGGATGGCAGAAGTGCTGGAGATGAAGGTTAGGGTTGAGCTAATGGTCGTTAAAGGCCCCAGTGTTTATCTTGTCCTTGTCAACATGAAATATAACCTCTTCCTCTCTCTCCCTGTCTCTCTCTCTCTCTGGCAGTAGCTGTGTGTTATTGCTGTGGGTCTCGGTCGTCTGCTCACCTCTGAAAACCGGATTCGTGTGTAGCCACCGCAGCGGATCATTGGGAAATTTAATTACCCGTCTGAAAGCTCTTTCAATCAGACAGATTACCCGCTCTGTGTGTGTGCGTGTGTGTGAGTGTCTGTGTTTATGTGAGTGTGCATCCACACCGTGCATATGTGTGTGTTTGCAGGCGTATACGGTCAGTGCGTATGCGTGTGTTAGCACAGGCTGCCCACTGAGCACCACTCCTGGGAGCTCGGAGAGGCAGTGAGTGGTGAGTGGGGAGAAACTATTTTTTTTTTTTTTAAAGAAAATGCTTTTTTCTCACACAAGTGAGAGTCAGATTAATGGAGGGTGTATTTGATCGATTTCCATCACGCACAGACAGATTTCTCACAAAGAAAATCAAAAGAAAACTGAACCTTTGATATTCTAACCCCAGACTCCGTTTTATTTAATAATGGTGCATGATACTAAGGAGGACACAAAAGCGGCAGATCCCGTACCTTAGGCAAATAAAATAGCCTGAACGCCTTTGAAATGTACGGCTCGAATCGAACACAAATCAATTAGTATTGAAGTCTGAGTGATAGATTCTAGCAGTTTATTATTCCTGCCTGGCTTTCTTTAAGCTTTCAGCTGAGGCTTAATCCCTTAGTCATGTGGACCGGCTATATGGGTTTTCTTTTTTTTTTCTCTCTCTCTTCTCGGATGGGCCACATAATTCCTCTGAATTATGCTAAAACACAATACGGCCAGAGTGTTCAGTTCCAGTGTCCCATTCATACAATGCAACAAAGACAGTATGGAGGCTCAGAAGAAGGATTTAATGTTGTATTTGCCTTCAGCACCAGAGGTTTGGGGCCAGATGTGTGAATAAAGGACATTCATGCTCTTAATTTTACTTAGTTACTTATGTGTGATGGATTTCTGTCAGTCTTTTTTACTTACCTTGGTGAAGCCACCACTTCCTTGTGTTTATGATATTTTAATTTTATATTCTATTGTGAAGTACTTTGTAAAGTCTAGTTTTAATATGAGGTCTATAAATCATTAATTTATATCATTCCCACGCAATGATAATGATTGAAACACCACTGCTGAGGATGGGTTACAGGTACATGTGATAAATGAATGATAGGCACTATAAATAGCCATAGCTGTGCATATTGACAGCTGCTCTGGTTGTTGTAGAATCTCACGGATGCAACACAAATGCCCAAACTTGCACAAATGCTTTTTAGTATCAGTATGCAAACCGGTGATTTCTATTTGTATCCATTTTTGGCTAACTATGGGAGTGGAAATCTGGCTTGTTCTACAGTGATTGATAAAGAAGCATTTGTAAGCACGGCTTTATAAATCTGCCAAAAATCATGCACGTGAATGCGTCGGTCTTTGTGCATACACAGTTTTAGTCGTGAATCACAGACTTTTCTGCATTTGATTCCAGGTGTCACATCCAGACTGATAGCAGTCAGTATTTTTCTTTGAATGAAAAAAGGTTGCAGTGAAAGTTTTTTCAGGTACAAAGTTAAAACAGATGGGTGACCGAATAAGGAGAAAAAATCAACATACGGTGTCCTACGAAGACTTTGGAGACAATCCTCCGCAGAACAAAACAACATCAGGTGTTCCAGTAAGTTCTCCAAAAGCACATATATTGATGCTTAAGTGACAAAGCCTTGTGGCTACGGTGATTACAACAGAAGTAAACAACAAAAGGTTACTTCACTGTAGAGCGACAGTCCACCTAGTGAGGTAGTCAGGGTGAAAAGATAAGATAACAAAACAGTTTTTTAACACGGGAGCTGCTATTAGTCTACTATTAGCAAACCACCAAGTGTTCATTATAGTAAGCCATAACGACGGCGGTCTCCTAACCTTGGTTTTTGAGTCTTTACCCAATCAAACTTTAACGATATACACTGTCACATCATAAAATGTATTTTTCAACAGTGATCTGTAACAGTTTTGTAAAGCACAGACATGTCAGATCAGAACATGCTCCTATCCGCAGAGGACAAACAACATAACCTGTTATATCATTTGAGGGTTTTGAATGTGCTTTGGCATAGATGTTTTCTAACACATGTGGGTTGGGATCTGGTGACTGTGAAGGCCATAGCACGTGATTGACTTGAATGAATCATCCAGCCCTCGTGCCCCATATGGGAGCATCTAAATATTTTATGTTCCCCACTCATTTATTCAGATTTACACGTCCCTGTAGCAATGCATTTCACCAATAATAGAAGCTGTATTAGCGCCTAAACACTGATTTTCAGTAAGTTTAAAAACTATTTTTGTGATTGTATTGATAACATTTAACCACCTGCTGCATATCAGGTCCTTTTAATCCCAGAATACAGCTGCAACGCCACAGGGAGGATGGTCTTGGGTTTTTTTGTAAAGTCAAAATGAAAAGGTGACCAAGAGTTTTGTAGCCAGAGCCCTGGAGCTTTGGAAGACATTTCTAAAGAACTAAAGGTAAAAAAAAAAAAATGAAACCTCTTTTTTAAAAGGTGCTTTCATGATCAAATATCTTCAAATCTGTCAGTTTGAGAATATCCTGATTTCATCATATTGAATTATCTGATTCTGTATTACTTTTATTACTATTTTTTGTGCCGTAACCTTACCTAACCTGTCAATTTATTTAGTTTTAAATAACATTTATTGGATAGAGTGCTACATAAATGAAAAATAATTTAGTTTTATCATTATTATACGATTACGAAAGACGAGGAGGATTGCTAGCTGTAGTAGCAGATGTTTGGTTTTTAATTTGTCTGGCTAAACAAAAAACAGCATTTAATTGGATTTAAAGTTAAAGTTAAAGTTAAAGTTGGTGGACTGATGAACCTTGAGAGAAATAAACTCTGTTGTTGTGATCCGGAAATCATGCACTGTTGAAAAGAGTTAATCTAAATCTAACTGCTTAACTGATAACTGTTAAGAAAACTTTTTAAATAGTCAGAGCTGGTTAAGCACACAGTAAACATGTTGAGATGGCCATGTCCTGTTGTCCTGTCAAAATAGTCAAAAACATTTCAATCATTGTCACTGACGTCATTGATGGGAATGATGTTTTGGATGTGAGGATCGATCAGCATTTGTGGATATGTGCTCTCTAGATCATGGATTGATTGATACAGGATGATTTACAGTAATACAATAGTTGATCAATATCATAATGCTCCTCTCAGATTATCTCAAGTCAAATTTATTGACAGTTTTGAACTATTAGCTGGTGCTTGTATGCACTACCACACTTTCATCTTCAGTGCACGGTAGTCTTCAGTGAGGGAACAGGTATTGGTTTAGTCTGACTCAAGGGCATTTTGACAGAACACACTGTAGTTTGGAAACAGTTTGGCAATTGTTGTGAACTCCATATTACCCAGACAACATACAGTATGTCCATGTGAGAGGAGACGGACAAGCTGCATGACACTTAGAAAATAACACTACACTGGACTGGCTGGACTACTAGCAGATGTAATTCAGGAATATCAAATGTCTTCACTGTGCCTGACTGATCTACTGTTTGCCTGCTGCTTTGCATCCTTCTTTTGCCTTGGGCACACACGGATACAGTGTAGATCAAAGCGGAAGCTAATGTGCAATGTTGCAACAAGATTTTAAACAAGATTGTTCATGACTTCTCGCTTGGACTCTATGATAAAATACCATCATCTTATGACAGACTGAGAGCCAGAAATGCATTCATCCCCAATCTCAGAACAAGACAAGAAGGGTGATACAAAATATGATTGACATGGAAGGTGCAGGACAAAAATAGAGTGGACATGCCAGGCAAAAATAAAACTTATTTTGTATAAACAAAACATATTTCAAATATTCTAATAACACATGCTCACATTTATGGGAGGCGATGATAAGCAGAAGGCTCTCAAAGTTAATGAGGTTCATCGTTAATAATTTGATGCCGAATTTAGAATCTCCTCTAGTAACCCTCTGGAGAGCTCCAAAACTCCTGAAGGTACACTTACCCCAGTTTGGGAATAGACATATAATATGCTCTTCAGTGTAGATGGGGGGGGAAAAAACCCCCAAAAGATCCAGGGGTCTAATTTCAGATTATTACACTCACAACATCTCAAGTCAAAGCGTTGATTCATGCTGCTTACCACTGAATTGGAAAATTTTCTAAATCTATGTTTCTGAAAATGAAAAAAAGCTTCCCTTAACTTCTGAGCTACTGCTGCACTTTTTCACGATATGGGTCGACAAACAGCGATCTTGTAGCTATAGGTTGATGCTGCACGCATATATGGTGACACAACGCAGCAAAAGCAGCTTTCTGTGGGAGGAATACATAAAAAGGAAAGATAGAGCATTACTCATTTATTAAAATGATCCATTCCCTTTGCAAGCCAAAATTCTCAGCAGGGGCATTCAATCTAACAGACCATGTCACAAACCAGACAAAATCATTTTGTGACATATGACCTACATGATGAAATCAAAACATTGTATAAAGAATGAGCCCACGACGTGACAGGCAAGTGACACAGTCAGAGTACAGTCGGAGTATATGCTTTTTGAAATGAGTGCTGCAAGAGAGACAGAGCAGGGAATTGTTAAGAAAGGGATATTATGGAATTATCATTGTTAAGAACATGTACTGATGCATAATGCAAGAGTCAACGCTTTGATTCTCCCAACTGCCTGTATGCTTTAACTTCCAGCTGTACAGTTGCTGTCTTTCAGCTTAAAACAGTATGCAAATATACTTCTGGGAATCAAGTTCCTTTTTTCTGCATAAAAACATGCTTATTCTGGTTCAAGCCTGTTTTCATTTTGCACTTGTACTTGAATTAATTTCCCCTAAAGCCTGTCTTGAGCCAGAGTAAAGCAATTCTTTGACTTTACTCTTATACAATGATAAATTTGCATTGTTTCCTATGGTTATTTCCATATTCATATTCTCACTTTTATTCCCACGTCTCCATAATCGACTTGTACAGTAGCAATATTCATGCCAATAGCATCTACCTGCAGCACTTCAGTACTATAGTAAGTACTGTAAGGGGACATTGTTGAAGTGCCTGCATACTGTAGTGTGCTATATTTATATCACGTCCTCCACTGCTTTGGTCCATATGCATCTCACATCATGTTTGACCCACAAGAATCAGTCTGCATACATCTCTATCTGTGTTTGTTCCTGTTTTATGCTGTACAGTCACAACCAGTTATAGTTCAGCAGTGGAGCTTCATGCTCAGTATGCTCAGTCACATCACTGCTGGCTCCTGTCTGTTACCGTTAGCTTCTTCAGCTCAGCCGCTCCACATTTGAGTTGTCAACTTGGGCTCTTATGCGGACCTTTAGTCACGTGACACCTCAAAATGAGGAAGTGTCTACTTGCAATCCATTTTTCTTCTTTCAATTGATTCATTTTTAGAGGCCTGAAGAGGTAAACATGTGATGTGTCATGGTGAACATGTAATGCTGGCATTAAGCACTTTGTCTTAAAACGTACTGTACATTTTTTTTTACATTTTCTGTCCATATTATCACGATTTAAAGGTTAAAAATGGTTAGAAATAAACAGCAACGAATCCAATGCAGCAGCACTGTTTGCTTGAAAACCCAGAATAATTAGTACTATAGTATATAGTATATATATTATATAGTTTTTACATTGCTTCTATTCTATTCTCTATTCATCACTGTTACTTGTTGGACAAAAAGCTTCTGTGTTGTGGTCTTTACCATGGAGCTGAGCTGAGAGTTGGTTCTTAACGTCCCTACAGCGACAATTATCATATTTTCTTTCCATGCCACTGGATGTAGGTGGAAACTTTTGATTATGCTGGTACCGTATGTGCATCTCACAGCTCAGCCAAGTGTGATGATTCTAATGCTTGCTGTAGCACGTTTTCTTTAGGCAATGTGCCAACAACATGTACGCACATAAGGAGTCATACTCTAAGGTTGTGTTTATGTGACTCCTGCACGTTGGGTTTGACTCTCTGGAGAGTGGGCATATATTAAATATGATGTCTCTCTCCATATTTGGTCCGTTTTCTTCTCTTCTTTTCATCACCTTTGGGTCATAGACTTCAGCACCTCCGTTCTTTCCTCTGCTTTTCATTGCCAACCTTCTCCTGTCTCTGTTCACCTCTCACCTCCTTGTTGCATGACCAGGCAGTAGCCGTTGCCATGCTTCATTAAGCGATCGTGCAAGTGTGTGGAGAAGTTTAGTTTTAGTTTAGTTTTGACCTCTACTAGCTCTAATGTGTAACATTTAGTCTCATTAGCTCGGGATGAGGGACAGATTTTTCGGACAATATGACTTTCACACATCCTGTGTTGTATTATAATGGCTTGTAGGGGTAAACTAATGACTTCATACAGTCACAAGTTTTATTGAAAAACATGAAATCTGAAATAGAGAATTGTCCTGGATGCTTTCAAGGAACAAATCTATGACATTTTCTCTTAATCTCTGCACACAGAACAAGCAGCATTTAACAGGACATGACGTGTGTAAGCTGCAGTGTTCTGCTTTGTCATAAGGAGATCGTTCCATGTTGGCAGACAGGCTGGTTTATTTATTAAGCATTATCTAATATTTTATCAGAGCAGTTAATCTTACTCCACTAATACCCGCATGCGTCAACTACTATATCCTGGTGTATTTAAGGCTTAGGGCATTATCAGAGCTTTGGTTTTTCACGTCTCTTCCCTCAGCAGAAAATCATATAGCAAACAACAGCATGCATGATCCTGTGTGCTTGGTCTGCAGCAGAGCTTGTCCCAGCACAGGTAACGCGCTGCACTCGCATGACGTGGCCAGCTTTTGATGACGCTGGAGCGAATTTTATCCTTACAGTCACATGAAGGAGCTATTACAGATTAGAGCGAGGGAAGATGTTTACAGAGAATTATTTTGTGAATATGTGTAGCACAGCAGCAACAGCAGATTACTCACTACTGGATTCCTTCTGGGGATTTTAAAGGTTCCAAATAATTTCTCTGCGTTCGTGATGGCTTCATTTAGTTTAACTTCTGAGAGCCGCCTTCACCACGTTCTCCATTTTAATCCTGCTCTAATTTCTGTCTCTATAGGTAGAAAACATCCCATACGAAATCCTGTTTTTCTTTATCCTCGATAACCTCTGACCTTGGCTAAGCCCGAGAAAAGCCCTCTGGGAAATGAAACATGAAGCCAGTTCTTTGACGCCTTTTTACAGAATCCCTGCACACTAACACACACACACACACACACACACACACACACTGACTTCTACACCTGAATTACTATAAGACTGACCATTTAACATGAAGATCCTGTGACCCTGAAGTAACACGTCTACTCTTTGACATCGCGGGTCAATTGTATGTATTGATGTCGGTCTTTAGCCGCTGACTTTGATAATGGAAGGCCTGTGTGAAGAAGACTTTGGAGGGGTACTCCATCCCTGAGGGAGCAGTTATTCTGAGAGGGAATGGATGGTGTGTCACATTGTGCTGTGTTGGGCAGAAACACAACAGTTTTAGTAATGGCAACCCACTGACCTTTCCACTAATGCCTCACCGCCCCCCTCCTCCCCCTCACGGAATCACAACATCCAACACCTCCAAAACAGCACAGTCTGGCAAAATTTAATCAAATGCAGAAATTATACTCTCATATTCAGATTATGCATGGAAACTCTGCGAATGCTTCTTCCCCAAAGGAAAGACCTGAGCACGCCCAGAAACAACTAAAGTTTAAGATTTAGAAAGGAGGAAACAATAAAAGAAACAATGATTTTTTAAGAAATGAAAAGTTCGGATGTTATGTCAGATAAATCAGTGATTAGCAGCGAGCGTCTTGTGAACCTGGATGGACCTCCATCCTCTACCTGCTGGTGAGAGTGTGCACAGTGCTGCAGTACAGGTGTGTGAGGTGGATGATATCTCATCAGAGGACATACCATGTGTTACCTTACCTGCCAGTACTTTTCATCTTGGCACTGGATGGAGTGACAAAGCAACTAATCCTGCAAATGCTGCACCAATGAAACACACAAGCTGGACTGTTGCCAATCTCAAACCGGCTCTCAAGGTTTGTCTCATATTGTTGTCAAACAGTAAGATAGCCTCAAATTGAGGAGATCACATAGTTTGCATGCACAACACATTCGCATGGCAGCCCTCTGAAGCCTGCAGGAGTATGTAACATATCGCAGTGTCCTCGTCCGTGTGCTCACAAAGAAAGGTGGCACTTGGTCACCAAAATATGATTCTGCGATGCTGCTGGTACTCCACAGGGTACCTTTTAAAAACACTCAAGAATGTCACATTTTGTTTAGGCCCTCCCACTGCACCCTTATTTTCTACTGTGCCATGTGGAAGGCAAAAAAACAACCTGTTTCCCACTCACGTCTCTCCTTTGTACATTCACTTCACGTCTCAGGAACATGTAGAAACTGTCTTGTACGACAGCTGTAAGAAATGTCTTATTTGCTAGCACAATTTAAGATAGATCCGTCTCTGTTTTTCTGCTGACAGCCTGGTTCAGAACCAGTGATTATGATGCATTTTAAATTAATTTAATATGAGATTCAAACAATCACAGATCCTCAAATTTAGTCTGATTAACTGTGAACCGAACAGCACCAGGCTGTAAATCAGCATAACATCACAGACTAGAGTCTTGATTTTTTGGTTTCCAGCTGTGGGACAGGGATACACACACATACAAACACACACACACACACACACACACACTAGGGCTAATGGTGATGTCCTACTTAAGAAAAGAAAGCACACTGAGTACCCTTAGCCTTGAAATGACACATCTGTGTGATCATTATAGTTGTTATGTAGACTTCAGAGCGATGCTGGGGTTTTTTTTTTTACTTATTCTCACATCCACACTGAGCTCGCCTTTGATCATTACCATTTTATGTACTGCCTTGATTTCTGCCAATAGCCAGCAAACTGAACACTGCTGTATTAATAATCCTCTGTGGGCGAGGACTGAGTCTGTCACTCTCCCTTCAAGGTAACTTTGGCACAAAAAAACATCAAATGTTTAGGAGGTAACATTTTTGACTGCAGCCTCAAAATATGAATCTAAAATCTTTTTTATTTTGCATCACTGGTCAGCGGGGAGACTGTTCACATCTACACCAAGGACGAGTCAGGCACAAATTCACCACTGTACATGTTGCAGCAGCTTTACAGGGGCACAGTATAGTCATGAAATAAATGATTCAAAGTGCATTACTCACTGAAAAAGCACTTATGTAATAACTCAACAACAGAAGTTATTTTTACCTTTTAACAACTCCAAACTAACATTTATCACTTATGCCTTTGTGCGTGTGGTTTAAAAAGCTGCCAGACTATGCTGATCACAGGAGGTGCTTTAACAACTGTGAACAGCTAGCTTAGCCCTAGATAACTGCAAACAGCACTACAGAAGTCTTGTCCTCACAGTGAAGGTGGAGGGTTCCAGCAGTGTTTGGAGCTACCAGAAAGTGTATTTCCCCTCTCATTTGTCAGCATCAAGCTATCTTGGACCAGTGTGTCCACTGATTGCACGTAGACTCAGCTGATATCAAACCTCCCATCAAACTCCTGTGGAAACAGCAAACAAGCTGATGCTGAAGTAACAAAGTGATTCTGGCATTAGTAACTGTAGAGAGAACATCTTTTTTTTCATGACACGACATGTTGACATGTTGGCAGGTGGAAATAATCTAATGGATGACGGCTGAATTTCAAATAGCTGCTTCAAGGTCCTGTGTTGATGTAGTCACACTGTCATGGCTTACTGGGACAATTCAATGAAACAGAGCCATTATTAATGTTATTAGTAACACATGTTTTTCCTACTACGACAAAGATCTGCTGTGAGAAAGATTTGAAATTGTAACGATACTCAGTAATAAAATGCTCGGTGACGTTGCGGCCATGATGCCATTTTGGTATGTTATCAATGCGGCTTCATAACTCACCGGGAGCGCTTCATTTTTCCTTGGTTCATGTGTTTCTACCCTGCCACACAGTTTAGTCTGTTTTTTACAATCCAGAATCTGCACACGTGTTTTATTTTGAAAATCCACTGGATTCTCTGCGCCGTTTCTGTGTCTGACTTCCGGCCAGCTCGATCTGCTCTCTCTCTTCGCTCTGTGCTGCTTGACTTGTATATTCTCCACGGAGCAGAGAGTAATTTCTGGAACGTGGCACTTCTGGTAGAATTACAATCGCTGTCTAAAACAGCCGCAAACCAGCTCCCCCAGCAACGGCTGGATCGAATTGTGTCGCAGCTGAGGAATTTAAACATAATAACTCTTTCAGTAAAGTCACAACAATGATATACGTTATAATCTCAGGGGTTAGTTCCAAAACAAATGTCAGCTAGTTAGACATATATACAGTGGTCAGTGTTGGAGTATACTGTGTGTATGAACACTTTTGGAAACGATGTGGCCAGCTGACAGTGTCACGATATATGAACTGTGCTGGTCATGACAGCAAGTTAGCTGCATATTCCTTCTAAACTGCACAGAATCCTGTTAAATGTTACCTTGACGTTATAACCATCAAGAAACAAAGGAACAAATCTTGCCACAATAAGAGTAACGGCTGCTTCAAACTAATCATTACAAGACGGAAATTACAGTAATCTTGCAGTGTCCATTTTTTGTCTCCCTTGCGTCTGATTTTCCCAAACATACACAAACACTGATAATTTGATCAAAGTTTGTGCCTGACATGTTTGATTCCTGTCTGTCTTTGTCAGTTCAGAGCTCTGCATTCTTTTCTTTTTTTTTTTTTCTGTCCTTGTGCTCCCTTTTTTCTTCCTGCCCTCCCGGCTTCAGCAGCATGTCAAATAAATAATCAATAGCCTCCCGTGGCTTTGTCCTCCTGCATGCAAGATAATGGTTAGAGTTGCCAGCATGCTGAGCACACCTCATTAACCACTGGTTGCAGTGGTTTGGCTTTTTCAGTGCAGCCCCAGCCCCTAGTCCACAGTGTGAGTGATGCACCTGACAGTCGTGGCAATGACACACATATTTCAGCCCTGTTGCGACTGCATGGGTGACGATATTCTCACCGCACTCAGAAAATGGGATGACCGCCTTTCCTTTTATTTATTTTTATTTCGCATCATCTTTATTTATTTGTGTGTGATGCTCAAATGTACAGAAATAAGAGCATGTATATATACAAATCGATCAGAAGGTGTGATTCTAAGAGTACAGACACTAGTCCATCTTATACATCTCACACATACTCAACCTACACACACACACACAAACACACACGGGTAAAAAAAAAAAAAAGTCAATGTCAAGACATGAATGTTGGAGGCACAATAAGCAGGGGAGACAAAGAGAATAGAGAAATGGACAGAGAGAGACAGCGATGGTTGTGTGAATCGTAAAGAAGGATGGAGAAGCTCCGAGATAATCCAGAGACTGTTGTCAGCAGTTCTGCCTCACTGCGTGTGTGTGTGTGTGTCTGTGTCTCAGAGAGGGAGAGAGAGACCGGCATGTGGTGTTATTTAAACTCACACATGTACGGTGTGTTTCTTTTGTGGACTGTCGGGCTGTCAAGACAAACATCACCTCGTACGTTGTGACAAGCACCTGAACAGCGTGTGCTCTGAAAAGCTGACTGCCAATCAATGAATCAATACATTTATTTATTAGGGAGAACACGGAATATCTATCTCTTTTTCTCCACCGTGAATGTGAATTAGAAAACTATGCAATACTCCGTGGAGTTAATGCTTTATTTACATATTATATCGCACATTCACACATCTAAAAGCCCTGCAGCACGGACAGGCTGGAAACTAAATGCAGACAGTTCAATACAGAGTGCAATAAACATGGAAACAGCCAATTACAAGGCAGTGTTAGCAGCATGGAAGGACTAACAGGCAAGTGAAGGTTATATATCCCCAGATAAATTGCAGGTACATTTTTTTTCCTATTAAATTTATAATGCTTCAATGATAAAAGAGATCTTGAAAGCAGGGTGCGTTGTTAGCTTTAAGCCTCGTGTGTTTAAAGCACAAACATCTCTCTCTCTCTCTCTCTCTCTCTGTTTCTAGCCTCCTCTCTTTGCATCTCTCAAGTTCTTTTATCCTCCACCTCATATTCCACCTCTTCCTTTGATTGGACAAGCTCCCTCACTGGAGATTTTGATTGGCTCAGAGGCTCAGAGAGCATTGTTGTGCAGAGTCTGTGTCATACGGAGACAAGGCTGCGGTGTCTCTATTTCAGACAGTCGCAGGGATGCACAAAGGTGCACACACACCATTTGTGCATTCGTGAATACAAATGTCCATGCATGCAGACACATGCACACACACACACTGACAGGCTTTTCTCTTCTTTTCACCCCAAATGTGCCACTGTTATGATATTGAATATTGAACTGAAATGGAGTCATATCTGCTCTCTATTCCCCAAAGTAGTACTGTGAAGCAGAGATGAAGACCGTGTGCATCAGGTCCATCATGTCATCATGTTAGTCATCTTATTCATTCCATTGCATTTCCTACAAGTGGTAATACTTTACATTTGATGTTGCACCTCAGCACAGCAAATACACAAGTCACTTTTTTAGTCTCCCAGATCATCTCACAATAAAGTTGTGATTCTTTTGGTGCAAATGCAATCGCTAAAAAGCAGACCAAAAACACATGGAGGCATGTAATGTCTTTTTCAATGATCTGATGATCTTTCTTCCACCCTTTAAAAATCCCTGTCAGAGAACAGTCAATCTCTTCTCCTCTTCCAGCATTATTGTTCATTATTAAACAGCGTCTGCAGTCAGCACAGTATGGAAGATGTTATTACAGTCACAGCTTTGGATGGTGATACCTTAATAGAGATTTTCAAGTTAGAATTTTTTTTCCCTTTAAAAGTCTTAGGTGGTGATGAAGAGAAGCCTGCAATATCTTCACCTCTGACAAGGAGGATATGTTCCCAGTCCTGGTTGTTTGAAGTTTAAGAGGAATAGTTCAATAGTTTTGAAGTCTGTCACTGTGCCCAGCCAGGAAATACTCCACCAGATAACCCAGCATAAAACTGCAACACGTCATTTTTATACTTGATTCTAATGCTAAGACTAACAAACGAGACATTATGTGTTCATTGGTGAGCTTTAAAGGTGTTGGTAGGCAGATTTATGTCTGTATGGACAGAGCCGCGCTAGCTGTTACCCTGTTTCCTGCCTTTTTGCTAAGCTAACTGGCTACTTGCTGTAGCTTCATGTATACCTCACAGACACAGATGCAGAGTCAGCTTCTCATCTAGCTCTCCACAAGAATACAAAAAACAAAAACGTTTTCCCCAAAATGTCAAGCTATTCCTTAAACCAGTGTTTCACAAACTTTTCACAGCGCGTACCACCTCAGAATATATTCAAGAACCACCAGGATGACAGACGTTCAGCTAAATTCACACAGGAGGAAAGTTTACTCTGAATAGGAAGAATTTTTACTGACTGTTACCAGAGCTACCTGATCCGCACTCGTCTTCATTATAGTTCCATTTTGGAGCTATTTGGGGTACCTGCATGAATGTGACATGACCAGGATGATACTAAAACGTGTTTCATTTTCATGCACATTCTTGTAGTATTGACCCACTCATGGGAGCTCACGTACCTCCTGTGGTACTGGTACTGGTACTTTGAGAACTAGTGCCTTACACTATTAAAGAAATACATACAGTACATAACGCAACATTACATCAGACAAAGCAAAGTAATGACACAATATGCTCATGTCACCACAATGGGACAGTACTGAAGGTAGAGCCAGCTGGTCTGTGCAATAGGGCATCATTTTGACTATTTTCTTATAAACCATGCATTCATCTACATGTACCACATGACTGTCTACAATAACCCTGTGTCTGCATATTAAGAATTCATATTAAGAAATATAGGATTGTACAGCCGTAGCAGAGGTATGGATTGTCTGAGTGCTTTCTGAATTAAATAAATAAATTAAAAAAACATTTGCCGCTGTATATGGGCTCCCTGCTCAGCAAAAGTTACAGACACAGCAAAAAAAAAAAGCTGGAAACTGAGCAGAGCAGAACCAAAGCAAAAAGAACTGGGTAGAAACATAAGCTCACATCCTAAAACATGATCAAAATTTGACCTTAATATGTCAAATCCAATGATGAGATGCACGTGCCTGGTTTCAGAATCTGAATCTGAATCGTGACTTCCACATTCCGAGCTCCGAAAGTATATATGATGATCAGCAACTTGTTAAGAGAAATATATGAAATGAGAAGTGATAGATTATTTCTACCAACAGATAAATTGCTCTACTGAATTCTTTCAACTTATCATCTATCACTGAAGTCCCATGAGGCTTAGCAGAGCATGGTTCACTCTGCTGTACATCAGATAGCTAACAAACAGAGCTCCTCTGAGCTGTTCTGTTCCTGTACGTCACATTAATTTATATAATCCCCTGATTTATGATCCTTTACATCAACATTTCCAGTGCAGCCGCTGCAGGGACTAAACCCACAGATTACAGGTTATTTTAGCGTAGGTAGATAAAAAGATGACAGGAGAAGGACAAGAGACACCGGAGAGAGAGAGAGAGAGGTGGGAAGAGATGAAGGGAGTGATTGAAAGAGTGATGGAGGACGAAGGGATGCACAGATGGGTTCAGGATGAAGAAGGAGAAGAGTTATTTGGAAGTGAGTGATGGGTGTGGCAGAGGGACAGAGGTGGAGAGAAGGGAGGGAAAGAGAGCAAGGCTACTTCAGGAAAAGATGAATATTTCAACATACGAGTGAAGACCTGGGACAGAGGGAGGGGGTGCAACAGGGAGAGTGAAGAGGAAAAAAGGATGGAATATTGTCAACATAAACGTAAAATGGACCCTTCTAGTCTTCCAACCACTTTTACACTACATATCTCATTCACCCATCCACACACATTCATACACTGATGGCATTAGCTGCCATGCAAGGTGCCAACTGCTCATCAGTTTGAGGAGCTAACCATTCACGCACATTCACACACCAGGCGCAGCCTTCAGGAGCAATTTGGGGTTCAGTATCTTGCTCAAGGACACTTCGACATGCAGACTGGAGGAGCCGGGGATCGAACTGTCGATAATCTGATTAGTGGATGACCCGCTATGTTAACTCTCGGGAAAAGAACCTAATGCAGGCTCCAAATATGCTTCAACAGTACTAGTGCTAGGTTGGGTAATCTGACATTTCCCTCTAAATTGCATGAAAGCCACTCTGAAGCACACATTTCTCCATCTAAACATATATAATTCATCCATCCATTTTCTGTAACCACTTAACAGGGTCATGGGGAGAGTACACCCTGGACAAGTCACCATGTTTGACACATAGAGACAATCAACCATTCACAGCTATGAGTCACCGATTAACTTGCATGTCTTTGGGCTGTGGGAGGAGGAAACCCTCGGGGAGAACATGCAAACCGCCCATACATATAATTAAGACAAAATAACCCACATATACATTAGCCTGCTAAAACTTTCATTTTGGAAGTTTTGTTTGAGCTCATGAGACTTCCTGTTCACGCTGCTTTTGAGTGGAGCTGAAGAAGTTTCTTATTGGCTAAATTACACATTTCTAAGGTTATAGAGCTACTAACCACTCGAGACATTCATTAAACCTGCATCGATTCATTTTTTTTAGCTACTCGTGTGCAGAGCAGCAAGCTGTCAAAACAATGTTGACAAATTATCACCTTATTAAGCTGATATTGCTAACTTGTTCGCAAACAGTTACTTATTTAGACATAGCAGTTAGGGAGCAACATCAGAATTCATTAGAAATAGAATACCAGAAAATAACACTGATGAAAGCTGTGATCCACCTTAAACGCTCAGTGGAGCTGAGGGAAACTGCAGTCAGGCGATAATTCTTTTACGTTGCACAGTTATTTGTATATTAACAACGGATGAATTATTGAAGCTACTAAGAACGTCAGACACAAACATAGAAATGAATTCACACGTAGCTTTGTACCTTCTATATCTTCTCCGTGCCTTGTTTTCCACCACACTGACTGCTCATACCATCACTTACTATTTTCTCCTTCCCCTCAGTTCCCCCCCTCTCTTTTCCTCCTCTCACCTCTGCTCGGTCTTGCAGATTTATTTTGGTCCTGTGCCTGTTAGCACAGCAGGGTACGCTGGTTGTTACCCTTACCCAACACCACTTTGCTCCCCACCCTCTCACTCTCCTCCTCCTTCCTTTTTACGCTGGCCTAAATTATTCTTCATCTCCTCGTTTCTCTTCTTTCTCGATTCTTCCCTCCTGTTTGGTCAGTTCAGTGTCTAACCACCTTCTTTCCTTTGTTTATATTCTCTCTCTCTCCCTCTCTCTCTTTCTCTCTCTCTCTCTCTGTCTCTTCCTCCTTCTCTCATCCCACCGGTAATTTAGTAGGTATATTTTGGGCAGTGTGAAGCGTGAGTTTTGGCATTAGCCTCCATGCTGGGGTTCATCAGTGCTGGGGTGCGAGGACTCAGCCTGAGAGGTTGTGTGGGGGTTACTGCCACTGTGGAACTATAATTACCACAGCTGTCAGTCAAACAGCAGTGCGTCCACACACACACACGCGCGCACACACACGCCCGCACGCAAACACACACACACAAACACCATCTATAAACTCTTGTGAAGTCAGTAGAAGTGTAATTATATGTTTGAATCTTTTACTTGATGTAGGAATATACTGACTCTGCCCCACATCCTGCTGTGTGTTCTACTTCTGGTATAGCAACAAAGGCAAACTTATGATTAACTATAAAGAGAATTATCTGGTGTGTAATGTGTAAATGTGTGTTAATTCTTGTGTGTGTGTGTGTGTGTGTGTGTGTGTGTGTGTGTGTGTGTGTGTGTGTGTGCATCTGCTGGATTTTTAGTTTTTAGAACGTCTCTGTGGGTTTGCGGTTTTGGCTCTGCTGACTCATCTAAGATTCTTTTGGGTCACCAAGGGTCAACTTTTTAGATTCCTTTTTGCATGTGATTGCATCGCTTGAGGAAACTTTGAGAAAAATACTGAGCCAATTAGAGGGCCTACCTGATATTTTCAAAGGGATTTTCCTGTAAGGCTGTGCAGGGATAGTAGTAGACGTACTACAGCAGGGGTCGGCAAATAAGTTTGGACCCGGGCCAATTTTTTTTCTAACAATTCCATCGCGGGCCATGATCATGCTTTCCTACTGGAAAAAAAAGGTTTTCTATATTTTCTATTATATTAAAAATAAACATTATTTAACTTTAAAAATGCATTTAATTTAATTTAAAACACTAATTTGCTTCTATGTGCTGTTATTACGCCCACTGCTGCATCTCCTGGCGTCTGTCATGAAACCAACCTGCAGGGCAACCTGCCCTAACTAATGTATACAGCAGCGCAGATCTGTTTCCCCATGCCGCTGATGTGCATTCACATTTTTTAATTAGGCTATTTGATATTTGAGCCGACCTTGTTTGGTTTTGTTTTTTTATTTAATGAAACATATTTGTTCACGTTGTCCGTTGCAAGAGGGACACAGGACACTTTTATTGTCCACAGGTTACAGCGCACGCACGTGCCAATTAGTGTTCCAACCTGTGCGTCAAGTAAAGAGGCTGCAAGGATGTTCTGGCTGCTGTTTTGTCACGTTACTTATCAGCTACTTTTCAATAAATGTTGTGAAATCTGTGGAATTGTTGTGTTTTTGACAGAAAACATGAGGTTTAAGAGATATATTAAAAAATAGATATATTTTAAAATAAATCAACGTCATCTAGCGGGCCAGATATAATTGATGGCGGGCCAGTTTTGGCCCGCGGGCCGCTAATTGCCGACCCCTGTACTACAGTATAAAGCAAATGATATCTGTAGGCCAGGGATTTGTATGAACCTAACGGTGGATGGATTTTACACACAGAGAGACATCTTTGGGGTATGGCAAACTGTAAATGGAGAAATATACGATGAAAATAGAACCTCCTCATCTCATTTCTAAACGGATTGTCAGTCACTGGGAACATCTATCATGTATTAAGTTGTTCAAATATCGTTGTCGTGTTGTTTGGCAGGAAGAGAAACACAATTTCAGCTGTCACTGTATACAAGTGCAAAATAAAACCAATAAGCAATTATTTTCTCTCCCGACAACAGTCTCCAGCTAAGACAAGTGCCTCAATTTTTTGTTTAGATTTCACTAAAGGATGCATGTGCTCTCACCCGAATATATTTAGCCTCAATGTGCCTCATGCGTCAAATGGATGTTTTATTCGTTTGTTGCGGCGTGCTGATCTCAGCTTATCACTCACAGCGCAGTAATTGGAAAACAAAGTCAGATTCATTTTAAATCAAGTTGTGACCCGTTAAACCTTGAAGGCTGCCAATTACTGACGGGTAGCGCCGAGACAACATGTTTGGCGGTCAATGCTGCTAACATAGCGCTCAGCTTGTATGCTGAGTTTGGATTCAGGGAGAGTTGTGTTAAATATTTCGGCTGATGTCCTCTCGATGCGTTTGCGGTGCGACTGACGCAGTTAACAGCTGAAAGATGGATGAGGACGGATCACACCAACCCAAAATCACAATGAGGAGCGGTTTCTAATCTGAAAATGTTTTGGACGGAGGTGGAGTGATGGAAAAACTGAGCCGGTCCCTGAGTGCTGTCTGTGTTTTGGGTCCCGGCTGATTCCTAAACAACCAGCAGCCAACGGGAAGAGTGGATGTTGATGTGGAAAAAGAAATCACCTCAGCCGCTGTTTCTTTTAAAGCCTCCTTTCACGCGCTTTGCTTTATCTCCTTTATCTAATCTTTCCCTTTCTCCACTGTGGTTCCTCTGTCACTGAACTGGGCCTCTACCACAATATGTATGTTTGTTCAGCTCTGGCATTAATATCCAATAACAATCCATGAAGAAAGAGTCTTTTCCACCTCTGCCTGCCTCTTTCCTGTCTTCCTCTCAACAACAAGGTAGATTCAGTCTGAAATATAAACTCACAAAGCAGTCAGAGGCTGTAGATATTTGCTCGGCTATTATTTCCAGCTCTCTCCTTGTTGTAATATGCTCACTGCTCTGTTTTGATGTGTACAATAAACTTACCAGAGGAACGCCACAGGAGGTCTGTGCAACACTGGGAGTGGCGCAGTGGGGAAGGCAGCTTAGGAGCTTATGGACAACCAACACAGCTGTTATAGACAAAACAACAAGGAGCCGCACCATTCCTGCTTGCTTCTAAGCGTGACAAATCAAGCAGCACTTCTTTCTCAGAACAGGTGCAAATGTTTAGGACTGACAATGAATGAATAAAGAAAGAAACTCACTGAAGAAAAATACGGTGAGTCTCTCTCTCAGTGTCTGTTCCTGCAGTCATACTGGAGTTGTTTTACCGCTGCAAAGAGTGGAGGCAATTTTACAACTGTGTCAGAGCTCTCGCTCATTGAATGAGTCACTGTGGGTTTCAAATGCATCAATTTGTCCATTTTTTGGCTGGATAATGCAAAGTGCAAGAGAGCATAAACGGGTGGCAAATGGTGCAGAGTGTCTTTCCGTTTACACAGTTTACTGTTTTACATTCTTTTGAATATCTACAGGGCTTTACTTGGTTTTTCCAGTATTTTTCTCTCCTCCCGCCCTCCTGGCTCCTCCCTCCCTCCCTGTTTTACATCGCTTGCCCTCTAATCTGACTTTTTTGAGAAGTAGTGAGAACAGAGAACGTCTCCAGAAGATTTGAGGAGCCCATAAAGTAAAGCGGCTCTCTTCCAAAGGCAGCTAAGAGGCTCAGGGGAGGATAGCAGTCGCCGTCTTCTTCCAGAACATGTGCCTCAAAGCAGTGACATGGTGTCACAGTGAGAGAGGGGCAGAGACGACAAGGGGAGGAAGTGTAAAAAGCAAAGGGAGAGAGGAAAAAGAGGGATGGGAAGAGAAAGACAGAGAGAGAAAGAACTTGGTCAACTTGTCATCCATTATAGATCGCCTATTATTCATTCAGGCCCAACCCTTATGCTGTGCTGTTCTCTCTCTTTCATCTTTACTCTCTTACTCAATCTTTCTGTGTGTCTGCGTCTGTCTCTAGGCAGAAAATCCACTGTGCAGTATTTTAGGATCTCATAAGGGCAGCTTTGCTGCGTACAGTAAAGTGTGGCACTGTGTACTTCCTAACAAATACAAATACATTCGACTATAACCTCAAAGACAAACAGCACACAACAAAAGAACAAAGTACATGTGGAGTCATAGGAAAAGAAGAAAAACTTCGCTGCTCCTACAGTCAGTACAATAAAATCATGTTACTGTACATATATGATGATGATCAGTGCTGAAACATTCAGATATAAAAGGCTTGGCTTCCACCATGTTTTATAGCAGCGGATATCACAATAATCAGTTTTGAGCATTATGTTATACAGTGACTTTGACTGACTGACCTACCATTGGCCCATTAGAGGCATTTGTGCACTACATCAGTATTCATGTGTATGTTCCTGTACTGAGGGTTATTTTCATGTTTGCACTATAACTGGAATGTTTGTTCTCATGCGCTGACCTTTATGATCTGCTAAGCTATTATTTTAACTTACTTGGCAGCCGATGAGGACACACTTTGCTGCTGTGTAGCCTTCATAGAACAGCTTCAGATGGGCAGACAGAGGGAGTTGGTGATAATGTTGCTTCAGAGCGACAGATTTAATCTGTCATCTTTAAGTTTCTATCCACATGAGACTTCCTTAACGCTTTGCATTTGCAATGACCACATTTAACACAAGTGTAAATGCCACTGCACTGATACAGATATTTGTTTTTACATTTATATTTATATATATATATATATATATATATATATATATATATATATATATATATATATATATACGTTTAGAGAGTGAGCATGCAAGAAGGCTGAAAGAGACGTGCCTAATTACTGATTATACATCTATCCTGTGCCACGAAAGTGTCAAAAGATACATTATTCAACAGAACTGCATGAAAAATGAGAGCAATATGGGTGGAAAATGAATGATATATAGTGCGTTGCAGTCATCTGTGCAGCTGATCTGCTGTTAACGAGTCATTTATCTAGTCACAGAGTCGCCTACACATCCATACTGACACAATATTTTTTAATACGGACAAAGGAATAACCTAATATATTACATTTGCAAAATTTACAAGAGGGGACACATAATCAAGAATTTCTCATAGACAGTGTTTCACAAAGTTTGTAATATTTCTCTCACAAAACTCATTTAAGGGAGTCTGGGGCTGATCAATAAAAATACCAGGTGTAAACACAAAGGCAAGATTCAAATTATACTCTGAATAGAAATCATATTTTAATACCAGGTATAAACTTCTGCACAGATTCATAAATTAACCCGCATTCATTACAGCCACATTACACATACACATGTTGCTGTTGTGAATATCATATATTTTCAATAATAACACTGCAGTGGCCAAGGATGTGAAGTATGTCTGCATCTCACCTATGCTAGTCAGCATGTGTCTTTTAGACCTTCTATGTAAATGCATGAGACGACTGAAAGCTTATTTTCATAATGCAGTAAATCCACTAATAGTCTAAAAAAAAGAAAAAAAAAAAAGAAGATCATTTAACTATTACGTCTTCAAATGAGCAGGGAAATATTTTCCAATGCAACCAAAGCACACCCATCTCAACAACACAAGTTTAGGTGCCAGTTAGCTTCTATCATGTTATATTGAAGCGATATTACATGAGAGGGTGTGCTATGATGTTATTATTGGCACGACAGTGATGCGGTCAGTAAGCACCAATCAAATGCCAATAAAAAGTTAAAGCTCACCCTCCAATGGAATACTGCGATTATACAACAATGACCAACTTCAATAAAACATATAATTCAATTCAATTGATTTTTATTAGCGCCAAATCATAACTAAAGTTATCTCATGACACATTTTTTTGCTGACTGTTTCCATTCACAAGGGTTGACTAATACCTGGAAAACAATACAATACATAATGCTACCCAGTTTACTACTGCAGCAAGTAGTCCAAGCCTAACAAGGCATCATTAAGGCTAACTAATGTTCGTGGAGTTTTCCAAGATGAATAAATACAAACATATGAACACTGAACTGTCTTGCTAATTCAGTCCTGTAGTTATTAAGATATAATACAATTTTTATTCCCTGAATAGATTTAGCTAGGTCTGAACTTTAAGCTAGTAGTGCTGTATGGAGGATGTGATCCAAACATTTCCAACAACTCCACAGCGTTTTAAAGTCCAAAAGTCAAAGTGTATTGACCAGATCGATGTAATCATTTCCAAAAATCACAACTGTTGTTGTTTTTATCTTGTTAAATATTCCTCTTCAGTCCATATTAGTCCACCTTTAGTCTTTAAAAACAACATTTTCTCTGAGCTCAATGAACTGTTTGACCTCTGACGTGCTGCACACAAACGACACACACACCTGTATTAACGAGGCAGTTAAATAACGTTTGAGTTTGAATTTAAGGATAGACGACAACTGACCAGTTTACTACATGTTCACTAATAAAGACCATGCTGTAACATTGCATGCTAATGTAAGAACACGCTGATATGGATTTCAGTTCGGACAATTTTATTGCACGTTATGGATAAAAGTGAACTGAGATGATGTGCTGTAAAACGGATGAGGGATAAAGGGATGACGGTCGAAGGATGAAGGGATGAGGGTAGAGGGATGAAGGGGTAAGGGATGAGTGGAGAAATCAGGGTCACTGGCTGATGGAGTTTTGAAGTCGACTGGTGGATGATGGAGAGAGGGAGGGAGTTGAGACTCTGAGTGGGAACCGTCTCTTTGTATCTCTATGTATTAGCGCCCCATGGTTCCTGTGTTTGAATGAAAGAGAGGTGAAAAAAGAAAAAGAGGGTTTTGGGGGGCTTAAGTACTTGAGATGCAGAAATGGCATGAGTTCAAGGCCTGGTCCTTGTTCCTGAACCTAGTTATAAAACTACATAATAAAGTAGATATTGTTTTTTGCAGTAATGAGACTACTTGAGCACATGTAAACACGTTATCTGATTTCCTTGGACTGATTTCTCACAGTATTTGGTTTCTGGTGTGCATGTAAATGTAGTCAGCGAGGAGAAGTCGCTGCTGTCAACAGGCGGGTGTGATTCAGTGCTATACGGTGTCAGTTTGAATATATGCACCAGAGTTCCCCAAATCCTCTCATTCTGGATTTCTTTTCTGTCAAGTAGTTTTCATTCGAGCAGTCTAATTAGGGTCTGATTTACACATGAGCCGACAGGTGACGACGGTTAATTACATGGAGGACAGAAATCAGAACTGGATTTGGGGATCACTGACACACAGACACACACACTCACACACACAGGAACATGCCTACATATACTCAGACCCATGACACATGCATGCTGACACACCTTGCCCACGCACACGCTGAGTATTTGCCAGCGCTCCCTTCTCACCTTCTCACGGCTGAATTTGTTACATAATGACCGTGAAACTAGGTGCCACTAAAACTCCACAAACAAATAGTTTAACCTCAGAAGGCCGAAGGAGAAGAAGAGAAAACAGTGTCCTCTCTGCTCCTGAAGTGCTGTCAGACTCTGACTTATCACAGAAAACGTTGCAGAAAAGTTGCTCTTGACTTTGGAGTTGCGGGGGTGTCGTCGACGAGCAAAAGGTTTGCACTGTGGCACTTTCAGGTCTGTTCTTTCACATCATCTGTTTTGCTTCCAGCAGGAAGCAACTATTATTAGTTATCAATTCTATTGGTTATGATTAAGTTATTCTAAAGTTGTTTTAGCCACATAAAAAAAAGGCCCACTTCGTACAGTCATACTCATACAGTGACCAACAACTGGAGTTTTGGGGTTAGCATTAGTCTATGCTAGCTAACTAGCTACAGCAGATAAAAGCAGCTTTAGCTTTCTGTGTGGAATCTGAGACACGTTATCACAGAAGTTACAGTGAGCTTGTCGCTGTCTGATGAAAGCTCACAAAATAAACCTGAAACACTGTAATGACACACATTTAGAACCAGAAATGAAAATCTATGTTTGTGCAGTCAGTGAACTGTTTCATGATTAAATGGACGTACGTGGATTGTGAATTGGATTGATTGTGGATTTAATGAATGTTTCTAATGATGTGTGGGTGTTTCTGAGCCTCGACTCTGCTTCTGTCCACCTCAGTTGGTAAACTATCAATATCGAGGCTGTCCTACATGTTTCCACAGAGCACATTGACCTCATCAAAGCTATTTTATATCTATCTTTATTATTTAAGATTGAAATCAGCACAATCCAGGTTAATGACCATCTGAGAGTGATGTGGGTACATCGGTCTGACTCGTTCACAAAGCTATCCTCCTTCTATCTATCCAACATACACGATGTAACAATACATCTTTTCACTGGTCAATAACAGTGTAAATGCTGACTGTAGATGGAAGAGAATATGCACATTTATAAAAAGAAAAAAGTCAAAAGAACAGAATGATTGACTGGAATATTAATAGGGGGTGGGCCTTAGTGAATGATCAATGAACTTTAATCTTAATAATCTTTTTTATTACCAACAGGACTTAAAGGAGCACTGTGTAGGATTTAGTGGCATCAAGCTGTGTGATTGCTTACTGCAACCCGCTCGCATCACCCTCTTCTTCTTAGCATGAAATTAATAAACTACGTTGGCCACGGAAAGCACGAAAGCTGCTATAGAGCCAGTGTTTAGTTTGTCCTACATAGGCTACTGTAGAAACATGACAGTTCAACATGCCACGGTTTCTGCCGATCTCATTCTAAGTTTACAAACTAAACAAAAACATAATGATTCATATTTTGAGGTGATTCTACACAAAGAAAAACATAGTTTTAAATATTATACAACATTTCTGCCATATTCTGTAAATATGGAGACACCTAAATCTGACACACTGGACCTTTAAGGCTCAACATTTTGGGTCTGGTTCTATCTTCTTCATTTCTGTGTATTTGTATTGGTCTGTGTGTATTCCATGTGTGTATGTGCTTTGTCTCTCCTTCCCAGCAGAGAAGCATTGCCGTTAATTACTTACTTGTTAAATGTTGAGAGGGTGATCCCGAGGCCTTATGGGATGGGATGTAAATACCAGCTGAACACAGCAAGATGTTTATTTGTGTGTGTGTGTGTGTGTGTGTGTGTGTGTGTGTGTGTGTGTCTGAATGCGTCTGCAGTGTTATGCGCTTTTTGCAAAGTCAGAGTGTAATCGCTGTGTGTGTTTTGTAAGAGCCAACCAGAGAGAGACAGATAATGCACTGCACTACAGGTAACAAATCCCTGTGCAGTGAATACATTGAGCAGAGAAATCTATGGAGTTAAAGAAGTGGACAAAATGGCTTCAAAATCCAATTTCCCAAACCTGTTCTACATTCAGCAGGGAATGCTTTTTCCTCAATGCAGCATAAGTTAGATTTTTTCTGAGAGGACATTCGGCAAGCCACTCACTTTTTTTTTTCTATTTTTATCTCTCACCACATGCGTATACTGTACATTTATGAAAGAGGCAGAGGTCATATGGAATATTGAATCAAATATTAATATGGTGACTGTGTGTTTGTGTGAGTATTTATGTATTCTGATGCACAGCGATGAATTTATTCATGTCTCATTCGAGATCCGTGCGTTTCTATACACACACATACACTATATGTGATACTGTAAGTCTCTGCATGTTAATAAACATATTTCTCAGGATTTGTATGTGTGTGTGTGTGTGTGTGTGTGTGTGTGTGTGTGTGTGTGTGTGTGCGTGTTCTCTCATTCTCAGCTCTGCAAATGCTCATTTATGATTTTCCAAACGTTTGTTTTTTTAATCTACTTCACTTCAAAGGGGCACATGGAGAGCTGGAGGCCTTTCGGCATATGGGCTCTAATTGAAGAAGAGACAAACAGAGATATAAAGACAGTGAAAAAAAAATGTTTTTGCACACATGCATGTGTGTGTGTGTGCGTGTGTGTGTTTGTATCTAAGGGTTGGGGAAGGTGCTGGCATACAGCTTACCTCTGTGAGACACTTGACCGTCGTGCAAAGACCCTGCAGCAGAGAACAGTTGTACCAACCCTCAATCTGTGTGTGTGTGTGTGTGTGTGTGTGTGTGTCTTCAAGGCTGCCATAAGCTGGCAGTAGAATGTGGCATTTGTAAAATGCATAAGCACACACACATAAACACACACAGACTTATGTTACTGGCTTTGCTCACAAGCCCTCTGCTAGCAGGAGGGAAAATGTCAGCCATCTCTCTCCCTCCATCTCTCCTTCACGCATACATATATCTACATTAGCCTTTTAACATCGCCCCTCTATCATTTCTCACTCATTGTACTCAGGTGCCAGTAACATACCTGAGTTTCGATATGAATAAAAATATAGTTTGTTTTGTAAAATAAGCCAAACTCTTTAAATGAATGTACTTCTTTTGGTCTTAAAGCAATAGTGCCAGTTCTATTATAAAACTTTCTGACAGGGTTTCCTGATAAACAGTAAAGTAAACTGCTGTCAGCTGCTGTTAGCTGTTAGCCAATGTTAGCTCAGTTTGTTAACCAGGCTACCTGGACTGTGAGCGCAGTACCAAGTGAGTGTTAGTGTTTGTACCACAGGTGTTTGGACCACGGGAAAGAAGAGCTTTACAGGGCCAGGGCACAGGGGAATGCTGACAGGGAGTGGAGCCACCGACTCGGTATCCACTATGGACATAACGACAGAGGTGAAAAGACTAAAAGGGATGCTGACGGAATAGGCAAAGAAGACATCTGGGACTGACTTTTAGTCACTGGCGTAGTAATATTAGCTTTCTGCTATGTAAATGGTAAAAAGACTGTACTTAGTCTTCTGACCACTCAAGGCGATTTTACACTACATATCTCATTCATCCATTCACACACATTCGTATGAATGTGACTGATGGCATTGACTGCTATGCAAGGTGCCAATTGGTCATCAGTTTTAGGAGCTAACTATTCATACACATTCACACAACACAAAGTAGCAGTATAACAATCCCCAAAAAAAAAGCCATCTAAAATATGTAAAAACTATAAAACACTTATCCTGCTAGATTTGAAAATACATCCTTTTTTTCCATTTTTGCCCTCGTCCAGGCATAGGACTACAGGCGACATTGTCAAATTGCTTGTTTTGTTCCACCAACAGTCTAAAACCCCAAAATTTAGTTCATCACCATGACAAAGAAAAGGAACAAATCCCAACATTGAAGAAGCTGAAACCAAAGAGTGTTTGCTTAGAAAATGATTGAAACAATTCAACAATTGTCAAAATAGTTGCAGTTTATTTTTTCTGTCAACCACTCAACTAATTGTTTCAGCTCTGGTCCACAACAAGCTGCTCTAAAGTATTCCTGTCTTAGTTTGGACAAGGAAACAGCCTTTAGAATATGATAATGTGCCTGGTTAGGCACAAAAGTCCAACTTTCTGTCGTCTCTAACTGTCTCTGTGATCACTCATTTTAAATGTCAGCACAGCTATAACATGGTGCGGCTGCTGTCATTCATCTGCAATCATAAAAGAGAGATTTGATTGGCATCTTAGCGCAGGAGCACAGTAAATAGCAGTTACCTGGTTGTTAACGAGTAGTATTTATAAGAACAACTTGTGTGAGTTCAGTTGTGTTGAAACAGCCGATCATGGAGTGCAGGAGAAGACAGAACAGAGATTTAACCAAGGCTGTGATGTGCCAGCCGAGAAAAGGGCTGCAGAAGAGCAGCAGTTTTCCTGACACTCAGGCATAAAAACAAACTTGAAACGCTCATGAAGATGCGCATGAAGGTTGTTCAAATTTAGCCACCATAGTGTTCTCTCTCTTCAACACGGATCACACCACCCAGTTTTAGAAAAATCACAAATGAAGCATCAGAATTCCGAGCCGCACTGTGCGGGTCAACCCTGATTCAGACAGAAAGACACATTTGGCAGGTGAAGGAGTAGAGGAGGAAAATAAAGAGAAAGGGTGAAGGAGTGGGGAAAAAAAGAGAGAGAGAGAGAGAGAGACGGGGGTCAGAGGGAGAGAAACTGAGAGGATTAGTTAGCCAAGGTGAGGGTGGATCGAGTGGATGGACATAGTGAGTTGGGAAGAAGGATGGAGTCGAGGATATGCATTCAAATTCATTTCCAGCTGGTGTGTGATGTACGGTATATGTGTGCATCGGGATGGCATGTGTTTGTGTGAGTAGCAAGAATGTGTGTCTCCTTAGCATATAAATGTATGCAAAGAATGTGTGTTATACTTGAAGCACTCGACACAATAATCACAATGTGTGTACTCACATGTGAGTGTGCTCAAGTATCCCTGAGAATACTGTTTTTTGTGTTTGTGTTTTGATCATGTGTGTGCGTTTGGAGGTGTGTGTGTGTGTGTGTGTGTGTGTGTGGCCTTGAGGCAGACAATCAAAACATTTATGGAGTTGTGATGAGTGCCATTACCCCTGTGCTGAAAAAGGATCAGGGACACACACACACACACGCTTCTTTCTCTTCTTTACTCGCCTCAGGTGAGGGAGAGACTGGAGTTACACTGACTGGAATGAAATGTTTTAGTTTAATTCAAAATATTGTGTGTGTGTGTGTGTGTGTGTGAAAAGAGATGGAATTATCTCTGGAATAAAAAGAAGCAAAAAAAAAAAGAGGTTCAAGGTAAATGTTTTGCCCTGAGTTTAGACTCTAAGGCAGCACTCTCACTATGTAGACAAATTGAACCTGGTAGACCTAAACACAGTCATGACCCAGCTAACCTACCAATCTAATCTACGTTAAAGTCATGTCACCCAAATCAGACAAAATATTTTCTCATCTGCCCCTTGTGGGTATCTGTCCATCCATGCAGATAATTTCAGTTTTATTTGCCAGGCCTTTGATATATTCACCCTGAAAGCTCTGCCTCTACCCTGATACAATGGAGGTGAATCGAATTTCATTTTGTCATGTTCAAAGTGCTGAAAAATGACATCTGAAAACCTCAACGGTGACATGTCTTCCCAGAAACAGTGTCCCAGTTCCCCTGGATATTCCACAGACCTTTCTGTGAACTCTTCATACAAAGTACTCTCTACCTAAACAAATGGTAACACTGAACCGAGAGCTGCTGCAATCAACTGAGACAAGAAAAGAAACAATAAGAACCTGAGAGTGATAAACTGAAGGACAAAAACAAGGATAATTTAGAGCATTGACAACAGGAAGTGAATGAACAGAGGAGAGTGAAAGGGGAATAAAGAGGAATGATGAGTGATTCACGGTACGCATGATATGGTGACTCGAATATGGAATATTCAAGAATAGCCTGAATGAGGCAAACTGACGCCATGACACATTATTTCTGGTGTGCAATCATTCAGACGCTTCGACAAAGCAAGCAAAAGTCTTCTTTTTAAATTCAAATGAGAAGAATCAGTCAAAAACACGCCACTCTCAAACTTCCGAATCGCTCTCACGAATTATTTACAGTGCGGAGTTTGTTTATTTTTAGAAATATCATATTTGCAAACACATCAATGCCAATGTGCCTTTGGCTGTTTTTATCTGTCTTCTGTTATTGTACGATATTCAAGAAAGTCACAATTCAGATCAGCAATAAAACACAGAAAAGCCTGCTCCCCAAAACAGGTTTCATTATTGTTAGAAGAACAGATGTTATATATCTGTGATAAGAAATATATTTGTTTTATCTGTAGGTATTTTGGGCATTTGTTGATTTAGGGCCATGTATGTCCACTGACTACGTCTGTGTTTGTAGTGCTCCATTTGGCCCCTTATGGTTTTATGTGTGTGTATTGTTTATGAGGCTGTAAATACACATTATATTTTGTTTATGTGCCGCACCGAGTAGTCGATTTAGGCTGACATAAGTGGCGCGTGATGTTTTGTGTGCCACACTGACATCCACTCATCCGTTTTCTGCAACTGCGTCGCATGGGGCTGGAGCCTAACCCAGCTGACATCGGGTGAGAGGCAGGGTACACCCTGGACAATTTAGAGTCACCAGTTAACCTGTTAAGTGCATGTTTTGGTTTTTGTCTCTGGCACTGTGTAACTTTGTCACACACCACTAACTGTTTCACTGATTTTGGTGAAACTGGATCATATTTTATGGAGAAAAGCTTTTCTGGTTTTCTCTCTGACTCAGTTGAGAGGAAGGCTACACACTTTTCAGGGCCACTTTTCAACCCTACAGGCGTTCAGTATTTCATACTCACATTTTCAGTGGAGTATCGTGTTAAAAATAAGAGATAAACACCACAGAAAGAGCAATCAACATAACAAACTAGAGAATAGAAGGACCAGGAGGAGGACCAGACACTCCCAGAGGATTCTAACCTTCACAGAAGCCAAACACTGTGACTGATGGCGGAGTTTAACCGGCAACCTTCAGATTAGCCAGATCCGATGACTGATTGAGGAAGTTTCGCCGACATGCTCTTCTCGCTTCATCCATCTCTCTTTCGCTGATGGAGAAAAGCTGTGACACCTCCTCATGTTCTCCCGTCATACATCCTTCCTCTCCCTTCCACTGCCCTTCTCATATTTCCTGACTGATGTCTCCTCTCTGCTATTTCTCTGTCATTTCACCTGAACATATTTTCCTCCAGCGGCACAGTGTGAAAAATGTCAACAAGAAAAAGTGGGCCGAAGGGGAAGTGTAACACTTTGCTGCGCTAATATCATGCTAATGGTGTTGTGAGAACAGTTGAATTGCTGTCAGTTGAAAGCTATTAGAAACAGTTCAGTTTGACACTCTGGATTTAGATGGAGGGGGTTGATCCAGCAATTTCATTCCAGCACAGTGTACTGTATGTATAGTTGTGCTCTCAAGTCATTAATCATTTTGTTGCTGTAGGTCTCCCATTCGTCAGCTGCTGGATAACTCATTTTGGAACGAAACTGATCGCATCAGGCGCTGACAGTTCTATAGTGCTTAAAATTATTCTCGACGGGGGGCACGTTTAATGAGAGACCTGATGCAGAATCCCCATCTTGTTTGGGCGAATCAGTCTTAAAAAAACGACCAACGCCTGCCTGTGATTGGCTCAGTCAAAGTGTGCAAAAACAGTGTGTTATCCGATAAAACAGCGAAGTGACAGATGATCCATCGGACATGTCACTTCGCTTGTCATTCTGGATATTTGGATTTGTAACCCTTCATCTCACTCGCCTTCTGCCTTCTTCCTTTTTTCTGCTATTTTCTTGAATGTCTGATTTACAAGTGTAATCCCGGAGCGTGACGGAAATTTCTCGCTCTGAGAGCCTCAAAAAACAAAGACTGTGGAAGGAAGGTGCGAGAGTGCAGACAGTCAGTGCTATGAGAGATTTATGCAATAATACATCCTGATGTACTTTTAACAGTCTTTGTAATAGAGACAGATGGGAAACTAAACGAACAACAGGGAGGAGAGCGGAGGAGGGTGACAAAGGGTGATTCATACCTGCGGTGCAGAGTAGAGAACAGGGAATGATTTAGTCACCAGAAGAGGAAGAGAGATTTTCCTCATGCTGGGGGGAATTGGACAAACAGCGATTAAGAGAAGAAGCAGCTCGCCACCATCCAGCACTTTCTCTTCCTGTTCTCATTGGCTTGTTGGACAAGCTCATTTCTCGCCACTCTCCACTGAGGATATCTGCCAAAGAGCGTTCCAGATCCGGTGATGGCAAGACACAGGAGGATAGCCAGCTCCTCAGCCATAACTGAATGTATACACATACATACGCACACACACACACACACACAAATGTGTTCAAACACACCATCTCAGTAGACACAGATGCCTTCTGCTAGATCAGAGTCAGTCAGCCGTGAAATTCCTGTGATTGGGGTGCACTGTACTTGCTCCACTGGGGGTATACATCTGTGTGTGTTGGTGTGTGTGTGTGTGTGTGTATGTGTGTTCACGCCTGCAAGCTTGTTTTCTTCAACAAAATACTCTCACTCAGATTTTATTCACCCGAACATTATGTTTTTCCGCTGTAAGAGGATTCTGATCACCACAATTTACAGTAAACAAGCTTCTCTTTCAATGCTCAGATTCTCAGATAATGCTATGATACTATAATAAAATGTGAAGAGAGTTTGTCCCCCTGAGTACCTTAAGTAATCCAGAAATCAGCAGTCTACATACAGTTCTTAGCACAGCAAATGGCATTTTTAAATTCAACTTTTCCACCTGCAGTTTGTTTCCTGGTGTTCACCTGTTTTATGATCAAAATGCTCGTGTGGGACCTGCATCATTGCGTGCATGAATGAATGAATGAATGAATGGATGGATGAGTCTTTGATGCCTGAACAGGAGGTGCCACAACTCATTGTAGTCTGAACGTGGCCATTGTTTCCTGTTGACACACGTCACCCTTTCCATCTCTGTTATCGTCATGCTCTAGTGAGGCAGTACAAGGCGAGAGGGCGCCATTGGCATCAGCATCAGCACTGTACTTCCGCACACATCTTTCCTCCACTAATAGGCAGGAGTTAAATAGGGAAAGCTGTGACCTGCATCATCTGATTATGCATGGAGAGTGTGTGTTGTGTGTGTATATATATGGGAGGGAGGGATGGGCAAAGTTTTTCTGAGTATAATTAGAGCTTGATTAGTGTTGAGATAAGCTTAGCCTTTCAAATGACCCAATTACTGCATGCAAAGAGGGTAGAGGTTATTTTTGCATTTTCTCTCTCCCTCTGTCAATGTCTCTGCTTCACTGTCCAAAACACACACACACACACAGACATGTGTGTGCGTGCCCTGATCAGAGTAGAGTGTGTGTATCTTTTTAATGGTCCAGTGTGCGGTGTGTGCTGAACAGATGTCACATTGCCGGGCCAGGGGCTGAGAAGGGCACGGCAGAGGAATCAGACCACTGAGAGTGTTAGGCGGTGGAGAAAAGACCACACAGGACCAACGCTAATTATAAGATACGTTGAAAAATAGCATTCGAGGAGGCCTTCTCGGATTTGTTAAATAGGCGAGGTACCACTTAAGGTGCTTCATGATAATGAACATTGATTTTTCTTTCAACTTTAAGCACTTTGCTTCCCTGCGCGAAATGTCAGGCAGTACCACTGTGCTGGGGAGCCTAAGGTTAAAGAGTGCAGTTTCCTGTTAGAAACAGGACTAAGGCCCATGAAGTGTGCATGGTTTAGTACATTAACAATGGCTGCTCCCCATGTCATCTATACCGTACTGTACGTCTTAAGATTTCATTCTTTCTGGGCATGACATCCACTCCATCACACTCATTTATTCAACATACACCCAAACAAGGACGATGTTGAAAACTTGAGCTGGAGGTGTGTTCAAGGACACTTCAGTCAGCAGCAAAATTCTTTCATTTGCTAGTTATGATTTCATAAAACAGAACCTAGAAGACAGCTGATAACCAAACATCCATCTCTCATCTGTAGCCGTTTATCCTCATGGGGGGCTGGAGCTTATCCCAGCTGACTTTGAGCAAGAGGAGGGGTACACCGTGGACAAGTCACCACACCTAAGGACAATTTAAAGTCACCAGTTACCTGTTAAGGTTCATGTCTTTGGACTGTGGGAGGAAGCCGGAGTACTTGGAGAGAACCCACACAGACATGGGCGGAACATGCAGACTCCACACGAACCAGGAACCTTCTTGCTGTGAGCGCCGCCCAAAACTAAACCAACCAACCAAACACGGGATCTAAAAATTGTCAGAAACTAGTGAAAAAATGCCTGTTACAGCTTCCTCAAGCTCAGTTCCATGTCCTTAAATTGCTTGTTTTGTCTGACCAGCAGTCCAAAACCCAAAAGATATTCAAGTTTACTCTCAGAGAAAAACAGAAAGTTTCCACATTGACTCCACTGTTCCACTCTGATACACAGTTTGTAGTACATGAGATAAATGAATGAAGAGAAGAAGCGTTTTAACTGCTTCATGAAGTGTAACAGCAACATTTCTAAGGTGTGTCCCAAATTGCACAACGAGGGCGACGTGGACAAAATATAGAAACTGAAAAAATATATTAATCTGATAGACTTGGATGTATAAACTCTTTCTGGGTCTGCAGGTCTACTTATGCATTACTGCCCCAACTTGTACAATGCTCTGTAAATAGACAGGACGCAGGATTAAGACATGGATGGAGCTATTGTGTTATGTCTGTTTCAAGAAATCAATCTGAGTCTGCTCATTTATTTGGGCCACAGAAGTGGGACTTTAAATAAAAGAAACTAAGAAACTAGGAGACTACAAAACAGTAATTCCTAGGCCACAGAGGATCAGCGGTGCAGAGCCGGCAATATTGACCTGATTTTTCTCCAATATGAAGAACGATGTAATGGTTATGTACTATATTACATGAGTGGGGAGGATTATATAGTGCAGAGATATTTCAGCTATGTCTTTGAGGCAATGACGCCATTTAAATCTCTCATTAACTCTGCCAGAGATTTATCACCATTTGAATGAGCAACACTAAATGATCTTTGGGATTATGCTAAGCTAAATCAACCACCAACAAGAGAGGAGCAGCATCTATATCGAGTGTCTGAGCTAGCCGCCGTCCCTCCTGCACCTTTTCCCATTTTCTGCCTCCTCGCTTTTTTTTTTTTTTTTTGCAAATTCCATTTATTCCTCTTTTCTTTACACTCACTCCATTTTCTTTCTCCAGTTAAATCTGCTGCTTTATGGAGGTTGATTATCTGTGTCTGCATGCGGGTGTGTGCACCTGCGGCCTGCGCACACGTGTGTACGTGTGCGCCTGCATGCACAAGAGAATGCGTGCGTCTCAGCGTGACTGAATGTTTTCTTCTCCAAATGAGTACGCATGTGTTATATGTGTAATCAATTTGCAAGTGTTTGTCTGACTCACCTCACAGAAGGTCAGACAATTAGTTGGCAATTCATCGGAAGTCACAGTTGTGCTCCGTGTGCAGCAGACAGTCATTTACACACCTACCTATATAATGATCTACGCTTTGCAGTAGATCCCTGTCATCCCCATCGTCCTTCTTTAGCTACAGTCCCACTTGCTCTGCTCTCTTTCCCTCCCACACCGCCACGCTGGGCCTCTCTCTCCTTGCCGTTGCTTTCATGTTTTAAGAGCTCCTCATTCCCTTTGAGTATGATATTGCCCATTCCTCCCCTCTCTGGCTCCTTTCCTCCCCTCTTACATTCCTCGCTCGGCTACTTTCTACTTGAATTTGCCAGAATGAGTGACAGGTGTCTCCTCCAGATGCCAACTTGTATTTGGGGGTGGTTGTGAGGATGTCCTGACAAGCAGCATGTGTATGTGCTTATGTGTTGCTTTTCCCTTCTTTTCTTTTCTTTTCTTTTCTTTTCTATGTGTGTGTGTGTGTGTGTGTGCTCATTATGACTGGTGTGTGTGATTGGAAAGAGACAGAAGAGGGAGATGGCTCTTGTAATTGAACCCTGACTGTGCTTGATGAAGCTTTCAGCAAATATCTAACCGGGGGAAGGTAAGATGAGAATTTAGACAAACAACCAGCGGGGAACGGACGCAGGGACAGAAAGACAATGAGAGCCAGAGTTTTGATTAAAAACGCATCAGTTGCCCAAATGGACAATTACTGGTATAAAGTGAAAGCCAAGCGTGTACACTAACCCAGAGGACAAAAGGACATCATCACCTGGGTGATTATGATCCAATCAAGCTGGAATTTTAGCAGCAAATCATCGCTGACGGTGCGGCGTAGTAGACAGTAATCCAACCTGCTTCTCAGCAGAATAGTAGGATTACGCAATGTGGACACCGCTTACCACCTTCTTTTGGTTTGAAGCTGTTTTTCATGGATTGGGTAAGACAGTTCCAATAACAGAAATCTTGATGCTAAAGCATGCAGTGATATTTCATGTATAAGGGGAATATAAACTAATTTCTCAAAAGAGGACCAGGTTATAGTTATTGTTAGTTATTCATAACTCAAAAACAAAACAAAAAAACAAAACAAATGTCCAACTGTGTGTCAAATGTTCAACTCATCCTTGGTTATGTACAGTTTATTGATTAAAGACATCTGTCCCATTGTTGTATTAAAAGGTCCAGAGTGTAAGATCTAGCAGTGAAGTTGCAGATTTGAACCAAGTGGCAACCTCTGTGGCTGGAAAATGCAGCCAATGCAGAAGTGCTAAAAACTGTAATTCCTCGAGCGGACACTTGAGGCTGGCTACAGAACATTTCAACATCCATAAGTCCCCATGTTAAAATGTCCAACTTCACAGCAGAAATAAACAGCCTGGTACAAAAAACAGTTTTGGCCTCTATAGCTAATTTTATACAACTCACCTGTTCAAATTATATAAATGCTTAAAGTTATGCAGAATTAACAGTCTGACCGCCGTTAAGATGGCTGGTTTGAGCACCCAGGTGTCTGCCTTCGGTCCACTGATGATCGTTTTTTAGATTAGCCGGGAGGCAGAAGTGGCAGGACAGCCAGCGCAGCATATTTGAGCTTCATTGATTGACTTCTCGTCATTGATTGCAACCAACTGAATCACCCCGCAGCTCACCTCTACCCTTCCATGTGTGTAGCAGAAATTACGGTGGCCATGAAACTCATTTGGTTTGTCCGTTCTGGGTAACCGTAGAAATAGGTAGAATTGAATATTGTATTCTGCCAAGAGATCGTCCAAAATGTGAAACACTTAAGTTTGTTTTTCCCTTGGAAAGTGCAAGCTATCAAGCCAGTTAGCATCCACTCAAAGTGGAAGATAGTTAGCCTGTCATTCTTACTTTAGCACTTATTCTAATATTTTTGGTATTTCAACACCAGCTGAGTCATTGGCAGCTCTCACACTTAGTGCTCATCCTGTTTATGCAGTTCACCCTGCATTATACAACGGAGGGTAGTAGCAAAATGCAAAGGCTAACCTAAGATCTCATGTAGTGATGTTACAAGCTATGGTCTAATCAATTCACTCCTCTGTGGGGAACACTAATGTAGAGGGTGTGAATACAATTCTGACCAAGAAACTACACATCAAAAGTAAATAATGTAAATAAAAATAATGAACATTTACTGTATGTACAGTCTATGACTGTATGTACTGTACTGTGTATATATGTATGCACTGTTTGTGAAGTTCACTGTATTTGTGTATTGTATTTTATACATATTTAGATGAGCAGAAGAGAAAATGTTTATTTTCTTTAATTGCTCCTTCTTCCACTTTTCTCACGGTCAAGTAATCGAATTTGCAAATGATTTAGCTCAAAGAAAAATAAGACAATTAAGCTGCAGCCCACATATGGCTCTCCATCTTCGTTCAACAGAGCACCTGGCTGACAAAATCATTAAAATATTTCAATCTTAAGAAGGTGTTAGGTATCAAATGAGCTTTAAAACATTACGCCCTTCACCAGAGATTCACACCAGGCATGATTACTGTAATGTAAACTCACCCGATTCATTTTCCTATTTAACGGCAGTACATAGGGAAATGTATCATGAAGAATTACTGTTGAAACACATTTTTATGTACCTTTATGCTCCTGACTGGGAGTTGTTACAGGTTTGAGGTTTGGCTTAACGCCAACTTGACGCCTCAGCTAATTGCTGATTCGCAATTAGCTGTATATTTATAATTCCAGGCTGCACTAGTGCTGTAGAGCTGACAGTCAGGAATCTACAGAAGTAAATCCAAAGATGTGCTGACTTGGAGTTAAGCTGTCTGAAAACACGTTGTTAACATTGGAAAACGAGGTATCAAGATTTGTTTTGTTGATGCAGGATTGGAAACTTTCTCTCAGTGGAGCGGAGAACAATTTATGGATTATCTAAATGCTTACACTACTGAAGCCTTTAACCGCTTTACTATCAGATTAACACTAGAAGTGAATAGAGATAACTCCATGTTTCACCAGAAAAAATGATAAATAAATAAAAACAACTTAATGCTGGTGGGAGATTTGCTGCCCCCAGTGTCAAAGCCAGATGGCAGTCCACAGCTTTTCTATCTAATATCATCACCTCCATCTCTGAATCTGTAAACCCTTAACACCCACGGTTAATCTGCAAGCTGAGATGTACACACAACTGAACACATCTCGCTCAGTGGACTCATACACACACACATCTTGATTTTCAATTGCATAGCATAAGGATAGAGTGTCTAATTGCAATAACTGAAAGAGGCAAAGAGTAGGAAGAGGGAAAATAAAGATATAAATGATGAAAATACAAAAAGAAAAAAAAATGCAGGACTGCAGGGGTAAACAGAAGGTAACAAGGAAGCGAAAGCAGTTGGAAAGGCAAACTAATGCTAGGAGCAAGTACGTGTCAAGAAGACTTGACAAAAAAACCCCAAAACATTAATGGGACCAGTGGGAACATCCCATTGGTGAGTTTAACATCATAAACTCAGAAAATGTGTGATATTTAACTCTCATTTATGGAACCCTTTCTAGTCGCATGTAGAGCAGTGTTTACTTAGATATGGAGCCTTTAGGAAAGAAAGAGCTGAATGTCACTGTTATGACGTTTTCATAATAAAATCTTTAAGCTCAAAGCATCTAATAAAACGTGATATTAACAACAACAAGCGTCTGTTTGAATCAAGAAAATACAGCTGAGTCTAAAGCTGTCAAATGATTCTCACTGAGACACAAGGACACAAAGTCACATACATACAGACATACGCGTACAGTACACATCCTTACACGCTCACGTACACAAAGTGGCAAATAGCAGCTTTATACCTAATTAACAGACACAGCAGGCGGGGCAGAGCAGCGCATAAAGATAACGCTGTGGAGGAAGGGAAGTGTAAACGTTCTGCAGAAAGGAGGCAGAGAAGCATGAAGCAAAGGGCAACACAGATGAACAGATAGAGCAGAGGAGTAAAGAAGAGGAGGAAAAGAGAGATAAAAATCACTTTGATACCCCGAGGGAGTGAATACATACTGTATGTTCCAGCTCATAACAATGACGTTTGACCAATCAAACTCACAGGCAGACTGAGAGAAAAAAATCAGCGTGAAACAGATAACAGTTAAAGAAAGAGGATGGAGGAAGAGAGAGAGGAGGGAAACTAAGGATGGAGAGACTTTCACGAATGAAAGGATGTAAAGAAGCACCAATAATAAATGTAACTTTTAATATTTATTGTTCAACCCTTCTTTAACCAATACAAACACTTTAAACCAAAAGATCTCATAAGGCTAAAGTGATTTTAACGATACAGCCGAAAAGACTTGATGGCAGACGAATAAAGATTATCTCCACCTTTGATCGATAATTTTGAATGTTTGAACGTTTTGAGTTTTGATTCAAGGACAGACAACGAGCTCTGTGATCTCTGAACTGAGTCAGACTGATGCAGCATGTCAGTGTCAGATATTAACCTGGATAAAAAAAACAGTATAAATAATATATGTACAGTACATACATTATCTGTAACCTCTTATCCTCATCGGGGTCACAGTAGGGCTGGAGCCTATCCCAGCTGACAGTGGGCGAGAGGCGGGGTACATCCTGGGCAAGTCACCAGCTCATCGCAGGACACATAGAGACAAACAACCATTCACACCTACAGACAATTTAGAGTCACCAATGAACCTGTTAAGTGCATGTTTTTGGACTGTGGGAGGAAGCCGGAGAGAATCCACAGACACAGGGAGAACATGCAGTTAACTACTGCACCACTGTGCCGCCCTTAAACAGTATATAGTAAACTGTAAAATAGCTTCGATTAGGCTAATGTGCTCTGTGGAAACATGTAGGGCAGCCTTGATATTGACAGTTTACCAACTGAGGTGGACAGAAACACCGCCATGTCATGTCAAACATGAATATCCACCTTCATTCACAATCCACGTATCCATGTAAAATATTAAACTATTCACTGATGCCTGTCTAAACATGGACTTTCTCTTCTGGTGCTAAATGTGTCTCATTACAGTGTTAAGTTAGTTTCTGAGAAAAATAGCTCTTTTGTCCTCCTGAAATGATGACGATATGACATATGACGATATATTCATGGTGTTTGTTGTTAAATGTGTAAACAGTAATTAATAGGCAGGTAGAGTTAAGTGTGTAAATAGTTTATTGTACACAGGGTCAGTGTATGTTAATACATGTACAATAAGAGTTGAAGCACATGTGACTTTTGACTGTATTATTATTATTATTATTGTTGTTGTTATTATTATTACAAATTTGCTGCTATCTACATAACAAAGAAGTCGTGCTTTAAGCTAGGTGATCACCAAAGTGATGTGACCATGCATGTGTGTGCTAAAATTCACAGCTATCTATGGTGTACTTTAGATATTCCAAAGTGTTGGAGCAACATTACAATCTGTACTGTAGAGTCACACCGCTATTCAGGTTAAATATAATAATAATAATTCCTTAAACATAAATCCATTCTAATATAAGGTCACAATGTAAGGTTGTACATAATGCATGATAATGTACAATAAGTAATCTGAACGTGTTTTATTGTTTTAGTTGTACACCAGAAGAGAAAGATTGTTTTTTTTAATCCATTCAGTATTAAAGAGGATTGCACAGTATTGATTTGTTGTTGGTACAGACAGAATGACGGCTGCCATGATGACAGCTGTTGTGTTTTGTTTTGTTTTTTTTTCCTTTATTTGGACGAAAAGGTCAGAACTGTCAAGTACAACGGACACTCTGCTCACACAAAATGTTTCAGATAAAAGTAACATATATAAAAAGACAAATGCACATGATGGTATCTGTGGACACGGTTACACAAGAGTACAGAGCTATACAGACACATGTGTGCGCACAGGATAATACTGCTCTGTCTACTGACATTTCAGAACATGTTGTTCTTTGCAGAGCAGCGGTGTCCTTGTTAGCCTGACATCTGTCCATCACATCTGTCCAAGTCACTGACACACATACACAAATACACACACACACAGACCCAAGGTTGGACCCGTGTCAGCAGACGATGTTCATATTGTCTCGTATCACTCGCTCTCTGTTCCGAAATGAATCCCCAGGTCAGAACCTTTACCCCTTTTTTACTCTACAACCACAAACACATCTAACACTGAAATAATCCAAACGGATGAGGACTGAGACAACAGTAATATCCACTTCACAGGCATGCTGCATATGATTCCTGCTACATCCTACACCCCCTCCCTTCCTCTCTATCCTTCTTTCTCAGTTTCACTTATTGTGGGAATGTATTACAGGTGTGGTGCATGCTCACTTGTAGCAGGAGAAACATCGATTTTCTGTCGCCTTTAGAGGATAACCAAAGGATATAACACTGCGCAGTGTGTGATCGGATGCTGTGTGTGTGTGTTATGATGAGTTAAAAATGCACGTAGCTGTGACATAGAGCACAATAACACTTAACAAAAACACAAGACCGCTCACACTGTGCTCCAAAAAATGTTGTGTGTACTTGTTTTATGTGTGTGTGTGGTGGTAAGGGAGGCCTCTTCATAATAAAAAATGATCAAGGTTTTTGCGAAACACAAAAAATTTGTCGTGAGTTTAGACTTTAGAGTTTAAGGTGTAGGGAAGGCGAAGCTGAGGGTAAACAGTTTAGGAGTGAGGAGGATGGGCTCAAAAAGAATACATGAATGTCTGTGTGCATTTGTGTGTGTGTGTCTTTGTTCGAGATTTGTGTCAGCGTTGTAATTTGTCTGCACTGAACCATGCCTATTGTTGTCCTTGTAAACCGAGAGCAATGAGTTTTTCATTTAAGATGCGTCTGATAACAGGAGCTCTGCTGTATGAATTCAATTAATTCTGCTTGTCTTTCTCTCACGCTCTCTTCCTCCATCTCCTTGTATCTTTGTTTCATGTTTCATCCTCTTCCTCCTCTCTCCTATCTCCCTCAGGTTATGGTGGGGTGGAGTTACTTTTGGTGCTGTGTGGCCTGGATCTCTCTCTGCCCTGCCCTCGCCACTGCATCTGCTACACTTCACCCAGCACCGTGTCCTGCCAGGCCCACAACTTCCATGCCGTGCCCGAGGGCATCCCCGCTCAGAGCGAGCGTGTTTTCCTGCAGAACAACAAGATCCAGCGGCTGCTTCGTGGCCACTTCTCGCCCACCACCACCATGTTGTGGCTTTACTCCAACAACATCTCCTACATACAACCGTCCACCTTCCACGGCTTTGACCGCCTGGAGGAACTCGACCTTGGGGACAACAAGCACCTGAAGGCCATCGCTTCAGACACCTTTCTTGGTCTGGGTAGGCTGCATGCCCTGCACCTATACCACTGTGGCCTGATCAGCCTGCCTCCAGGGATCTTTGCAGGTCTCCATAATCTTCAGTATCTCTACCTACAGGTACATGGATAATAGCCTCTTTTTATCTCTACTGTATATTGCATCTGCAACCACAATCGCATTATGGTGTAATCTGTCCATCAGCCTGGCTCAGCACTTACTCCCTATGAATTGGATGCTGATCAAATGCTGGCTGTTATCCTGAGTGCAGGGAAAACACTACAAAGCAGCCCTCACACTAAAGTAACCTACAATATAGCTTCTGTGGCCAGCCACTGTAGAAAAACAGTACAGGAATTGAAATCCAGGATGGAGTGTATGATTTCATTAATTACATGGTGGGTTTACGGGCAGAAAAGCTTCTGCTGTGCGGAAAGGACATCCGCTGACATTGAGTGAGTGGGGTAAAGGTTACATCTTAAATGTCTGACAGCATTCTGACGTCATCTATAAGTGTTTGGTTCAACAGCTTGTCTGATGTTCAGAAAACCACACCTAGTTGTGAGGAGATCACCCCACCATCATTGCCCTCTAAGTCCTTGACCTGAAACACATCACTCAAAATCATTTTTGACCCCTCTAATGCCATTTTTTTCTGGCTACTGCCCCCTGAAAGCTGTACAGATCATTGAATAACCATCCTGCCGCAGAAAATAATACATGCTTGATAGTCCAGCTATTTCCTGCACACACTGTGCATGGTTGATGTATTCTGTGTAATACTGTAAGACAAACTTATTCTTTGTGTTCTATAATGCAGTGTAACGTTGGAACTGAGCTAAAAGTATACAAAGGGCATACTATTGTTGAAATCAATGTTACAATAGTGACGTTAAATGTAATGCATTGCACCCCTGTTTTTATCTTATCAGGACAACCAGTTAGAGTTCCTGGAGGACGATCTGTTCATTGACCTGCTGAACCTCAGTCATCTCTTCCTGCATGGCAACAAACTATGGAGCCTTCGCCAGAACACTTTCCGTGGTCTTGGTGTCTTGGACCGCCTGCTTCTCCACCAGAACCGGATCCAGTGGGTTGACCGCCAGGCTTTCCACGACCTGCGGCGCCTCACCACCCTTTACTTGTTTAATAACTCGCTGACTGAGCTATCTGGTGGCAGCTTGACTCTACTGCCCGCCCTGGAGTACCTACGACTTAACGACAACCCCTGGGAGTGCGACTGCAAGGCCCTGTCACTTTGGGATTGGCTACGGAGGTTCAGAGGCTCCACCTCCTCACTAAATTGTGTTTCACCACCAGAGCTGGCAGGGAAGGACCTGAAAACGGTGAAGAAAGAGGAGCTTCCCAGTTGCTTGTCAGGCGAGGGTCATGCACATGGTGGCCCAGGTGGGGAAATGGAGCAAGGAGAATCTTTGAACCATCTGAACCGTCGCAGAAATCATCACAACCACTACTTGCTCCACGGGGACCAGTACAGCCTGCCTTCACCCTCAACCCTGCCACGGCCACCTAAGGGAGGCCGCAGAAACTGTACCCGCCGCAAGGGAAAGGGGGCGCTCAATGAGGTGCAGGTACTACAGGAGGAGGGTAAGAAAGACTATACTCCAGATGAAGGTAAATATGACCTTTCTGGAACCACAAGGAGGAAGAACAAGTGCATCCCTAGAACTTCTGTCGGCCCACCAAGTGGGGTCCAAAGAGCCAATAACAAAGCAGAGTCATACCTTGCAGATTATATTTTCTGTTTACCATCAGCTCTGCTCCTGTCACTCATCTCGGTGATCCTATGCTGAGACGGGAAACTCTTTTGTGCTGGTGATCCAACCTTATGATTCGTTCGTCTGAACCACCAGGCCCTGGCTCTTAAAATGAGGCATGTGTGCATAACCATGTGTGTACATGACCGTGTATAAAGAACATTATCAAATATCTACTGGCAAAGTATCCCTGCGGTATTAAGGCAGGAATCTTTACGAATCATAATAAAAACATGGAAGTCAGGGAAAACTATTAAGCCCATAGCTTTGATGATGTCACCAAGGGAAACGACAGGAAATCTTTACATTTGTCTCTGTGGCATCGATCGCTTCACTGAATTTATGTACTTATAAAAAAAAAAAAACTGTACAGCAACATCAAATAACAGGCCACAGTGATTCATTGAAATAATCGCGCAAAGAACGCACAATAGGGATCAAAACAGTTCAAGGCTCAGTCTGTATGTTTAGCCCGTTTGACACATTAGTGCTCTCTTGGCGCGCCCTCCATCTGTCACTCATGTTGAGACAAAGGCACAGTCGTTCATAACTGTCACATTCTTCACTCAACAGCACCTTAAGATCCAGAATAGGTACTGAAAATACTGCAGACACACTTGGCAGTACAATGAGTCATTGTTTGAGCAGTAATAACTATAATCCCTATACATTCACTAATAAAGTGGTTTTACTTACATGTCTAACTGCAAGGTGAATCCACTTTAAAGAACATCTTATCCTTGGCACTTTGTCTAAACTCTAAAAAAAAAAGCTCTACTGGAGTTGTGACACATCAATATAACTCAAACTAGTCCTGTTAAAAGGCCTGTGTTTGTCCTTGTCCTTGCAACCCATCAATTTAAAAGCCATTCAGAGCTAACCTATCAACCTGTCAAAGAGTCAACCGGTCACAGTCAGAGTAACTGAGCAAATGAGTGAATGTGTGAAGATTTTTGTGTTACTGTTTGTACGAGTGGGTTTCCATGAATGCAACCCCACCAAAGCCATGCGGGTAGAACAACACTAGCAAGAGTACAAGATAGCAAGAGTGCCTAATGAGAGCCAGTGGTGGATGAGGACAAACCGTGGAGATAAGGGATGGTTTCATTCACTCTTCAACCCCACTGGCTACAAAATAGAGGCCTCAATGAGCCTGAAAGGTCAACTCATGCAGGCCAAGGAAAAGCTGAGGCCCCGAGCCTCGCTCGCAAACCTTCTGACTCCCAGAAACTGTTGTGCACTTTCCTCTGAAATGCTGTGGAGGATAATGGAAATAAAATATATCCTTCAAGCGGAGATGATGCTTAGTCACAGAAGAGTTTCAGATGCTAAAAAAAAGGCCCTATAATCAGGGAGGAGTACCGATGACCACAACACTGCAATACATCTCCTGCAATGGTATAATCGATTGCTGACACTGGAAAACAAAAGCAGTTCAGCATCTGTGATGATCATCGCAGAGCAAAGGGACTGACAAACTGCTACTGAATTTCTTTCTATGTCCTCTCTGGTGTATTTAGTGTGCTCCAAATCAGTTGGACTTGACAATCTTGAAGCCGTGGAGCCCTTGGAGTAGGATTTTAATGCTGCTACGTCCAAGAAGAGCCCTTTCAGAGGCTTGGGATTCTTCTTCAGGAAATAACAAGGACAAAGAGGACTACGGGACATGGTGCCCTGTATGAACTGAAGCGGTTCAAGCACACACACGCCCCTAATAAAGCCCGATCACCTTCACAGCCTTCCTGTCTCACTGCAAACTAACCCCTGTCAGTCCAGGGTTTTGAAATCCCAGAGAAGAGCACCAGAGATACTGAACTATTTCAGAGTCATTCACCCAAAGTGTCAAGTGCTCGATTTTCCATAGGTGAAACCTGTACAGACACACACACACAGGCCGTCCGGGTACCTTAACTAGCCAGTAATGCTACAAGTCTCTTTAGCGTTACACAGTTATGAATTCTATTTACACGGGAGCTGTCCTTGTATGCAGAGGACGACGCTGACAAAAAGCACAAAAAACTTATCGGTTTGGTTTTCTGGACCTGTTTTCTGGATCAGTGCGTGGTTTGGTTTGGGTGGGAATCCAACAGCAGTGGTCATGTTTGTACCCCCTGCCTGTGCAGGTTTCCTGCCGAGCCTTCCAGCCTTTTCATGTCTATCTATCTTAAATGTTGGGGACAAACAGAAGCCTGACACCGGTGTCATTCTCCTGACATGTAGGATTAGAGACCCCCTACTGGTGAACTTGTTTGTGCTGCTGTGAACCCAGAGGTGATGTAAATCGTGTCTGTTTATTCCTGTGAGGATGACTTTTTGTAAAAAATAAAAAAAAATGAAAAAATGAAAAAAGAAAGACAAAGAAAAGAAAAGATGGAAAAAAGGAGAAACTCTCCGTTGTGTCTCGGTAGTTCCCTAAAAAATAAAACAGGGAGCTGGAGGCTGGAACTTTATTTTTTATTCAATATGATTATTATCATTATCAGTTATTTTTAAGTAATGTCTATTTTTATTTTGCTGACTCATTTAAGATAAAGAGTACGCTGCATTGCCCTCCTCGTCCTCCTCCTCTTCCTCCTCCTCTATTCTTTTCTGTCCCCCTATTCATCCACCCATCCTTCCCCTCCCCTCCCCTCCTCCCCATCTATCTGTCTGTCTGCTTTTTCTCTCCCTCCACCTCCCCTGCTCCTTTCTCTTCCACCCTCGTCGCTCCCTTCCTCCCCTCCTATCTCCTTATTCTTCCCCCTCTCCTCTCTCTTCATTTGTACAACCCAAATGTTTTGTATGTGGTTATCGAACAATGCCAGACTCAAAAGCTGTTTATAAATAACATTAAACAGGAAGTGTCCTCAAATGGCTGAGGTGGTCTCTGTTTGTCGCCTCCCTTTTGTCGGTGCATATGGAGTTTTGTCCGTGCGCATACGTGCACATGAGTGCGGCTAATAGTCAGAGCTCCAGAATGAGCCCTGAGGCCGAATGATAAGCAAAGAAAGAAAAAAAGGAAAATGGTTAAAGAGTCAAAAGGTAATGAAATAAATACATGAATACATCCACTGCTGGGAGAGAAACACACCCATATTTAACCTGGTGCTATATTTTGGCCTCCTTCATGTCCTACTTTCACTCACACACTCAGCAGACTCACATAAAATATGCATCAGAACGACTGTAAGCGCACGCACGCACACACTCACAAATACACACACCTGTCCGGGTGCATTAGCTGTGAGGCTGCGAGGGAGGGATCCTGTGTCAAGTCAAGGTGAGGTTAAAAAGAACACCAACGTTATGCTACGTCCACTTTGATTGTTTGCACAGCGTTCACATTTGTGCATGTGTGTTTGCACGCAGCTCCCAACCGTTCTTTGTCTACGTGTTTGCGTACTGTATGTCTACTAGTGTAAGTATGGCCGCTGTCACACCAGATCCGGCCTGACAGCCAGCTAGGGCAGAGAGAGAGAGAGGTGTGCCTCTGAGAGACAGTATCACCACCGTTTGTAAAACAAAGCTAACAATTGGGAGAGAGCAAGAGAGAGAGAGGCCGAGGAGCAGCACGAGGATTTAAAGGCAGAGGGGTGGAGATATCTGTGAGAGAAATCCATGAAGTACTTATCAGTACCACACAGGCCAGCAGCCATGGGAGAGGAAGTGCATTTGGTCAATCACTGCATGTGTCAAAAGCGAAGTCCGGGCTGCAGTTTACATTTATTCATCCATGTAGAGACACTACATCTGATGAAGAGCAGCGTTTGAATTAGAGCGCTGAGCTCCTGTCTCAATGACTTATGAAATATGAATCAGTTTGTACAGCAGAAGTCACAGGAGTAAAGCAATTAATTCATTAAATATGAAGGGACCTCAAATAAAAAAAGGTATATGAAAACAACACGGAACTACCGGTGAGGTTAAGAGAGGGACGGTGAGTGAACTGAAGGAGGGAAGGAACAAATGAAGGAGCCAAGTAGAGAGGAGAGAAAGGAATACACAGAAAACAACAGTGAACATACAACACTGAAGAGAATGATGAAGCAAGGGAGGACGTCATTAAGGAAGAAGAAGGAATGAAGAGAGAAAGACGTAGTAAATAGTGAAGGATATGAGGAAAAAGCTAAAGACAAAGAAGGCAAGTGAGGAGGGAAGGATAGAAAAGGCAAAATAATGAGGGAAGGAAGGATGAGGATAACAAAGGAATGAATAATTAAAGAAGGAAAAAGGGACTGAAGGAAGATAAGTGAGAGAAAATGAAGGAATAAACCTAAGAAGTTTTAGGACGCAAAACAAATCAAAAGATGCTGCTGAGTACAATCGAGGAAGTTAAGGGAGACAACAAGGTACTAAGGAAAGGCCTGTGGAACGCGTAATGCATGGGGAAAGAGAGAAATCATCCACAGAGACGCGTGTGTACAGGCTTCATGATCAAACAGAAGAACAGCTCATCCACTAGTTCAGTCCCTAAGCTGAGGATCTGAAATAGCCGCATGTGAATATTTATATATGCCTATGTTCCCTTCCAAAGGCAAAGAGGCCAAGCAAAATTGATTTCTCTGTGTGAATCCCTGAAGAGTTGAGACTCAGCAAAAGAAAAGCTGAAAAGAGCAGAGAGAGTGTGAAAAAAAGAAATAAAGCACAGCTACAAAGAACAGTAGTAGATTTTGTGAAACAAGCGGAAAACGAAAGAAATGGGAGACACTGTCGGTGAGACGTGAATGTTTGATGTTTTCACCAAACTGACGCATGCAGCATTTGTCTTGCATTCACTCTTTCTTCTCTCAAGAAGAATGCAGGCGTGATTTGATTTTTCGTTGACGTCGTCGTCTGAGCGCACAGTGTCTATCACGCACCAGCTCACAGGCCTTACAGAGCCTTCCTGTGAGCACCATTTAACACCAGCCACCCTACTGCTGCCATAACTCCATCAGGCTACATTACACTCATTATAGGCACATATCTAATTCTAATTAGGAAGAAGGTCAGAGTGTGGAACCATGAGGGAGTCATAGAAGACGTGCAGCCATGGGACCTCAGGTCACTCTGCGAGATCTGACATGATCTGTCGGAAAAAATGAATGCCCGCGTGTTTCAAGTCAAAACTTTCATCACATTCACTCGCACTTTTACATTAAGTGACAGCTCCTTTTACACAACTTAGTCTTAAGCCGCCAAACGGAGCGATTCCTTTATTCAACATGTCTACAGAGCATATTATTGGCACTTGACAAGTCCATATTACAGTTTTAAAGGGTAACAAAAGTTCATGTGCATATGAACAAAAAGCAAAGCAGTCAGGCACAGCTGGAGACACATCCAACCTTTAGCAGCAGAGTCTTTCATAAGGAAATATGAAAAATGACATTTGCATATGCAGCTGATGTCTTCATCATCTATTGTGTATGCATGGGGGATCAGACACATGTCAGTATGTTTCCATTAGTTTTGCTGTGGTTTATTAAATGTTTCATCATCCTGGATTAATGTTTTACATAAGTCTATCTGCTCCGCGCTGTTGCAGAAACAACGTTTGTGTTATTAACTAAATTTTTAATGCACTGCTCCCTCAGCCAAACAATCTGCAAACAGATGTCAAAATGAATTCAAACCTATCATGCACTCGCATTATTGTCACCATGCTGAATAGCGCTGGCAAACCATGATCGAACTTCAAGAGCATTTGTGGGCTTAAATAATAAATAATGTACGTCGGCCGACATGTATTTTGGAGAACAAGAATCTACAACCACAAGAGCAGCTGTGTCACTGTACTTGAACACAGAGTCTGGAGCTAAATGCTAACACCAGCATCCTAATACGCTCACAATTACAATACGACAGTAACATCCTGATGTTTAGCAGGGAATGTTTACCATGTTTAATATCTCTTAACATTTCATAAAGGTCCAGTGTGTAGAACTTAGTTGCATCTTGTGGTGTAATTGCTTCATTGCAGTCTCCTCACATCACCCTCACCTTCCTAGTGTAAAGGAGAAAGGACACTGGCCCTGTCTAGAGTCAATATTTACTTTGTCTGTTCTGGGCTACTGTAGAAACACGGTGTTTCAACATGGCTGCCTCCATGAAAAAGGACCCGCTTCCACTGTAGATATAAAAGGATCATTTTAAAGTAACAAAAACAAAAAGATTCTTATTTTCAGGTGATCATACATGCATGAAAACATAGTTATGAATATTATATTACATGTCTGCCTTATTCTGAAAATATAGGTCCCAAATCTTACACACTGCACCTTTAAGTAGCACTAAACACAAAGTAGAGTGGTAGCTGATTGGAAAGTCATAAACCAAAGTACACTTTGACCTGATGGTGGCCCAACAGGAAAAACTTGTTACATGCATGTACAAAATTTCATGTCAATCCATCCAAATGCTGTCAAGATATTTCACTTAAAATATTGACCTCATGGTGGCAGTAGAGGAAAAGTCAGGGAGTCACCAAAGTCAGCAGGATTCATCTTCTGGTGACCATGAATGCCTGCCAATATTTATTGAGATATTTCAGTCTGAACCAAAGTGACAGACTAGCTCTGCCACCAGAGCCACAGCTCAGCAGGTCAGTGGTGGTCAATGGTTGTAAATTGTGCGGGAAATGTATAGCTCTTGAATGAGCCTCACGTAAACAGAAGCAGCTGCGTGTGAACATGCAGTTATATCTCACAGCTTTGCCCCCCTGACGCGCTGCCCACAAGGGACCGTGCGTGATTAAGTGTTCGCCCGAACAATGACCTGCAACTCATCATGAAGGTGTTTTCAGTTGGCTCGGCTGATTAGACCTCTACTCAAAATGCGTGACTGTCCTACATTGTACGTGCGAGATCTCAAATCAGGCCGGATACCAGTCGAGTGCCAGTGTAAAAGCGTTGTCCCGTGTCAAGTGACCTGTGTGGACGGCTCATTTCAAGGTCAAGGTGTGACAAGAAAAGCGTCATCGTGACAAGAATGACCACAGCAGGAGAGTGCTATTCAATGTGATGCCATACACTGTTAAGCTCCTCCCACTAAAAACGTTCCAGAGAAGTATGAAAAAGACCTTTTCTGTATATATTCTACTTTATTTCTAAAAAAAGGGGGAAAAAGTTGAGAACATCACCAGAACTCCCCCGCTAATGGGGTCCTATCTATTATTTCTGAGAGCTCTGCTGTGCTGGGTGGTTTGAAACCATTCCTGGAGGAGACAGCATCTCACTTTTAGTCCCCACCTGTCATCTAGATGCTGTCCCAACTTAATTCCTACACCATAAGTTCCCTATATTATTAATTATTTGTAGTTTTTTGACAGGGAGTCTCTCTCTTTTTAGTTTTTTATGCTCAACTTTACTCTCATTGATAAATGTCTTGTATCGATTTTTAATCTAATCTGTCGCTATCAAACCATTACACAATAAATACACAAGGAATTTTGCTTGGGTAAGTTCAGTTTTAGGGTGCCTGTGCCATCGTCCTTCCGACTCAGATTGATAGTGTAGTGTTTTTCATATCTCATCAGTCAGTCTGAGAGTATGAGGAAGGCCAGATTGGCTCTACTGCTTGAAATCACCTGGATAAACAGCTCCTCTCAGCTTAGTTGCTGCAGTTTATGCATTTATGTACCTGTAAATCTTACCACCTTCCGCATTGTGTTCTGCATTGTTGTAAGACTGCCAAGTCAGTACTGCCACGTGAGATAGCAGTTTTGTTTTTGTTTTTTTGCTACACCCATTATAATTCTGTTATGGGAGGAAAAGGCTGTAAACCAATCACGATGGTCGAAATTGAAAAATAGTGCTAACAGTGACACCAAGATAGTGGAAGGGCAGAAAAAGTCTAACTGAATGACACTGACAGACTTAAACATACAGCCTCTGTGAGTGAGTTAGTGTTGTTAGAAAAGCTATTCATGAGTAGATAAAGTAAAAAGTGTTTCTCTTACTGAACCATGAACTGAACCAATGAACCATCTGAAAAAGCTGCATGAAAAGACACAAAAATGTATTTGAATTTGAATCTGAACAGATAGAATGATTAGTAAAGAGGGCAAGACTATGCTTTTTAAAGTGGTGCTGAACACATTTCAAGACATGAGCGCACACACACACACACACACACGACACACAGTCAGACAACTCACCCAGATTACATTCCTGTGAATACAGAACATCTACAGAGTTGATATTTGATGACAGCGCACTGATCTCATCTTTATCCACAAGCTCGCATCAGGCTCAGCTCAGCAGAGATCACACAGTGATGATAAACTTCCTCCAAAACCACATTAGAGACACAAGCAAACACCAGATATTATGTGGATGCCGTGTGCTTATTCCCCCAAAAAGCAACTCCAACCGGTGCAGGGAATATATTATTTAGTGCACTGATATGGATAAATCTAGCAGACCAGCAACCCATCTAATCTGCAGCAGCAAATAAAAAGATTCAAATTCATGGCTTGGATCAAACAATGATAAGCCGCAGATGACCAGCAGTACACCAAGTTCAGCTATAGCAGCAGCATATACCATAGAACAGGAGCAGTTACAATGTAATTAAGATATTAATAATAGTAAAGCAAGATGTCACATAGACTCATTAAGTTAAAATATTCATGTAATGTTTGGCTGAATATTAAGTGTGTGGACATGTTAATGTGGTGACAAAAACCATACTGTGAAGAAATAATGTGAATGTTCTGTGTGCCCAACAACAGTTTACATTCCCCAAACTCATATGCAGATTATGTATACAGTTTATTAGAGACCTAAGTTTGTACTAAACCAGTGTTTAATCCTGAGAACAACAGTTTAGCCCTTAAACTTCATAGTACGGAAACATCATATAGTATTTCACGTCTTCATGGATCTACTGTATAACTCCTGTTGCCCCAGATTGAACCCTTCTTGAAGAAAGATGACCTGGATGACTGAGAACCTCCACAGACTTATACAGACATTATAAACTCAGCCAAACATCAGCCTAAAGAGGAAAAAAAAGCCACAGCAAGACAGCGATTCATCATGACTACCAATGCAATATAATGCACAGAAACAGATGGCAGCAGCAAGCAGATGTAATGTATTGAAGATATCAGCCATAACAGATCAACACAACAGCTGACCGGTGCTGACATATGGAGAATTTAAAATATCCAACAACAATATTTCCTGTAAACACATACGATAAGAAAACATGTTTGACAAGGAGCCTTTCAATTAGGTTATAACTGAGAGGATATGCACGAATACGAGATGGTACAGGGTTAAACCAGGGTCAGACTCTTTGATGAACAAACTATATAATGAACACAGTGACACAGTGTCTAAATGATTCCAAACAAATCTGGATTTCAAGTTCAAACAACCCAATAAGGATATACTGTATCTGTAATAAGCTCAATATAGTCTCGAGTCTGGGTCTGGGTCTTCCATGACCCCTAGGGGCCCTTCAGAGTTACTGCAAGGGAGGGCCACCAGTTAAATATGCTACACAATATGCAGTAAGGGTCCCTACTCTGTTCCAATGTGACCACAAAGTGACGTCACCCATAGGTTTCTGAAGCGTTGTTATGAAGATGAAAATATGCGACGCTGGACACGACCATGTTATCTATACTGCTTCTTCCATCTCCCAGCTAATCTAAATATGGGCAAAGATGTATATCATCAGCGGACCAAGCTGCCGTGCTGTTAACCATGCGCAAATTCGAGCCTCAATATAATCTGAACAGGTGAGTTCTATTAAAATTTGTCATGAATGGTGAAATTAGCTATAGAGGCCAAAACTGTTTTTGTACCAGGCTGTAAACATGTTTATTTCTGCTGTGAAATTTGGCATTTTAATATGGCCGCTGGACTGACTCACTTCTGCAGCCAGTGGCCGCTCCAGGAATTACAGTTTTTAGCACTTCCACATTGGTTTCATTTCCCAGCACTGGAGGTTGCTGCTTGGTTAGACCATGACAGTCAGAATCGAATCAATGCAAAACACAGCAACAATAAAATAACCAGCAGCCATATTGCACACAAACAGACTGAACAGATTTCAGACATCCACTGATGTGTTGGCATGAGCATAAGATACTTACCTTTGTAAAGTGAATCAGAGACCCTCCTGTTTATCAACAGGCTTTCAGCTTTAGGCTAATAGCTGATCAGGCAACATTCAAGGATGGGGGTCTCAGCTGCAGCATGTAGTGGAACTACACAGGATATTTTTCTGTACAAAATCATCCTGGAAGGACATCAGTTCTTTACAAAATGCTGGTGGCAGTGCGTGTTTGTAACAGAGTTTGCAGATTGCAGCAACACAAGGCAGAAGAAAACAGTAGGCACAGTCCAGCTGGTTTAAAGAGACTGCCTGAATATACAGTATGTTGTATCAAGTACAGTCACATGTAACAGCACACAACCACTGTCTGCCCGAAGTTAGCTATGACACAATTAAGTTTATGTAAAAAATATTTTTAAAAGAGTGCTGTTAAACCAGAAAAGCCTCAATTTTGACAATTACTTACATTACTGATATATTGACAAGCCATTAGAGGTGAATTTTTTACTCAGTAACTGTCATTTTTCACTGAAATGATGACGAACTGTCCGTCAAATTTAATCAGCTGTATCTAGTGAATATTAATCATATTCCTAGTGATGATGTTAGCCTAATTCCACAAATTAGCCAAAACGCAGACCGTTAGCAGCTAACTTGACTTCACTCGAGTGTAAATGGCTGATATTTAGAGGATGGTAGAATATACCGCCTAGAATAAACAGAATGATAATATAAGTTAACATTCCCAGTCAGTGTCGCTGTTTACAGTGGAGAGCTGTGAGTATCTCCAAGTGCAGTAGGCCAATGTACAATAGAGCCAATCAGGCCTCTGAGCACACAATACTGAGGCTGCCCTTCTTAAAGTCAAGAATGACTTTCGTCTGGCCGCTGACACTGGATGATGTTCAGCTGTAATCCTCTTAGCCCAGAGTGCAGGTTTCAACTCTGCACCGCTCCATTTTGATCGGCTGCTTCAGAAACCGTCTGTAAGATTACTTACATGGCTGGGCCAAATATTTTCATGCATATGTTACATCATCAGTTTTCTGCAGTGTCTGTGGCTTTTGAAACAGAGATTTCATCAGATCACACACTGTAGTCGAGTGTAAGAGTACAGACTGACATGGTTATATTTAATCTGCTTTCAGTCAGAAGAATGTCAGAGCGTAGTTTGAGACATTCACTGTGAAAAGGCTGCTGAAAACTGTAAAAGTGTATACAGTATGTTTACTATATTTTTATTTACAGTATTATTACTGTGTTTTAATTTACATTATTCTTCCTGTATTTGATTTATTATGTTATGACTGCATTTTCAATTACTGTACTGTATGTTAAATTACAGTATGAGTACAGTTTTTCTATTACAGCATTATCACAGATTTTCTATTATTACTGTATTTGAAATGACAGCATTATTATGCATTCACAGTATCATTCACAAATGTGAAATACATGTACTGTAATCACACGTTTTATTTGCAATATGTTCTGTAAAGCTTTTTTTTTTTTTTTTTACAGTTTACAATTTTTAAAATTACAATTATGCATGAACATACCTCAGTGACTACAGCCCTTTTATCATTTAGTCATAGTATTCATTTTGAACAAATTCATTCAGTTCAAACAAAGAGGTTTCCACAGATGTATTATTTCAGGAACTTGGAGCAGCAGTGGAGCAGTCCTTAGGAGTTTATATTCTCAGGAATGCTTTCAATTAAGTGCTTCTCCCTTTCCCTTATTAATTAAAGTCTAAGGATTTGGAAAATTTATACCACATAGAGAGAGAGCGACACAGAGAGAACAATGACATAAGAGTAGGTGGCTGGTGCGTTGAGCTTTTCGTGAGTGTGAGTGTGCACGTTCTTAGTGCGAGTGTAATGGCAGGCAAAAATGTCAGCAGGAGGGAGGAGGCAGGGCAGCAGCAGGACTCAGAAAAAACAAGAGAAACAAAAGAGCTTCTTGTTGTTCTCGGCCTCATCTTCTTCTCCTCTTCATAACCTCATCCTGTTTATCAGACTTCTGTTGCAGATTCCCTGATCCATCATGGTTTAATCCGCTTTTTATGAGGCTACCTGTAAACCTGGTGTGTCTACAACACCTTAAACTGTGTGTGTGTGTGTGTGGCAGGGGGCTGATTGCAAGAAAAAAAGCAGTGTTTATTTGGTTATCGTCAATTCCGTCGTCACAAGACTACTCAGTGCGTCCTTAGAGACTGGGGCTGATGTAGCATTCATGTAATTCCTAAAGACAGGAATAATACCGTCAACATGTTGCTAATCCTTTGCTAGAATGGTTGCCACGGTATTTATCATCATTACAGATAAGAATTTCATTCGGGGGGCTGCTCTTTTAGACCGGCAGAAAATAGTTTCAGGACTAGTGAATGTAAGCAAGCGTAACAGAAGTAATCCAGGAGATCATCAGCGGCTCTCGTCTGTATAAAAAATATATGTATCCAGTATATCGTATATACAGTATATCTCCTGTGTACAACCAATTCTGTGTGCAACATCTGCAAGAGATTTTTTTTCTCATTTTCTATGTCTTTATTGAAGCAGGGACAAGACAAGCAGGTATGTACTGTTTACAGTTCAGGTTCAGGCAACTCTTGCAGGTATTTGAATTCCCAAGTGACCAACGGTACAAAATAAAGTAGAATACAAAAGCTCCCACAGATGATTTCAGCTTCTTCTGTGCATTCTTCCAGGTAGAGTGAGTAGGCCAGTGTTGCAGTCATTTATGAACCCACAGAGTTTTATTGTCAGGTTGAAATTGGGGTCAATTTGCATAAAGTGGTGCATATTTAGATACCTTAATTTGATGGAAATATTCTAGATGATGCAGCCATAAAAATGCGGAGTTTGAATATTTCACTCAAGTGTAGAGCTTATACAGCTTCAATGAAGATGCAGCTGATGCAAAATCTATATGTTATTATCAGGTAGTGTGGAATAAGATATTCGTTTGTGTGTGTACGGGTGAATAAAAAGTATTAGTTGTTTAATTTTTCTCTAAGAAGGACTTCTTTTGTGCAAATTATGATCTATTTGTGTCAGGAGCAAAGGTGAACCGTGGAAGTAGCGAAACCTCATCAGCAGTGTCTGTACCTTTGACATTGTCCACTGTTTACATCCCATTTTTTTCAACAAACAATTGCCTTGGCTTTATTTCAGCCATGACCACAATCTTTTCCTTAACCAAATACTTTTATGCCTAAACCACCCCGAAACCACAACAGTGTCATACTGTCTGTTTGACATTTGACTTCCCTGTCCTTTCGGCAACAAGTTCACCACCACAGCTATCTCCTAAATATCCCAATGAGTCCATTTGTGTCCATTCATGAAGGACCAAAGAGTCCTCAAAGTTGCATGATTATATAATAGTAGTAATAAGTAATAGAAAACATTTCAATCTAGAAATATAGATAGATATAGATCCTTATAAATTGTTGTCCTTTGGAGTTAGTATTTCCCGAAAAGCAGAGTAAGCCTTAAGGAGGTAAATGCACTTAATGGAGCACACCTCTTGTATAAATCCACCTTTATCACATAATGGGAGGTAGAGATTGTTCAACAGTCATATGATTGACAGTTCATCCTTGACCTTGCATGACAAAATAATCTCTCTCTTAAGATTATTTAGATGTTTCATGATTTCTCCAAATGGTTATTGGATCGAGAGCTGAGATTATTTTTTTCACATTCACATGAATTGTTTCTGTGAGGGTGATTAATAGGAAGAATTTGACAAAGAATGTTGTTCTATTGATATGAACATAACACCTGGAAATGCTTATATGAGTCATTTGAAATGACTCACAGAGGGCCGACATCTGCACAATAAAATCACTGCGTCAAAATTGGCCAAATAATTTTATCAAAAGATGCAATAATGAGTTGACTTTACCCAGAACCAATGGATTGTTTTGACCCAGATTGTTAGGATTAGCCACTTTATTAGTATTAACATCAATAACAAATAGTGACATCCATCCATTATCTGTAACCACTTATCCTCATCAGGGTCGCGGCTGGAGTCTATCCCAGCTGACTTTGGGCGAGAGGTGGTACACCCTGGACAAGTCACCAGTTCATCACTGGGCACATAGAGACAAACAACCATTCACACCTACAGACAATTTAGAGTCACCAATTAACCTGTTAAGTGCATGTCTTTGGACTCTGGGACAAAGCGGGAGTACAGAGTGTGACCTGTCAGTTTCAAAAGAGACAACTAGAACTACGATATTTTACTTTGGGCAACTAACCAATAAGTTTAACCAATAACCAATACTTTGTTTGGAGTTTGATTTGGTAGGCTTCATTTTTAAAACATTTAAAAGTATTGTAATAATATTTAAATTGTAGGTACATCAAATCGATCAAGCCTGAAATCAAGTTGGATGACCTACAATTTTCTGATGTTAAATTAAGACCAAACTGAAGTTCTTGTAATTGGACCCAAACACCTCAGAAATTCTCTCTAGAGACTTAGTTACTTTAGACGGGATCACCCTGGCCTCCAGCTCCACCGTAAAGAATCTTGGAGTTGTTTTTGATCAGGATTTGTCCTTTAACGTCCAGATAAAACAAATTTCGAGGACTGCATTTTTCCACTTACGTAACATCGACAAAATCAGACGCATCGTGTCTCAAGCGGGTACAGAAAAACTAGTCCACGCATTTATTACTTCTAGCCTGAACTCTTTGCTATCAGGTTGCTCCAATAAGTCTCTTAGGACTTTGCAGCTAATTCAGAATGCTGCTGCACGTGTTCTGACAGGAACCAAGATCAGAGATCACATCTCTCCCATTCTGGCTTCCTTGCATTGGCTACCTGTTAAATCTAGAATAGAATTTAAAATTCTTCTCCTTACTTACAAAGCTCTTCATGGTCAGGCACCATCATATCTAAAAGAGCTCATAGTACCTTACTACCCCTCTAGAACACTGCGCTCTCAGAATGCTGGGTTCTTTGTGGTTCCTATAGTTTCCAAAAGTAGATTGGGAGCCAGAGCTTTCAGCTATCAGGCTCCTCTTCTGTGGAACAAACTACCATTCTGGGTTCGGGAGGCAGACACGATCAACACCTTTAAGATTAGACTTAAGACTTTTCTTTCTGATAGCGCGTAACCCTTAGTTATGCTGCCATAGGATTGGACTGCCAGGGACTCTCTCTCTCTCTCTCTCTCTCTCTCTCTCTCTCTGTCTGTCTCTTTCAGGGTTATGCCAAGTCAGGCACGGTATTGGTTGAAGATGCAGTCACATCTCCCTTTACTGAAAACTCTGTCTCTCTCTGTCTCTCTCTCTCCTTCCCTCCATCACCATTACCACCAACATCTGTAAACATACATGTCTCATTAATGCATGTTAATGCATGTTACTAACTAAACTTCTTCCCTGGAGTTTCTGTGCTCTCCAGCAGGTTCTCATGGATTGTGGCTGCTGCTGTGGTCCTGCATGACGTCCACTACATATATTATTACTGTCATTATTGCTACCATATCTCCATTACAGTTTATAGTTAGTTAATGATTTGCTGCTGCTGTGCATCTGTGTCTCTCTATCTCTATCACAGGTTCCACTGCTACTGTAATCATTTTATCATTCATTGTAATTCATTGTCATTGTATCATTCATTGTAATTGTACAATATGTCTCTGTTGATTTGTTCTGTACACGTGACATCTATTGCACGTCTGTCCGTCCTGGGAGAGGGATCCCTCCTCTGTGGCTCTTCCTGAGGTTTCTTCCACCTTTTTTCCCTGTTAAAAGGGTTTTTTGTGGGCAGGTTTTTCCTCTGTACAGATTGTAAAGCCCTCAGAGGCAAATGTACTTTGTGACTTTGGGCTATGCAAATAAAATGATGATGATTTGATTTGATTTGATCAAATATTTCCATACACAAACTATTGAATCAGTTTGAATTGAATCAGTTCGGCCCGGTTTAAATTGGTTTGTGTGTAGTGTTGGTTTAGTCATAATTTGCCTTCCTATTTGTGACAATCTTTTATGCAATAACTGCCCCCTGACTGTGTGGTTATGGTTATGGTTATGGGTAAGGGTTATAATAAAGCTGAACCTAAATTCAACCTGAGTTCAAACAGGCATGTTATGAGGAGGAGGACCGGGGAGCCCTGTGTACTGTCCTGTGTCCCTGCTACTAACATGTAGGCAATGCTGCTCACATGAGTTTGAATGTGGCTCATGTTTAGCTATTATAACGTGCCTCAACTTTATTTATTTGATGCAAAAGACTGGCTGAATTCTGCAGAAATGGAAGGAATCTATCCATAAGTTGCTGGTTCATGATAAACACAGTGAAATGCTCATATTCTCTGCTAAAAACTCCCTGAAGAAAGCAATTCAATACTCATTGTCACTCACTGTTTCTCTCTAAAGCTTTTCTCAGCTCCCCGTACGAGAGCCCATTAATATCTGAAGGAAAATGACAGAATTGAAATCTTTTTATTGTTTGTTTATTTATTTATTTTTACCGGACAGAAAAGCTGTCAGCAGATTATGTGGGAGGACAGCGAGTTGACAAGATTTGTCACATTTCACTCTCTTCCTCCCTCCTGCTCTCACACATAGACACACACACACACATTCAAACACATCAGCAGGAAAGCCCATCAACCTCACAGGCTCTAACCAAATAAATAAGAAAGCCATAAAGAAGGACATCGGGATAAACACGTCGATTTAAATGTATTACACTCTATTTGCCTCTCTTTCTCCGCTAATCATCCCTGCCTTACTCTCTGCTTTTTGTTTCCTCCATCAAACTCTCTCAGCTCCTCATTTTCTCCATCATTCTGCCTATTTTTGTCTCACTCACCCACTCTCTAACTCTGTCACCTCTCCTTATGTCTCACATCTCAGTCTCCCCCCCTCCGTCTCTCCATTCCTGCCAGATGCCTATGATTCACATTCGAAGTGTTTATACCTCCTGCTGTTCCTCTCTTTCCTCCCACCCTGACACTCTTACCTCACCCTCACGCTTTCCCCGTCTCTTTCGCCTCTGTTTCTCTCTGTCTCCCTCATTCCTTTACTCTCCTCATTTCTTCTTCTTCTCCCACTGTTTTTCTCCCTCCTCCGGTGCCTCTTAGATAACTGTCTTCACTGCTGACACTTTCATCACTGGAAGACCAATAGAACTGGAGGAGGGTGCAACACCCATCCATGTCACCCTGTCCCTCCTTATTCATTCCTCTGTGTGGATTCCTCCCATCTTTTCTTCTGTAGCAGCTTTCTGAGATCCATCACTTCCTCCATCCTTGTCAAGGAAATCAGCTCCACCCCCTGCTTGTTACTCTGGATGACTTTTTCTATCTTCTCCTGTGACAAAGTTGTTCCTCTCATGATGGCCTCAGTACAAGGCTCTCAAGTTATTATATACTGTATAGGGTTCTGTAGACCAAAACAAACAGTAGTAGTATAGTTCCCCTTTTCAACACACAGTGCAATAACATGAGAGATTTTGAGGATGAATGAAGTGTTTGGCTATAATCTTGCAGCATTTTGAATGTCTGACTAAGTGGCAACCTCCATCGCTGGGAAATTAAGCCAATGCTGAAGTATCAAAAACTGTAATTCCTTAAACGTCCACTTGAGGCTGGCTACAGAACATTTCAACCTCCATAAGTCCCCATGTTAAAATGTCCAACTTCACAGCAGAAATAAACATGTTTACAGCCTGGTACTAAAAATAGTTTTGGTCTCTATAGCTAATTTCCCCGTTCATGACAACTGTACTGAGGGTGAATTTATATACAACTCACCTGTTCAAATGATATTAAGGCTTAAAGTTATGCAGGATTAACAAGTAGGTGCAATTACAGATGGCTTGTATGAGAACCCAGGCGTCATACGGCTCACCTCAGGTCAGCTGATGATCCACATCTATACCGATATTTAGATTAGCCGGGAGGCGGAAGAAGCAGGACAGCCAACATGGCGGCGGCCAGCGCTGCATATTCTGAGCTTCAGAAACCTGTGGGTTACGTCATACATGTGCTGTCTATTCTTTTTACTGTCATTGTTTCTAACCTGTAATTGTGTCTTTGGCTTCATGGCTAACAGTGAGAGCTAAAAAATGTGGTTAAGGTAATAATCTTGAAAATGTCTTCCGAACCTGAGGCTGCTTTTCAGGCAGTTAATGAGCTTCTAGTGACCTTTTCTGAAAACAAACAGGAAACAAACTTAAGTGAAAAAGTTCTGAAATCTGAAATTCGCATTGTGAATGAAGTGAACTATTAGTTTAAACTCATACTCGTAAGCATCTCAGGTCCAAACCACAAACATGGGCCCATAATATTCTGCTATTCTATTATGTAGTTGTCTATGTTTAAAGCTGCTGTATGTTGTTCATCATTACAACATCCCACAATGAGTTATCATCCTGCCCTTCCCATCAGCTCTGTCGAGTATTGGTTGTTTTGGTTTTGCAGTGAAAAAGCTGTTTTGGTTAACTACCGCAGCTCTCCTGAGTGTTGCTTCCAGGTGTAGCAGACAGCTGTTGTCAGGAGCTAAAAATCCACTGTACATTATGCACTACCTGCTCAGCACCAAAAGACAGATATAATTCATGACTAGCTGGTCAATGCAGTGGAGCATTCAGCAGCTAAAGAGCCAGATATTTTCATTCAGGAGTTGGTAGAGACCAAAAACTGAGCTAAAAGAGGGTGAACAGTAAACAATGAACAGATTTACAGAGTGATATCTGCTGGATCTGTAAATAAGCAAGACCTTCACCATGTCAACTTGACGCAGTGTGTAGGATTTCGTAGCATCTAGCAGCGTAGTTTCTGATTGCAATCACCAACCACCAAAAGATCAGAGTTTTGAAGGTCTAGTCAAAAAACAAACAAACAAAAATCCTGTGGTTTATGCAAATGAACATGTCTGTGTGTTCCATGTGTGAATAATCAGGGTAATTGTGGGGTAGATGTAAACGTAAACCAGGGGCCTGCCCCAAGGCACACAGGCACAACAGAGGACATGACCCAAAGTGCAGAACCCATCAGAAGTCTTGCCGGTGGGCAAACCCAACACCAGGAGGGGGTTTATCTTGGGCAAGAGTCAACATTATTTTGCTGATTTTGATTTTTTAATTTTTCTAATCAGATTTATTTATTTTTTTATTTTTCGTTTGCACATTCCCTTTGATTGTGGTTTCAGTATTATAGGTTGTGGATCTGGAGAACACCCGCATCCATTTGTTGCACAGCAGGGAGGCCCCTACCAGTGGCAAGTGGTGGTTAGAGGGTTGTTACGGGACTAATTTGAAATGCGTGATTGAGTATGTGACCAAAGATACGGGGCTGTAACCAGAGGGAAGAGATCCGTCCTTACCCACTTACCTTTGTTTTCAGTTTCGGCTTCCATCTTAAAGAGAAGTGGATTCATTGTCTGCAGGGTGTTCAGCAGGGAATCCATCTGGTCCTGATGCCTTGTGTGAGGGCGTTGTCTAATTCATCAAACGTTAAAGGCAGACAGCAGATTATCTAGAAATGATTGAATAGTTGATGGTTGGGATTATTTCCATGCAAATATAGATTACTATAAAATGTTTGAATTGTATTGTTTATGGCTTGAGGAGATTGTGTATAATTCTCTGCTGAAGTCCTTATTGTTGGTATGAGTGATTTCTCTTTGTTATGCTGAAGTAGATTTGCTAGAAATTTGCTCGATTTATTATTCTGTTTTTAATTGTTGTAGCTCAGCTGTTGGAGAGAAATTCAGTTTTTTTGTAAATATATAATTTAGTTGAAATTTGTGGTTTGTTATTCATGCCTTGTGTGCGTTCTGGGATTGTTTGCGTTATATGTTAATCATTTTATTTTGTTTGAGGTTATTTTCTAGTTTTTCAGTCTTTTGTTCAATTGTTCTTATGAGAGGAAAATGATAGCATTTTCCCTCTGATTACCACCTTACCTTTTCCAGCATGTAGGAGAGGTATTTGGAGAATCGTTCATTTCCAGGAAAGATGCCCACTCCTCCTTAATAAAGGTGTCAGACTGATGATCTTTAAGTATCAAATCACCATGTGGGACCGAAAGTAATGTCTTCAGTCTTCAGTGTTACAGGTGCATGATTGCTAATTATGATTAGCTCGACAGAAAAAGGTCAGTTTGAGGAGAAAAGTAAGAGTATTCTCTTGTAGTTGGGTTTTAAGCCTCCAGCTATCATCAATACCAAAGTCATCCGTGTATTCTTTTATTACTGTTGAGGATCTAGAAATTCTTGAATTGGCTGATTATGATGATCTGTCAATTAATGGATTAAGTAAAGTTTAGAAATCACCTCTGATTATGATTATTGCGTTAGTGCTGTGGTTCTCTTGTCTTGACTTCAGTACTGCCTGTTAGGATTTGTTGTTTAGGTGAGAGCAAGTGAGAGAGCCCAAAGTGCTTTAACAGTCTTGTGCTTGAGAGTGCTGATGGACTTCTTTAGTAGGACTTTTTTTTTTTTATTGCTGAAGGAGGATTATGCTCTACCGCTCAGAGTAGAAAATGATCGTTAATTCCAAATTTTGTCGCTTTAGTTCCTCTGCCTTGCTTTTAATGAGTTCTTTGTGTTTGTGGTGTTCCAGTTTCGCGATAATGGGTTGGGGGCCTGTGAACATGATGAAAAGTTATGTTGGTGGTATCTGAGGGAAATTTGAGCTGGAAGTGCATGAAGATTTTGAACAGAGCTTCTGGGACATCGTATGCCTGAGAATATTGGGTTGGGTCGCGTATGCAAAAGACTTAGACAGATCAAAAGACTTATTTTTGTGCAGAATTTTTTAAAATTCATTTAGACACGTCTAAGCTACATTGTCTTTTATTTGGGTGTAAAAGCGTAAGGAGCAGATCAAAATTTCAGTTGATGGACTGTAGAACACTGATCTCAATTTTGTGTGTGAGCAGATCGTCATGTCTGTGGCAGAGTGGATTTTTCCTTTTGGCTGGGGTCATTTTGTCATCAGAGGGGTTGGCTGGAGTGGCTGTGGGGGCATCTGACATGATGCACGGTCAGTTAGATTTTCCAGGTCCATTATATAATCCACTTTGATCAGGTCCAGGTGTGTGGCTTTGGTGTGTCAGTGATTTTCAGTCCTTTGATGAACCTCCTCGCATTGTCTTGCAATGCTTCTGCTCCCCTTCTCCTTCTTATTGTCAAGGAGAAACCAGGGTGGCTGCAAACCGCTAGAAAAATGTAAAATGCTCTATACATCCAGTGTTTAGTTTGTCTACTCTGGGCTACTGTACAAACATGGTGGTGCAAAATGGTGGATTTTGCAGTGCCTGTAGCGATAGAAGAATCTTCTAATGTAACAAAAACACAACGATTGTTCTTTTCAGATTGTTTTGCATATTATTTTACATGTCTTCCATATTCTATAAATAGAACCCCCTAATTCTGACACACTGGACCTTTAATGGTGATAATATGTCAGTGTCTGCTGCTACCAAGTGGCCAAAATCAAAAAATCAGTAGATTCAGGTTTAAGCTCACTTTTTCTTTTTCAAAATGTCTCAAAACAGGCAACAAACAGGATGAAGCCATCTTCTATGATTTGTGGTCTCTCGTGTGCACTAACTTGTCTTGTATCCCTTGAAAACTCCCTTGATTTATTACCTCTGCACATATGAACAGATGTTGAGTAAGCTGCTGGGCTGCATGTTTGGGCACTTACTGTATGCATCACTGAATTTCAGGAGTCTCAGGTGGAAAAAACGTTTCTATGGTTGTATTTTTAGATTATTTTGTTGTTATTTTGTTTTGGGTTTTTTTATTATGTGATGGTCTACATAGTGTCATCAGTTTATTTAACCATATTTTTCACCCTGTTGAAAACCCTGTAGGAAACCAGTCTGCACTCTAAAGCATGAATATGCCCTAAATGAAGACATTTAAACTCTTCTCCTTGCTCAGGATTATATGAACAGTGTTTGTTTTCTGAGTAAGAATAGTTGTTCTCACTAACAGTCTTTGTTGTTCGAGCACTTCAGCCTGATGTAATATTTGGCGTCCATGCAGGCAACATATTAAAGCATCCAATAAGCACATCCAGCTTCTCCACCACCGCTTCATGCTATGTGACCGCCGCATAGCTGTGGTTCAAAATTTAAACGAGAGCTCAGAGAAACACAATGCGTTTCGCTTTTTCACACAGTTTCCTTCAATTCACAGCGAGCCAGCTTAAGTCACACATGCAAACACACACTTGGGTGACTCAGACAGTGTGCTCTGGTGATACCAGATTGGGGGGTTTACAGCAGGCAAATACAGCTGGCCATGCTTGCACACCGCGCTAAACCATTTGTTCTAGAAGCACACATGTCAATGCTCAAGACACACAAAAATAAACAACCACAAATGCCCACATGCAAGTCGTGAAGGTGTTTACTTAGCAAGGTCTGTGAAAAAAAATCCATCCAGTCATGATCACTTATGCAGCATTTCTCAGCTGAATTGCAATCATTGTCAAAAGTGATGTTTTTCGTCTCATGTGAGTAAAGAACTGTTAATATAGTGCAGTAAACTGAGATGACATTTATCATATTCTCATGAAGCCCATGAAGCCTTTTTATGATTTCACTATATTATTTTATGTAATCACCAACTTCAATATCATTTTATCTGCTTAGATTAAAATAGTGCTGATCTAATAAGGCTCCAGACTGTTCCCATATGCTGACTGCTGAACCATGTGCATGTTCTCTCTCTCTCTCTCTCTCTCTCTCTCTCATGCAGGCGTTCAGTATCTTCAGATCAGCATTTTCAACAAAGACTCCTCTATTTTTAGCTTAAGACACAACTGACAGAAAACTGACCCAAGTTTTTCTTTCACATAACAAAACATCGTCCATTTGCGAGTCGAGCAGAGTCATGCTGTGTGAAGTGAAACTCCATCTGGCTCCATCTTCAGTCCTCGTTATTTCTGCCTGCCCACTGGCCCAGCACCACACAGGCAGCTATTTACTGATGACAACTAACTTACTCCACAGGCCGGGGGAACTTTTGCTCATGTTTTCTCTCAGGACTTCTGGGGTAGCAGGCACACATACACACACACACATATAGATATAAACATGCCTCTCAGGTATTACTCTTTAGGTTATACACCCATACACACAGACATACACACACACATTATCTCTGGTGAATTGTCCCAGACAGATAGTCCTGCTCCCTCATAAATGCTAACCTACATTGTATATGTGTCCTAGTTCTGCCTGGTGGTCTGCATAACCCCTCTATCTTATGAACGTGAACACACACACACACACACACACACACACACACAGACACACAAAGAACCTCTTGATCATTGTTCTTTTGGCTATAAGTGGGTAACCTAATGAGTCGTCTGAGCCCGTTTTTAGCAGAAATACTACAGTACTACATATCTAAGAAGATATTTCACAGATGAAAAGCAAACAACTCTGGCTCTGTTGGACTCCACAATAAGAGAAATACATCAGCCTTTTATCACCTTAAGAATAAATCAAGAATTTAAGAATGTATGTCTCAGCAGGATTTAGAAAAACTTGTCCGCATTTATCTTCAGAAGGTCGACTACTCTGATGGTGTGTTCACGGGTCTCTCTGAAAAGTCACAGTTTCGCTTCAGTTCTCAGATCTGTAAACTGGCTGCATTAAAATGGAAGAATTGATTTCAACATATATTTCTGACCTGCTGCTGCTATGTTAAGAAAGTCCAGATCACATGGGACAATTTTGATTACTGTCGTCAGAGTCAGAACTAGACATGGGGAGAAGCAGAATTTAGTGTCTATGCACCAAATATCTGGGAAAAAATCCCAGAAAACTCTTCTCTGTTCTTTTAAACTGAAGTTTAAAACTTTTCATTTGACTCTGCACTCTATATTTGGGACTAGTCATTTATGTCCTACACTGTTTTAAACTGTTTTGTTTTTATTTTTTGCACCCATGACAATGTGAGTTTTGTATTGCAATGATAAATTGTCACCAATGAGTCCAGCCAAGAGTTTTATGAAACGTATTTAAAACTAAGAGTGTGAGATGTGTATGCAAACAGGGACATGAGTTCCTCTAAAAACATGATCTGTAAAATATTAACAATATGCTATTTTTCTGTATTTTCATTATCATCGATCACGCATTCACTTCTCATTCTATTCTTGCCATCACCTTCGAAATGTGGCGGCAGTAAACTGATTGTGCTCATCTGTATGTGATGGAGAACTTTAACTCAATCCCTTGTAGGCAGCCTGGTGTGCTCTGTTTCTGATTTAATGCTCATACATTTGTGTGTTTATGCCTATGCATGACAAACTGCAGAATACAGTACAGCACACTGATACTGTGCCCTGCTTTAGTTGGCCATGTTGGATCATGCTGTGATGTATGGTAGTTTACTTTGCACACTGATTTTAACTTATGGCCTTTGAGTAGAGAATGGATATCACAGCGTACTACCATATAAACACAGTGGTCCAGTCTCCCACCCTGCAGCCTTGGATCAAGAGGAGCTCCACATGGGTGAGTAAATTACCGTGCTAGCAAAAGATAGATTCTAATATGGATGTTGATACGATAGAAAATAGTTCCCACCTCAGTTGATTGTTGATTTGATAAATGAGGAGCATAGTCAGCAAGAAATGAGGCTTAATCCCCAAATTAATTAATTGTGTGCAGATTATTCTCAGGTAAAGACAATTAGGGGACTTTGGCAACATTTCATCTCAAGAATCAGAACCTGAGAATAAAGAGCCATGAGGAGTGTAAACGCTGTCCTAAATGACAGATGAAATCCTGCTAATGACACTTTTCCATCTATATCACAACAACAAGAGGACAAACTGTTGTGGATTTATTAACCAAAAAGAGAAAGTTACCAGACTTGACCAGACAGAATATGAAGTTAGAGTGGTTTTATTATTCTCAAGTTAACTACAAGATAATCTACAATATTTCAGTTTCTTTTTCGATCCCGGCTCCCCCAGTCTGCATGTCAGGCAAGATACTGAACCCTAAATTGCTCCTCCCTGCTCCCAGCTCCCTGCTGCACCATTGGTGTGTGAATTAGTTAGAATTAGGTGTGATTAGCTCCCTGAAACTGATGACACCTTGCATGGCCAATGCCATCAGTGTGTGTGAATGACATATGTAGTGTTAAATGCCTTGAGTGGTCAGAAGACTAGAAAGGCGCTATATAAATACAGTCCGTGTACCATTATGTGTGCTCTGTTGAAACTTATTAGTAAATCAGAAGGCTAATAGAAAACAAAATGATGACTGCTAATTGCTATTGGGGTAATTTTGTGAAAATAAAACAGGATTTTTCAAGTCAGAAAGGGAAACATCAGGAAATGAGAAGAATTTAACAATATCAGTGCAAGTCAAAGATCCTCGGTGTGCAGTTAAGAGCTGGTATTCTTCCTCGAGCCATTAAGGTTGAGCAATTATTGTTAACCGACTGTGTGAGCTGAGTGATTTTTGGTGAAGTGAGAAGGGGGTCCCATTTCCTTTTGTACTGTACAAATTAGGATCATTTTGAGAGTTAATTTTCTAATGTGCTGATAAAACCTGAAATACTGTGGCAGGTGGATGAGTGAAATTCAGACTGGCTGTTTAATTTTGATGTATCCAAGATTAGAGTTAAAGCCTGAAAAAGAAGCAAGCTGAACTATTTAATTAGTATGTATTCCATGTTGTATTGTGTTGTAGACAATGGGGTTCTGAAAAGTGTAAAAGATGCAAGCTGTGTGCAGTTTTGGACGTTGTCATGCCAAACAAATGTTATTAATAACAGCAAATATACAGGCTCTAATATAGAGGCTGCTTCATTTACTGCTTCACTTTATTCTCCACCTGTCTCCACTCTTTATCGTAGCCCTAACCCTTATTCTAACGGCATACTCAACCCTCAGATCAATTGTAATCCAGACACTGAATAACCTAACCACTCTGAGTATCACCTGGAAATCAGGACTCTTCATAATCACTTGATGTTAAGTGTGAGTATCAGCACTGGACTATCCGAAAGTGTCCACAGAGGACTGAAATTCAGCTGTTTGCTGATTGGTTCATTTTAGATTCTAAATTATTGTTACAATCCTACAAACTGAGGGTTTTTCCGTGCAGTGCTGTACCACTTCTTATGACTGCTACAGTACAAACTGCTGTGTCTCAGTCCTTACCTCTCTGTAGCAGAAGGAGGCGTGTCACTCATTGAAGCATCCTACTCACAACATGTTGCCTTCTGAGTCAGTGCAATTGGAAACGTGACAGCCATAAATTAGCTCATCATTTAGCATCAAATATCACCTTATTACAGTATGAGCCTGCTCCTGAAAGCAGCACACGTGTATAGTATTTCCTCTCTGGCTCGCTTGTTCTCCGACTGTGGTCTAAGGGACTGAAGGAACGAGCAATATCCTTTGCGAACGATGTCATCCTGCAGTCTTAAGACAACACAATAAGTCACTATTCCCATGAACACCGTCACTACAAGCCTATCCATAATGAAATATGGTATTATTCCTCTGCGAGACACCTCTTTCAGCTTGCCTTCCACAGTGTGATAACCTTCTCTCCAATTATGACCGTGCTCCAGAAACACACTATGAGAAGAGAGTTCTTTGTGTTAAAGTAATCTACTGTGACTCATGAGCGGGGAAAAGAGAACGGCTGTATTTTAACAGAAAAGACAGACAGAGCCAGAAATGAAAAGAGAAAGGACAGAAAACTCAGCCATGAATGATCTCAACATTTCATTGGTTTCTAATTGAAATGAAATGCCTGATTAGGTCCAAGTCATTAGCAGAAGGTTCAAGATAAATGAGAAGGCAAAGGATTGAGGAGAGAGTCATTCTAATTAGACTGAAGACAGAATGACCAGAGAGAGGTTGTGTTATTACAAAGAAGGGTCCCCATTAAAAAGGGGGAAACAAGATGCCACAGACTTGAAAAGGGGGAAATGCCTCCATTAAAGCACATTCACATGCACACTTTCTTCTTTTCAGTATCAATTTTAATACCCCATTTTTCTGGAGCAAATATCCTCACAATAAAAAGTGTTTCAGTTTAGCTGTGTGGCTCTGCACTTGTGATGTGAGCAAGCTTGACACGGACTCTGACACTGCCCCCAGCAGGGCCTGAGATACACAACGTTTGATGAACATAAACACATATTAAAAGAAGCATTCACATTTTACAGCTAAATGCTGATAAAGGAGGAGGCTGGTTTCTAAAAGCAGGCAGTAGTGTAACAGCAAGGACGCAGAGCTATTGAGACCACCTATTGAGAGAAAGATAAATTGTGGATGTGCATGTATGGAACACATGACTACAAAATGACTCCCTGTCAGCCTGAACTACAGCGAGGCTCCACTGACGATTGTTGGAAAAGCTGACAAAGTGGGAAGCTAAGAAGCCAAATGCATTTTTCTTAGAGGGGATATCACAGTCCTACAGCTTGTTTCTGTTCACACTGGACTCAACCACTTTTTCATGCCCATTTTGAATATGTGCTATAAATATAACTACACATTTGTTCATTTAAAAATCCCAAATTGTGTTTTTCCACTTTCAAATCCTTGAACCTCGTAAGCATTCTGCTAGGCTGATACAGATGTCAACACCACTCCAAATAGTGCCATGCTCATTGGCTAAACACAGGTCAGAACTATTACAAGTGTAAGGTTTAGAAGTTAAGTTAATTCATATTTGACAGTTGTAAAGCTCAGAAGTTAATATAATTTATATTTGAGTTAATTCACTAAAAACGCATTTACAATGGTTACAACATTTACATATTTATGTTACATATTTAAATATTTACAACTGCATCTTCAAGACAGTTAGGATATTCTCTTGAATATGCCTCTCTCACGTTTACCTCAGTCTAAGTCCTAGCTTCTGATTGGGTAGTTCAGTCACGTGAAAAGTCCCAACAGGGAAGTGACGATGTTAAGAAGTGTGGAATCGAGAAAATGATCTTATCATCCTGCTGCTTCTTCTCATAAAGAGTGATCCAACCACCGCACATCAAACCCTCACATCACACGAGAAACCCCAAAACAAATAACAAAATATTAACTATTATAAAAAAAAAAGCTAGAACAGTTCTGATCACAAGACTCTGCTGTTTAGGGTTAATTAAACAAACTATAATTGTATTGCACATTATTAATGTCAGCATATTATAAAAGTCTGTAACACTTCCTATGAAGATCACATCTGTAGTGAATTATGGTGTATTCATAGTGAAACGCCATAAATGTGACTTAGAATGAAGGTAAAGTGTCTTATGACTTTAAACTAGTTATAAACTAGATGTTGACTGATTGGGTTTATAACACATTATGCCTACCTATAATCGCCTATATACACACATCACAATGTGTACATCACTTTACTTAGCACTATGATAACTTATGACACTGCATGGACTGTTATACTATGAGTTCTTACTACAGTTGATTGTTGACATGTGTGTGAGTATAGGTAGTCATAATGTATTACAAGCTCCATCAGTCAACCTCTAGTTCATAACTACTCAAGAACATCCATTGTGAGTATGATAGTCTATAATGCTTTATGACTGTTGATATAGTGCATCAGAAAGGATTATGTGTGTTTATGAGTGTATTAAAGGGTTATGAATGTATTATGATGCACTCTGAATGTGCTCATAGCTCATCACACATAGCCGATCATCACGTAGGTGCAGTTTTATAAAGCATCAAGAGACTAACACATTGGGATCCATGCAGACAGGTAATGAGCACTAAAGTGGTCGCAGTCTAATGGAGGTAAACTGGTGGTTAGCCTGAAAAGGTTACAGGAAATATACAGCTTCAGACATGAAGTGTACTCTCAGTCCTGCCCTGCTTGCCCACCATTGGTGAACTTCATCCTCCAACACCTGTCAAGTGTAGTCGCACCCTTAAATAAAAACATAGCAGCCTTTTATCTACACACGCTGTCATCTCCTGCCTCCAGCCAGGAATCATATCCAGACCAATCCAGACCAAGTTCCATTGTTTATTGTACTATGACAATTAATCAGCATGTGGTCACTAAACATGCATTAAATAAGGATTATGTAGGTGTAATCTACTTTACAGGCCACAGGCATTTCATCGAGTTTAGGATCAAGCCAACATGAATGATTTAAAGCCACATCCCTAAAACTTATACCAGAAAAAACAAGCACACAGTGACTACAGTGTCTCGTAGTGTCGTTGATGTCAACTTCAAATGGAGTGAGATGGTCAAATGTGCATGTCTGTCACTCACAGGTTTCCAAATGAACTTTACAGCTTGTCTGTGCTGTTCACTACCGTTCTAATCAGACAGAAAATCAAGGTTTGAAAAAGAAGTCACCATCACACACAATATATCCGTCTTTGAGTTTTGTCCTTCTATGAGATCAGTCATTTTAAACTTTACCACTAAGCTATATAACTGTCCATTAAACATGTGATTTATGGAGTAAAACGAGACATAATTTTAACATGGATGTATACATTGTGGGTATCGTTAAATGCATTGAAAACATGTTGAATCCACTTCAAACCTTATAGAACACTTGCTAAACATTTGTTGAATGTTCTTAAAGGTGCATTTTGATTAATTCATTCATTCTTTTACATTGCTTTGAGGCCACAAATTGTCAATACGTATTACTGCTCTATGAGTCTGCAGGACTGTGGATCATGCAAATCCCTGACGTGAGTACACACTGTAGCATGCGTGTGAGGCACAAATAACGTCTGTGAATTGCTCATAAAAACAACAACAGCGCAGTTAGTGGTGAAAAATGTCCACCTTTAAAGTGCCTTTACATTCAGCCAGATGTGGCTGCCACATAAAATCACTTCCTTGAAAGGATAGTCAAGTGTGTTCTCCGACAAAGCTGCGTTTCCCATTTTCCGACAATACTTTAACAGTGCGCAGGATGGAAGGGCGAGCATCAATTTTTAGGGCACAAAGAAAAGCAGCAGGTAGTGCCCAAAAACATTTGTACTGTGACAGGATGCATCCTGTCTGTGTTTTGCTCTCTCTCTCTCTCTCTGTTGTGCAAAACTTGGTGTGCACTGTTTTTTAATAATATCCTGCTTACCTCTGTTACATGCTGTAACAGGATGCAGTAACATAATTTCACAGTGATAATTAAATGTTCCTCTTCTCTCCTGCCTTCCACTCCCTAATGTGTTCTTAAAGAAGGTGTAAATGAGTTCAGCACCCTCAAACACAAAGAGCTCGATTTTCACACTGTGTGCGATGGTGACAGGTTTTTGATTGGGCTAGTCTTATTCCAGTCTTTATTTCTCTGTTTTTCATCTCTTCCTGTGTGTTTGTGTGAAATCCATGATTATATCAGCAGCCAAAGAGTTGACTTGAGGCGATGAAGATGATGATAAAAAAAAAAAGAAAAACAAAGACATAACGGAGCTGAAATAATTGCAGCATTCTGAGGGTGTGATTGATTAGTCGATGGCTCTGTGTGTGTGATTACGTATGTGAGCTCACGTGCGGCATATGAGCGTAGGTAAAATTCAAAGAATGCCTGATATAATAGCACGGGGAAGAAAACATCATTTTTACACATTAACTCCAGTCTGACAGCCTCTACTCTCCAATCCCCCGTTTAATATAAGCCTTCTCCTTTTTTTTTCTAGAAAATCTAATTTAATACAAGGTTGCTAAATTTTCAGCAATCACCACCTCCTGAGGTTCTGTGTTTGGGAATGTGGTCTGCAGCATTGTTGCTCGCTACCTCCCGCACTGATAATCTGGCTAAATAACTGAGCTTCAGACATGTGGCGCGTCTGTGATTAGCCACGTCCCTCTGGGAGAGAGATTTATGAGCTTCAAGCTGCATTGTTTCATTCTCAGTCAGATACCAGGTACTGAAAGCTCAACAGCAAGACAGACATGTTCTATTATGTTCGCCTTTTCAAACGCCTCTTTTATTATTTCTATTAATACTGCCTATGGTAACATTCAAAGGGTGTCTGAATTCTTAATTAAATGTTAATGTGTCCATTTAGCTTCAAGATCTTCCCAATAACACTTCACAGATGTACCTGTGATCAAACCAGATGCGCACACAGGAAAGAGCCTATCCAGCCCTCTTCCTCACATTCAGTATGTACTGCACACTCAATGTGTAACTTCCCATAAGGGTGTAATTACGTTTGTGGTGTAAACTGGGTAATTAGCCGTGTCTCCACTTAGCTCTCAGCTGGAGACACGGAGAGGAGCGAGCAAAGCAGCAGACAGAAACATCGCTACATCTGCTGACTCTGATTCCATAGCAGGATAATGCATTTCCTAAGTAAATCATTACAAAACACATGCTAGCATAATGAGAATTATCCATATGCTCTATACAATCACTACTGTTCCCTTTTATGTTCAGACCCGCCTCTCGTGAAGCACCCTTTGTGAGAAAACAAACAGTGCACGGGGATGTCCTTGTAGAATTCTCCCACATTAGATTCAGACAATCTTCCATCTAATATATGTGACTCGGTTAATTTAATCATAATCAGCAAATATTGTACCGGAGTCATATTTTTGAGCTTTCAACTGCATTTTACTGCTGATGAAAAGCTCAGAGCATGAGACGCAGTTAAAGCTAGCGAGCAGACCTTGAATTAAGACATTTTCAAATTTACCCTGATTAATTGAAATGAACCCTGAATAACTACAACATGAGAAACAAGAAGGCAGTGCTGGTATTCATTATTTTGAATGTGAACTAATATCATGATTATGATCATTATGGTAATCTCCTTGTCCCTTGCTGTTTTTTGAGGAATGTTTCTTTAACTTGCATGCAGTGATTGTGCATTCTTTCCAAACTTGAGATGTATAGATGATCATGTTTTGTTTGTTTTGTTTCTTGTTTTTTGGCCACTTGGAGACAGCGCAACCAGCTGTAAAAAAAGCCATAAACATATTATCACACACGCACATATTGATTAGAGAAGCCTTAAATAAAGTCATGCTGATGTGATAGGTAGGCTTTCGACCAATATGCTGCCATCTCAGTTGTCCCTCACCCATGAAACTCACCCTTTAGCCTTTCTTAGCTTGACGGTGACATACACACCTGGGAGACATTGCCCATTAGGAGGTAGCATAGAGCAGAAAGACTCAGTGGCTCAGTGTGTCCAGTGTATGCAAGAATCTTTGGCAACCTGTTGAGCATGATGTGACCATTGCCTAGAACGTTGTCTGCCTGTGCTGTCTTTGATTGTGTTTTTATTGGACCCAGTTAATGTGGATGGCCTTTTAGAAATATTGCTGCCAAAGCTAATGATGCTAATTCTTTTATTTTCTCTTTTAATCCACCCTCAGTTCACGCTTGTGTAGGTTTGTACCAGACAGATGGGGGTTGTGCCATAGGGCCCCCTGTCCCTGTCACTGCATGTGTGCTGTGCTGTTTTAACTGTTTATTACTTTTGCTCTTGTGGTTTTGCTGTTTTTTAGTGTCTAGCAGTGTTGTAGTACTCGAAATCAGTTTTGGTCTTGAGACCGGTATCAAGACCACTTTTTAAAGGCCTCGGTCTCATCTCGAAATTGACTGCATTTTTACACAGCCTCACATTTTCAGTTCATCTGCAAGACAGCATCCAAAAGAACACTTAATGAGGTGACTGAATGTAGCAACCACGCTTCACCCAAAGAGTTTTCATGAATATCAGCTACTGTACGCTATATACTGTCTTGTCTTTGTCTTGACCAGGTCTCGCAATGCCTTGATCTTGACTTGGTGTCAGCCTCTGAAAGTCTTGGTCTTGTCTCTGTCTCAATACACTCTTGGTCTTGGTCATGACTTGCTCTCGGTTTAGTTGGTCTTGACTACAACACTAGTGTCTAGGTGGAGGCCTGTGTGTGGTGTGTCAGATAGAGCCTTCAGATAACCCCCAGTGATGTCAGCCGCCTACATAACCTGAGATAGTTTTTATATTGATTTTTATCATCTTTTTTTAGCATTCTCGGCTGATTGGCATCAGCATTGGAAACGATTTTGTGCTTTTTGTTTTAGAATTAATAAATTCTAAAACAAACTTTTTAATCCAACTTTGAGGCTCACCAGTCTCAATATTTGGCCCTGGTCACACTAAAAGAAAGTTTAGGGAAAGAAAAACTACATTCATTTAGTTTTGGTGAGCTGTTGCCACATGTAAACCTCAATATTCAAGGCAATGTAAAGGAGGAAAATATCAATATTTATTCATGACAGTGTGCTTAACTAAACCACAGTCATCTGTGCAGACCTCTCTTGCTCACTATACAATAATGGAATAGTAGAACTATCCCAGTAGGTGTATCTAATCCTGCAGATAAGGAAACCAAACAACGGAGAGTTATCGCAGTCATCTCTCTGATCAGATTAGAGGTTATGAAGATAGAGGCTTAAGACCGTTATCTACTGGCTCATCCTGAAGAGACTACAGGTGCACACAGAGACTGCATCATATGGGCTGACTGAAAAACAGACAATAGATGGGTACTGCATAAGGAATTAATAAATAATAATACTTTCATATCAACATTTCACACAGATATCATCCTCCCGACACTTTCAGAGCAGCGAGGGTTTTAAGAAAAATTTGGATTCTTTTCCTACCAGGACTCAAATGCAGACACCAGGTTGGAGATTTCAGTAAAATCTAGAACAAAACAGACAGTTGAAGCATACATGCAACTGGTAGCAGGGTTGTGGCAGGCAGGTGGGTGGGTGGGTGTCCAAATAGCAAACAGACAAGGCAACCCGGACAATCTGACAAAAGCCAGCAGGCAAAATGTCAGCTATATATACAGAGACACTAATGGTGAAATAAAGTGCAGCGGGTCACAAGGGCTGATGAGGGAATCAGCGACAGGTGTGCAGAGGTGGGAAAACACTGAGGGTGCCTGGTGGACAGGTGAGGAATGATACTGGTACCTCCAGTCAATGATGGTTCATCCAAATTATTACAAAAAAGAAGAAAATAAGTTTTTCTTGCTTATTCTAGTAGCCATGAAGATAGTTAGCATTTAGCTCACAAACACTAAAGTGCGTACAGCTTCACAGAGCATGGCCGAAGATTTCTGCTGTGTCTTAATTCACATACATCCATACTTACACTTCCTATTTTGATTACCTAAGTGTGGTCAGTGTTTTGTGTCCAAATGCAGTGTACTGTGAGTCCTTCTTCAAGGAAGAAGGAGAAAGGGCAGAAGAAGGAGTGGTTTGATCCCCAGCTCCTCCAGTCTGCACTGAGCAAGATACTGAACTCCAAAGACTGCGCCATCGGTGTTATATAATATATATAAAGGAGTTATATAAGTACAGTTTACCATTTATTTGCACGGCCATACTTGAATTGAGACAACACTACCCTGCTGAAGTTAGTGCACTACAACAGGAAGTTCAGTGTACACAGAATACTACATAAAAGTGTACTAACAGATCTGAATTGTCTTGTTTAAATTTACTCAGGTTTTTCAGTGTTACCTGATAAAATAAAGTCTATTATTATTATTTGTTTACCGCCACTCTTAAACATCTTTCTGGTTAAGAAATGGAATGTTATGAACCGTTAACAATGTGTGCTGTGGATTATCCACAGCAACAACGTAACAATATCAAATTGTTTATGTACGTAGAATAATTACTTCAAAGCTTATCAAAACTATAATATAACCTTAATCTTATTCTTATGAATCATGCATGCTTTACCTTTGCCTTGGAAAAATGTATATCTTGTTTGTTGCAGTTCCAAACATTCAAGCTGTGAATTGCTGAACTGTACTTCCACACACAGTATGGTAATTCAGCTTCCCTTAGCTGCAGTTTGTTCACATCAGCGTCTTTGTAGACTTGCCATTCTCTTCCACAATTACAGAAGGAAACATCCATCAAAGAAAAGATAGTGTGTACTTTGTGTACACCAGTAGAGTGACATTTTGCTTGGCTGTACACAGGTTGTTTTCCCACCTACTGATTTTGTCCAATTACTGGGAACCTGACTGTACCTTAAGCAGGAAGCAGTGAATATGAATAGCTGTGGAAGCAGCAATCAGAAGAAACAGTTCCATCTAGAAGTATTTCAGGTTCTTTGGGGATACATATGCACACCAGAGGTAAACTGTGGCACAGCATGCAGTTTTGCCTTTGTAAGTTTGGTGGTAAAGTAATATATGCATAAACATATGGGTGATTAATGTAAGGACAAATAATATAATATAATAAAATAATTTAAAAAGGGTTAGAAGGTGATGTCTACCCCTGTGCTTCGATTTGCAACATCAAACTGTTCAGGTGAATAGTTAAAGGTCCAGTGTGTAATATTTAGGGGGATCTTTTGGCAGTAATGGAATATAATATGTAAAATGTTTTAATTAGTGTTACCTTAGAAAGAGCCTTTTATGTCTGGAGATGCCACGAATCTTCTTCCACAGAGTCCACCATGTCAAATTGTTACGTTTCTACAGTAGCCCAGAACAGCCAAACACTGACTCTAGGGACCTGTTGAGTTTTTTTTTGCAAGTTTTGCAACCACCACAGTTTCTCCTTCATACTAGTAACTATTCAGTTGGTTGTAGCATCTGCAGCTAGATTCCACTAACTCCTACGCGCTTGACCTTTAATAAAACTAAAGGTAAATGTCAGATTTAAAGGCCTCTATTTACAGAATATGGCACAAATGGAATATAATATGCAGTTATGTTTTAGTTTATAATCACCTGAAAAGAAGAACAATTATCTCTTTGTTAGTTTGCATGACGTCCACTACAAATACTATTCAGTCCCTCCAGTTTTTCACGATTTTGCGATCTCGTGGATTACCGCGTAATCAGCATTATGCTGCATATTTTCGCGAGGCCGCATATTTCCTACTATGTCGCACAATTATTGCAAAATAACCAAACATGCCGCCCCTTCTCCACGACACATATGTGTTTTCCACCACAGATCAAATAAACGGCTCTGCCATAGATGTGTCTTCCACACCACCTGTTTGACACACACACACACACACACCACGCACGTGCAGCCATTTTCACACACCGCCGTGGGAACGTTAGTTAGTGATGGCGACTACTAACAAGTCCCACCTGCCGTCATATATATCGGCAAATGACCGAGCAAAACAATATCCGGCAATTTTCCATGCAAGCGGAGGAAAACTATTTTGTAGCCCGTGTAACAAAGTCCTCGACCATCGCCGAAAGTCAACTATACAGTACGTACAGATTATATCATTGATCGTTGGAATCACTTGTGCATTGTGCATATGGGTGACTGCTAACCATTTTGATTGTTTGTTTTGGTTAATTATCTCGCCTCACTCAGTACTGGGGTAAATGCGTTTTTACACTCCAGTACTAATGTTAAGATTCTTACAGAAAATAAAAAGGAAACAGTGTTTCTCAATCTGTCTGCCTTGTTTTTGTCTTATTAAGCCTGTTTAGACTTTTTGATGCGGTTTAAAAGTAAAGAAAACAACAAAAATGGTCATTTTGATCGCAAAAATCACAAAAAAAAAAATCGTGAAATCCTGGTGGGACTAATTATTACTGTCATTATTGCTACCATATCTCCATTACAGTTTATAGTTAGTTAATGATTTGCTGCTGCTGTGCATCTGTGTCTCTCTATCTCTATCACAGGTTCCACTGCTACTGTAATCATTTCATCATTCATTGTAATTCATTGTCATTTTATCATTCATTGTGATTGTACAATATGTTTGTGTTGATTTGTTCTGTACACGTGACATCTATTGCACGTCTGTCCGTCCTGGGAGAGGGATCCCTCCTCTGTGGCTCTTCCTGAGGTTTCTTCCACCTTTTTTCCCTGTTAAAAGGGTTTTTTGTGGGCAAGTTTTTCCTCACTCGAACCGAGGGTCTAAGGACAGAGGGTGTCACTCCCTGTTTCTACTCTACAACCACCATGTTTCTACTGTAGCCCAGAATGGACAAACTAAACACTGGCTCTAGATAGGGCCTTTTGTGTTTTTTGCAACCACCATAGTTTCTCTTTCATACCAGGAACTAAATGATGAGTCGAGGGGTCTTCAGTTGGTTGTAATCTGCAGCCACACCACTAGATGCCACTAACTTCTACACACTTGACATTTAATACAACTTAATGAACAGTAATTTAGTGACGTTGTGAGAACGAAATCATGACATCCAAGAACCTTTTATGATATCATACGCACGCTGTGTAGAGTTCGTCCTTCTGTTCATTAACCCTCACAATATAGTGACTATAAACAGCAGAACAATAAATTATGAGCTTACCTTTAAAAGAATGTGTTCACAGAAGATTTTACTTCTGCTGAAGTGAAGCAAGTTTCAGGCGTTTAGGAAAACGTGAACATATCACCCAGGCTATTAGTTTTTCCTTTCATCTTCCCATCCATCCATTATCTATAACCGCCCATCAATTGCAGGGTCATGGGGGGCTGGAGCAGATCCCAGCTGACACTGGGCTCTCTCTCGCTTCAATCTGAATATTTAAAGAACAACTTAACAGCCGCTGAAAACCTTTTTTTCGCTGATGCGGTTGGTTGTTCATAACTTGTTGCTGTAATATACAACTTTATTCCAGTGTGTATCGATACACTGTGACATCACTGTGGAGGTTGGTTACAGGTGCGACAGAGCACACTTCTGCCCACACCCAAGTGCAACAGATGATCGGGTTGAATAGCATTTTATTGGATCCAGTTGTAAATCTGCTGATCAAATATGCATTCTTTCAAATCCTTTATCAGAAATATTAAGCTGCAATCCACTCTAAAAAGTGTTATTATCTAAGAATTTTCATGAAAAAAAAATCCCCAAAATTCTGCCCAGAGCCGGCTCTCAGAACCGCTGAGCCTAACCTGAATCCCATAAGCACTCAGTATGTTCCAGTGGACCAAACCAGGGCTCGCAGCCCTCTAAACCTGACCCAAAGCCCCTAACACTGTCTCTCCAGCCCTGAGACAGCCTCCAGCGAGATCCAGCAGCCCTTACAGGGCTCTGTCTCCCATGGCATTGTTCATCAGTACTCTGCTGGAGAACCAGAAGGTGAGAGGGGGCTGTCTTGTATGGCCCGTGCCCAGGGCCAAGTGCCTGTTCTCGGCCTGCTGGAGGCATCTTGTTAATGATATCAAGTGAATGCAATATGCTCCTGTACATCTGTGCAGATTTAAACAGAAACAGGTTTCTGTTTCAGTGCCAAGGGCACAGTAATGCATGTGACAAGCTGGAATTAAGAGGCATGTTGCCATGCAACACTGTGTGGTCATCGACTAAACTAAATGACTGTATTCTACTTTTGGGGAAAAATATTTCAGGTGTTGTTATAAAAATTAGGTTTATACTGTGTTTCAGATGTCTTAAATCATATGACGTGTACGTGAGTTCCTACTTCTCACAAGTTCTGTTTTCACTTCTCTAATATGATTTTGTTGCTAAAGCTGGCAGGGTAAGGTAAAGTTCAGGTTAATGTATAAATAGAAGAAGTCCAGAACAGAACAAGGGTCAGGGACAGGTCAGAGAGGCTACATTTAAATTGGGGAAATGCTAACTATTAGAGGGAATTTGTGTGTTGCACTGTTAAACGCTCCTTCTTGTACAAGAATAAATTCAACTTAACTTTGATACTTCGAATCCAGTCCTCCTTCATGAAGGGTCATTTGAAAATTCTTATACATATATACAAATATATATACAAAAGAGATATAATATATAAATATACAAAACTGGCTAGAGGACTTGAGGGCATTCTCTAAGCAGCATATTACAAAAAATTACACAATTTATATGTTTCTATCAATTATTTTAGACAACAATGCATCCCATAAGTGGATGTACAGCGAAACAAAGATGATTTCGTGACATCACAACTAGTTTAGAGGACAATTTCAGTCCAAAAAAACAACAACAAAAAAAAAACCCGTCACCTTCAAATGAATTATTGGTTAAGGCATTTTCTGATCTGACTTCATGAATCCCATCCTATCTCTGAGGGGTGTTGAAAGGGATTCTAACCAAAGAGCAAGCAGTCTACACCATGTGCCAAATCTATTCTATAAAGGTACTATAAAAGCCTGCATGCACCAACAGTGGATCTTTTTGGCAATTAGTTGAGTATGAAAGAAATATTTTACTAACTGTGGCACCGTGTCAGGGACTGTGCAGGTAAAAAGCACAACATCACCTTCAAATGAACTATTGGTTAAAGTGTTTTCTGAGCTCACTCCACCACTGACAGTACGACATCAACTGTTTTCTGATGTTTACACCGCTATGGTTACGGTTTGATATTTAATCAGCCTCATTGAGAATAAAATCTCCTTTACAGGAGAGTCCTGTAAAAAAGGTGTTTTTTAAAAACATACCTGCAGGGGATCTTTAATATTTAAGAACTAAAACAGAATGGACTAAAGACACACAGGTTTTGCCAGATCGTTGACGTTTGCTTTGTATCTAAAAGACTGATTATTCTGTGAATCACTCTTTGCTTCTCAAACAGCAGATAAACCCGAGAACAGTTCCAGTCCTGAGAGGTAACACACTATTTGCAGGTCATATGCTGCTTTATATAACTGTTCCTCAGAGTGGGGGAGAGAATCTGTCATTCTAGCTATAGGCTAATCTGGCTGTGATGTGAATAACTTTCATCAAACATACTACACCCTATACGCTCCGTGACATCCATCTGTCACAGTGCGACTTTAAACGCCGACTGTGCATCGTGATCATTGGAGCTGCATGATGCCACCGTCAAAGAGGAAAAACTCAACTTCCCTCATCGGAATCATCACACCGAATATCATTAAACTCATTCTTACACTGGGTAATGTTTGTCCTACAACTCTGTGTTGACTTATTATCTTAGTTCATTTAATTTAAGGCTACACAAGAACATCATCTTCCTCTTGAAAAGAACTTTTGTGGTGAATCCACTCCCAACTGTTCTCTCTATCACAGACTCGGCTCCATGAAGCAGAGACCGATCCTTTAGAAAAGGAGAGAGGAAAAAAGCACGTTTGATTGATGTTGACTGACGTGAGCCCCTACCACATCCTGATAATATATTTCTCATAATCACACCCTGTTTCCAACTGCACTTCAGTCGTGTCACACGCCTGCAGCAATGAAATATCCAAAAGTCAGCTGTCACAGCGTGAGCGCTGCACTCTGCACCATTGATTCTTTAGAACAGAGCCCAGAGACACCAATTTGTCTGTCGACAGCAGCCACAGTAGACCAAAATACAATACAATGTTTTGAGTAATGCCTGCTATTCACACATTTCTCTCAATCGGTTTCTCTTAAATTTATGATTCTCCTGCTCTCTTGATATTGCCATTGCTCTCTTCAACAACATCATAAGTGCATGAAGTTCCCATCCTATCTCTGAGGGGTGCTGAAAGGGATTCTGGGCAGTCATTAACCAAAGAGGAAGCAGTCTAACACTGTGTCCCAAATCTATTCTATAAAGGTACTATAAAAGCCTGCATGCACCAACAGTGGATCTTTTTGGCAATTAGTTGAGTATGAAAGAAATATTTTACTAACTGTGGCACCGTGTCAGGGACTGTGCAGGTAAAAAGCACAACATCACCTTCAAATGAACTATTGGTTAAAGTGTTTTCTGAGCTGACTCCACCACTGACAGTACGACATCAACTGTTTTCTGATGTTTACACCGCTATGGTTACGGTTTGGTTAGGCTCAGAGAAGTGTTTTTTTTTAACTTCTCTTCTAATTCTGATCTAATTAATCAGGCAGTCTCATTGAGAATAAAATCTCCTTTACAGGAGAGACCTGAAAGCAAGAAACACAATAAGAAAACATAAACAACACAATTACACAATAAACATAAAAAAGTAATGAATAAAAAAAATAAAAAAAACAGCTACGAGAATCACAGAAAATATCCAATAATAATAAATTACTACTTTATTAAGGGATCAGATGAGGAAGGGAAATGAACAGTTGTCTGCCGTGTTAAATTCTGATTATTTGTTGAACCATCCGTCCACCGCAGCCGGGATTTTCTATAATAACGGCACAGTACTTCCTTCTCTGACAGAAAAGAGACACAATTATGGCCACTTTCAGGGCCGTGTCACTAAAATGTAAACATATGTCACTTTTGGGCATTTGTTGATGCTCTGGTTTTTCATGTGACGACAGTTTCATAAAGCACCACTGTCCACTTATTTGTCACTTTTTAATAAGCCGTGAGGAGCTATCTGGATCGCATTTAGGAGGATCCAAAATCACAAACGCCCGGGAAAAGACTGCATGATTGTTGGCTTCACTTAAAAACGTGTTTTGCTTGCTATCAGTTGGATGTTTGACCTTGCAGAATAATGTATGTGCAGAATTTGACACTCAAAGGCTGTTTTCACATTAACTTCTGCAACTTACACTAGTGTGATGTGGAACCAGGCCCTGACCATTCTTTATACCAGGGATGTCCAAAGTACGCGCGGGGGCCAATCACGGCCCGCGGTCAGATTCATGTGGACCGAAGCTTCAATTTTATAATATGTTATTTATGGGCTGCTAGGATTGCCATATATTGTATGGCTGAAAGATTTGGCTTTTTTGGTTGACATAATGAAGCATTTGAACCTCTAAGGACATAAGTGCTGCTGTTATATATCTGTAGATGATGAACAGTGCATTTGTATGCAACTTTTATTATTTTTTTATTTTTAAAATGTTAGTATCTTCACATTGTCAAATCTGGCCGCCCTGCTTTATACTGTCTTTGGATTAAACCGGATTCAGTGTAAGCAGACCTGTGTCACTTTGTGTCGCTGACATTTAATGTAATTGTAACCCAGGTGTAAAACTTGGGTAACTGAACCCTAAGCTTAACCTGAAATTGTTGTTTTATTAGTTGTTTCATATATTTAATGTTTTTCTGAGTTGCACTTGAAAGCAACACGTTCCAACTGCACTTGAAGGCAGCACTGTGGTATACTGTGGTGAACTGTTGCATGAAGCTTGTTGCACTGTGAGCACTCGGCACCTTAGCCTGTACACTTAATACACTAAAATGAGCATTTATTAGCTGATTAGCATTGTGTTTATGTTGGTACATGCGACTGCAGGCAGCACAAAGTACATGTTGATCAGCCATTTTGTCAATATGTGTGATTAAAGGGAATGTTTTGAGATTTATGTTTCTAACACTGAGTTAAAGAGGGGAACAAGTTTGTTATTTTGTAATACAAATTGTAATGTGAAGGAATTTTCTTCTTTCAGTTGTGAGTAAGGGGTTCATTTCATGATCCTTATTACACAAACTCATATTATGATGAATGAATGAATATATTTTGCTCATGATTTAAATCACAATTTCTGATATGTTATTGTTTTGAATTATTATCCAATGATTCATAAAAGGACACTTGATTTCTAGATTTGAAGTTATTGAGCTTTAGTCTAATGCAAAGCCAGAATGTTAAAGGTGACATTGTCATTATACTTTAGTGTTATTGTTGTACAACCATTAGATTGTTTACTTAAAGGTCCTGTTTATTAAATTAAACAGGTCAGGTCTGTCGGAGAGGATCCAGAGCCCTGGATGGAGTGATTCAGGATCATTCTGTGATTCATAGATGGCGAGCCTCCTCAAGATCCTAAAGAAGCTGGATTGACTTTTCGTTGCTGACTACAACTGGTGGTAGGACCAACCTGGTTGGCAGGATTGCTACACACCCAAAAGAGTTAGCACGTGACTCTGATCACCCTATTAGAGGAACATTTGGATTGAACACAAACAGAACAGTACCGGTACTAAGAAAAAAACAAGACTCATTATTTTATAGGCGCCATTTTATTTTCTTTATTATTTTTCATATTGTTGTTTATATAAATGTTGTAAACTCACTAAAAAGAGTTTACTTTTGCAATTCACTTCATGGTTGGTGTTGTTCATTGTTCGGCTGTTCAGGTCTATGGTAATTGAGCTCTTTCCGAACCTAGCCATTCAGTGTATCTACTATATGTGGGTTACATAATGCTGCTACGCCCTCTCACAGCCTTTCTGGGAGCATTCTTTAATTTAATCATCCACCTGTTAGGTATGCATGTCATATAAACACGCCACTGTCAATTGAATCTGCCAGTAATACTTATATAGCCACCTGGATAGGCCACTAATGTCCACCTGAAACATCATATGGCGCTGCATACAATCATTTCACCATTTAAGTCATAGTTACGTGGTTTATAAACCGGCTCAGACCGGTAATTTAAAAGTGCTCCACCTCTGAAGAGCTATCGTGCATTGGTGAGCACATGACATGCACAGTACATGCCGGCCTTGGTGTTGGTGTTGGTGTGGCACTGCAAGCAGAGCAGACAAAAACATACATAAATGCCCTCTGGCAAAATCTGTTTATGATGGAGAGAGAGAGAGAGAGAGAGAGGGGGCAATGAGGGAGGGTTTATTTAAGTGGTGGTGGGTCGGAGAGAAACGAAGACGGGAGAAGATGAGAAGGCAGCGCGGAGCGGAGAAAGAAATCGATGAGCTCGGAGAGGAATGATGATGATGATGATGATGATGCTGGTGGAAACTATTAAAAAACAACAGATATTGTAGGTGGACAGGAAAAGACAGATGAGCAGAATAATGGGATGAGTAAGGCGTTGAATGGGGATTGGGTAATTTATGTAAAGAGTGGAGGGAGGCGAGAAGAACGGCCTCCTACAAGAGAGGAAAGTTTAGAGAGTTAGAGGCAGAGATGTTCACCTATAGCTCCCCGCTGTGAACATGTAACATGAAAGACCCCCGCCTCCTCTGGAGCACTTTTTTATAGATTATATACACTCATGTACCCAACACACACTCTCACACACACAAAAACAGAGCCTATAAATACCCTTGTGAGAGTGAAGTGTCCTTGATAACAGTGCGAAATCCTTGAGCAGAAACAGGCAGTCGAGCTGTCAATCAAAATGTTCTGAAGACCAGCAGAGAGGAAGCTGGCAAACCCCGACGAGCGCAGTCTTAGCTGAGCTTTGGGGAAAACACAGTTTTACTTCCTGCCAGTGGATGCATGTATGGATTAAACAAGAATTTTTAAGTTATGCTTACATCAAAGACACGTCTCGCATCTTGATGGGATTCTTTTTTCTTTCTTTTTTCTCTCTCTCGCTAACTTGAATCTGACCCCCTGGAGCACTTTTATGTTCAAATATAAAAACTAAATATAAAGAGACGACGAGCCCTTTAAAACAAACCAGTGTGTGATGTGTGAAGTTTTCACACTTTCCTGTTGGTTCAGATGAAGAAACAGACTCAACTGAAATGACTCTTTTGCTTTTGTTGTCACACTTTCCTACCACAGTTCTCACAGTAAATGGACTGTACTTATATAGTACGACCACTCAAAGCGCTTTTACGCTACATGTCTCATTCACCCATTCATACACTGATGGCATTGGCTGCCATGCAAGGTGCCAAGTGCTCATTAATTTAAGGAACTAACATTCACACACATTCACACACTGATGGCGCAGCCTTCGGGAGCAATTTGGGGTTCAGTATCTTGCCCAAGGACACTTCGACATGCAGATTGGAGGGGATCGAACCGGGGATCGAACCGCGGATCGAACCGCCGATCTTCTGATTAGTCGATCTTCTCCGAGCCACAGCCGCCCCAGTGTACACTTTCTAGTCAAGACTTCTAGATTCAAAATGTTGATTATTGACTTTTCATTCCATAATCTGCTAAAAAAAGAATTCTTAGCAGATTTTGAAATTCTTCTTCTTCCTCCTCCTCCTCTGCAGAGGGTCTGTCCAGTGTGTACCTCACCCTAAATTCACTCGTACACACACACTCACGCACCTACTACACAGCTATCTGATGTAATGATTGGGGGGAGACCTGCTTTATCTCCTGATCCATGACAGGTTTTTTCTTTTTCTTTTTTTCTCAAGACCGTGCAGGCGTATGCAGACGGCGCTTCATCAACAGCTTCCTCACTCCTCTGCTGCACCTGGGACAATTTACACTGTCATTAGAGTTTCCACCCAACTTCCACCTGACTAGAGGTCTAATCAGCCAGAGTAATTGAGAACAGCTGTGTGGGTGTGCAGGGCCTTTAAGTGTAGATACAATACCTACAGTGCATGTGTCTAAAGTGTTTGTAAAGTGATGGTTTAAGGTCTTGGTGTAACACTGCATTTACTAGATCTCTGGTATGTTCGTCACAAGACTCTCTCTCTCACACACACACACACACTCACGCACACAGGCTTGACTAAACTACAGTGTGTTTTAAGATAACTCTGCGGTCAGATAGACTGTGATCAGGGCCACGACCTCTGTGATAACCGTAGCTCATTTCCATTTACTGTCCTTGTAGCCTCACACACATTCTGTAGATAGAGACAAACTGCATATTCACCAGACTGAAGGTCCCACAATCCCACAAAGAAGATACGACAACCTTACCAGGAATTCAGTTCACTACTGCTTTAACACATCACATTCAGATAAAGTTCCCCAGGATAATACAGAAAAATGTATTTCTCTTAATCTCTTCACCGTGTCCCCCCTCTGTCCCATAATGCCTTGGGGCTGCAGACTGACGTGTCTCCATCTTAAGTCTCAATCCCCAGCAAGGCTTTAAGTTGGAAATGACTTTCTGATCTCACTGGCTCCTTTTTAGATTTGAATAGAGCACAGCGTTGAACTCGCTGCACCTGCTTCTGCCAGAAATTTAAAAAAGAAACAGTCCTGATTTGTTTTTTGACCTGGCGAGATTTCAGAGGAAAGCGAAACCTCCAAAGTATCTGTGAATTGTGAGTGCTTTGAATAACGTGGGACCATTTCCGTTTGTTCATCAGTGAATGAATCAGGTGCTACCTTTAATCATTTACTTAACTTGCAGACTTTCACTACTTTCATTAGTATGTTAGACCACTACGTTTAATGCATTAGGGTGACTTGTGCTGCTAATACAAAGAGATGATTTGAGGCTGTGGCCTCAGACCACTCACAACAAAACAAAGAAGAGAAGACAGAGATAATGGAAAAAGTTAAGGGAAAGGTGACACTGGGATGAAAAGATCAGTATGTGTGTGTTTTAATCTCCCAAACCTCCACACACAGCGTGGCAGGCGGCAGACGGGAGATAGTACTGATGGTGTTTGGTAGTGAGGGGAGCAGGCGGCTTGCTGCCAACATAAATCAGTGTCATGCCCTTGAGCCACACCTTAGAAGGAAGGTATGCCTCGCTTCCTTCTATCTGAATAACTGTACTATACAGTGAGCACAATGTACTTTGAAATGTTCATACACATTTAACTTGGAAGTGTTTCCATGTTGAATGCAAAACAGCATATGCATGGTGCATCTGAGAGCAGTGAAATGTGTGTGATACACGGACAGTATGGCCTCAAATTGTTTATGTTACATTTTTCTGTACTTTCCAGCAATTGATGGAAAAAGAGTCATTAAAAAGATTAAACATCAAATCATTTAGGTTTTTGCTAAAAATCGATACTCTCCATGATGAGACGAATAACGAGTAGTAACAAATTCATTTTAACACCTCTGAGTAATGTGGTCAAGTAAGCTTTCCAGTAAGTTAGTGTATATACAAAAAAACAAACATTGCTGCCCATCGTGAGAAACCTTAAAATACTTTTTAGTACCTTTTTTTGAGGAAAGTTCAACGCTTTAAAGACTTTAAAAGGTACAGTGTGTCAGATTTAGTGGCATCTCGTGGTGAGATTACAGATTGCAATCAACCCAACCGTCCTCTGCTTACATTTCAAGTCCATAGGAGAAGCTACGGTGGCCTTCATGTGCCAAAAGAGGTCATTGTCACAACCACACGAGTAGCTTGTTGAGGCTATTGAGCTTCCTTTAGATACATATATTTAGAAATTGCATTTAGCTAGATATTCTGTAAAACTACAGGTCATAGCAAATGTCATTGTTACTTGTTCTGCACTGTGTTGGTGTATTTGTTGACTTTAGCTAGCTGTTCTGCATGCCAATAAAAGCTAAGATTAACAACGTAAGAATAAGAAGCTAATCTATTGCTTCTTCATGTTTTTGCTTCTTTGGTGCAAAGACTGCTGCTCCATCAGCTTTTTTTGTGCTTAACAGTGATGGGAATAACGGCGCTATAAATAACGGCGTTAGTAACGGCGTTACTTTTTTCAGTAACGGGTAATCTAATTGATTACTCTTCCCATCATAACGTCGTTATCGTTACTGACAAAAAATGCGGCGCGTTACTGTGATTGAAGGCAGCAGTTTTTCATCAGACCAGCTAGATCTCCAGCTAGAAGATTTTTCTTGTTCCTCCTTCCTTGGTGAGGGCGGGGGCACAAGACAGTCGCATAAATGATGACGATTGGCTGAGGTTGAGTAAAATTCCATGGTAAGCCAATCAGAGGTGGAGTTGGGCGGGTGTTGCTTACACAAATTGTCAGACACACAAACAGACACAGGACATTCACGTGAGTCAACGAGAAACAGGAATGGCGAGCCCAAATAGTCCAAAAGTAGCCTTCTTTAAATGGAAGTATAGTATAGTATATATCATAAATAATTGAACACGCACATGTATTTTAAGTTCTGTCAAAGAGGGATGGAGGTGGGGTCCAAATTCTTTGACACATTTGAGCATTTAAAAAATTACTTGAAAGTAACGCAATAGTTACTTTCCAAAGTAACTAGTTACTTTTATAATATGTAGCTCAGTAACTACTTTAGTTACTTTCTGGGAGAAGTTTTTTAGAGTAACTTGCCCAACACTGGTAAAAAGTGTGATTGTCCATATGTCTAGATTCAACTTAACAGAACACAAAACAGTTAGCCGTTAGCAACTAGCAAACACTTCTTCTATGTCTTCTTTTTCTGCAAAGTGCTCTCCAGAACCATTTGACCGTTCTGGGGTACCGTAACAAACATGGTGGCAAAAGATGGCGGACTTTGTGTAAGAGGACCTGCTCCATATGCAGATATAAAAGGATATTTCTAAGGTCATAAAAACATAACAAATATTTTTTAAGTGATTGTACATTTCTGAAAACATAGTTATGCATGTTATATTCCATTTCTGCTGAAAGATCACCCTAAAGTTTACACACTGAACCTCACTGAAAAAGACAAACACTGTATGTGTGTGTACATCCTTTCACACATCCTTTTAATATCTTTTTCCTTTTTTTCAAAGACCAGCAAGCCAAACACTCAAATCAACTGTGTACATGTAAAACAAATAACACATCATTTCTAAAACAAAATATGAATATAAACAGAAATCTGACTCATCTACATCTTGCTCAACTAACGCTGTGCATCACCAACAGAGATTTGAAACCAAAGAGATGAATCACTTACTTACCTGACATTAAAAAAAAAGGACTAACAGCGTTCTATGTAATCGAATAATTAAAGCTCTTTGTTAAAATGTCATTAAATAAAAATGTCACATCACACTCCTTTAAAACTGTTCTCCTGTTGAAAGCGAACGTGAGCAACTAAATATCAGTCTTTTGTTTGGTTGCCATTTGATCAGATGAATCATCAGCCACCACTCTGCTGCCTCTATCAAATATGGCATTATCTCGCCGGTGGAAAAAGTCGGACACCAGTCAGAGGCCAGTGGACGACACGTTTAATCACTGGTTAGACGATCGTGACTGAGGCCAAGTTCATCTGGCCAGTTTGCGGATGTTACTGAGGAGTCTCCTGCTGTATTCTCTGTGGTCGATTGGTTGGACTTCCCTTACAGTTACCTTCACGCGACTCTCATCCTGTGGAGGGAGGAAAAATCTTGAGTTAAGTTCAGCGAGATGTTTCCAACCTCTATGATCAACATCATTCAAAGAATAACTAAAATCAGCAAGTGTCTGTACGTGAACGGGTGTAGACAATGCCCTAAAATCTGGTGGAAGCTGGTTGTTGTTGGCTGGTCTACACATAATGTAGGTATTTTATGCAAGACACGAAAGAAGAAAAGACAGACAGCTCACACAGAAATATGACATATGATTGGCAACACCACACTGAATGCACTACAGCACGATGATGTATATGCATCTAAAGCAGCCTAAATCTGTGCAAAGAAGGTGTAAGCTCAGTAGATTTCACTGTACAGCCTAATTTGATTTAGTTTGGTCCTCTCACACCGTGTCAGCGTTTCTTTGAGCTATTTTTACAGTGACAAATCTTTCCATCGCCTGTTCTGACGGTCACTATCTTTGACTGCACACCTGGAAATTTCACAAGCATGTTACTATGACCACTGACAGGCATCAGCCATCATGTCGTTAGCCCGAGCATTACTCACTCATGCAGTCATGGCAAAAAATACTAAACTAAAAAAAATACAAGATTTTTGGCCATGACTGTCTGCTGATTGAGTTTGATAGGCATTGCTAGGCATTGCTAAGTTTTCATGTTGTGACATCATTTAAACATTATTAGAAACACACAATAAATATCCCACTCCTCTACACTACAGGTGCTTCAAATACCAAATACAGACCATCCGTGCTTGAAAGGAGTGACAGTTCATGTGGTTTAAATGTAATGGAATAATGCAGCGGTTCCTCATGAACATATAAAGCCAAAAACTCATTTTCATTATAATCACGGTCACTGTACGAAGGATTAATCTTGAGACAATCCATTAATCAATTAGCAATTCATCCAGCATAACCGCCATAAAGGATTTAACATTTGCTCATTATCTCTTGTGATTCAACACCTCTATTAGTATTTTCAATTTGCGTCTACCTGAGGATAGCAGGCAAATTAAACAATACAGGGGGCCGTCGAGACAAAGGTGCCACTTGACAAAAGGTGACAACTTATTTAAAAATAATGGTCCTTCACATGGGCCGGGTGCTGTGAGAAAGAAGGCTTATTAATTGAATGTGCATACAGCGATATTCCAATCACATCTGGAGAAAACAATTACCCGGTGGCCTAACAGTCGCCCCTGTTCTCTAAACTCAATTTCAGATGGTGGAGTTCTTCCCTAATGAATTAACTTCTGGATCCTCACACGCTGAAGAAACATGTAGACCCACACCTACACATACATGCCAACGCACACCTCCCACCTACTGAAGCCACAACCTCACAGAGAATTAATGAGATACTGTACTGAACAATGCGATTACATAAAGCAGGATACCTGCGGAGACATTTGCATAATGACGCTATAAATAATATAATACACAGAGGGGTTACATGTAGATGAGAATTCAATTCAATTTACAAATGTACCGTCTAAGCTGCTGGACCTGCTCGAGGCCTGTCTGTGTGTCGGCTCTTCGGTCCAGACTAAAATATGACGGATCGCCACAAACTTCTATTGCTCCCTTACTTTCCCTTAGTGTTCATGTTCTGCACAGGGTGAATTATAAGCACTATGGTGATCACTTTTCAAGACAAACAACAGCTCCATGAACCTCAGCTGTACTTTGTCTTTAATGCAAATACCAAACATAGTTAGCATATTAGTATTGTCATCATCTTGGGGAGTTTTCCAGGCTCAAAGAGCTGCTAAAGTGGCTGTAGACAAATTTCAAATCATTTTCTGTTTATCCCATCGTATTTAAAACACAGCACCTCTGCTACATGTGACGTCACAAATGGAAGACAAACTACAGAAGAAACACTCATTACAGTCGAACAGCAGTATTTTCTTAACAGCACCACAAACACTGTCAAGCTGAATTAACATCCCTGTCTCAATAAACACTGAGCGCAATGAGCTTCATCTAAAGTATACCGCGTCCTTGTTAATCTGTCACCCACCCCGTCAAGTGCTCATTGTCAGATACAAGCTGAAGAAGGAAGTAAGAGAAATAATTAGAGTTCTCCTTCAGCCAGAAGAATCTTCTCATCCTTTTTCAAATGCTCAGAGACACAGAAAAGACCAGGACGCGGTGTTGGCGAGGCCTGCAGATTGTGGTTTGATGAGTGTGCCTCTCAATGGCCTGTCTGTTAATATAAGACAGGGAAAACTGGTCCCATCTGACATTAATGCATTCATAAAAAGAAAATCAATGAATTCACTTCAGACAGACAGACGCACTCGCGCTCACACACACCTGTTTATACCTCCGCGTCCATTCCTAATAGAGTACAGTATCACAGATCTAAAACAAGCGACCATCCAGCCTGGAATAGATTCAAAGTTTAGTTACCAAATTCTGCATCAAGTATCTTGGACTGTCTTTGCACAACAACAAATGCAAATGTTTCACAATTTATGTGAAGAATGTACTCATCTGTGCTCAGTAAATCTAACCCTGCAGGCCAAATCTGATCTTCACCATCATGTCAATCCCATTAACTCCACCTGTGGCAGACAGACACTGAAATCTGAACAGAAGTGTCCAATTAACTGCACAGTCCTGTCTCTGTGGAGCTCCTCCACCTTAATGAAACATGACAGGCATTTAAGATGGAACTTTATTTATATACAAAGTGTTATTGGAATCCAGTTTAGACTTTCATCTACATCATAAAATTATTTGTACATTTATCTATTTTGGAGATGTTACCATAATATGTGAGATATTTCAATAGCTGATTGGAAATGTGACATTCTTATTTCTCAAGCAACATTACAGTAATTAGCTGTCATTGCTGTGGTAAATGGACTTTGGCAGTAAGTGTCTGACCTGTTCTTTTTAAACAGCACAATGGTGCCATTGTCTAAACATACAAAAGAACTGCTTCCTTTGTGGAAGAAGATCAAACATATGTGAAAATTTGGAGAGAATTTGGAAAAATCTCTCGCCGGCTTCCTCCCACAGTCCAAAGACATGCAGGTCAATCTGTGACTTCAAATTGTCCGTAGGTGTGAATGTGAGTGTGAATGGCTGTTTGTCTCTATGTGCTCTGTGATGAACTGCCGACCTGTCCAAGGTTGCCTGTCCCTGTCCCTGCCTCTCGCCCAATGTTATCAGCACCAGCCCCCCATGACCCTGATAAGAACAAATGGTACTGGAAAATGGATGCATGAATACTGTATTTATAGATAAACCTGGCGTATATTTCAGATATTTTGTATGAAGTTTGGATATTTCATACTGAATCATGCCTAAATTATGAATATGGCCTAAGTATTGTGATGTTAGGGGCGGCAGTAGGGACTTGGAGGCTTGGGAACTAAAGGGTCGCTGGTTCAAGTCCAGCATAACTAAAGTATGGAGGGTGGACTGGTAGCTAGAGGTGGCAGTTCACCTCCTGGGCACTGCTGAGGTGCCCTTGAGCAAGCCTGAGTGTGTGTGGTTGTATTTCAAGCCTATATGTGTAAAAACTCCAGTGAAAAATAGAATTTCCAGACAGAGGGATCAATAAAGTATCTATTCATATAGAGTTCTTTTTTTTTCTATCACTTCTTAAAATGTTTCTCTCTGTTGTAACATGAATTCAGCTTCTGGTGATTAATAATGTCTTGAATCACAATTTCAGTAAAAGAGGAGGAAATCAGACATTTTTATGAAAAAGTTAATTACTTTAACTTTTAATAAATCTGTATTCCTTATGGAGAGTCAAGTTATTGAAAAATGCAAACGTGAATGTGAAAATCAAGAGAAGCAGCAAAGACTGCGGCACCGCTGGAATCACCAACTGTGTAACAGTTGTGCTTTAATATTTATAGTTGATGGCAGAGAAAACTTGGGGATTTAAGCGCACTGTGCTTGTTAAGATGAAAAATCGGTGGTTTATCATCTCTGCTCTGCCCTAAAATAAAACAAACTTTAGTTAATATGCAAGAGGAGTTCAAACAACATCTCTAAAATATGATCCTGAGCTCCATTCTTCTCTGTGTCCTTGTTATGAAAAATGACAAAGAACAAATTTTGTAACTTCATTAATCTTGTTAAGCTCTGACATTTCATTACATTGTTCTATTTTTATGAACACTGTGGTAGATGCCTGATCTTTTTGTCTTGTGTCACACTTAAGTCTTTGGGAAAGAACTGAGGCCGAGGTGAAAAGACGCGCTGAAGTGAATCACAGACTGACTCTTCTGTGCTTGTCTTTTTAAATCGCAAGCTTTGAAACTCAAACTGTCAACTTTGACTAACACCCACCGAAAATAAACTCTGAACACTGATGAGCCTCATGTGTGTGTGTCGTAGCTCATTATCACTTCGGGGATATTGAAATGATCAGTCCTGCACCACCACCAAACTGTGACAATGAATGGATGAATTAAAAAGGTACTGAAACGTCAGAGTCATGACTTTGTGACTGGATGGTGGTCTTGACATCACAACCTGGAAATGTCATGAGCACCTGTTCACTCCTGTGCCATGTCGCACAGTTCTGTCTCCCACTCACGTATCACCTTTGATCAAGGGTGAGATTTTATAAATTGAATTGTGAAGTGGAAGTGATTTATATTTATAACACATGAATTAATTAGACAACTAGGACACATATTTGTTACTTAGTTAGTAATATGCAAAATTTTAGATGTACATTTGGGTGGCGTATAATGTTAAATATCGCTAAATTAATGAGCCTGTCTCATTCATTCTCATTAACTCATCTTTTTTAATGATTTCTTTGGGTCATTTAATGACAGGACTGCTGGGAGAGAGAGGAGATAAGGACCACAGGCTGGAGTTGAACCCGAGTCCCTGCAGCAAGGCCTTGACCTTTGCACACTGTACCAGCTAATCTACCACGGCGCACCCCCCCCACTCCCCCCGTCTCACTCTCATTACCTCAAATACAGGCATGCACAATACAGGCTTTAAAAAGAAGTGTTAGTCATTTGCTATGTTCAACTGATTTGGTGTAGTTAATATAAATTGGTCATATTTCTAACCTGCACCATTTATTTTGGATGACCTCATGATTTTTCTGTCATGCAGCCCCGAGGGGAAACTCTATTTTGAGCTCCTCTAGTGGTAAAAGTGCAATAAAAGCTAAATCATCAGTATGTTGTTTGTTCCGACAAACACTTCTTTACTGTGGGCTGTAATGAAAATTGCAGCATCCAGCATCTGCTGCTCGTGGTTAAGTACCTGTGGTAGGCTGACATTTACTGTAAACAGAGAAATGTGTGTGTAAAGACCGAATTGAACTTCCCTCGACTTTGTGTGATAATAATCTTTTCCTCTTTTACATCGTTTCCATGAAGGATGTGTCTGCATTCCATGTAGGTTTTCTTGAGGTCAGGACAGAACTCAGCCTACATCTCAATCAGTCCGCTCAGACTCTTGGTATGTGCCCCAAGTAGCAAATTAGCCTCTGAATAATTAAGCTAATTAGGCTTAGACAGACAATAGCTAAATGCTAATTAGTGCCTAATTAAGAGAAATGAATCCACAGCTGTATTTATTTTCTGTTATCCAAAGTGCACTGGCTACTAACAACTCCCTTGTGACTGTGATACTAATTGAAATGATTTTGGATTCATGTCGTGTGACTGACGTCGTGATGAGATTATACTTCACTTTGCGCATCTCACATAATAACTAACAACGATTGGTTGGTACATATTCACGCATGGCACGCAGCCTATTAACATAAACACATTGTATCGCGTCATGTTCAACTGTCTGCCTGCAACCAGCTCACCCTGAAGACTGCTGCTGGTCAGGCAGTAGATACACAGATTAAAGCAAAGAATATATATATAAATATTTTGAGCTGCAGCCAAGTCATATTCCCCATTTACAATGTGTGAAACATGTTACAGGTGATGTTACTTGACACCTGATAAAGAAATAATACAGGTTTCATCTCTTTCAAATAATCAACCATCTACATAACTTTTCAGTACATGTTTTTATTTGTCCTGTTATTAATGTTTCAAGTGAGCCTCTTATCATTTAACGGAAAAAGACATCATACAAACAGCACCAGGATTAAATAATAATGAGTGAAACTTTTGCAGCCTTGTGACAAATTTCAGTCTGATGGCGAGCTCGCACCTTTCTGCATCACTACCATACTGTAATTAATAAAAGGGAAGTTCTGAATTGATTGATTCATTTGTCACGCGCAGTTATGTTAAAAATACAAGATTTCAGCACCAAGGTACAATCAGGCTACATTCATGATTTTGTACCCTAAAAGCGAGTCCATGCTAGCTATAAGCAGCTAAACTTCAGCGCCGATACTCCGTGTTTAGATCCCGCCCTGGTGTGGGTCACGCGCACACACACTATGAACAATACCATTGGCTGTAGAGTGTGACAATCTGCCAATAAAAACATCAAGCCCACATTTTCTTTCTCACCTCGGATCTACGTTGATCTCATAAACGGCCTCTGTGAACTCTAAATGGCAGAAATCCGTTGTAGTTCTAAATATGAAATCTACTTTGCCATCTCATCGTGTTGTAACCGTCATACTTAAGAAGGAAGTGCTACTTTGATCTGACAGAAACAGAATCCTTAAATGCCATTTCCAATCAGGACTTTGTGACTGGATTGTCTTTAACACACATGCTAGCACAGCTTCGGTCTATGTAAGGCATCTGGTTCTGACTTTTCGGTTTGATTGTGAAATAGACCCTAAAAGCGACATTTCCTGTTTTTACAACAATGCCACTTATTTGCAGTGAGTGCAGGAGAAATAAAAATGACTGCTATGGGGTATTTATTCAGCACAGCGATAAGACAGCTGTTTGTGACAGACATGCACTAGCCAATCAGGGTTGCGTATTCCTGCAAGGCAGAGATCACTGAAAAAAAATAACATTCTCACAGCTTGCAGGACAATGATGAGCACAATCATATGTCATTATCCTCTGCTCTTTTATTCCCGGGAAGCTAAATGGCATTGCATTGTATCAAATCCCATCGTGCCCCCGTTTACAGCTACTTACGTTGTACGTCTCCAGCTTGACTTGGTTTTTAAAGATGTGAGTTGTGAAGTTGGCTTTCTGGAAGATTTCATCAAACGCAGCCTCATCCTCGGGAACAAACACACACATAAACACAAACACACGAAAACAAGGAAGATGGAGTCAGGGCCAGTGGTTTACAGAAAGCAGTCTGTTAAAGTTACACCTGCTGGAAAAATTGTAAGGGCAATTTCCTTGTCAGATGTGAACAAAGTAATTTAAGAACAAGTGTGTATAGGATGTATATATGTGTTAGTGAGTCTCACTGTGTCTCTGAGTTGTCCCAGTGTTTCTGCAGTTTGACCCAACAGGACCTCAGCTGTCTCCTGGAAGCATGTCACCCACTGGTTATCCCCGAAGTCTGCTAAGTTGGCCTGAGTCAGACAGACGGACATGGATGATGAAGGGGGGGCGAGGGATTATTCATGTGTGTATGTCTTGCAGAAGATTGCAGAAATGACAAAGTCGTTGAGGAATATTGAGGCACATGTGACAAACGATCATTACTGACATGCACTGTATGCACTTACAGAAAGTAGGAGTCTGTATTTGAAGTTGGGGAACTCTCTGTTACACTTTTCGCAGCGGTACAGCCCGTTCTGTTGGTCTATGACCTTCTTGTTGCAGTCTGCAGATGGACAGGCCTGGTACAGACAATTCTCCTTACGAGTGTACAGCACTGTCGCCACGCAGCTGAAATAGTCGGCCTGAGAAGAAAGAACAAACATGGGAGAGGAAGAAATCTAATCATGTGGATAGAGCTGAAAGATCAATAATAAAAAAACTACCAAATCCATTCAAACTGCTGCAATTGGAACGTCTAACAGGCTGCAGTTAATTTGCAGGTGCTGGCCTCTTACACAATACCGTGCTCAGGAGAAGTCTAACCTGCAAATCAAGTTACATACTAGAAACATTTTCCAAACCAAATGAGCCTTAAACACTATAATTTAATTGCAGATTGTTGTTTGCACTGCAATTTGTGCATTTTATTTTACACTCAGTGAAACTCGGTTGCTCCAGCAGAGGAAATGTAAAGACAGCAAATGTTACACCACCTTAATCAAATCCTGACAAGACATTTATCAGGAGTGTTGGAAACTTGAACTTCAACAGTGATGTAACTCCCACTGGAGCTGGGAGAAAAGAATGTGGCAGCATGATTCACCAGCTAATTAACATTGGCTCTCCAAAGCATAATTCAAGTCACTAAAAAATGTAGTAAATTGACAGAATACCGGACAACTGCTGCAGGAGGAAAGGAACTAATGATAGAGGAGAAATCTGGCCACTAGTGTTACTGGCAGTGTTGTAATCAAGACCAACTAAACCAAGACCAAGTCATGACCAAGACCAGAGTCTATAGAAACCGAGACAAAAGCAAGACTTTGAGGGGTTAAGATCAAGTTAAGTCCAAGGTAGTGCAAGACCGAGTCAAGACCAAGACTTGATAGCATACTTAGGTAGCTAGTATTCACCAAAACTCTTTGGGTGAAGCGTGGCTGCTCAATAAGTGAAGTATTTACAAACTGCTGTGTGTTCTTTTAGATGCTGGTTTGTAGATGAACTCTTTGTCGTGTAGAAAACCAAATTTGATTCCAGTAGATTTGGCTCATGTCTCCTCCCAGACAGTTAACAAAGAAATCAGACAATTATATGGCATCCCCACAGTTGTGGTCTTGAGCGGTATTCCACTAAAATCCAGAGTCCTCTTTGTCTGAGACTGAGGAAAAATGCAGTCATTTCCGAAACGAGACCGAGGCCTTTAAAAAAGATGGTTAATGGATCATCTGGTTTCACTGTTTAACTGGCAGCTTTCTCCTGCTTGTTCGTAGCACCCGCAGCTGTTAGAAACACGAAGATAACTGTAGCTTGTCCTTGTGACGGCCTTATACTTGCCTTGTTTCATTAAAGTTTCAGAATGTATCCATCAGACTCTCTTTTGAAGTCTTAGTCGAACAAAACGGTGTTACCAAGACATGTTTCAGTTACATTTCCAAAGTGAACAGAAAATGCAGAGTTCAGGTCTACACCACTCATATACAGATATAACAGCTTCTCATTTCATGTATATGTAATGCCGGAAATTATACAGCTGCATGCACGTGGGACCATTTTAACTCGTGCGCATGTAACAGAAAAATCGTATTGGCAAATATTTATGAAAACATAGACCCTTTACTGTTCAAACAATCTGTCATTTTTTTTATTGAGCACATCTTCTTAGAAGATGGCACATTTTAAAAACTTTCCTGCGGGTCCTGGTTGACGTACCATCTTTCTCTCATTTTGAGCCTCTCTTTCTATCTGTACATGTCATGACATTAACAGGATATAAACAGGTGTGGTTTTACATCGCAAACATAATCTTAAAGGTGTTGAATGAATGGGACCGGAACAAGACATCTCATCAAAGCGTTTGTTATGTAGGAGGCTGCATCTTGGTAGATGAACAAGGCGCCAGGTGGCTCAGGCCCATAAGAACACAATGAGTAATCACTAGTCCACAGTACGAGAGTCAAAATCGCATGACGCTGGTTGGGTACAATGACCAATCTCAGAACACAAGATGCTTTAAACTCTTTTCGTTATGGTGAAACAGTGGATTACGTCAAAGTGTAACTCTCCAGCCAACTTAAGCTAAAACATGTTTCCAGTGAGCTTAGAAACTGTCAAGAACTGAAAGAAACCCTGCCGGGTCGGCTTCTGCAGTGTTTGTCATCATCTATATGCATGGTAACAACTGTACAGACAGTGTTCATTCATTCATGACCACCGTATATCTTCAGATGATTGCTACTGTGAACAAGATAATACTAAAATCAATACAGAAAGTATGCAGAAGTGGTTCATGAAACTGCTGTGATATTCCCATTAGACAGCTCTGGCATACAGTCAAACCCAGCAACAGAAAGAAACATTCACTTGTCTAACCTTTGGGTGAATAATCTCGGATGGATGCCCTGTTCTCATCCAAATGGCATGAGTATTCTTTTGGCATGTTCTTGTATTATCATTATTGGTATTTTTAAACTTTGCAACACACAGAAAATGTCATGAAACTGAAGCCCGTCAAACTGAAATGAGGAAAGAGACGAGGACGAGCGAAAGTGCTCCTTCTAGTGCTGACAACACATCTTTAGTTGCTTGGGGTGAAAAAGAGAAACATTAAATGAAATAAAAATAAATTTCAGATCAAACTTGGCATCATCAGGAAAACCGTTGCCAACAAGTCAGTCCAGCTGGTAGATGCATGCTGTTTACACATCTCTATTTGACTTCCAAACAATCTTGGAACGGTTTAAAAAGAGAGCAGTGGGAGTTTGAGAATTCTATGCATAATAGATGCGAGATGAGACGAATCTCTTTCTCCCTCACTAATACATAAATTGTGCTAATGTACACACACACAAATACGCTAGCACACAGACATATGGCTGACGTGCAAAGTTTTATGCAGAGATTCAAACGTGCATGTTTGCAGTACAGACGCCGTGAGCTAAACGTCTTTCAGTTGTGAATTTAAATGAAAGTCTATACAGCGGACAGTAAACAAGCCAATTAAAATGGAGCAATTTGGACAGATATTAAAACCTTAAGCGTTAGAACTCACACTGCTAAAATCAACAGCTAAAAAGAAAAGAAATCTTAATTCTTGAGGGGAAAGAATGCCACTCTCTCATCCTGTGAAGCAGCACATCACTCCATTTCCATAAATGTAAATATGAAGCACACACAGCAGAATGAACGTGTGTCTCCCAGGGAAGAGGCACACGTTTTATGTTATACATTTGTGTATGTTTGCCTGCATGTATACACACACACGTGATAAATAAGATACACATGCGCGAGTGAGATAGCACAGGGAAAAAAAGCAGCGGTGGGTATATCTTGTACCAGGAGAGCAGGCCTTAAACAAGATGTTGGAATTACAGCCAGAATTTAAAATGAAATGCTTTAAAATGCATTCTAAACAACAACTACAAGCTAGAGCTGGGCCAGACTCATTACTAATGTTGGCCTAAATGAGTCTATCAAAGAGTCTCTCTAGGACGCTGGCCAAATTCACACACATGCACACGCGCACACACACATACACACAAACACACACACACACACACACACACACAGCGTTAGCAATGCTGTTATTTACAACCCACACTTCCTGTAAAGTGTACAATAAGAGCATTGAATGTGAAAAGGCCATTGTGTTCTCATGGCTGACGCTGTCCTGTGACCTCTGCAGATAATGTCAATCAGACTTAGAGCTATCTGACACTTTCTTCCCGCTAGCTAACACTGACTCACTGCCTCATGATCCGTCCACCCATCCACCCAGCGCTCATGCCACACAGGAAGAACCCTCCGAAAGACTTACTAAGGAGGTTTTTTTTCTTTTTCTTTTTTTGTTTTAATTAGGAGAATTTCTCCCGTTAGCAACAGCCCTCTCCCCCTCAACACTCCGCTCCGATGTTTCCACCCTCACGCCTGCCTCATCACATTTCGCAGACTTAGGCAGATTGGAGCTCTGGAAGGATGGAAGAGGTGGCAAGGTGATGGGTGGGGAAGGTGGCAGGAGGGTGCACGTGGTGGGAAAAAAAACAGGATGCTTGTATTCTGGGGCTTGTTGAGGGGCTGAGAATGTGAAAACAGAGGTCAGCAGGATCCGGACCGTTGTGATTCCATCACGACTCGACCGCTCCAAACAAATCCCCCCGTATTTGTCATCGTCTCTCTCTCCTTCTCTTTCTCAGCTTTTTTCTCCATCCTCTTCCTGTGTATTCCAGAGTGTACACAGACGCCTTGGGGCAAAGTCTTAACCTTAAGCACACTGAGGAGAACCTAGAAAAGGGGCATGACTAACGCTGCACACAATAAACACTCACAGACACACTAACACAAATATAATGTGTGGATGCTTACCTAAAGATTCACGCACACGCACACAGACAGACACACACACACACACACACAGCCAACATTCTGAAAATAGTTTTCAGTCTTATCACACCAAATCCCTGTGTCACCTTCTGGCACCTAAATGCAATTAAAATTTGTATGTGGAAGGGCAACCAAGTGAAAATCTACTTCACATAATTGACGTGGCTGCACATGCCAACTTTAATGCTTGTCCCAAAATCCCAACACACACAAACACATTGCTACATTAATTAGAAATGTGCTTGTACACTTACATCCACACACACTGATACACAAACAGGGTCACAGTCATGCGCACACATGGAGGCAAGCAGGTAGAATGTCAAATTAGGTTCCTTCAAACTATAAACTAATGATTTGGATTCCATTATTATTACCAAAGCTGCAGCCTCGGAGTACATGATAGACAGCCTGCTTAAAGCTGTTCAATTACAGAAGCGGTTGGGGGTATGCAAGGCCAGAGAGAAAAAGGAGAAGACAAAGAGGAGGAGGAAAAAACAAAGAAAAAAAAATCAGCTTGACTTATTTACACATTCTCACCTTTCAGCTCCTTTCTCCACATCTGCCAGTTAACTGCTCCTATCTGTATCCTTTTCTCAATACTCCCTGTCACATTTCTCTTAGTCACTGCACTCTTCACTCTTTTTTTCCTCTATACTCTCTACCACCCCTGTGGCCTTGTTCCTTTCCATCCGTCAGTGCAAGTTTTTTAAGTGACATGAAAGTGACTCTGCCTGGCTTCCCACTCCCACGTTCTCCGTCCGTTACTGCTTTCCTTCCGGTAACATTATGCCCTATAGGCTTCCTCCACCTCCAACACATAATTAGAATTTTTATTAGAAATGAAACTGATCTTGAAGCATACTCGTAAGCGGCTTCTAATTAAACGTGAAGGATGAGAGAGAGTCAGAGATAAACTTAATTAATTAGGCGGCAAGTTTATGAGTGGCACGTACCACTTAGATGTACTCTACTTTCAGTTGAAAGCATGATAATTCTGTGTGATAACACTTCTCAAAATGGCACGGAGATCAGTTTTAAACTTGTCACATGGTCCTCAAGCTGCGTATGGCAGTTATAGTCAGTACTGCTAATATGTGAGCTTTAATGTCACACTCCCACTGCTCACCCAAGAGAACCAGGCACAGCCTCGCTATGACTTGCTCCATCTATATGAGTTGCTCTATTTACAATGACTAGGAGAAAATATCACTAAATCTCTTCACTGAAAATCGTCCCTGCTAGTTTTATAGAAGATTCAGCTGTGGGTTACACTGTATGTGTAGCTAGAGAAGTATAAGCCTCAGTAATCGGGTTGTAAGAGCAGGCAGTCACGACTTTGACGTCAAAGTCCGTCAATATGATGGATTCATCTGTGTGGCTGCGTAAAACTGAAGCTGCAACCCTTTGATTCTCAGGGACTGACACCAAAACCTGTTGTTTACTGTCTTTTTATTACAACACTGAAAGATTTTCTGCTATCAAACTCAGCTGTACTGTAGCTACGCTGATGTTACATCATCTGTAGGGGTTTTCTTTTCATTCGTCTTCAAACAGTAGCCAGCTGCCCAAGTGCGAGAAAGATTTTCTGACTTACAAATCAATCTGCTTCCAGCTGAAGTTTTCATAAAGAACCAGATCAGAGATCCGTCAAAAGAAAAAAAAAAGTGACAAAAATAGTGAGATTTACTTTTTGAAATTACAGCCCGCACGTTCATTTCCACCTGCTCTGCTTTACATCCTGTTCTGTGACTCATAAATAACCACACGGCAGCGCATCAACACTTTAAAAGAAAATTATTAGTGTCAGTTGCTTGTGGTTCTAATAATAATTCTTACATTCTGCACTGAATCATGCGAGCGCCTAAAGCAAACCAAATACTGAAATGCAACACATTCAGTGAAATGAACACATAAAACAAACATAAAGAGTTTATGTCTTCATTTCAAACACAGACTTAGTGTTCAAGCTGTTATTTATGTCTATAATTAGTTTATTAATAAAGCATGAGTTCTGACCCCATGAATAAAAAGTGATCTGACTTATGGACAGATTTATCCATAGTTTCATTGTAGATTTGGATCGATTAGTTGTATAAAGAATGTGACGTCACCCACAGGTTTCCAAAGCACCACTTTGAAGCTGAACATACCAGGCTGTAAACATGTTTATTTCTGCTGTGAAGTTGGACATTTTAACATGGGGACTTTCTGTAGCCAGCCTCAAGTAGCCACTCTGGGAACTACAGTTTTTGGCACTTCTGTATTGGCTTAATTTCACATTTATGACTACAAATCTGAAGGTGACGCTTTCTGTCATTATATTGGCCAGAGGCCTTATCATGAAATCAATCCTGAAAATAATCCGTATTGTATTTTATCCATGAGAACACAGCATCTGATATCTAAAAGAGGCTCATAAATTGAGAAAACGTCACCAAAGTGATGGCAGATTTTTCCAAATGAGAAGAAAAACAAAACATATTGTCTCACTTACCTCTAATGTCTCACCACAGAAGTCATTTTGGTTTCATCTGGCCCAGTTTTCAGATTTCTGTCTCTGACATTTATTTTAACTTGGGTGAAGCGACCATTTAAAAAGTCACTTATGAATGTCAGTGCATTTAAACCTGACCTCTTTTTGTTTTTAGATTAACACTGCTGCCTGGCTCTGTGAGGCTTATACATATATTATATGTATGCACTGTACCTTCTCTCCTTGTCCCATATGTTCATCCTTGATGTCGCTCAGTGTCTTCCAGTTCATCTTTGCTCCGCTCCCCGCTGACCTCGTCCCTGTCAGGGATTGGCTGTTGGCTGCATAGCCTTCACGGTCGTACCTATAGTGCATTAAAAGACACAGCACACATGTACGAATAAATGTATTTGTAAACATGCGTATCCACCAAAGCATACATCCATGTGAAATATAATATGCATTATTTAAAGTGGAGGGGAGGAAAATAAATCAATATTAATAATCTGAAAACATGGCCAGGAGTGTGTCTATCTCTTATCAAAAACAGGTTGTGTGTGTTTACATATATGAACATGTGTTACATTGACAGTGAAGGTGGTACTGCACTGGATGTGCTGGAAACCATCTTCAGCCGTAACTGAATTACTCTCTTAATCCCATAACTGATTTACAGCCACTTCATCTGCATCCTGCAGTCGATTCTATCTGACATATGGCTATAGGCTATAGATATGGCTTGTCTATCACAGACAAATGCATTCATACATTCAAACAATGAGCTTTTAATATTTGCATACATTTCTGTCTGGGAATGAAGAAAACAAAACTTTTCCGTCTCTTTTTGCCTATCATCTCAGTCTATTCATTCATTCATTCATCTACCGTTTTAATATTCCCTTTAAAATCTTAATGCACCAGTGTGACTCCTGTTCTGTATTCTAGCTGAGCAGAGCAATCTAATCAAGGCATCATCCAAATTCATCAGTTTTCTTCAATTATGCAAGCAAGTCTGGTCAAAACAATCCCACAAAGCAGCGCATCGCCACAGGAACTGGAATGAGACAGACTTTGTCTTTGTAAAGTGCAGGCCTAAATGTTAAAAAGGAAGTAGAAAACAGTGTGTCTGCTCCTTGAAGAACATTCATTGTAATTCCTTCACCACTGTCAGCATGTAAACTGGAGAAAGGACCAAATAGCAGCAGAGATCAGTGGGAAAAGCCAGGGATTATAGAAGAATGGAAGGAGGCATGAAAGGAAGGAGGGGCACTGTTTTTTAGTCATTTAGCCCTTTGAATGTCAGGATGAGATGGTGTATTGACCAGAGACTAATAAGACCAAGATTAAAGCTGGAGCCATGGAGCCTGCCCCTCCTCTCTCTCACTCTATAACACACACACTAGTAGCTGCCATAACGCACACACAAAAATGGCCAAAGCAAATCGTTCATGGAGCACTTAGCCAAATATATATATATATAACAGACATTAACGGCTGAAAGAGTGAACAGAATAATGCCCCCTGTACTGACAAACACCCCCCTTTCACATGTTTGATGCAATGTGTTACCTAAGAATAGCTTTCAGTGGAACACACAGGCACACTGAAGCATCCATATGTAAACACACACACACACACACACACACACACAGAAAAAGAAAAGAATAAAAGCATTTATATTTTAGCTGCGGCCAGAGTTGGGAACAGCTTTAATGAGTGAATGAGTCATAATTTCAAATCCACAGGAAGTGCTAATAAGAATCCAGTTTGATACGGCTCCATCTTTCTGTGAAGTAAAGTAGCAGTTCAGAGCTGGAATCCAGAAATATCCCTGTTCTGCTTTTCTGTCATTCCCTCCACCCAACCCTGTCATCATCCTGACTAGAGACCCGCTGGAAAAGAGGAGGCACATGCCATCATGTCTCCTGACACGTGATCATCGCGGCTTTGTGGTAAGGTTTGTTCATCTGTGTGAGCATGATTAGGTTATTTTCTCAACACCAAGAAGATACAATCCTGTGTATCCCTCTGTGACCGTTTACACAGACCGTGTCTTGTGTGGTGATCAAGTGAATGAATGTCCATGTGCACTGTACATGCCAGCATGACCACAACACGTGGACAATTCTGTGTGTGTGAGAGAGAGCATTGGTGTGTGCATACACACCAGTGACTCACCAGGCTCTCAGTCTAAAGGCCTCTGGTATGTCTGGGTTGACCATGACTGTTGAACTAAACAAAGCGGAGAGAGATCTGCCTCCGAAATCAGACAAGCGAGCTCCTTTGATGGCGACCACAGGCTGCCCAGAGCCGTCAAACTTCTCCGCCTGAAGAGAGAAAACAGTGTGTCAAAGACAGTAATTGCAGAGAGGAAGACGAAGAATAAGAGACAGCAGATAGAAGTTGTGTTTTTGTCTCTTACATGTTCAGTCTGCAGCTTATTGGAGAGACCAGAAAGTAATAGGCAGTATAGTTTGCTTTTATAATTGGACAACCTATAAGTTCATCTGAAAGTCATTTTTGGATTTTGGCAAAGAGGAGGGATTAGCTCTTGCAGACTCAATGAGCTCAGAGAAGAATAGTGCCATTTCATGCACATTCGAGAGTTATTTAGCCTTCCGACTCAAATCAGGGACTCTGGTCCAAAACACTCTTGAAGGTCACAGGAATGATTTGACCGGTCCAAATTTTACAGCTCAGAAAATCCAATCAAAAAGCCTGTGTATGCAAGAGCACCCACAGAGATATGTTGCATCCATGGATGGGCACCTTCATAAACACAATTAATTACAGCCTTTTCTATCCATCATTGAATACAGAGAGAGAGAGAGTGAGAATAGAGTGAGGGAGGAGAAGTCAGAGCGAGAGATTATTGTTATTACCTCCTCTCCCCACAATGTGACTGCCACCACTTTGCCACTTGTGTCTATTATGTGGAGGGCCCTCTTGGAGACTTCTCTGCTGGTCTTGGTGGTGATACGGGATATGTCCTCCACACTCTTACACACGCCGATGACATCTACGGACAGAGAGACTCATTTTACGATTACAAAAATGTTGGGACGCTGTGTAAAATGTAAATGAAACCACAATGCAATGATCTGCAAATCCTTTTTTAATATATGCAATTGAATACAACAACAAGAAATGTAATGTTCAAGCTGATCGACCTCACTGTTTTTGTAAACATACACTGAATATAATATAGATATAGCGTTGGAATGTCATTTAAAATATGTTTCCTCAAAATTTTTTGCTTCAATATCAACCTGATAAGTCGTCATGTTCATTCACATAGTGCACACGTACATCCATGACTAGTTATGAACTAAATGTGATGTGAGTTAGTTAGTGGAAGTACAATTACTTTTTCAGGGACGTCCCTACCAAACCACATTCTGCACATTACAACCACACACTTTAAATAGAAGTAAAGCCTGCCTGACCTGCCTCACTTCAAATAAAACGTCAATTTAGAGCGCTACACAAGACATCAAAAATGAGTGTCCTCAGTTCCCAAACACTTACTGAGTGTTGTTAAAAGAGAAGGTTATATAACGCAATGGTGAACTTGCCTGTCTTAACTTTTTTGGAACGTACTGCAGGAATCAAATTCAGACTGACTGCATATTTACATAAAACATGAGAAAGATTGGCTTATGTTTTTATTTATGTTTTAAGTTGGGGTTATAGATATAGATAGCTCATGAATACAGATAGAAAAATAAGCTTAGAGTGATGCAGGAAAAAGAAAGCAATAGTTATGTAATAAAAATATATCCAGCGTCCTGGATAATATGAAGTGTTATCACATTATATGCAGTAAAGATGCAGCGCAGAGAGTTGACACCCCTCTGATTCTGTCAAGCCAGAGTAGACTGATATAAATGTCATGACAGGCTGGCCTGCACTCCAAATCACAAACAAATACACTCACTCCCCATTCATGTTTCCTGTCATGCTCAAGGTCTTAAAACTTCATTCAGGATTACTGCACTGAAGAGCAGTCAGTGCTGAGCTTACAGAAGGTGAAGAGACCTGCCTAGCATGACTAAATCAGAACAAAAATAATTAATTTAGAAAGCGCTTATTGTACAACAAACTGGACTGTCACAAGGTTACTGAAAACAAAGTAAACAAATAAAGATTAAATCAAGAAACAGTAAAGCAAAGACAGGATTAATGCTCTCACTGGTTACAAGGTTACACAGAGTGCATAAAGCCCCTCTCGTGTAGTCTTACAACCCATTCACATTCATTATGAAACATGTTTATATTCAGGGTCACTCACAAGGATACACATAAAACACATTGTGTGTATCCTTGACAAATGAGCTCAGTGCATTTCTTCACTAATGAAACGTTCTCGAACATTTGAAACTGTGTTCACACTCATGTTTTCAAGATTGCAGCCTCCTTCCTTGCCCTTGCCTTTGTTGGCACGTTGCTAAGTTTCTTTTGAGTGTCACCGCCTCCATCTGTCTATCAGTGGAAAAATGTGAAACAGGAAGCAGATATCGGCATCGTATTGTGTCCTCCACCTGTACAACATTTTTCAACAGCACTACTAGTGGTCAAAAACGCCTCAGGGCACTTTAAATAGCTTAAGAGTGATTTTCTGTCAGTCATCTCATGGTGTCAGAACTAGTGACATGCATTAATAAAAATGACTGGTAGGAATTATAATATAGATTTTGCAAACCAGTCATTCTCTGAACTCCATCCTCCTGTCTGCTACCTCTGCTAACCTTTTTCTTAACTCCCCCCTCCTCCTCCTCTCCCGCTTCTCCCTTGCTCTCCGTCTGTGCTCTCTCAGCCCTCCTTAATTCCATTATGATTGAGACGATGTCATCCACCTCTGAACTCTATTATCACCACAGGAACAGGCTGACAGTTCTCATTACCATGTTATAATCCCCTATTTAACAAAGGAGCAGGGAGAGAGGGAGTGCAGAGAGAGTGAATGTCGAGACAACAGATGACACACAGGACATGTAATGCTGGCCCTCTGCGACCGACACAAACACAACACAACACAAAAACGCTCCTTCAGGCAGACCACTCGGTGCATCTCTAAACTCTGTGCTGTGTTGCAGTGCTGGCTTGAATTGCTCATTTACACTAATGTAATCATGCAACGGAGGTAAAGCAAACATGAATCTTCCATTTCATAGCTTGCAGTAGTTGTTGTTTACACTTCTTTACGACCAGTAATTTGTTCTGTTATATGGCGTGTCTGACACTTACAAGAAATAATAGGCCTGCTTGTGCTGCTGTCCGGCAGTTGCTGTATGTATGCTCTGCTGACCCAATGCAGTGTAGCACTGCATTAATGTGCAATGAAAAATCACATCTGGGTGTCTGAGCACGGCCCTGTGCCATACAGATGAGTATCACAAACTGTCTGGTCAGGTTTTTTATCTTGTTTATTTATTCTGTGATCAAATGTTTGAAATGATCTTATTAGTACTTGCATGGCTTCTTGACAATTTAAGCCTCCATTGTTAAATGAAATAAAGAGTTTTGTAGAAAAACATATTTGTGTTTCTCAGAAGTTAAATAAAAAATATTGCTTTATTACCAGACTAAAATTCAGTATTGAACCCATTGTAGTATTTTAAACCTTTAAATGATTTGCAGCCCTATTCAACTGTAACATGCAATACTACGTCCTCACACATTCACTAGCATGCAGAACAAAAGCTCACAGAAACATGTCACTCTTGTTCACATCTTGTGCATTATCTCACTCATAAAATTGAGAAGACTACCAAGAGCATGCTGTTGAATCACCCCAATATACAATTGGACCATCCCAATCTACCTGTCGCCAAGATAAGACATTCCTGTCAGGCGCACAGGGCAGGCACCTCCATAAAAACAGTGGAACGAACATTATCCTCTTTTTATCTCTTCTCTTTGCTATATGCCTGAATTAACCTTCCCTCTGACCCTGGACACCTGCTACATGACTGACTGGCATTTGCTCAGTTTTTTTCCCACCTACAGTATCTAAAAGGTGTAATTGCTGGGTTGACTGAGCAGTTGGAGAGATGATCCAGCTGATAACCCAGATGTTCTAATATTGGCATCAGCTAACATGTCCTAGCCTGACAACACAAGGTCACTTTTCGGTTACTCAATAGGCCTTAAGCAAGACCTATTCCTATTCGTACAAAGCGATCTTAAGAGCGATGTGAGTGATTTAATTAATTTTTCTAAAGGTATGACTGAAGTTACAGAGTCGTCCTGAACTGTCGTACAAGTCATGTACATATAGTTTGACTCTCCACAGCAGTGTTGTAGTACTTGAGATTGGTCTTTAGACTTTTTAAAGGCCTCTGTCTCGTCTCAAAATCAACTGCATTTTTACTTGAGTGTCGAGTTTCAAGACCCGTCAAGACCACAACTCCAAGGATGTCACTCAATTGTCTGTGCATTGTCTGATTTATTTATGAACTGTCTGGGAGGAGACATCAGCTGAATCTTCTGGAATCAAATTTTAGTTTCCTAAATCAGTGTTCATCTGCAGAACAGCGTCCAAAAGAACACAAAGCAGTGTAAATACTTCAAGGTAATGCTTCATGAGGTGACTCAATGTAACAACCACGTTTCACCCAAAGAGTTTTCGTCAATATTAGCTGCCTAAGTATGCTATATACTGTCTGGTCTTAGTCTTGACTTGGTCTCAACCCCTCAAAGTTTTGGTCTTGTCTCTGTACACTCTTGGTCTTGGTCAAGAATTGGTTTTGTTTTAGCTGGTCTCGACTACAACACTGCTCCACAGAGGAAATTATGTCATAATCTGAATGGCTTTTGAGTTTCATCATTCGGTCATTATCATTATTTTTTAGACTTTATTGGCATATTTTGGCACATAAACCTTTTCAGTTTAGTCTCACATCACCTAATGTCGGCTATAATATTATCCTGTCTACTATCTCTGAGGCTGTCACTCGACCTCCTTTCATATTAGTCATGACTGACTTTGCATTATCTCTAATCAGTCACTCTTTATTTCTGTCACAATGAAGGGCTGCTGTGATGGCAGCTGATGTCTTTGGCAGCTGTACTATTAATACTTTCTAACAGTTTAGGATGTTCTAACACCAATGCACTGCTATACTGATGCTTTCTTCTGTTGATTTTTTGAGCTTCACAGTGTGAAATTCTTCTTTTTATTCTTTGGTAATATTTTTGTGAATGAAACCTCACACACAGGCTGAAACCAGAGATTTACGACAGGTTTGCACAGTTCAGAGAGTTTGGTGAATCTGACTTGGAGCATGTGTTCAACAAAGTAGAGTTTAGAATAAAGATACAAAAAAAGTTCTGGCTTTTGTTACAGAGACGTCAGTCTAAGTAAGCTGTACTACAAAAGATTATTGGCAGCTCTTCTCACAGACATCAACATGAACCGTTTCTTCACTTGACTGGACTAACACTCCTGAGCTCTTGTTGGTCTTTGTTTCTGATTTTCAAAATAGACGTTTTGTGCATGGCAGCCTTTTAGGAACACGGCAAAAAAATTTTCCTTAACTATCCACAAAAATCAATATCTGAATGAGTTTGTGGCAAAAGAGAAAACATACCACAGACTTTCTGAATCACACTTTTCCATCTTTAACATCTTGGCTCTAGGGCTGTAAAGTCCTAGTCGACTGGTCGACTTATTGGTTGATACGTTCTGGGTCGACCAAAATTCTGATTGGACGATTTTTTGCCACGTTAATTTCATCAGGAGGAAAGTACAAATGATAATGGGGTGTTTTCAGAGCAGCCCTGTTTCACAGTTAACAGCCTGTCTTCAGAGAACACCCCCCTTGTTTTCACTATTTTGGATTAGCCCAACCCACTAGAGACCGGTAGATTAAAGAAGGTCCATGTTATTCAATGTCCGGAGGTTTAATTGCTGAATATTTATTTTTATTTTGAATATTTATTTTTATTTTGAATAAAATAACAGAATTGATTTATTTATTTTTGTATTTGTTCTGAGTGAGCCTTCCTTGTTATTGTTATGCACTTTATTTCATTTCAGCTTATTGCTAAATAACGAACTTTTATGGTTCCCTTTTATTATTGTGCACATTTATTTCCAATTAATGGATTTGGGCAGCTTTGGTGTTTTTTTTTTACCTAATGCGCAATTGCGGCGTGCCCACTGTTTGTAGGCTATTGTTTTGAGTCTATGCATTATTTTTCAGTAATGCATAGCTTTATTTCGTTTGCACTTGTCTTGATCTGGGATGTTTAATAAAGATAATTTTCCCTGAATTGCCTTTTATGTTTAATTGTCTCGCCCCCCCCCCATTAGTCGATTTTTAGTCGAAATGTCAGGGTTTCAGTCGACCAAGAATTTCTTTGGTTGATTACAGCCCTACTTGGTTCAGTGGTTGTTCACAAAGTTTGGAGAGGGAGTGAGTCAGGTCATTATCTGAGTCTCCACCACAGATTGCTGATTGGTTTGACACATTCATGTCTTGATCAGTTGATTATTATTATGTTTTCAAGGCTTGATTGCAAAAAATTGTGCATGTGATCTGTCGTCTGGATTTGTGACGCTAAAATACCCGAGCATGTCTTCTGCCTTCCCCCACTGTGTTTGGCACTAAAGCTGTACCTGCTCACTCACTTCTTCTTTCTTTCTTTTCTGTCTCAATCTATGACAAGTAGTCCTGATTGGTCAAACCGACATTTAGAACATGATCAAACGACAGCACACTGTGATCATTGCTAAAAATATTAATCTGTCATTTCCAAGGTAATATTGTAACTGCCAGAACTGGGGCAAAAACCGAATGAAAGGAACGTGATATCTTACAAACCAGCAAATTATGAAAAGGCTCATGAAAATATAATATCTATTTTTATACTCAGGGTGCCATTTGTAAAAAAAAGTCAGAGGGAGGGAGACATTTTTATTCATGAAAATAAATCACGAACCACAATCATAGACTCTGACCTCCTGTTAGACTATTTCTTACAAATATTAAGTGACATTTATAGAATAAATGAACTGCCCCGGCATCCTCCACCAGCAGTGCCGAAGAGTCTGTGACATGTTAAGTTCAGGATGTCGTAGCTAAACCAACGTCCATGGAAAAATGATTTTTTTCAGCAGATATCTTAGTTGAGCAAACAAGTGTTTGTGTTTATATGTGTGATATTTTAAGAGTTCGTTTCCATGGAAACAGAGGTTACACCTGCAAAAATATTTTCATTTTGAGGAGATTTCCGCACAATATGATTACATTTTTATTATATCCTTTAGTATTTGTTTATTATTGGCACGACAGTGATGCAGTCAGGTGCCAATAATGAAGGGAAAGCTGACCCTGCTTAATTGATAAACTCTGGCTCTTACCAATGATGGTGTCCTTGTCCCTGTTCTCCAGCTCTGCGATAGGCACAAAGTCACAGTGCACTGCGGGGACGCCCTGATTGTCATCGCAAGGCACAATGGATGAATGAGCGTGGAGGGTCATCTCGTAGTCATTCTTCAGCGTGCTGTACTGTTTGTTGGCCACCTTCAGCGTAGCCTTTGTGATGTAATACACCTACAGAGAATGGGGGAACGAGGTAGAGGTATTAAGAAATCAGACATCATCAGATCAGAGTTATTTTCTGTGAATCTCAAGTGACTGTAACTGATCGAACTGGGTGACCACTATATTGATCCTACAAGGGAAATTATTATTATTACAATACAGCTTCTGTTCCACCAAAAGCACTTCAGGTCCAACACTGAGACGGCGGTGTCATATCAGCCCCATCATTTCTCTAATTCACCAGAAAATAAGAGGGAGCTAAGAGCGAGTCAGCTAAACGGCACAATTTAAAACTCAATATGCGCGGCACACTTCTACATTTACTCTCCCAACTCTCCAATACACCCCTTCCTCCCCATCTGCCTCCGAGTTTGTCTCCATGGCTTACTTCTCTTTCCTTTCCTCTCTCTGATTTACCCCACACAGAGATAGGAGCATGAAGCTAATGTGATAAGCATCCTGGCCTCTCAGAGCCAGTCACACCCACTCACTGTTCTGTCAATACCCAGATCACGAAGGGAAAACTGATTCATTCCTTTAGTTATCTTTGAAGGGCAGAGGGCACAAATTGGATCTGGGGATGTGTTGGGAGTCACTGCCAGTGGCTGATACCTGAGCTGGTGTGACGAGCAAAATGGTGGCTGGGGTTAATTGAGTTATTAAGCTCTGTGAGCCAGAGTGAGATGAGCAAGAGCTTTAACATGTTCTATCTGCTTGTAATTGCATAGGTATATGGGAACATGTAAAGGGCATGCTATTGGTGTTCACACTGATGAGGACCTATTTCAGCTGTTCATTCAGCTGGTTCAGCTGAGATGCTCTGTCATCATGCATCTGTATACACCATCTAATATGGACGCTTATCACTTGTCTATTAATGATGCTTTAATTAGTTTAACCACTTGAATGAAATATAGTATATACTAAAACTGGACGCAGAATAATCTATCTTATCCGACAATGTGACTGTTCACGTGTATTCCTATCATGAAGGCAGTGGAAACGGTGAAGCGCAGATTACTACAGGACAGCACCTTACACACCAGAACCAACCTCAACCCCAACCTGGACCAAAATCAGGAGCATCTTCAACAAGTTTAGAATCCGGATGTTCTTCAAACCCGGCAACACACTCAGACACAAACTGGTACACCCCAAACGTCTCACACCCAGAGAAGCAATCCGTTGTATGCTGTCCAGTGCAGTGAGGAGTGCACAGAAACCATCCCTAAGCAGAGGAGGAGGCCTCAGACAACACCTATCCCCCCCACCTACAGTGCTGTCCTTTCATCCCTTCCCAGGAGACTGAACGATAATTCACACTTGGCCTCACGTGACTCCCAACGACCATCGTCCACACCGTAGCTCAGGTGACCCCAACGACTGTCGTTCACACCAGACCTGCGTCATGTGACTTTAATGACCCTGACGACAGTCATCACAACAACAATGAGCACTAATGAACCAAGAGGAAGCTACGTCCTGGTCTACAATCATGTCTAGGATAAATACTCGGATCTCCCCACCAGCCAGTCAGAGCTGAAGAAGCTTCTTGAGAGGCAAAACTTCTTCACGGGTCTATAAATCCAGTAGCTCCATATTCAAGCCTTCTTGAAGAAAGATAACCTCGATGACTAAGAACCTCCACAGACTGCATACTTGACTTCCCATGTGGACAAAAGAAAAACTAGTTTCATTTGAGGGCGGCATTAAATCTGTGTCCTCACATGCATTTCTTAAATATGAATTATTCATTAATATTGATAATGATTTTAAAGATCATACTGTATATACTTCCATTTTTGCAGAAAATTCAGATTTGCAGCCCTCCAGCAAGGTCAAAGTTGAGTGTCAGTGTTAGTTATGCAACAGGAGCTGGAGCTGGTAGGCATTACATTTATTACTAAAGGACAGTAAAGCAGATGCTTGCTGACACAAGGTCTTGAATCAGGGCCCTCTGGTTGAAAGATGATTCTATTAACAAATGCTGCCTCCACCATTCTTTAAGACCAAAACGATTCTCATGTAATACTTCTAGTAATACTCCACATGATAAATAAAGAAACCTCACATTTTTCAGGTCAATCTCAACACAATATTGACACATCTATGTACACTGAGAGAGTTTTTAGTTTCTGTAATCATCCCTGCTCTCCTCATATTTGCTATGAAGTGATCCCCTTGTGTCGTGGCTAAACTGTACAAGAAGGGTGACAAAATCCAGTGTCCTCATTCTGAGCAAACATGTAAATGAACAGTTTCTTTAGAATGAAATTCCCTCTTTTCGGTTACTGAGATATGTCTCATACATCACCGGGACACAACACTGGCAATGAACTTACGTGTGACTGCCAGCCCAAAGACACAGACTTAATTAGGCTAACTCAAACTGCTAAAGCCACATTAGCTTTGGCCAAACTTAAGAATGAATCTTTTCTCCCCATTTCCTTCAGCGTAGTCGCTACAAAGCGATCGCTTCATTACCAGCATGGTGAGGATGAGTGACTAGAGTGACATGAAACTTTTACAACATGTTGTATGAAGATAGACTTGAAAAATCCTAACCCATCCTTTACTATCTGACAGCAATACCTGTGTGTAGGATTTAGCGGCATCTATCAATGTAGTGTACTCTGCTTCTCATCCCTAGCATGAAGAATTAACTATGGTGGCCATGAAAAACACAGAGCCACTGTTTAGTTTATTCTTTCCAGGCTAGCTCAGGTGATGAAAACACAACAACTCTTATTTTCAGGTGATTATACACTCATTATATACATATTATATTCCATTTCTGCCATATTCTGTAAATAGAGTCCCCTAAATCTGACACACTGGACCTTTAAATAAATATTAATAATAAATAAAAGAAGAAGAGAATATTTATCCTGCGAGACTGCCAGCCATTTCTGACAGGTTCTAACAAGTGTGTAAAACCAGACACTTTAATTATGGAAATACAAAATCAACACATCGGTTTTGATGAGCATTCTCCCACTGTTCTCAGAGGCATACTCCCTGCCTCATATAAATGCTCATGTCTCAACATATATATTTCAGTAAAATATGACTTAATAACTCCCTTCCATAAAATCCTCTAATACTTGCCTCCAGCTCATTCATTGGCCAGAAGTCTTGCAGGCATGCGAGGACTTTGCAGAAGGGCTTATTAGGCACTATTTTACCAATGATACATTTATTTGAAGAGCTATGTGCATACAAAACAGTTATCTAAGACAGGTAGACAGCTTCTCTGCAAATAATAGAGCATTTATATATATTGTCCTACTGGAGTTAAAATGCCTCTTAAATCAACTTCATCGAAGAAATTACATGTCGATCATGTTTGCAAGCTCCAGTGTGAGTACAAACATTTCCATGCAGCATTCTAAGCTATTGGTGATGTGTAATATGTACAAAAGTTATCATTTTTAAGTGAAGTTTCCAAGCAACTCTTATCACTTCAAGTGAGGACAGATGTGTGTGAGTGGGATCTGCTCACCTTGCCTTGCTCCACTAGAGAGAAAAACTTATCCACTTCTTTGTTGAAGGCTGTGATCTTGATTTCTCCCTGGTGACCAGCACATTTCCATTAAACAACATGTCGCTCCGAATGAAAAACAGCCATGTGTGACATATATTGACATTGACATGCATGCACATAACAGATATTCGAGCCTCTGCACTCCACTACTCACACTCTCATCCACTATCTCAAAGGAGAAGAGCTTGCCCTCTCCTTTAGAGTTACTCCAGGTGCGGATGCTGGACTTGTTGGTGACTCGGGCTCGGACAGTCCACCTTGGGATGCACACAGAGTAGACAGTCAGTGCATGAACAAAACAAACCTAATAACATGAGTGAGTTTAGGGAAAACACATCCTAATACTTTTAATTTAAAAATTCTTTAATCAATTCCCACAGAGCTACATTTAAGCTTTGCAAATACTTCATCCCGTCATGTTTTCATTTTCTATTCTACAGTAATTACAAAGAAGTTTTCTCTGACGAACACAGTTATGTGCAACTTAACTAAATGAGATGCAGTCTAAAGGTCAGCACAAACAGCAGAAAATGCTGCAGAGACACTTTAAAAAGCTTCCTTTTCCTTGTTAATGAGCATCCCATCTCAGCTCACATCAGTCACCAATGAGAAACACAACGGCGCAAGAGAACAATTCCCAAGGAAATTGGATGAGTGTGTTTTCGGTCTTTTTTAAAGTTCCATGAAAGAAAAAAAAAACATCCAGCAACTTCTTTTTTCAAAGAGTGAACGAGGTGTTGTACATCTGCCAACTCCTGGATGCATTTTAAAATGTGCCTCTTGTTCTGTTTTTAACAACAGCCAGCCAAGCTCGGCAGTTTATGCAGCAGTGAGCTTTTTGACTGTGTTGATAATTGTGCAGTGGAGGATATTCATACCATAACTTTGCCTGCAATTAAATCCCCTATCATGAGAGCAGCTGCTGGCCCAGAGTGAACCCCATTCCCTGCTCAGTATGGATAAGACTGCTACACCCAAGGTTTATGGCAGCCAAAAGCCAATTATAGCCTGCTCTAGATGCTATTACTTAACACCAGGAGAATGGGATGACAAAGCAACCCAAACGGCCATAATAAAGACCATGTGCACATACACAGGATCCCCGTATGATCAACTGTACGGAACACTTTATGTCACACACAGGCATTTCAGTACACACAACATTCATAGAAGAACAGCTGCTGAAGTCATCTGTTTTACTCACTGTAGGTTCTCCCCCAACTTCAAAGTTAGAACAGTCATCAGTTTATTACAACACCTAGAGGCACAGTTATCTTTACAGCTTGCAATTTCAAACAGGATACGTTATCAGAGCCCAAACATGGAGAGGGAGTTGACAGGGTACCTTTATTCTAATCTAGACAACTCCATCTTGCTTTACAGTTCTCTTGTCTTTTTGTGGCCAACTTTAAGGTCAGAGACAGAGACTTAAGCCAAATGAAATGATAAGAAGTGAGAAGGGGAAAAAAATGAAGTAAAATGGAGCCCTGGAGGAGGTAAAGAAATTGTGAGAGAAGGAAAGGGGAGAGAAAAAAACGAGGATGGCCAAATCCCCACCAGGCCAAATAACAGAATCAAAACCTCAGCAGCAGACCATAAAGACCCAGCAGTACCTGCCATTAAAGTGTCCATTTCTGAGGCAAGATCGGCCATTTCATTTCATTTCCATGCAGATGGGCTGACTATCATGCACACGCACAAATCCACATAGCTGCTCAGGCAATGATAGAGAAAAAAATAAATGCTCACACATGCATGCACAAACACATCCACACAGACTTTTCCAAACATGCCCCAAAGTGCTCCTCAGAAACGGCAGCAAACAGGTAAGTAGAATCACAGCACGAGAGGTAATTCTTTAGCTGATGAATAAGCAGGAGGAGAAAAAAAATCAAAGTGACAGGGCAGAGTTTGGCTGGAATTCAGAAGGAAATGCATACAAGTCAGGTTCAGTGCTCTAGAACTATTCACTACAGAGTTTAAACACATTTTACAAATCGCACATGCAGACATGGACAGGCACACTTAAACTTACTTGCTTTGGTAGGGGTTGAGTTGAGCAATGGGAATCATTTTTGTTGAAGAACCTGGAGAGGTGCTGGCTCCCTTTGAGGGTGAAAACTTCGAGGGTGAAAACTTCGAGGGTGAACCTTTCATGGGTGACTTTCCCAGAAAACCTCTTCCACTGCCCCGGGGAGGAGTAAGGACTGCAGAGAAACAAAGTGAGTACTCCAAATTATCAAGATGACAATTACATTTTTATTAGCTGATCAACAGAGTTCGACAACAATTTTGGTAACGTATGGAGAACTCAAGTAAAACAGCCAAACTTTTGCTGGTTCTAGATTTTGAGGATGTGCTACTTTGCTTTTTGAGTTTTGGACTGCATTGTGAAAATCTTGCCTTAGGCTCCTGGAAACTGTTGATATTTATGATGGACATTTTTCACTGTTTTCATGACTATTTATTTAAAAAAATCATACTAAAAAAACAAATCAATAATAATTGTGAATTGCAGCCTTACAATTACACCATCTCTTCTAGTGTGTCTATGTACAGCAATACCATTTTTTTAAACTTTTCTATAAGTACGAAATATTGTACTTTACCATTCATACCTTTATTAATTATATACCAAAAAATTGAACAATTCCACTCCACCAATTTGGACTACACTTTTATAACACTGTCAGACTTGAGATATTATATTAAAACTGGTGCCTACATTACCAACAATGCAACGTGGCTGCCTGTTTGGTTGGAGACTTGCGTGTGGTATGTTGGTCACAGCTAATGTAGCCTCAAGCAGAAATGGGGAGTGGGCTACACACTCCACACACCCTGATTTTTTTCCATCTCAAACTCCTAGTCTCTCTGCACTGTTCTAACTTTGAAGTTGGGGGAGTAAAACAGAAGACTGACTCATCTCTGTACTCTCTACTGTACTGTCTTCTTAGATTTCGGTGCTGCATTTGATATCACTGACCATCAGTTTCTACTACAGAGACTTGAAAACCTAATTGGCATTAAAGGAACCGTACTAAGCTGGTTTAAGTTTTATTTTTCAGATCGATCTCAGTTTATTCATGTTTATGATGAGTCGTCCATGCACACCAAAGTCAGTCATGGAGTTCCACAAGGTTCTGTGCTGGGACCACTTCCATTGAGCGTATATATGCTTCCTTTAAGCAACACTATTAGGTATCACTCCATTAACTTTTGTTGTTATGCCAATGATACCCAATTATATTTATCGATCAAGCCAGATGAAACCAATCAGTTAGCTAAAATTCAAACATGCCTTAAGGACATAAAAAACTTGGATGCAATTTTCTGACACTTCTACTCCGCATCGTGTCACAAGCAGATGCAGAAAAACTAGTCCATGCATTTGTTACTTTTAGATTGGATTATTGGTAACTCCTTGTTATCAGGCTGCTCAAATAAGTCTCTTAGGACTTTGCAGTTGATTCAGAATGCTGCCGCATGTGTACCAAGATCAGAAATCAGATTTCTCCCATTTAGCTACCTGTAAAATAAATAATAGAATTTTAAATCTTTCTCCTTACCTATAAAGCACTTGGCACCATCATATCTTAAAGAGCTCATAGAACACATTTCTCATCCTGGATTGTGGATATACTATACTATACCTCGACCAGCGATTGGTCAAGCCTGCTGCTGTGGTCCTGCTTGATGTCCACTACATATACTATTATTAGTGCCGAGTGGCTACGACACAAGGCAACTATTGTTCTTCTGCGTGTTTCTTTTTATTATTCATCTTCCCCCTTTTCATCAGTTAATGCGGCCAACAAATTATATATCAAAACGTGTGTTTTCATCCCGAATCATGTGCTATTACTTTGTAAGAGATTCGCGAAAAAATTCGCATAGGAATGAATGGGAAACCCCAAAAAAAACGACAAAACTGAATTTTTCAGGAGACATTTTCAACAATGAACTGCTCTGGCATACTTTCACCGAGAGACTTCATTTAAACTTTAAAATGTAGGTACTCTTGCCTTCTCTTCAGTCATTCACTTTACTTATCGACACATTTTACTGTTTTTAAACTATCAAGGCTTAAAGTTGAGCAGGTTTTTACTCAAATTCTGGGTTTATAATGGGTATGTATTGCGTCTGCTAGAGTGAATGATGTCATAGCTAGAGTGAGGAGCAGAGAAAAAAAATCTGTGAAAAAATGTATTCGACTACCGTGGCCTCAAATGCCACACTAGAGACATAATTTATACATAAAAATGTAGGAAAACTCAAGGTGGTCGCAGTGATAACACTGCTCAAGCTGTCAGCCTTATAGTTTTGGCGTGGGACACAAAGATGCGCCAGCAACACGCACCTACTGCCCAATCTACTCCCATGTTAATTTGAGAAGAGAAATTTCCAAAAGGAGCAGGGAGCACCTGTTCTTTCTCTAACTCCCGAAGCCAAAGTTTATACAATTTTCGCCTGAAAATCGGCAAGGAAATGGTCCACGAGACGAGAATTCTGATGGTCATTTCGGATTTTGGTTTGCAGCACACCTTTTGGCATTTTTGGCCACCTGTTCGAGGGGCTTCTTTAGAGATTTTCTGTCTCTCAGAGGTCAGAGGGAGAGGCAGAGAACACGCACACCTGTGCCTGATACACACACACACACACACACACACACACACACACACACACACACACACACACAGTGACACACAGAGAAGCAGACAGACAGAGACACAGATACACACACAGAGGTAATCATGTCTGTCAGCAGGCAGAAGCGGCCATTTTAGTGGCTAATGCTTTACTACCATGATCTACCATATCTTATTACTACCATATCTTTACTACCATGAGCAGCTAACCCGTTAGCGCTAGTAGCTCACATTTGCGGCTAGTGCGTTAGACATGCTAATTGCTAACATTAGCGGCTAATGCTAAAATTAGTGGCTAGTGCTACCTGCTCGTGGTAGTAAATATATGCTAATTTTATACATTTGCAGCCAATGCTAGAATTAGTGGCTAGCGCGTTAGCTCTAGCTGCTCATGTGTGTAAATAAACATGTTAAAAATTACTATTTTGCTTTTTGTTCTTGAAGACAAACCCCCGGCAACAGCTCACTTGGCACTCTCAAAATTTCTGCGGGAATTTTCTAGTTATGATTATCACTGTTACTACCCTTAGTTTATGGTTATCATTGTTTGATTGCTGCTGTGCATCTGTGTCTGTGTCTGTGCATCTGTGTACGTTGATTATATGGGGATGCTCTGCAGCCACAATATACTTCTACACATTGTGAAGCACTTATTACCTCAAAGTACATACCAAAGTTATCAATAACAATTGACGTAGACAAATTAATTTGCTGACTCTCATACGTAATTAGTAGCACATGCACCAGTGTGCCATTAGGCAGGAGAAACTTAATTAAACACTAGTGGTAGTACTGTTATCTGATCATGTGAGCAACTGCCAAAATGATAAAATGCCTGAGAAAGTTAAACTCTCCCCAAAGATCTTTCTGTAGAGAGATCCCTTAATTCCTTGTTAACATCAGCTTGTGCCAGTGAATTAAACTGTGTTCTTCTTCTTGGGTTGTCAATCAGTTATTAATTTCATAATTACTGTACTTGTGCCTTTCAGTCGTAGGAAAAAGGATAATTAGGATTATATCTCAGAATATCAGTCTTATGGCCAAGACACAAAGCATAAATCTGTAAATACTAGTTTTAACCACATTAATGCATCGCCACCATTTTATATTCCGTTTGAGTCGGAGTGAAAGACAACCTTGTGCTGAATTTAAAAAGAAACTTGTTCAGTTTAATACTGTAGGTAGTGCAAAATATAATATCATGAATAAATGAGGAAGCCTAAGATTACAGGGTGTTTTTTACAGATACTTCTATTAATCAATTGAAATATATTTATCATACAGTGGAGAGGAACATACAGTATGTAGGTACTTCAACTTCAAGCTTGAATTTGTCAGATATTATTAGATGATAATATCTAATTAATCATCCTGAAAACATTTGAATAACACAGTATTCTGTCCTGCACTGAACTGAAAAAACTATGTTGATATTATATCTCAACTCAAACCGAATATAAAACCTCACAAACTAAACGCCACAACTAGAACAGCTGCTTAGCTTTTTCTCCTCAATGCGAGAACACTTAAAGTTCAAACCAGCCCACAGAATCACAAGGTGTTACCTCACCTCCCACAATAAAGTAGCATCAGCCCCATCAGCGGTTATTTAGGCTAGATAGTTGGCTGTTGTCACAATATATTTCATGCAGTGCCTCATTTTGGCAGGGATGATCTCCCATATTGAGCAAGAGCATTTGAGGGAAGAATTGTTCGGGATAAAAAGACGCAATTTCACAGAGACTACTCCCTGGATTTAAGCTTCTGTTATGGAGCACACGAAACACCTCTGTGATACTCTCCTTTGCGGGCGGTGTGTGTGTGTGTGTATGTGTGTCATGAGCAAATTCCTTGGGGAAATCACAGATTGAACAGCTATTTTCAGGCGAGGGGTAATTAACATCAATATTCATACACACACTATCTGGATGGAGTGGTAAAGGGAAGGAGAAGAAGAGGAGATGATAGGTGGGGATGGGTGGGTGGGGTGAAGAACAGAGCAAAGACTAGGGCACAGAGGTTTATCAAGGATCCTCATTTTTTGTGATTAACATCAGTACAGACTCCTAATATGTATGCTGGTAACATATTCCACAGCCCCTGTTTGTGAGGAGTGCTTGGTGGTGAGGATGCTATAGGAAGAAAGAAGGAGAGAGATATATAGACAAGAAATAAGAAGAACGTGAGTGTGTAAAAGTGTGTGTGTTTATGAGAAGAGAGAGAGAGAAGAGGGTGGAAAGAGTTGTGAGGACAAAGAAACCTGCTGAGAATGGTTAGTGGTGAATAATGAATATTTTTCAACTGCACTTCAGCGAGTGCACATCTCTTTTTGGAATTTAAATATCATCTGCGAAGCAGTTTGAAGGTAGTCTATTTCAAGGATAGCTGCTGATGAATATTTAAACAGAAACAGAACTGCCTGTGACAACTGTGTCATGACCTTTGACTCTACACCTACTGCTGAAGGACTAGGGTTTTATCAGAATATTAATATTTTTTTATTGAGAGTACAGTGTCCCTTGGGACTGACGGAGCTTACAAAGCTTGCTCAAACAGTAATAAATGTGGGACACATTCGAAATGATTTCTTCCAACACTGCTGACAACGGGTGAAAAATGTCCTCTGACCACATCCTCCCCCTCCTACCCCACAAAGTCAGGGTTCACTACGGAGCACTCCGCCTGGAGCTGAAAGGGGGTTCTTTCCATTTGGCTAATTATGCTCCCCCGCCATCCTTGCTGATCTGTCCTCTGGCCTGTGACCTCTAAAATGATCAATGTGTGCCATCATGAAGGTTGAGAGAGAGATGCGCTATCTGGACCCTTAAGTGTACCACACATTCATGTATGCGCTTATACATGCACCATCAGGATGGGGGACAATTATCTCAGCGCTTAGCACGACTTTCAATGCTCCCTCTTGTCTGCTCGATTCTCACAATAATTATTTCTACACATGATGAGACAGTTGAGATGCTGTGCGTTATGAGGAGCAGCCTTCTTGTGAAAATTACACTCGAGTGATCGAGTATATCCTGTTTGGTAAAAAAAAAAAAAATTGTCTCTTTGCGGGGCGTAACATTAGCCAAATATTCTCAAGAAAAGTGTTCACTGAGGTTTGAACTCAGACCCTCTACTGAAAGCAGCCTCCCTCATCATTACATCGCCCACACCTCGTTGGAAACCAATTAATTTGTGGCATTTAGAAATCTTGTGAACAAACACAAATTTATCGACTTACTCCAAAAATATTGAAAAGTAATCAAACACTTGGCCACATTCACTGCGAGAGAATACTTGTTTTTGGCTCTAATGATGGATGCAGGGCGATTTCATCAACAGGACAATTAAACAGAGCAGCAGGTTTCTGCATCTAGCGGGATCTCTGAGGTAACATGATTCAAAGGATCCAACGAGGGAAGAGCGTGATGAACTGCCTAATGCAGAGCCTCATCTTTGCTGAGTCAAATTAGTTGACTTTCTCTCTGTCTCTCTCCTCCGTCTGTGCATCGCTACGAGGGGATTCAGTCCACAACACAATATTCATGAAGCCATGAAATGGAGGAGCCATCAGCCCACACAAGCTCCATCAGTCACAACACACACGTACAGACACACACCTACACATGCACAAACACACAATATATACCAAGCACTCATTATCCACCCACATGGTTACATCCTCCGCTGAGGAGGAATATTGGTATGTTTCTGCCACATAACAAAAATCGATGTTGATGCTAAGAGCATTTAGTGGTATAAAACAATGGAGTGAAACAAAGGCTAAGCTAATAAAACAAGATCTAATAAAACTCAGGCTACTTTAGACATGATACATGGCACCAGCCATTCTGGCGGAAAACCAACCATCACTTGACGCTCCTCCTCTGTTATAAGAACCTGGTTGGTGGTAAAACAGTGAAAGGTGAGAGTTATGGACTCCACCAGCCACAGTGGCCAGTGGGCAAAGAGAAGCGGAACAGTAAATACAATAAAGGGCACATTGGGATATGAAAATAGGGCACTTAAAGTGAAGGAACTTCCATTAATTTGGCATATCCTGTAGCTACCCTCAACTTTCTGAAACACACCCTATGCTGTATGATCCCGTTTTATCTAGTTCTTAACTCATGCTCAGACTACAGCCTTTGAACACTGATGTGCGATGAATATCAAAGGAAGGCAAACCAGGAGTTACTGTTCAGTCCACAGCGCTGGTTAAAGTGTGGTATCGTAAATTAGATTGAAAACAACAAACACTCTGCTGGTCCCAAATTATGGCTGCAGAACAACAGTGAGAGTACTGCTCATTCAACAGCACCCATCTTTCAAAGGGTACATGGCTCCCTCTGTTGGCGAGAAGAGGGTTTGTTAAATAATTCAGTTATTCTGATAGTGTCACTCAGTTCTTCGCACAGTGCAACACATCTGATAATGGCTCGTGCAAACAGTCAGCAACGTATTGTGTTATTATATTTAACTCAGAGGAGGAGACACTTGCTTAAATCATCTAACTGAGAAGCTCGCATTTCATAAAGCCCAACCTCTTGAGGTTGAGCAACACCCCAATTCTCAGTACATGTAACTTCGCTAAATGAAGACATTAGAACTTGTGAGGTATTTAATTGCCATAATGTGCTCAGCAAATAAGTAGGATTCATCTATTTGACATGTAATATCCATGAACCTGAGGGTGTCTGGGTGCAGTGTTTTGTTGTTTATCTATTCAGACATCTCTGCCTTGCATGAAGTGGCTTGGGAAAGCATCTATCTGTCTATATACACATATTATGTTGTTGCTGTCAACACTAAAAACTTAATGACTACATTATCTACAACAAACTCTGTCTGGATTGTATTTAATCTGTGTCAGTCGTATGCTGCTCGTACAAGGAAAGTTGGGAAAGGTTTAGCTGTTACATACTCTCGTTATATCTTGAATGTCAGTGCAGTAATCAATTAGTGTGTGCTACAAGTTAAATCCATGCACTCTGTTAGCTGTACAAAATGTTCATGAGATAAGTAGAGACTTGCGGTCTTGTTGGGAAAACTCAGGTAGAATATGCTCAGGATCTATTACCTCTTCGCTGCAGAATATGACACCGCTCAACACTAATCACATTTGGTTTTAGTTACTGCTGCTGTGAATGAGAACTCAGCAACAAGACAAGCTGCTTATGTCATACAAGCGACTAATAAACAAGCATCAACAAGACAGAATACTCTATTGGATTTGTCCGGGACAAAAAAAAATTGACAAAAAGAATATAACAGTAATAAAATGTCAGGTTTATCACTATCTAATAATTGTCGCAGAATTCATATATAATGGCCCAGAGAGCAAGATATTATAAACAGAAGCATGAAATCATCTAAAAGACTTTGACGTGACACTCACTGCTCTTGTCTCTATAAGGGGATCCATGCACTGCAGCAGATGAAGAGGACGCTGGGACAGAGAAACCTGAGGCCGACTTCTGTGGAGATGATGTTCTGTTGTCTCTATAAGGGGATCCATGCACTGCAGCAGATGAGGAGGACGCTGGGCCAGAGAAACCTGAGGCCGACTTCTGTGGAGATGATGTTCTGTTGTCCCTATAAGAGGATCCAGGCACTGCAGCAGATGAGGAGGACGCTGGGCCAGAGAAACCTGAGGCCGACTTCTGTGGAGATGAAGTCTTACCTGCAAGTGAAGAAACACCATAAAGGAGCTGCAGAAGCTGTCCAGTACCACTTCTAACTTCATGCATGCTCATTTAAAGTGAACCGTACCCTCTGCATTATATGGAGTGGGACTTCCGATCTTCCCTCCAGTTTCCTCAGCAGACTGCAATATCTCCATGTCCATCACAATAACCACAGTCCTGGAACACAAGAAGAAACAGGTAGAAGAGGTTTACACACAGAAAATGAATACAAAGAGGGGAGAGGATGGAAGGAGAGACAAATTAAACAAATACCTGTCATCTTTCAGTGTGTTAGTGATGGTCTTCTTCAATTTACACACACAGTTAGGTACCAGGAGGTTCTCTTCTGGCAGATTGTTTAACTGTGTAGCCAGCAGGAAGGCTACAAACACGCACACAAAACAGTCATCGTATAGTCACAGTACAGTCATCAGGAAAATGTTTCAACAGATTTATATATTTTTATTAGCACTGCTGTTGTACTGTAGATATTTTACATGTTTGTCCATCAACGTGCTGCCAAAACACAACACGTGTACCTTGGTGAACCCTGCAGTCTGATCGAGTCCTGGCAGCTGCAAGATACTCACAAGAAAAAGAGTGCTGGCCGTCACTCATCATGAGCCGGTACCTGGTCGGACCGGAGCTATTACTGATCTGACGGATGTTCTGACAAACAGACGGAAGGAAGAATTTTAGTTGTCACATTTAGGTGCAGAAGAGAGAAAGTTTCTCTGTGCTTAACTCAAGTTTAAAGTGGAAACCTGAAGCATCGAGTGCACATATACTCAGAGTGGACTTTGCAGTGATGTAGATAGCAATGTGGGAAAACTCATGCCAGACAGAAAACGCTATTCTAAACAGATTATCTGTATGTATTAAAAGATGATATATCCTAAAAATAGTACATAGAGCCCTATGAATCGTACACACTGGCCCTTTAAATTAGACTCAGCTTGGTTTGACTATAATTTTATATTTTTATTATATTTCATTCCATATATTATGATATTCCATATTGCTCACTTTCAAACACTTTGATAGGTTGATCAAGTGGACTCTTTAAATTCACTCACCAGCAGCTGCAGCACGGGGTTACTCACATCTGAGCCTTTGGACAGGGCCTGCACAATAACACACACATGGACTTATTAGTACCTGCTGTCCATCACATTACCATGCTGCTATTACACAGTCTAACATATTTTGGAGGTTAATGCAGTGGTCATTCATTTGTACAAACAGAAAGATGAGACCGTCCAGACGTTTCCATCAACTCTCTGGACCAAAATATTTGGGAGGAATTAGCTGAATGTTCGTCACATAAGTAATGTCTTGTTCTCTGTCAATATTTAAATCTATTAAAAAAGGGAGGCCACATTTATTTCACCAATTAAACTGACTATGAGACACTTTGAAGCGACAGTGAACTTTAAACGTTTGTTCTGTTATGGCAGTGTTGATGCAGCTGTCACACTAAATCTCGTTAGCTCACGGTGCTAGCTGCTGCAGCCTAAATGTCGGCCTCAAGATATCGAGTCGAGACAACGACAAAAAAAAACAGTAATTCAGTTGCATTCATATTTACGCTTACTTCAACTGCCCCCTGTGTGAGGTTTACACTCATGTCTCCTGGATACAGTGCTCCTTAAAAGCAGCAGACTTCAGCGTTCCTCAGGAAAAGCCAAATTAAAGGGACTGGACTGAACTACAGTTCTCGCGAGAGAAGCGAGGTAAACGAGAGTTTCGTTTCACTGTAGCACCATCTACACAGAGTATGTTTATTTACGCCTTCAAAATAAGAGCGTAAATTAGGTCAAGATATTGTAAGACCGACAGCTCTGTCAAACTTAGAAATATACATTTAAAGACACCAGATACATAAGTTAAAATGACAAAAATAACGATGGTTAAATGTATAAGTTAATGGCGCAAGAACAAATCATTCTGGAATTGTTAATAAAAACTAAGTTATTAATTAACAACTATGTGAGTAATTTCAGTAACTGTCAGGTGAAAATCACCTTTGAAACCTGGTGAAACAGCTTTGTTTTCAGTTTCACACTAATTTAGTTACAAAGATAATCCAAATGGTTTTAATAGTCTAAATCCTACTAGATTTTGCATGGACAGGGTTAGGTTCAGACGCTTTGGCTTTTATTTTGAAGGTTGTGATCGGAAACTCGTGAACTTGAAACGGACTCAAAACAAACCGAACACATCCTCCGATGTTCACGTGGCTCTGCTGGAAGTCATGATGGATCTTCCGTGTGTCCGGTGGCAGGAGTATGCTGCACAGAAATGGGTCGGACTCGAACACGAGCTGAAGGAGCGTTTCACATCCCTTCATGACGTAGATGATGTGTTTAAGTGCAGCCTAACTCTGACAACGTGAGTAGCGAGCTCACCTCTGCACCCCTGATCATTGAGAGACCAGTGTGTGAGCTCAGTAAAGGATTTTGGACCATAGATCTTGTATTTAAAGACACATGAACACACGTTCCTCTCTTGTTTTACTGTTGCAAACATTATACTGTATTCACTTGGTTTAAGTGGGCATAGACTTCAATGGAACTTTCCTCTTGCTGGGGAACAGAAGCATTCATTTAGTTACTCATAGACAAAGTTTCTGTTTTTTTTTAATGCTCTCCATGTCTGTTTCACAGCCAAGATGATCTGGACTTTGTGCAGTCCATCTGCACAGGACACTCTGTGCAGAAGGACACAGAACAAGCAGCCAAATGCAGAGAGAGGGGCAACTCGAGCTTCAAGAGCAGAGACTACACTGCAGCTGCTCTGCACTACTCCCAGGTGAATGAGCGCATGAGCATGAGCCTGAACACCGAGAAGACTAACCTACTGCAGTGAAATATCAGACATTCCAAATCCAAGCCTGCGTCTGATTATGTATGATTTTTTGAAATCGTGTTACGTTGGTATTCACAAATGTTTTTGTTGACTTTTAAATTGATTTTTAAAGTTAGAGGTTCAGACGAAGATGGCTGAATATGATTTTAAATGTAGTAATAGTGGGGTGGGGCTGGAGCCTGGCTGATTTAGGGCGAGATGTGGGGTACACCCTGGACAAGTCACCAGTTCTTCACAGAGCACATAGAGACAAACAACCATTCACACTCACATTCAATTTAGAGCCACCAGTTAACCTGCATGTCTTTGAAATGTGGGATGAAGCTGGAGTACCTGGAGAGAACCCACGCAGACACGGGAGAACATGCGAACTCCACACAGAAAGGCTCCAGCTGAAGTTCAAACCAGGAACCTTCTTGCTGTGAAGCCACAGCTAACCACTGCACCTCTGTGTCGCCCCATATCCATAATATAATAATAATACATTATATAAAATAGAATATTACGGCTTTATAGCCATAATATGTGGAAAATAATACTTCCATATACTGGTTCAAAATCTTTAAATATAAAAGTGTTAATATTTTGAAAATAACCCTAACCCTTAAACATGGCATACCTCCCAGTCCTAATTAATATGCAATATCAACGTCCTGCTTCTCTGTCTTTGTCTCCTGTCATGACAGGGCATATGTTTTGCTCCCATAAGTTCGGAGCAGCTGTGTCTGTGCTATGCCAACCGTTCTGCCGCGCTCTACCATCTGCAGCACTACCAGGTGAGTTGGCGCCATCGGAAACAATTCAGTAATGAGGTTGTGTTGCTGTTTAACAGATGGTCTGTGCAGGAATTTTATAGGGAAAAGTGATCATTCTTTTGTATAGAACCAGTACACATGCTGATTATAAGTGTACTTAAAAAGCACATAAATGTGTGATTTTATAACGATGTCATAGGATTTATAGGAAAACTTAAAGGAACAATATGCAAATTCAAAACACTGAGGAGTCGTCTCTTTTATTTGTGTCAGTTTGTTAGTGAGAGAGAGAGAAATAAGACGTTACTTTCTATATATTTAACAGTGGTTCAGTCCAGCACAATAAACTCACCTACAGGCTGCAGTAGAAACAGTATTGTGGTAGTAGGTCGTGTTTTTGGCAATTTCTGACGAAAAAATCAGCAACTTTAAAGCTAACCTTACCTCGACCCTGTCAGTCCTTCCTCTGACACTACAGCCTCCTCTCTGGCCGAGAAGGTTCCACTGTTTACTGATGATGATTATGTGACATGATTTTGATATTTACTCACAGTGGTGTTAGTAGTGTCTTTGGGCACTTTTCGAGGGAAATAATTGATGAATTTATCAGTGGAAAGTCACCACGACCTGCCCAGTCCTCCATACCGACGCTATGGTGTAAAGTACACCATAGCACCTCCAAGAGCCGGATGGGTCGGTAACTTTTACAATGTCTTTGTCACTTTCCACGATGCACTGTGGGTCAGGATCTCTCTCACGACACAATCTTACAGTATCCATGAGATTAAAAAGACGGGGCCGATTATAGTGGGGACGCACTGCGTTGACGTGGGCAGTGTGCAGAATCACAGAACAAAACACAAACGGACTGTCCAGTCCAGAAGACAAATTTCAAAGGAAGAAATATACTGACTGTTTGACACAGCATGGTCATTTTCTGATTTAATACATGTAACCCCAATTCTATGTATTAAGGCTAAATGACTCTCCAATACCTACCGTACTGTTGACCTTTCAATAGAAGGGGCCTGAGTTCATATGACTTCCAGTAAGTAGTATTTCTATTTAATATCTGCGTTCCTTACCACAACACTTTGAAGAATTTAGATGAATCAAGGACACAAAACCAGTGCACTTCAAATCCAATTATCCTGTATAAGGTATTTATTTATCAAACAAATGAATTTGAAAATAATGTAAAAATAAATAAAATAATATTTTCTTTGTTGCAGTTTGTAAATTCTGTTTTTTGTTTGATTTTCTTTAAGTACCTTCAGTTTAGTACTAAATATCATATATGACATATTGTTCCTTTAATTTGACCTTTTCACATGCATCATTGACATTAAAGCACATTCTTCACTAGGCCACCCTGGTAATAATTTTCACTGCAGGAACTCAGAAGAGATTATTAGAGATGTACTTCTGAAACCAGGGGCTCATCCTCTATGATGCCTCATTTAATTGTAGCCCATCGGCCTCATGACGGCTAATTGACTCGACCTTGTTTCACTAATTAAGTTCTCCGACTCTAATAGAGCAAGTCATTTCAGAGTCTTTTATGTTGTTATTGTCATTCTTGCTACTTGTGTAGGGCTAAATGACTCTGCAGATGAAATCTGAAATGTGCAGGATAATCAGTTATTCACTTTAAACAGACCAGTGACGAAGCTTCTGCCACTACTGATGCTACAGTGACCACTCCTCACTTATTGTCCGACAAACATAGGTTTATTATATATAAAATGCTGTCTTAAATTAGTTATTAAGATGTCATTTTGATGTGGCTCACACTCCAGTGTTTCTGTTTTTCCTCAGGAATCCCTCGAGGACATGGACGAAGCTCTAAAGAATGGCTATCCCTCTCATCTTTTACACAAACTGGAGGAGCGTCGCACACAGTGCCTCAGACACCTCGCTGCAGGTCAAAAGGCAAAAGAGGATCATCACAACCCTGCCTCAAAGAATCATGAAGGCCGAGACCCAGAGGGGCCCCTCACATTTGGGATCAGTCCTCACGCATCTGTCGGTTTCAGCCTCGAGAAAGGTCGACACCTGGTGGCTGCAGATAGAATAGCAGCTGGGGATGTGATCCTCCATGACAGGCCATACAGCTGTGTCCTTATACCAGGGATGGAGGAGGTGAAAGGGAAGGGAGCAAGGCAGAACAAGGAGAGACGAGTGGTGTTTGGAATGGAGCACAGGCGCTGTCACAGGTGTTTGACTGAAACGCTGCGTCCTGTGCCGTGTCAGCGGTGTAGTTACAGCCGATACTGTTCAACTTCCTGCCAGCGAGACGCCTGGGAAGAACATCACCGCTGGGAGTGTCCACTGGGTGCAGATCTGATGGTGATGGGAGTGATGTCACAGCTTGCTCTGAGGGTAACACTGAAGGCGGGTTAAAAACATCAAAATGGCCAGAGATCCAATCAGAGACAAGCACACAGAGTCAGAGCCAAGCTGTCTTAACAGAGAGTCAAGTGATTCCTCTCCTTGTCATACTTCATACTGCAGTGACTCTTACCTGAGCGTGTTTCACCTGCTGCACCACCTGAATCACCACAGTCCCGGTCTGCGTTTCCTGTACGCAATTACCGTAGCAACGCTCTACCTAAAGCTGAGCAAGGCAGGACCTCCACCTGCGTCCTGGGACCTCAGTGGAAACAGCCAGTCACCAGATGAGGAGGGAGGTATCAGAGATTGGAGCTCGGAGCTGTGGCTGCTGGGAAGTGCAGTGTTGAGGCACATCCTGCAGCTGAGGTGTAACGCCCAGGCAATAGTCATGTTGCAAGACACAGGTGAGTGCAAGTGTTATCACCAATGTTGTAGTACTCGAGATCGGTCTTGGTCTCGAGACCACTTTCTTGCATCTTCAGCTATGAATTGCTATTGACCTTTTATTTTCCGTTTCTTGTAACTCACAGGAGCAGCAAACTCACCAGTGCAGTCGAGCATGGAAATCCGCATTGCTACGGCAATATTCCCAACTCTTAGTCTTTTGAATCACTCCTGCTGTCCCAACACCAGCTTGGTGTTCAGCAGTGGAACCGGTGCTGTTCCCTCTGGTTCAGATCTGTCTGCAGACCTCAGTGAGAGTGTAGCTGACGACAGAAGCACAGCCTGCGGAGTCACTGTAACTGTCAGAGCTGCCAAAGTTATCGCTCCCGGACAAGAGATCCTGCACTGCTATGGTAAGAAAATGTGGCATTTTGACGAGTCCAATGAGTGTCACTGCTTCCAACTTGCTATTTTATTACTTTCCAGCTTGTGAGTTCTAACTTCGAATCAAATCAAATTTTATTTGTATAGCCCAAAGTCACAAAGTACATTTTCCTCGGAGGGCTTTACAATCTGTACAGGGAGTGACACCCTCTGTCCTTAGACCCTCGGTTCGAGTGAGGAAAAACTTGCCCACAAAAAACCCTTTTAACAGGGAAAAAAGGTGGAAGAAACCTCAGGAAGAGCCACAGAGGAGGGATCCCTCTCCCAGGACGGACAGACGTGCAATAGATGTCACGTGTGCATAACTTTTGCATAATGACTGTCAAACCCTATCTTCCCTCTCTCAGGTCCCCATAGGAGTAGGATGGCAACCAAAGAACGTCAGCACCTCCTGCAGGAACAGTACTACTTCCTGTGTCAGTGTGAGGCCTGCACTCTGCAGCAGGAGGAGGACGAGGAGGGCACAGAGGGCACACAGCAGTGGTCGGGTACTGATGGCAGTCCACACAAGTCTGGTCTCCTGTGTGGCAAGTGCAAAGGATCTCTCAAAGTAAGTGCTGATGAGTGTTTTTATTGATGGAAGTGGATGAATGAATGAGTGGATGGATGACAGTGCTTCACACGAGAAAAAATCAAAATAAAACCATAAAAAAATGAAACAACAAAGACTTATTAGCATGAGGTGAGACAAAGGCCATCTTGAATTGTCTATAGAAGGGCGTTATATAGTGTGAATCACCACTTGAAAAGAAATTTTGTTGAGGGGTGACCAGTAAGCCCCGGTCATAAGACCTAAGTGACGATACTTCACTGATCCAGAGGGAAATTCAAGCATTCAGTAGCAGCATGCAAACATGCATTAAACATACGTTAAAATTAACCTGAGATAAATCTAAATTTAAATTAAAACCTGTGCTAAAACATTGAACATTTGCAGAGAAATGAAATAATTGTGTTAAGAAGTTAACCTGTGCTAACATCTATATAAAGAGAAAACTATATATAAAGTAAAAGTAGAAATAAAATTGTTTTATAAAAATATGAAATAGAACTACAAATAGGGATAAAGGACTATGTGCAGTTAAATGAGGCTGTAGACAGATGAATGAAAGTCACAGCACATAGCAGAGGTCGTGCAAATGGACTCAGAGATGACAATGACAGAGTGTCCAGGAAATAGTGCAGAGACAGATTTTGTCCCTCCTGCCATGACTGAGAGCTGTTGTACAGTCTGCTGGCCATGGGGACGAAAGAGTTCTGTTGGTGGAGCAGGGTGAGGGTCTATGCTGGTGCCTGACTGTGCAGGGCTCTACATGTGGAAATAAGAAGCTTAAAATGAATTTATGCACTTGATGAGTAGCCAGAGTTGAGCAGATAAGATGTGTGTGATGTGAGTCGTCTGGCTGGACCTGGTCAGTAAACTTGCAACAGCATTCTAGACCATTTGTAGATGAACGACTTTCCGAGACAGATGGAAAAGGAATCGCAATAACAGTCACACATCATTAATTGTACTACCTATTGATGACTTCCTCTCTGCAGGTTTACCTCAGTACTGTTGACGTTATGTAATTTTCAGAAAAGCAGTGAGGACAGAGGACTAGGATTTCTATGTTCATCCTGTGGTCATCGCGTGCCTTCCTCTGAAGTGAACCACAAGCTGCAGGAGATCAGGGTCGACCTGGAAAAGGCTGTGGACCTCATGGAGAGAGACAGACCAGGTAGTTGTCATACACTATGCAGATACATTACATATGTACGTATGTATGATTTTTGTCTCATCTACATGTCATTCTTCTGCTGTGCCCTCCCTCAGATGAGGCTCTTAGGCTGTTGAGAAGAACCCAGTGTCAGTCCGGGCTGATCCTCGCAGAGACACACCCACTGCAGGGAGAGCTGGCAGATGCCACGGCCAGAGCATATGCTACTATGGGTGAGAATAATAAATGCATGAGTATTTGCAGATGAGCTTTGTTCAAGCACCCCTATGTTTTCATGTGGTGGTCTGTTTAGGTAGATTTACCTTAACACATGGGCTTCTGGCATATCTATATATATTCATTAAATAACTCCCCATCCACCCAAAGGTTTGATAACTTCTCTACTAAAGAGCAGGAATGTCAATCGATCTGCACAGATTTGTCTAAAAGCCATTTTTTGGATTGTATATCTAGATGGATAAACAGAAAATGTAAATAAATAGTTCTACACAATGCAGTTAGTAAAGCTAACTAACACCCCTTGTGTGTGATGTGATTTTGTTGTGGTGACCATTGCTGCCGTTATGTTTTTGTTAACTTAGAATGAGACTCTTCTATGTACAGACCTTGTGGGTCCCCCTTCATGGAGTCATCCATGTTGAACCACCCAGGATGAACAAACTAAGCACTGACTCTCGATAGGACTTGTAGCGTTTTTGTATGTTTCACGGCCACCGCAGTTTCTCCTCTACGCTAAGAATGAGGGTTAGACGAGGGGGTTGCAATCAACAATTGCATCACCAGTTACCACTATGGAATTTTCAACCAATCGGTAAAGATGGACTTTTACCATGAGTTACAGTTAGTTGAGTGTGTTAATGCCAAGCACCACATGTTTACAGCCTGGTACAAAAAACAGTTTTGGTCTCTATAGCTAATTTCCCCGTTCATGACAACTGTACATCTTTGCCGATATTTAGATTAGCCGGGAGGTGGAAGAGGCAGTAAAGCCAACATGGCGATGGCCAGTGCTGCATATGTTCAGCTTCAAAACGGTGCTTCAGAAACCTGTGGGTGACGTCTCATGCGCTGTCCATTCTTTATACTGTCACTGATTAATGCAAATTTCCTGCAAGGTTTCCACCTGAATGATTACGGAGTTTTGAAAACCCAGTGCACTGGGACCATACTTCGACCAGTTGACATATCACAACTCAGAATACTTTCTAACAGTAGAAAACACCACTGAAGGGTGAAGGAATGATTGATTAACTTCCTGTGCCAATGTACTTCTCTGTGACAGGCATATACTGTAATAAATACATATAAACAACATCATGCAACACCATTCACTTTCAGCAGATGAGAGAATGTAGCTCTAGTAACTATGTGGCAGTTGAAAACTTATTTTAAGAAGGTCAGAAATAACCAATCTCACACTGCACTGTAGCAGACTTCAATAGGAGAGTAGTACTAACAGCTACTGGGTGTCTAATTAATTATTATGAACTTCAGCACTAAGCTATGAGCTGAGTTGTGCTTTGTTTCCTTCTGTAGGCGACTGGAACAATGCAGCCTCCCATCTTGAGCGAAGCTCTGCAGCTATTGGTTCCCAGTACGGAGCAGACAGTATTGAACTGAGTCGTCAACTCTTCAAATTAGCTCAGCTTCACTTCAATGGGTGAGTGAGTCACACAGACAGTGAGGAATACTTTTTCTTAATGTGCAATTAATCCTAAAAGTACTAATAAAGCTCTTCTGTTCTCCTCTCCTTCTCCAAGTGGTGCCAGAGGACCGGCCCTCTCAGTTATCCCCAAGGTGAGACGCCTGCTCTGCCTTCACTGTGGTCCTCAGTGTCCGGAATTACAGGAGCTGCAAGCTATGGAGGACTGTCTACGAGGATAGTCTTACTCATACGCCCAAGTCTTGATGAAAATGATTCAAATCTGTGTATTTTTCTCTTTGAGAAACTAAAATGTTCCTTTTTACAAGCCCTTGTGTTTGTATGTACATGTACTTTTATTCTGATATATAAATACACTGTTCTAGAAGCAACACGCGAGTCTGCACAGCTGCCAAATGGCCACAGGTATACATGCGGTTGATTGTGGCTCTCTGACCTCTTGGTGTCAGAATGTATCCATCAATAATTTCAATTTCATGCTTCAGTGGTGGCCTTGCAGCGCGAGGCAACTTTTCCACCAGGTGCTTCCAGCTTCCATGTACTTCTCTAAATGAGACTGAAGGGAATGTGTGGGCTTTTAATGACCGTGGTTAAGAAATGGTTTAGATTCCAGCTGGTTAATCAATCTATACAATCTCCAAATACCCTCGGCTGCTACACACACGTATAGGTAAGCCTCTGACCTTTAGGTGGCAGCAGTTATCCACTGACAAATTCAATTTCATGCTCCGATGGCTGGAAAGCAAGATGTAGCACTAACTGGACCTACAGCACCCACCCCATGTCCTCCAAGACCTTTATACATCTAACTTAAAAGTCTTTAAGGGCCTGTTAAAGCATGACATGTATGTTAAGGCTTTTAGTTTTTCCCTCTCTCGTTTCATAATTGATCAATAACCCTCTATGTAACTGGTGGATGAAGAATAATTTCTAGCGTGTCACATAAACGGTCAGAAAATAAGGTGTCCGGTCACTGTGAGCTCTGCTGTAGAGGTTCACTGGTTTTCAGACATTAGAGACGACTCCTGTTGAGCAAAGACAATAAAATAGCGATCACAGCTGGAACTCCTGAGGCATCTGCCAGTTAGACATCGCCTGTGTCTGGAGGGCGGCCAATCTGACAGACGTGGATAAGTACTTGCAGGAAGTCAAGGTTAAGTCAAAAAAACCACAGAGGCAGCTGGTGAGATCAGCTGAGTCGTGTAACAGTGAACTCAAAAGGCCCCACCGGGCAGGTTCCTGCTGATCACTGTCGTGACGAGGTTGCCACAGGTCCCGGACCAATGAAAGGAAAGTCAAGAGGCAAACAAGTATGGTAATATCACAGGTCTTCAGAGTATTCAGAGGAGAACTCAGATCACAGCTGCAGACGATAATTATTTTCATCATATCAATCTGCTGATTAATTTCTCCATCTGGTTTGGTCTGTAAAACATTGAAACATCCTGTGACGTGTAACATTTTGTCTGATTAGCAGTTCAAATCATTTACTCCAATGTAAGACACATTTGAGAACCTGGAACCACAAAATAAAAAACAAAACAATGAGTGAATTGATTATCGATTTTTGTTTTAAATCAACTAATCATTGCAACTCTGAGATTACACAAGGTTGACACAACCTTCTTAAAATATACATCAGACAATACGTACTGCAAATAGAAACGTGTCCTTTCTGTAGCCCAAGATGATTTTATTTTGTCTTATTACTGATAATAAATTTTTTTTTCTACATGTTGCCTTATTGCACAGTTATTTCAAAGCTAGGTAACTTGAATAAATGTTAAGCCACTCTGTGTTCTGGTTAATGTGTTTTTGCCAAACAGAGCCATACAAACGATAGAAAACACTTCAGGATGTTTCTCTCTTGGTATAAATCAGAGAATTGACTGATCGGATCATGTTGATGCACAGTCTGTAGACACTCCGCAAACAATACATTTTTGAATTCAATTTGAGATAGTAACTCCTTTCCATGCTCAAATCCCCTTTAGATAATCCTCAGCTCTTCTTTGTACACTTTCTCCTCTAACGAGCTGCTCCATATTAAGGTAACATGACATAAAATCTGCAAATGTTGAGCCAGAGATAACAGTGCTTACGGAGACATAAAGTGATCCCACACACAATAGGACATCCCTTCATAGTTGTCATAGTAATCCTAGAGATAATAAAGCTACAGTATTTGAATGTTGAAATCCAGTAATATCCCTCTCTAAACACACTGATAAAAGAATACTGATATAAAAAAAAGACCTTCATTATGAGTCAGGTTTTAGTTTTAGTGTCTGTCTTTGCACACAGATTCTGATATAGTTCTGGTTGTTTGTTGGCTTCTGTGAACTAAGCTGTGTGTGCATCTCAGCCAGGAGCTTGGGGAGAAAATGTAAGCTCGTGTTCATAAGGAAAGACACAAGCAAACTGGAAAGTATTGTGGAGGAGGCAGGGAAATGAAGAGGAAGAGAAACACAGGCACCATGAATAGGACTGCAGACATCTTGCTGTTCCAGTATCAGATCGCAAGTTCCTCATTCGACTGTCCAGTGCCATTTGAGGCCATTTCCAGTAGCTGTGATCTCAGGCTTATCAGATGTCTTGCTATACATAATGCAATCAAAATTGGCCAGACCGCAAACAAAAAGTGTATTCTGTAACAATGCCTGCGTCAATATCTGTAACACAGACAGACTGAGTTACGAACAGCCGAGTTTGCCTGACTTTACGTGTCTCCTGTAAGCCATTACAACCACCCTGCATGAATTATACACACAGCTGTTACCATAACAACTCAACTCAACCATGACAGCTCAACTCTGACCTTCAGTGTGAAGGTGTGGCTGCAATGGTAAAGTGACACACAGTTTAAGGCATGGAATAATACAAGCTACGGTGAAATCATCAGAATAATCACAAGCTGCTTCTATAAACAGACTTGTAATGAGATACACAATACCTCTACAGTGTGTAGCATGAATGTTTTTCATTTATGATAAGGGGTGGAATTATTATTGTCACCTTGAAAATTTGATGCTACAAACTATAATAAGAGTAACCTGAAACTACTAAAAAAAACTATAAAAAGAGTGTCATATTTCAGAGGTATGAAGTCTTTCATCCGGAATCACAAACAAATCCAGTGATTTGCAATTGTACCGCTGTTAAGTTAGAGCACTGGTTCTCAAACTGTGGTACATGTAGTGTTGGTTGTACGCGACCTCCTTGTAGCTGTATGTGGAGGAATCCAAAACAAAGCAAAAAACACATAATACTATCAAAATACCAAGCTGGAATGTAACTTGAAGGATGTTTCAATATCAACTTGGCACATTTATGGAGGTAACGCGCATACGTCCACGATTAGCTACAAGCTAAAGTTGGTGGTAAGATAAGTATGTCAGTGCAGGTAAAACGAACAGCAACCATGGCTCCAAGCAAGAAATGTTATTACTCATTACCTTTTCACCACACTAGCTCTGGTTCTTTATCTGCACCCTTGCACTAGTCACCAGTCCTTTATCCAGTGTACAAATGTTACTGTTTATATATAGATACACCTATCTATATTTATCCATATATATCTTTTAAATATGTATATAGTTATATATGTATAGTTTGTATGTTTATGTTATGTTTTTGCATCCACCTGTCATGTCCCTTGTCTTTTAAACTGTACTTATGTCCATACCTGTATGTACAACTGAGAGCACAGGGAACGGGAGTCAAATTCTTCATGTGTACACACACCTGGCCAACAAAGTGATTCTGATTCTGATTCACCTGGTTCTGTTCAGGATTCAACAACAGTCAACAATAAATAATCTTCTTATTAAGAATAAACCTGCCTCCTGCGTGAACTGTCTGCAGGTGAATTTGTATTTGTCATGATGGTGGTACTTGGAGAGCTGAATGTTTTCTGAGGTGGTGCGTGACGTGAAACGTTTCAGAAATACTTAGAGGATTCACAAAAGACAGATTTAAACAAGGAGTCTGCAGCCCGCTATCTGTGAAGCTGCTATGTTTATTGTGAAGAAAGTCATTAAATAGATTAGCCAAAATACAAAGAATTCACCTCATAATGGTACTGAATGGAAATGGTGAAAATCAATGGAGTAGTGAGATATTCTGATTTTTTGTCCTGATAAATGGTGAATGAAATGGGTCCTACAATTCCCACAATGCAACTGTTTCTTTATCTAGACCCTCAATGCCTCATAAACACCCTCCTGTTTCAAACTCTGCTTCCAGGTTTTCCAACAAAAACGTATAATCATGATAACTTGTTGTCTTCAGAGCGTCAGGAGACGTCAAACAGCCGCTTTAACAGGCACTCCTCATGACAAGTAAACTGATCCTGATGTGTTAAGCTGGTGGAGTGTCCCTTAACCTGTCTTGCTTGTTTTGCTTTTATTCGGAGTTAAGCTTTCAGACACTACTGTCAGTTTATCTGTCCAATCGAAGAGCAGAGGCTTAAAGTCACTGCCACTATAGTACAGAGGCTATAGACCAGATACTAAAAGCAATGGCAGCAAAGCATTAATGCTCAAACTGTTCAGTCACATTTTTACAGCTTTAATCATTTGGAGTTGCTGTCATTGTTGTTTGTGATCAGAATTTTCTTTCATTTTGGTTCTTACACTGTACCAATCCCTCTTACCTCCCTTTCACCACTTATCCGTCAACCTGTATTTTAAATCCCCCCAGGCAAACCCCTGTGGAGGGTCTCATGTTCACCTTTATTGGACAGAATATCCCCTCTTGTTGCTTTCCACCGATCCTGATAGTTACACGAGCCCCTCACTCGGCACTCTCAGAGCTCTGACCCCCTTGAGCTCTCCGATGTCTGCATCTGCCTTTAAGTGGATTTGTTCCTTTAGTTGGTCTCCTCGATCTTTCAGCCCCTCTCTCCACAGCAGAGGACATCTGATACATGATGCAGACGATGGTAATGTGGCTGGTGCTCATGTAAAAATAAAATCCCCATCACTCTCTCACATAGGCAAGGTTATTACAGCCTATTATGGAAATGGCTGACAGTAAATAATGGTCACTCAAGACCAAATGTTAAGTACAATGATGTATTAAACAGTTAAGAAAGAAAGTTTATCTCGATCTCTGTCGGAACAAAAATAGAAACATTCATTAGTTTTTACTTGCATTTGCAGGCTGCAATTTCAACATCCAAATCATGATTAGAAAGAGACAGGAGGGGCTTGTGGGTTGAATGAGAATCACAATCTATGTGTTCCAGTGCTGGTATAATTTCAGCTGCAGAGAGGGGCCTTGCTAAATTTGGCACGTATGCGTGAGAGGTGTGTATACTACTGGACAAGGTGAGGGTCAGACGGGCCGCCAGACCCGCCGGCAATCACTCTCCTGAAACAGTTCACCTTGCTGGAACGTAGTCACAAACCTATGACTAAGCAGCAAGCATAGAGTTTGATTGGCATTCCAATCTTTGGCTTTTTTTAGCCGTGTGAACTGCTGGATGAATAGAAGATATTCATGGCTCACAGAGGATGAATCCTATTGACTTGACTTACTGATTATTGGTTATAATGATCCTTTAACTTTTTAACTAGCACCACAATCATTGTCAAATATTTGCCCAATACTTTGGTTTATGATCGTTAATATTAACGATATTCCCTCTTCTACTTTGTGTTTAATGCTAATTCATAAATGCTAGCATCAGTGTCATCATGACACTGAATTTGCAAAGATTACACCCATATACATATGATTACATCTTCTAAACATCAGCATGTTTGTGTCTTTGTGAGCATATCATGATCATGTATGTGGTTAGCATGCAGAAGTTAGCATTTAGCTAACACTGTGCAGCCCCACAGAGTCTCTAGCATGGCCGTAGACTCCAATTTCTTTGTTTGTGAGTTTGGGAAGTTATGTTTGACCTTTCCTACATCAGTTGATTCCTGTACAAATCCTGAAGTAATGTTATTATTTTGTATAATTTTGATTTCATTGTCATCTTACACAATGAGAGGAGTTGTTGTCGACAGACTCCATGAAGGAATGCTTTCTCCCGTCCCTGACTACTGTCTCTTGTTCTGATGTTCCCAGATATGAAAGTTGAATATTGCTGACATTATTCATCACCACACCAGGGAACAATAGCCCAAGTGACATATTCTGAGCCCTCAAAAAGCAAATAAAAAATATTGACTGGAAATTCGCCCTTGGGGAAATTTATTTATTTACTTAGTTTATATTCTGTGCTGTCAGCTCTAACCTCTGCAGCCCAGAGTACTAAATGTGTTAACTGAAGAATAAAAGGTCTGCAACTCTTTTTCTTTCTTTTCTCATAACTGCTATAAAAGTGTATCAATCTGACAAAGCAGTGATAACATAAGTGGGACATATTTTGTGTGTGTTTGATGAAGCTGTAGTCGAGTTTTCTAAAACAGGCTCACATAAAACCGTAGATCTATCTTGTCGAGCCATGGGGGTAAAAGCTAAGAATAGGTCCCTCTCTCTCTCTCTGTGCTCTCCAGATAAAAATAATGACCTCCCCTTTTTAATAAGCTCCGCCATAATAAATGTAAGATAATCTCTTCTTCCTCTTCCTTGTCCATCTATCCATGCCTCCTTTTCTCTGCAGATGTCTCACTTTGGTCGCAGCCGTAATGGCACGAGTATTTTCAGCATCGTGGTGAAACGTGGATGGATGATGAAGACATTTCCCTCTATGACCGCTCATGCTTCTCCTTCATCAGCTGTCCCTCCCTGTAATGTGTAATATGATCCTTTATTGCTCTCTGTAGAGACATTTCATTTTCACTTTTTCTCTTCACAAGAAAAGTACAGGATCAGCTACAGAGCAGACGGGACTTTGGTGTCATGTTTAAGGACACCTCAGTAGGGAAGTGCTGGTCCTCCTGTTGACGAGAGGTCTCCCCTCTGCCTTTCTCATTATGTAGCAATTATTCTCATAAATCAAATCCATCTGTCCTCGTTGTGATGATCATTTCTATAAAGACTATCTAATTGCTAATGCAGTGGCAGCAGTACTGTGATTTTTTTCTTAGCTACCATGTTTGACCACACACAGTCTTGGAGATCTCTCAACAGCTATAAATACATAAATTGTTGGATAAATGAAGGGCAAGAGCACCAGACTCTGGTTTCTACTCGTCCACCACCACGACCTGCTGCCCCAGCTGCAGAATAGTGGTGGTTTACCCTGGAAGGTTCACCCTGATTGTGGGTAGAAGTGATGGACAGGTGGAGGGTACTACACTGATTGTCTGGCCCTGCCAAACATAAATATTGTCTCTTATTTTGCCCCTTCAGGAGCGCCTGTCAGCACCAAGGTTTATTGAAAGAGGTTGAGGGAGTGATGTTAGGTAGACCAGGCCACAATGTATGAGTTTGTTCTCAAAAAAAAAAAAAATCGGGATATCTGCCGCTGGTATTTAACAATTAGGTAACTGGCATCAACACACTTGATTCGTCACTTGATTATCTGATGACCTATGGACTCTGGAGACTCACTCTGCCCCTGACAAATGTTACTTCTGACCTCAGTCTGATTGTATACAGACAAAGTACACAGACTTATGCTGAGCATCGTATTATTTCATATAAACAGAATGTGACCATTGATGATACGGTACCACCATGTTATTCAACTCAAACGAGTGAATGAGCACAAACAGTACAGTATTTATAGTATAAATATCTCTCATACAAATGGAAGTATTTTTCTTTCTTCCAAATCATTTTATCCTTGTAGTGGCACTGAAACTGGATCACCTGGAACTGATTAACCCCTTCTAATGGGACTGGCAACAGGCCAGTGTCTTGCCCTGACTCAGGCAGTTGGTTCACTTTCCAAGGGTGTCACTGATACACTTCACCCTTCAGTGTGAGTGCCTTAACCGCCATGGGCGCCTTGGCGTCGTCAGTCGATGACAGCCACAAGGACAAATAGCGGTCACCTGAACATCAGATATCAACCGTTTTGTAATTCAATCTAAATAGAGACATTGCAAATCCGAGCCAAGTATCCGTATCGTTTGTCGTGATCGAAACTCAATGTTCATTATGGACCAGGAAGAGACGTAAACTAATCCAACTGGCTACAGGAGGAGTCATTATTGTGTAATACTAACTGTGTAAAGGCATAGGACTTTGGGGGGGTTAAAATTTATACAAACACAAACACATTTGTTTGCACTCAAGTCCTCAAACCTGAAGGTTTCATTTTTCGGCCCACTAAACAGGATTAATTAACAAAGTAGTAAACATTTTTGACCAAAACAATGCCATAATAACCCAAACAAACTGTTGTGTGGCACAATATCAATTGATTATTGCATGATTATTACATAATTAACTCACAGATATCTCAGTAAAACATTACAAACGCATTTTGGTGTAGGGATGATTCTAAAGTCAGTCACATGAGAGTCAAAATGAGCTCTTGGATTTGGATCAATAAAGTATAACCTGTGAATGTGCAGCTGTATTACATGCTCATGTGATGAATTCAAACACCTGCATATTTAGAAAGTGTGTGAATTTGATCTTCACTTCCTCCTCTGGACTATTGATTTCATATCAGATTACATTCAGACCTCCACATCGGAAGAGTTTGAAGACTGTGGATTACCACTGAGAGAATGTGATGCATCACATGAAAGTACATCCCCCCAGTCAAGATGTGAAAAATGTGAAAAATTATAAAGTTATGTATCAGTGTGACCATAAGGTTCGAAAACATCCTTCATCTGCAACCTTGAAATGGAATATTAAAATTTTATTATATGCAGGAGATTTGGTGGGCAAGAAAGATGGTTAATGGAATATTATATTTATTATTATATTATTTATATCATTATATATAAAGAAAGAAAAGAACTGATGAAAGAAAAAGTTAGGAATTTGACTTTTCTTATGTGTGCTTATGTATCAACTGATATAATGTTTTCACCCTATCTTTAGAGATCCCATATGAATCTCTAAATAACTGTAATTTACTGCTGTTTGTATTATTATATTAGTATAATACAATGTATTTAGATTATTTAGATTAATATCAGAATCCAACAAAGAGAGTATATTAAGCAGTAGCTCAGTTCGTAAGGACTTGTCTTGGGGAACCAGAGGGTGGCCAGTTCAATTCCAGCACAGACCACAGTATGGAGTGTGGACCAATAACTGTATAAAGAATGGATAGTGCATGAGTGACGTAATCCACAGATTTCCAAAGCGCTGTTTTGAAGACGAAGACATGGATCATCAGCAGACCTGAGGCGGGCTTAAATGACACCTGGATCCTCTAAGTGAAAAATAAATAATCCCCATTGAGGGAATAAGATAAGATATAATAGAGTTTAATGATCCCGCACCGGGGAACTTCACTTGTCACAGCAGCTCGTATACACAAGGATGATAAGAAATTACTCAGAAGTAAGAAATACATAGAAAAAGTCATGAAGTCATGCTGGTGTTAAAGAGTGTGACAGCTGTTGAATGAAGGAGCTGTTTAAGACCTCCACAGTCTCATGCAGGAGGTGAGAGGAGTTGTTCATGATGGCTGTCCTCTCTCCCCCTTCCGCTATGGAGTCTAGGGGACAGTCCAGGACAGAGCTGGACCTCTTCACCAGTTTGTTGAGCCTTTTCTTGAAATAAAAGTAAATCTTTTCTGTGTTAAATCATATGTTAAGTTATGACATAGACTGTCAGAGTGATTCATCATAGTTTTCCATTCTGGCCACACAGAGTGATCAGCGGCAACAGCTAACTCCTCTGATTGAGTGACTTGGCTTTGTTCGGCCGCTTGTGTCCGTCTGGCTATGGCTCACTCTATTACAAGTCTAAATGACTAATTAATGGTCCCGAGACAGGTGACACCGGCTTCTCAAGATCTATTTACACCCTCATCACCACGAGGCTCTGACTGGACTCCCCTGCACTTCTCCCTCACCTTCATCCTCTCCCCTCCACGCTCATCCCCTCATGTCTTATTCATCTAGTGGCGGAGTACTGTTTAAGAAGCAGGTCTGCGGATAGACAGATGGGCAGATTGAGAGACAGGTGGACCAGACAAATAGAGGTAGAGACTTCATTTGGGATGGGAGGGAGAGAGAGATAAAAAGAGTGAGGCGGCTGATGTGTTACTATCTTCACTGGTCTTTTCAACTGTGAGGTATTTTGTCCTGAGGAGAGATAGATGAACCCTGATCTCCACCTACCTATGAGTGCAGAACACCCACACTTCAAAGAGTTTATGTTGGTCAGATAGATAGTATTCAACCCTGTGTGTGTGTGTGTGTGTGTGTGTAAAAACACATTATTCACAGTTTCTGTGAGTTTCTGCAGAGTCCTTCAACTTCTCACCCCCAGTTGCTTTTTAAAGTGACGGACACTATCAAACATTCACACACGGAGTGCAAGGAGAACGATTCGGGAAGATTTTAGATGAAACTACTGTTACCCATGAGCACCCTGGTGTACCAAAGTATGTCCCCTGGCACCCATCTAACAGACAGCAGCAGTATAAGTGTGTGTGCCTCTAGCCAGTAATGATCCTACACATACAAAAGCTCCTTGAGTCACTTTCAAAGGCAACAGAGTTATGTCTCTGCAGAGAGGGAAGGAAATATTCACTTTTCTTAAAGTTAGTCTGAAAGTCCTTTTCATGCAAAACTTTAATGGGCATTGCTAATCCATCAAAAGGTAAGAAGAAGGGCAGAATCCATTGAAGGTGTAATGCTGTAAATCTATGGGAAGGAGAGAGCTGTTTGACATAGTAGTTAAAGAGACCAGTCTGTTATTTAAAGGTCATGATTTCAGAATGGGTTTTTGAGCGCAGCTCAAATATGGGAGACAATAGAAAGGGAAACTGGTACAATAAAACAATAGAACAGCGTAATAGAACAGCACCACAGACTACTGCCTCAACCATTATTTGAATAGCATCTCTTTGAAAACTCTACATCATACGCATTGTTAGCACAGTTTTTCATAATATCGTGTACATCCACACTTTATTCATAAGTGAAGCTCCTTTATTCCTCCTCGCTATGTTCACTGTCATCTGCTGCAGCTGAGAGAATCAGATAAAAACACCCTTTTCCAAGGGTCAACATGTAAACGTCAGTTCTAAGCACGGGTACTGAATCATTTTAGGCTACAGTATTTTGTACACACAGTGTTATCACTGTGATATTGTGCCAGAGAGATGATCAAGGTGCAGATTATGTCTCTGATGTACTGAGACTGTGTGTTGAGTTGAGACATCTCCAGCAAGATGAAGGAGATGGTGATCGACTTCAGCTCACACCGGTGAACATCCAGGGATTGGATATGGAGATGGTGGGAGCATATAAATACCTGGGTGGGGAGGATGTTAGCAAAGCTGACATCTATCATGAACAACTCCTCTCACCTCCTGCATGAGACTGTGGAGGCCTTAAACAGCTCCTTCAGCAACAGACTGCTACTCCCACCATGTAAGAAGGAGATCTACCACAGCTCCTTCATTCAACAGCTGTCACACTCTTTAACACCAGCATGACTTCATGACTTTTTCTATAGATTTCTTACTTGTGAGTGTTTTTTCTTTTCTTATCTGCACCTATTCCAACTATTCTGCACCTTCTGGTACCTTCGGGCCTCATATGCTTGTATCCTTTACCTGGGTAATATCATATTTAAGTCCAGCATGTGTCAGTCATGTACTAGCTGAGTGGAAGACGAAAGACAGATCAGCCTGGCTGTTAAAACAAGGTTAATGAATGACGAATGACACAGCAAGAATGAAGGAGGAAATTAAAATGTGTGACTGCAGGAGCAATTTGATATATCCAGTGGACATATCACTTTACACACAAAATGCAATCGTACATAAACACAAGGCAAAAACAGTATGCAGTATGCAGCATGTGCGCCAGAGCTGTCAGAAATAACGACACACCTGAGAGTAGAAGGAAAACTCGCCTGCCAAGGTTATTGCCACCTGGTCACCTACAAGTTTACATACACACACACACACACACTGTAGTCTGGAGATAGGGATGGGCAGCCTTGAGTAAATCAATTACAAGGTTCAGTGTCAAGTTGAAGGCCGTGAGGAGGGCACCATAACAATATCCCAGCAGCGACCTGTGAATAGCAGCCACCACTAAATCAGCTCTCTGGACTGGCAGATAGTGCAGACACCTGTGGAGCAGGCCGAGGGGTCCAGAGAGGAGGAGAGGACTGAGCTGATGTCCTTGTTTGTTTGGAGAAAGAAATACTATCCCATATGCCTTAATAGGCAAAACAACCTGACGTTAATATGGCCCTTTGTGCTTATCAGGAGCAGCAGCAGTAAGGCCATTCTCCATCATTCTCTATCTCTTCCTGTCTCATTGTCTCTCTGTCTCAGTTTCTCGTTCTCACTGTCTCCCAGTATCTATATTTACATCCCCACCGAAAGCCATTTCTGTCCATCCGTTCCAGATTTAGTGGGCATGACAGCGGAGTGCAATCAGCCCAAGACTGCAGTGCCATGGCCCCCATTAAATACAAACAAACACAAGGTCTTAATGTCTTCTATGGTTCCCATTGTCCTTTAAAGCACCATTGCGTAACTTTTCTACCATACAATAACAGATTTTAAATCATTTTGATGCTACACTGACTTGTAATGAGGTGAATGGTGCCTCTGTCATTCACACTTTGTGCCCGACGTCTGTTCTCGCACTATGTAATGTATGTATTACACATCACCAAATATTTCACTGATTTTGTTAAACCATATCTTATGGAGAAAATGTTTTCTGATGTCCTGTTCCTTTCTGATTTACAGTAAAGAAAGCTGCTGCCAACTGTAGCTGCTGTTAGCTAATGTTAGCTCACAATCTGTTAGCTGGGCTGCCCAAACTGTGAGCTCAGAGCAGTGGTGGAGTGTTAGTGTTTGTGCCAACAGGCATTTTTGACCATGAGGAAGAAGAAGAGAAGGTTTTTAGGCCCGGTGCACTGGAAAATGTGGGAAAAAATGAAGCTGGGCAAGCGGCCATTGCTCAGCAGCTTCAATAGACATAGTAACAGAGACGACAAGACCGAAGGGGATGTGACAGAAGAACCTAAGAAGAGAAAAGGAGAAAGTGCCCAAGTGAGATGCTGCTGGACAAGAGTAAATCTGGGACTGACTTTTAGTCGTTGGCGAGAGCTTGGTGAACTAAAAGGCTGAAAGACAGACACTGAGCTGGGCTGACTGCTGTTGGACTAGTCAGTAATATTAGCTGGCTGCTATGTCTGCTGTTGGACTACACTCTCAGAAAAATTAGCTCTTGATAAGTGCTCTGGAGCACTTTGTGTTCTCTGGAAAACCTTTTTGTCTTTAAGAACCTCTTTGGAGAACTGAACGTATTTAAGTCGTGTCTGCAGCACATTTGATGCATTGAAGAATATTTTTATGTGTAACCTTTTTTTTCCCTTCAGGCATCACCATGAAGAACTTACTAACTATGAAGTAAGTAATATTAGCTGGCTGCTATGTCGTGTGTTGTTGCACTTGCTTGACGTTTGGCTGTGAGCAAAGTTATTTTGTGTATTTTTGGACCAGGGTTGTTGTTTTTTCATAATTTGAGCTCCTTAGTTCCATTTAAGGGAAATATTAATTTGACATCATATGCTGATATTTTAAATAACAGCATGCTTCCAACTTTCTGGCAGCAGTTTGCAGGAAGTCATTTCATGTTTCAACGTGAAAACACACTCAGGTCCTAAAAGAAATGGTTTTCAAAGTTTGATGTGGAAGAATTTGCCTGACCTCCACCTCGTGCAACACCTTTTGGAGTAATCAAGAGACTTATTGCCCAACATCAGTTCCCAACTAGCAACTTCCTAAATAACAGCCATTTGTGAATTGGAAAATGTTCAGCAGGCTACCTGACACTGTGACTAGAAAACAGGCTGGATATATAGCATTGAGGATCTAAATCATTAAAATAATGAATAACAAGCGAAGATGATGTTCAACAATCTTTTGTTTTAATAAGCCAGTTACTGTTATACACTGTACATTTTGTTTTTCTGTGCGAGCCTGGAGAGAACTGAAAAAGCTGGCACTTAAATACAAGGCATATCACAGTTACACCTTTTTACTTTATCTGGACAGGAAACACACACCATGGTCTGATGCTCTGTGCCTTGAGCTCTCACTCACTCAAGCAAACACACACACACAAACACGCACACACACAAAGTGCTCATTGTGACCGTGACCAGTTCAATGACAGCTTCCTGTTACTCTGCATCTGCTCCAATTAACTAAACCCCAAATGGTTTGATTTGAACTTGGTTTGTTGGTTTGTCATCCTGAAAGTTATTTTTGTATCCAGCGTCTTTTATAAATGGCACCATGCACGACCACATGTGGCAGTGAGGGATGATACTGTTAGGACAGATGTGGCCTTTCTTTCCTTCCTTGATCAACCATTTCCTTTGCTTTGCTTCTCTGAGCTTAATATCTCTCACTCTTTCTGTACTTCCCTTCCTTCTCTCCATCCTCAGGACTGACTGCCCTGCTCTGACATGTGAAGCTATCCGTGGTGCTGAACCTCTCTGTTTCACTGACCTCTTTCCTGTCTGCTTCCTTCCTTCTTTTACTTCCTCAGCTCATGTTGCATTTGTTGTCAGATAAATGTATATTCCTCTTTTCTTCCTTGTTTCATTTCATCCTTCCTCTTGCAGGATACTTCTGATCTTAAACAGCACTTAAGCTCTCTCTGTGCATACGTCCTTTCCCTCTTTCTCTTCCTTTCTTGCTGACCACTAACACACTTCCTTAAACTAACCACTTTGTTCTGCACAGAGTTGTCTTGGTTGGTGGTGGAGCAGTGAAAAGATCCACTGTAGCATGGCACCTTGAAGATGCCATATTGCTTAATTGGTGGTAAAACTCATTTCACCCTCATTACTCCCAGGCTTCGGTGTAAAACTTTGTTGTTTCATCTGCTTGTTTCCGGTTGAGTAATGACGTATCAGAAGTCTGTCCAGCACCGCATGCGCCATGCTAATCTGTGTTGGAGACTTATGTATTCAAGCATAATGATTTGTTTGCAAACTCTATACTGTAGACGTGGAGAGCGTGACCAACTCCCCGAGAGGGAGTTTTTCATCCTTTGGAAAAAGGGATCAATCAGAAAGGACCGACCAAGGCCTCATTAAACAGGCTCCACTGCGCGCACATAATTACAGCAACTGATTTGCAACCAACACAAGAAGCCGTAAATTAAGGCTGTAATAATGGAAACGCGATGTGGAAATTAAGGAAACGAGCGACTCTCTGGGAGTTTAAATGCTCCCGCAGCCATCTGGTGATGATGAATGAACTCATTCTGTCCTTCAAACTGGGAGAACTGGGTTCGACGAGACAATAACTCAAGAGACAATGTCTTCAGGCAACATTAAAACCATATTACTCCATTTATATATACAGTATGGCCTCCTCTGCCAATCCTATTTCAAAAACAATAACTATCATTTAGAATGGCTGTGGAGTACTTGTACGTGTATCCATCCCTCCCTCTCTCCCTCCCTCTCCCTCCCTCCCTCTCTCTCAGTGACAGGCGTCAAAAATACCACCAAGGGAGCGCACATCAGCAGCTTTCCACGCAGCCACACTCCGGCTGCTGTGTACCGTCCAATGCGTAAATATCCCACAGAAAACTCATCTTTCCTCCAGACGCGGACGCAGAACGCCGAGATGACCGCGGAGAGCGCGTCTTTTCTGTCCTGATGGTTCATAGTAACCGGTGCCGGGCTGATTCGACTCTACATACATGCCTGAGAGGATTCTAGTCGGTCACCTTTGCAAGACAGCATCGGCGTAGACCCGCTTTGAGACTATAACATGAGGGAGAACATGTGGATATTTCACAGTGGCGACCATTCAAAGTGTCTTTTTTCCGTTTGGAATCAGTGGTGCTTGTGTTACGCAGCGGTGGTGTGTTTGTTGTGTTTGTCTGTCAGGACGGATGATGCCTGTCCGTCGTCCTGCATCTGTGCCAGAGACTCCGGGATAGTGACCTGCCGTGATGGGGAGGACACTGAGGTCCCGGGAGACATCCCGGAGTGGACGTCCACCCTGATACTCACGGGGAGAAACATCTCAACTTTACAGCGCGGCGCGTTCATGATCAACGGCACCGAGTTGGAAATGACAACACTCTCACTGTCCTCTAACGGGATACAGGTTATTGAACCTTACGCCTTCCTGGGACTCCACCGATTGCATTTGCTGGATCTGAGCCACAACCAGCTGGAGTCTATCTCGGCCAGGGCTTTCCACGGGTTACTGGAGCTGCGCTCTCTTTGTCTAAATCACTCCCTTCTACCTGCGGCCACGGCGCAGCTCTCCAATGCGCTCGACACACAAAGTTTGCGCAACCTGCACAGGCTGGAGTTGGCGGGAAACAGGCTGAAGTCTATACCCCTGGTGACATTAGATATCTATAATCTGCACACGTTAGTGCTGATAAATAACTTAATAGAGAGCTTCGGATGGGAGAACGTAACCAATTTGTACCAGCAGAGAAACATCCGAGTCTACTTGTCTTTAAACCCGTTTCGGTGCAACTGCGAGCTGGAGGCGTTTTATTACTGGGTGAAGAACTCATCCCAATGCCCGGATGCGGGGCGTCTCCTGTGCAGCGAGCCGGAGGCCAAGAGGGGGATCCCCGTGGAGAGGCTCCGGAAAGAGGACGTGGATTGTATGAACGAGAACCTTGAGGCGGTTTCTTACGTGTTCCTCGGTATCGTGTTGGCTCTGATCGGTGTGGTGTTTCTCATGGTGCTGTATCTCAACAGGGGAGGCATCAAACGGTGGCTCAATAACATAAGAGAGGCGTGCAGAGACCAGATGGAGGTCTATCATTACCGCTACGAGCAGGACTCAGACCCGAGGCTGGCCAACGTGGCCGTTTAACCTGCTGAGACATCAGAGCCCTACAGTGTGTGAGAGGGCAGTGTGTCAGTGAGGATGGAGAGCTGGATCAGGACTTCATCAAAAAAGACTGAGAAGGTTTCCTGGCAGCTCCTGTTACAATCGAAATCAATAATAAAACAATAAAAATAAAAACTCGGCCATGAACTGCAAGTGTCCCTCTCACACTGGGATATGCACAGAGCCAAAGACACTTAAGAGACTATAACTGTACATATTGTATATAAATATGTCCTCAAGACAGGAATGTTTTTCATGCATCATGTCAACTCAGTCTTGCAGCTTGTCAGACTAACCTAGTATTATTCATCTTATTAACCAAGTGACAAACATATATAGAATTTTTGATTTGGAAACTGCAGCCCAAACTTGTGCAAACTAACTAGTCTGCATTCAGGAAACCCTGCAGGGAAAACAAGGTATTCCTGTTTCCACTGAGGAAGGGCGTGCATAATGCAAAAGGTGACTGAGAAGGGGGTCTAGGGTAGGTAAGGTGAGGCGAGGATGTTTGTTGGAGTGCCATGTTCGAGCAAGTGGGCGACGCTGAAGTAAACTGTCACGTTTAATCATCAACCACATGGCTTAAGTTACCAACCTTGACTTTATGAGCAGCCTGAATCAATAAATAACACGTGTATCATTTGAGCAGCAGGTCAGTTCATCAGTGAACGGGCAAAAAGATGAAGACAGAATCTAACCATGCATGTGATTGTTGTAGGCATAGAAAACCAACCAACACATTAATAAAAAAAGGTCAAATAAACACGGAGAGTTAGCTGTGTTCTTTATGTCAGTATGTTTTATCGTCACTGTCAGGAAATGTTGACCTCACGCAGCATGTGCTGGACATTAAACACAAGAAATGCTCCCATGTTCTATTTTGTAAAATGAAATTTGTAAATTTGCTGCAAGCAGATGTGAGCGAGCGCACCTTCCTGATGTGACTACAGTAAGATGTCACACCGTCACCTCCGGGTTCACCAGAAAAGGTCCAGACTATCTCGTCTGCTTCTTTTTAAAGCAACAAAGAGTCCAAGGCTGGCAGAGGTCTGCACGGAGACATGCATAACAGAGAGGAATGGCAGCGTTAATCTCATCAGCACTGTGACTAATAAACCATGGAGAATGATGATCGACCTGTGAAGTCTGTATCTCTATAGCCCGCAGCTCATCAACCATCTTAACGAAAGGTCTGCATTACAATCAGAGGGATTTTTGGAACCAAGGTTAAGCACAAAATGCTGAAAAAGAGAAAGTGAGAATGTGTGTGAGAATATTAATTTTAGTCACGTTTAAAGAAAACAACAAACCTATAAGACCATCAGGGATTGTAATGATGATTATCTGTTTCACTAAAAAGTAATAGTTTGCCTTTATTTTTATGTTTGTGCATGGGAAGAAATGGCTGACAGAACTATCCAGAATCTCTGTGATTTCACCGGCTAGCACTTGCCTGTAAATGTTAATAAATGTGCTTAATACACCAATACAATACAATACGATTTAAGACAACAAGGTGAGAAATGAATCATCTACAGTAGACTTGATAGACAACTGTGTGACAAGAAGTGTGATGACGAGTAGCACCGGACACTTTGACGCTCACAGATCAAATAATTAAATACTTTTAATAAATAAAAAGAAAAGGGGAGCTATAAATAAGATAGATAGATAGATAGATAGATAGATAGATAGATAGATAGATAGATAGATAGATAGATAGATAGATAGATAGATAGATAGATAGATAGATAGATAGATAGATAGATAGATAGATGAAACTATGTCAGCAGTATAGCTGCTTTACATAACAGCGAGACATTGTCACTTGTTATACCAGGAACATGTCAGCATGCCATAGACTGTCATCTTATATATGGAGGCTGAGGAGAGACATCTAATCATGAGGATAGCAGTGTTTAAGGATAAGACTGTGTTGACTTGACCCGTTTTGACATCATACACTTTAAGTATATTCATAAGTGCTTCTGAGAAATTTCCCACCAGGCTCAAGAGCTTTAGGAGATACACATCGAGACATCCATCAGTACAGAAACAAAACAGACAACTGGAGCACCCACTTGTGTGTGAGCGGGGATATGGTGTAGATAAGTCAGAAAAGGTATGATAACATACCTCAAAGAACATATAGCAGCATGTGAGAAATGTGTTATGACAGTGCCTGTAGCCATCCTAGCCATGCTCTGCAAGATTGTGCTTACATCAGCATGCTAACATGCTCACAGTGAAAATGCTAACATGCAGGATGTTTAGCAGACGTTTACAATGTTCACCATGTTAGTATGCTAGCTAATTAGCATCAAACACACATTACAGCTGAGGCTGATGGTGATGACATTAGTTTGGCAGGTATTCAACTCAAATATTGGACAAACAGAAACACTAAGATTTATCCTCTGGGGACCTTGAATGTCTGTACAGAATTTCATGGTACAGATTTATTTTAGCTGACAGATAGAGATTGTCATCCATAGAGCCACATTGCTAGTATGGCTTAATGTCTCTAATTAATTTAAACAGTCTGTAAGGTCTGTTTGGTGTCTGTAAGGTGACATTTGTTGTAGAGTTTTGGGTTAGTCTTAGAAATGTGTCAGAGTCACACATGCACCAAACAGAGAAATGACACACTACTGTATTGAACACATGCTATTTGTATGATTGATTATGGTAATTAGCTGAGATTGGATAAATAACATGAGGCATCAAACAGATGAAAACCCCAAAACATAGAGACGACAATTCTCATGTAGCAGAGACAGAGAAAGAAAGAAACAAAGGAAGAAGATCTTACTTGCTGTTTCAGCACAAGTGTTGGGATTAATGGTTCTGTACTGTACTTAATATCTGGAAATATCTGACCTCAAAAAGTCTAGACACACACACACACACACACACACACACACACACACACACACACACACACACACACACACACACACACACACACACACACACACACACAACACACACTCATGCACACTCTTTGCCCTAGTCTTTATCGCAATATTAATGCTAAAGAATACATTGCTTCTTATACAATTTTACAGCATCTGTGAAATTAAATCGACAAAACTCTGTGTAACTGATATTTAATGATTCTGTGTAACAGTCTTCAGCCTGCCTTTGCTGCTCTCTTCTCTCTTTCCCCTGTGTGGTATTTCTCTCTTCAGCCGTCAGTTTTCTCTATTTTCTGGAATTCTGGGACATAAATAAAAGAGGTAGAAACAAGACAATATTCTGTTATTGGTCAAAAAGACAAGACCGAGTTTGTCTTTTCAAAGTATTCAGACTTCAACTCTGCACTCTCTTTGTTCTTCCTCCATTTTGCTACGTTCTCCTCACAAATACAGCACTTGTCAAAGACATCCTCTCTGCCCTCCCTCTATCTGTCAATTCCCCTCTCTCGCTCCTCTTCATCCAGGTAAATGACTTTATCCAGTTGAGTGACTTTGTAAGGACGCGGGGACAAGGTTTAGGCTGAGCCCAGCAAAAAGGAAGGACGCAAAAAAAAAGAAAGATAAAGAAAAGGGAAGTAGAGAAAAGATTCATTAGAGTTCTTAGTCCAGGCACCAAATGTCCTTGCCTTATGCAAAGCGATGAGTCATCGTCTTGCTCTATATATGAACGCCTGGGAGGCCAAAGCCCAACTGCAAACTAAGGGAGATGTTTGAAATGAAGGTGAAAATACCATCTTTATGCTGAACAGCTGCTGCTATCAGGGAATTCAATCACATCTGAGCATCTGAACTTAAGGCCATTTTTTAAAAAATGTCCTCCATAGGAACACTTTCACTATCATGAGTTGTCTGAGTGTGTGATGTCTCACAGACCATCAACCACTGATTGAACAGGATGGCTACCGTCACGCATGCATGCATCACTAGGTGTTGCAAACTGAAGGTGCAGTGAAGCCACTGTGGGCGAATGTAAGTAAATGTTTGCTGCTCTCCCCAGGTGAAATTGGCGTCCTGGGAAGCAGAATGTGAGAAGTTCATGATGTGACATATGGAGATGTGCTAGTTTGTAGTCTGATTACGGGTTATTGATTGCTGGATGTGCCATGGCTGCTGCCTGGAGATAAGATAAGGGGTTTGGCACTGTAGGAGAGGTGAAGGAGAGGTGTTACTGTGGGCAGGAGGTCACGGGTCACATCTGTCTGTTAGACAAAGCTTAACAGGTCCAATAGCAGAGGATGGATAATGTTTCAGAGTAAACCTTATACACTATGAGCTGAGAACATTTTGAAATTACATCTCCATTGTGTGTTCTAATGTCTTTGTCTGCATTGTGTTGGGATCAAATTTGATGTTCTGTTTCCCTCCTATCAATATCTTATACAAAACCAGCAGGCAAGACTTCCTCCTGCATCTCAAAATACACAGCAGAACATAAATCTTGAGCACAGCGACCGGAAATTTATTGCAGCTTTGATTCAGTGTTAACAGAAATGTTCATGAGTAGGAGAAGGAGACAGCAGCTGTTAATATGGATGAAAAAAGGGGTCAATGGAGGACACGTCATGGCGTACAAATACTGAATCATTTGACATTGCTTTTTATGGCTCCTCTGCACTGAGTATTACAGTATGTCACGGAGTGGAGGAGCAGGGGTCTAAGAGGTGCAGAGGACTGAAAATTAAAAGTTTCTTCAATCAATCACCTAAATATTTAGAAAGTCAAAACCCAAAGGAAAGACCTCCAAAAACTCCAATAGTTTTTGATTAATGATAAAAATGTGTGCCCCAGCTAATACTAGATTTTTAAAACCTGATATCAATGATGATATATCTACAAAATGTGAATATTAGCTATGCATCTCTTTTGCTCATTTACTTACTGATTTATTTACTGATCAGATATTTCCTGATGTGAATATTAACTCATTTGAGACTGAATTTATTGAGGCAAAGATTTGTACAGCTGTTTTATGTTAAAATAGATTTACAAAATACTGAAACTTAGTGCACTGTAGTGTATATCAGTTCATATTTCACGATACAGAGGAAAAAGATCACAGTGCATTCTGGGTAAATATGCTCCTCTAGTGTCTGTCATTACATTACATTTGGTCATTTCGCTGATGCTTTTATCCAAAGTGACAATCAAGGTACAGTGCAAAAAGGACATGTTAGTCCAGCCATAATTACTGTGACAGTTGTAGAGGGATAGCTTCATCATGTCCAGTTGTTGGCAGTGTTGGAGAGGATGTCCTCTCTGAAGAGCTGGAGGTCTTCAGGAGGTTTTTAAAGGAGGGACGCTGCTGCTCTGGTAGGAACTGGTAGGACGTTCCACCAGAACAACAGGCGAGAAAAGTTTAGATTGCCCTGAGCGAATGGGTGGCAGAGCCAGACGTCATTCATTGGAGGAGGTAACATATGGCTGTATAAGGGCATTCAAGTAGGTGGTAAGGCAAGTGATTTGACTTGAATTGGTAGCCAAGGGAGACGGGTAGCCAAGGGAGCTTGATGAGCAGCGGGGTAAGGTGACCTTTTGGTTATGCATCTTTTGATCCATTACGGATTATCTGAAAAGGTTTCACTGTGCAGGCTGGACCACAGCCTGTATTAGGAGTTGGGTAGCATGAACTAGGTAAGGCCTGATTTTCCTTATGTTGTGAAGTGCAAAGTGGCGCGACTGGGCAACGTGATCAGAGAAGGTCAGTTACTCATCGATCATGACTCCTAAGTTTCTTGCTATCCTGCTAGGGTGAGACATAGGGAGTCAATTTTAATGTTGATGTCATGGTGTATAGTAGGTTTGGCTGGGAGGAGCAGCAGTTCAGTTTTTGAGAGGTTCAGCTGGGGGTTGTGTGCCCTCATCCATGTAGATATGTCTGAGAGGCAACTAAAGACCCGTGCATAGACTGAGGGGTCATCAGGTCAAAATGACAGATAGAGCTGAGTCATCTGCATAGCAGTGATACGAAAAGCAATGCAACCCGATAATCGGAGGTGGTGTAAATAGCAAAGAGAAAGGGCCCCAGCACCAAGCCCTGGGGGACCCCTGTGGTGAGGTGGTGAGATGTGGACAACTGTCCAAGCCAGGATACACTGAATGAGCACCCTGTGAGATAGGATTCAAACCAGCAAAGAGCTGAACCAGAGATGCCCATGCTTACTCTCTCCCTCAGTCCTTGAACGGTTGATCTCACAGAAGTCCAGTTGAGATCTGACTTCAGATTTTGGAGGATTGAACTTAGAAGGTAGAAGAGGTATTTAACCGCTGCTGAGACACACACAGCCCTGAATGTGTGTCACAGAAGAAGAAGAGTTGGTCATTTGTCAGTTATCATGTTTACTTCAAATGAAGCGGCAGCTTTCCGGACCAACCTTAATGACTCATTATCAGTGTGCGCCCCCACAAATTTCCTTCCAGTTTTAATTGTTAGAGTGCAGGCTCGGGGCGCCTAACAAGTTCTTATGAGATTAATTAAGCTTAAATTTGAAGAGTAAAAGGTTTGTTTGTTACAGGCAAGGTCATTAACTGGCATTCACTGGTAATGTCATCATAAAGGAAGCTCATTAGAAAAACTCCCAGGAGTCAAAGGCCTTTTGTCTGGGGTCACAGTGTCCTGTTTGGTGATAAATGCACCTCAGGGAATACTGTACATTTGGTATATCATCATTTCATTTGTTGACTTACTTCCCACCCATCAAAAGCTCACACAGTCAGATCAGATCAGTAAAACTAAATTATGAAAATAATGAATCAGTCTCAGCTTATAGCTGCACTGCTGCACTCAATATTTCAATTTTCTACTCTACAGTGTGATTACAAACCATGGGAACTTGCACTCAAGTCTGATATTGTGAGCTTCTGTCTGGCCCCTAAGCTCAAAGGTCATGTGGGTTTTGACAACTTCAATCTCAGGCCTGGGTTTTGATTCATCGTGGACTATGTTGGCTTGTCGATTGGCCTTTGACCAATAGAACAGATTTTGTGTTAATCAGGTGTACAGGTGCCTCTAATCTATACACTAATTAAACCCACTGACTTGCCTGTTAATTTCTAAAATGAACCAGCATGTGGAAGGAGCTTATGAGAAACATACAGAGAGAGTGTTCTGACCTTAATCTCTCGCTGTAGGACACACATTAGTTCATCAGATTTCACACGTTAATTCCAATCAAGCTCTTTCCTGTCAGCGAGAGCTCAGCTGCTCATTTCGGATCAGATAAATCATTTAACAAGGATCATTAATATCTCTTACATCCCAGGTTAGTGGAATGATTGAGAAGGTAATGCTGATGCGCAAGATACAACGCAGCACTGCTGAAGTGATCCAAACTAACTACACAAGTGAGAACTCAAAAATCTGCTGCTTCTTTATCTATCACAAAAATATCTTCCTGATGACCTTATGTCACCTTCATTTCATAACAACCTTACAGCACTTTTTACAAATTGCTGTCTACTGTACTGAAAGCACCTCAGCAGCTGCCTCGCTGCTAAGAGGTATTAATTAAGCTTTTTTTACTGGCTGGGATGTCCTCTCAAGGACAACCAGAAAACACTCTATCAGTATGTGGATGAATAATTGGATGTCTAACGTGTACAGTTATTGTGGACTTATTATGGCATGCTCAGCAGGAAATCTTAGAAGCAGGATATCGCTCATCTTTTGTCTCCTTTCTGTGATATCTTCAAATCGAAGAAGAAAAACTGTTTATGAATCTTTTCAGTCATTTCATTTATGAATACAGATAAAATTCTCATCTAATGTGAGAAATACTATTTATGGGTAATGCGACGGCTTTCACAGATCTGCACTGTGCTTGTGCTTCTAAACAGAATTACAGCTCTACATTTCTTACTTGTAAATCATTTACTTATTTTAGTGGTGGTACGTTGGGGAAAACCAAAACACTGTGACTTCACACACACACACACAAATATCAATACATTGTTTTGAAAGCAATGAAAAAGTAGAAAGCATTTAAAAGCCTTATAATAATTATTCATCTTAATTGTCAAATGTTTAGTGCTCATTAAATCCCATTCCCATTAATCACACCCTCATCAAGCTGTAGCTCGGGCTAATTAGCTGCCAGTGAGTCAGTCTGAGCAGCATGAATACATGATGGGCAGTCTCTCATTCAAATGGCTGTGAAAAAGAAAATGCAGTCTCAGCAGTTTGAATATTTCATACTGTCCTTCAGTGAAGAGAAGCCGCCGATCGGCTGACCGGACATAACATTGACCAGTTACCTCAGAGAAAACAAGCATCAGCTCTGACAACCTGTCTGTCACTTTCTGAGCATCCAAAGAGCTCTTTCCTCTCAGCATACGCTTCAAATTTCAACCTGCACCACTGTACAAGCCTTTACAGTACAACATTTTTTTTTTTTTAACCCTAACCCATTTATATTTAAGATTTTGTCACAGTGGTTTCATGTCTTTACCTCTCCTGGAGCTTGTACATCCTATAATATTAAACTGACACGTACAGCTCCAACATTGCTCTGCAGAGAAGAGCACAACCTTATTATATCATCCGGTGTGCATTTGAGGGCGCACTAACTTTTTTGCACCACTTCACTATTAAAATCTTTACTGCTACTGCCCCCCTGTGGGCACTTGGCTAAAATGCAGACAGACAAAGTCGACTGGTATGTATTTTAATTTGTGTAGGTAAGAGTTTAGCAAGCTAATGGTTGTATTTAATCTGATTTGTCTGAAAAAGTGTTGATGTTGTCTCAACAACTGGGTAATTATTATTATCCTTACTTCTTCATGTATTTGCCACGATGTCTAACTGTTCTGTATTACAATCTACACCAACACCAGAACACAGAACATCTGTGACATTCAAGTCAAGTCATGTGGGTTTCATTGAAACCTTTTTCAGTCTGCAAGGAACCTTTTACCCATTCAATATGGTAGGCACACAGCAGCCATTAGTTAAAGCTATACATACTTCAGGTTCACAAAAAACATGTTCCTTTGTTGACTTTTATCAAAACAGAGCACATTGCTGCAAAATCAGTATTCCAAAGAACCTTTAAAAGGAAAAAGTAAGATTACTAAGCACAAAAAGCTTCTTCAAAGCACCAAAAGTTCTGCAAACTTTTTTTGCAGAGAACTCAAAGTGCTCCAGAACATTTATTGAGAACTAGTTTTTCTGAGAGTGTATGTATAGTATGCTACATATGGATACATACAGTATGATTATAGTGGCTGTATATAGTAGAGAGGTAGATGAATAGAATTCAACAGCAGCAGAGATACAAGGTGCAAAGTGTGTATGGATATATGTGCAATGTGCAGACTGCTCTTATTTATCTCTCTTGTTTAACAGTCTGATTGCCTGTTGGTTCTTCCAACAACACGCTTTCCTGTCCGGGCAGTACTGGCCCTGAAACTGCAGAACCTTATGAGACACGATTGATACAACACGCTTACAGAATTTCTACAATTGGGACAACTTATATATAAAACAATTGAGAGGGTTAATTATGCATCAACTGACTTACATAAAACATTAAACATGTGAAGCTCCGTTGAGGCTTAGCTGATGTCCTATATAGAAAATAAAATGCTCTCTTATATTCTGAGAGATGACTCAGTAACTCTACATATAGTATAATGATCAGAGAAATGATGTCTAATTTCATGTTTGTGTTAATTAGGATTACTCTGTATGAAAAGGATAAATAATCACTATCCAAACATGTTTGTGCATTAATGGAAATAAATAATTTTACAGGAATAGTTTTATTCTGCAAGGCCCAAAATATTTAATCAAATATTTCAAAAGATTGAAGAACTGATCTTTGAGGGAGAAGGTGAGAGATGAGGACTGATAAAGGCTGATGAAGCAAAAGTTTCTTTTTATCAACTTACACCTGCATTATTAACTATAATATAAACCTGTAGTGTGTCTGTTGCCGTGGCTCCTTTTTTTGCCACACTCATCAGTTACAGAAACATTACTCATTTGAGAAAAGATTAATAATGATAATGAGGATGAAGTTTAAACAGTAAAAGGTTTTATTTCTTACAGACAAGATCCCTTTTAACCAGAACCCCATGAATGAGTCTCATTGGGAAAGTTCTCTGAGTCAAAAAGTACGGAGAGCATTGTGTTTTCTAAAGACAGTTATCCTGTGATGAAAGCATACGTATTATAAAATACGTACATACATAGTATATCTGTCAGAGTTAGTGTACAATAGCAGGTAAAGAGTGTGGTGGAGTCCCATGTGTGCTGATTGTAATGTCCCTAGATAAAGGTGATTATATGTAAGTTTCACACATCAATTTCACAGAACAGAAGACAAGTGCTCATTTTATATCTATTACCTTGGAGTGGAAAGAATCATAAATCAACGTCAGCATTAAAGAAATGTAGATCAGGCAGTTTAGGTGCAGCCATAAATCATTAGTTAACAGCAGGAGAAGTTTGTTAAATCTGATTTTCACATAAAAGTTTCACACATAAAAAGTTAGTGATTTGTGGTAAAACATGATATTTTGACAATGAGTTTCTTTTTCTTATCAGCCAACTCTTTGATCAAAACGCGTGCTATAAGTCACTCTGCATGGCCCTGAAACTCTGAATTCACTGTTTGGAGGTCTTCTCTACAATTCAGGGTTTCTCAGTCATGCCTTGTCAGGAGCCTGTAGTCCAGGCATCTATTTTTACCCAATAACCTACATAAATCAAAGCCCAGCCCAGACTCATAAGTTCTGTCCCAGTGCAAATCATCAAGTCAGGGTTTGTCATGGGTGAGCCAAGGTCAGAGTACTATTCAAACATTGATTGACTCAAACACGCAATACGCACACATGAGAGAACCCAGAGGACATTAATTATATCATTATTTCTTGACACTTTCATGTGATTCCCTTTGGAATTTACAACTTGCATTCATTATATTATCAAAAAGGACATGATGACCCAAGACAAAAGGCTTGTGTCTCTTTAACTCCTCAGAGTCTCTCTTATGAGTCTCAGTTGTGACGGCATCACAGGGGAATGATGCTTAATGACCTTGCCTGTAAACAAACAAAACCTTAAACCTTTTGCCTAATTAATCTTTTTCCGCATTCATTAAAAATGGAGGGGGAAATGAAGGTAAATATTTCAGAAAGACATTACATTTTGAGAAAAAAAACCTCACACTTAATCATCACCATTAAATAGCCATCCTTCCACATTACACAAAAGCTTAGTGTTACAGCCCTCTGTATTAAACGATTGTGCACATAGTATTCTGATGAACATGAAGTGATATTATAGCTGCAGATTAGCACAGTTTGTTCGCTTACAGTAGTTTTAGAGTGCCTTTAACATCGAGATAATTAATCATGGATGCTAATTCATAACTTGCCAATTTAGATGCAAAATGCTCACGTCTTACTTTCCTTACCGTCTTACCACGAGCACATTTTAGCATTAAATAAAAAGCCCTTCTTTAACTTAGATTGTTTCTCTGACTGTAAGTCTTTGAGTTTGAGTTTGTTAACTGCATTGCACAATAAAAGTGAAGACAGCTCTTATCTGATCTGCTCTCATGGATCCTGCTGGGCTCTTGGCTGGGCCTTATCACCAACCATTTCTATTTCCTTTTTCATGATGGTCTGGACAAAACATTTTCAACAATGTATTGCACTGTTGGTCTTGCAGCCTCCTTTGAAAGTACAGAAACACCCTACTTGTAAGATTTCTGTTGTACTGCTGTGCAGTGCATCTAGAATATTGTTAGGATATTCTTTTTGAAACAGACCACAATGTCTGAAAAGACCACAGTTGATACAAAGACATTTACTACATCTTTAGAATCATGTCTCATAGTACTGGCAGTCGGTGAATGTTCTGTCACATAGCCAAAACAGGAGGTGGTAAAGGCTCAATGACTACCGAAAGCTAACCGTAACCCTTTTAACCTAAAATTTACTTTTTTTTTTCAATATTTTCCCATGTTTTTGTGTCTAAGTGACTAATAGGGACAACAAGTGTTAATTGTCTGACAACATTATGTTGTGGTGAAGTAAAATGTCTTTAGTTTTTCCAGAGACAGCTGTTATATCGCTCTTTACAAAGAGATAAGTTCACATTAAATAAAAACAGCTGCTGGTCTATCACTGCCTTGATCGGTTCAGTTATTTGTGTTATTATGAGGCTTTAGTGTTTTAGCATGTTAGTTCACTCAGCGATACACAATATGCCAGAACAGTATTGGTCCCAACTGGGTCCAACCACATTAAATAGTTTCTTTGTCAGTGTTTCTGCTATCATTTAGTTTGTGGCCTCATGTCACCATCTGGTCTCGGGGACACAGATTTTAAATTTGGGAAAAAAGAGAGCACAGGTATCAGATTGTACTGTCCTCCTTCAACTGACATCAAAATCAGTGTTGGGGGGAAAAAAGTCTGGACATAAAGTGCATTGAAAAGTTCCAGTGTGTAGAATTTATTGGCATCTAGTGGTGAAGATGCAAATTGCAACTGACTGAATAACCCTCACCTCCTTGTTTCGTTTTAAGCATGGAGAATAAACTACAGTGGCTGTGAAACTCATGAAGATCACTAAAGGTCGTTTGTAGAGCCAGTATTTGGTTTGTCCCTTCTGGGCTGCTGTAGAAACAAAGTGGGTCAACATGGTGGACTCCGTGGAAGAGGACCCTCTGTAGATATGAGAACCTCATTCTAAAGTAATATAAACATTATGATTCTTATTTTCAGGTGATTAAACACTAATGAAAATCAATCATTGTTGTTCCCTTCTATATTTTTATCTTTTTTATACCACATTTCAGGGACAATTAGATACCATTGGTTGATTGTACTTAATTTTTCAGGTTGTTTAGAAGCATTTCAGTCTCCAATGAATGCCTTTAACTTTGTTGATTCTGCAGTGCATCGTGTGTCCAGTACAACAGACTAACTAAATGTTAGTCTAAAGTTTAAAGTGCCATTAAACCTTTGATTGTTTACCGCACTTAGCCGACTAATTATAGAAGTGCAGCATCAGAAAGGGCATTAATTGTGTGTAGGGCTGAGCTTGCAGGCCTATCTACTGCAGCCCTTCAGGGAAGAGATGACTATTAGATAATTAGAGGGTTTACTTGAGCTTTTAAAAAACACTAATGACTCATTAAAATCCGTGCACAACCCTACCCATTACGGTTTTAATTGCAAGTGTGCAAACGTCCTAATGGATGCAGATGAGATTAATTAGGTTTAAATCTGAACAGTAAAAGGTTTGTTTGTCAGAGGCAGGCAGTCATTAACCAGAATCTTTTGGTAATGACATCACAAATAGGGCTCATTAGCAGAGTTCCCATGAGTCAAAGAGGAAGGAGAGGATCCTTTGTCTGGGGTCACCATGGTGATAAAAGTCCTCCCCGAGAATATTATTCTGTCAATATTGTTACATTTATTTCAAGTTTATACAAAGTTAGGACGATTTGAACAGCCTTGTGTGGCTGTATGTGTCAGTCACTTAGTATTGTATTTTTATTAGTCGGGGTTGAGACCAAGGATGCTAGAACAGGTGATCCTACCGCTGTGAAATTAAAATTACAGCTTTGATCATTTATTGACTGCCTAGTTGGACAATCAATTGTATTTCAAAAGCCACTACAAGATCAAATAATGTGTTACTGTACAGTCCCTCCAAATGTGAGACTGCAAGACCTGCTAATAGATGCAGAGATTAATTAAACGATGATTTAAACAGTAAAAGGTTTGTTTGTTATGAGAAGGATCATTAACCTGCTCGGGTGATGAAATCACAAACTGGGTTCATTACAAAGACTCCAAGGTGTCGTTCTTTAAGAGCCTCCTCAGAGAGGATGATGCATGAGACGTTTGTTTGTTTTTCACTCACAGGTTGTTCTAGTCTAAAGATTTCAGGTCCTACGTTCTTATTAACATCAGAATAACACATCAAATATCTGAAAAGAAATAGTTTGTGTGAATGCATCTTTACCTGATGTCTTGAGGACATCTCTCCTGCTGGTCGTAGAGCACCATCTCTAGTTTTGTGAGACCTGGACTTGAGGTAGATATCAACAGTCAATTAATCCCATCTCTCAGTCAATTTCTGTGTTGGGGTACAGAAATGTAATATTATGAATATTACAAAACATGGTGAAAACTGGTGTCCTTCACGGGACAGTAAAACCAAGACTGCCTGACATCTCAGCATCAAACCAGCAGTTATCCATCCATTTTCCATTATCACTTATCCTCATCAGGGTCATGGGGGGGCTGAAGCCGATCCCTGCTGACTTAGGGCGAGAGGTAGGGTACACCCTGGACAGGTCTCACAATCACACCTACGGCCAATTTAGAGTCACCAGTTAACCTGTTAAGGTTCATGTCTTCGGACTGTGGGAGGAAGTCGGAGTACCCGGAGAGAACCCACGCAGACACGGGAAGAACATGCAAACTCCACACAGAAAGGCCCCAGCCCGCTGAGGTTCAAACCAGGAACCTTCTTGCTGTGGGGCGACAGTATTGACCACTGCACCACCGTGCTGCCAACCAACAGTTATATTATATTGAATATATATTTGTTAATAAATGTCTTATTGAAAGGCACAGTGAAAAGAAAACGGTCATGGTATGACATCGATCTGGATGATGAATGTTGTCCGATGGAAATAAAGGTTTGTTTCAATCACTAATATTTGAAAAGACAACAATGTATGTAAATATAGGTTATTTTTCTTCCAATCCTTTATGATTAGGTTTTATTTTTATTATTTATTTGTTTATTCTTTATACTTAGCATGTTTTCCTGTTCTTGCGATAAAGTGTAATGATAATGAGGTGCTTAGAATCACGAAACAATGATTACGTATTTGTTTTGCAAGACAATACACTACTCTCCATGGAATGATCAGTGATAGGGCAGTGCATTTTTCATACAAATTATTCTTAATGATAAGACTGGAGGTTATCTCTCGAGATCAGTAAGGAAGGTATATTGTCTACTGTTCACAGGTCAGCCGTGCAGACATTCAGTGGCTGCTTGAGCCATCGTATGGAGTCACACTCATGAAATAGTGTCAGCATAGCAGGTGAGCCACAGGAACACTGTATTCTGTTGCTTCCTTTACCCAATGATAATAATATATTATACTGAGTGCATATGTGTTCATTTGAGGTATGTGATGAGATGTGATAAGTAATAAAATGTGTTCCATTCCTCTTTTTCAGACTGGAGAGCTTTTACACACTGTGAAGCAGAGGCTGTGCTCCGACACAGTCTGTGGACTTCAACTATGTCTTTTCTCAGGACTGTTTTCAACGACTCTGTCATCATTCATCCTCCAGGATTCTATATCATCGGATTTGAGACATTCCCCTACATCAATGTCTACATCATCTTCCTAACATTTGTCTATGTGGTTACACTAGTGTTCAATATTTTATTGATCTACATAATTGCCCGTGACCACTGTTTACACACTCCAAAGTTTCTGGCTGTGGTCAACCTTGCAGTAATTGATGTACTCTTAAACACAAGCACTATTCCCAGCATGATAAAGACATTTCTCTTTAAGGATAACTTCATTCCATTCAACCTCTGTCTGTTACAAATGTATGTCTACTACTCTGTTATATCTCTGGAGTCATATGCACTCGCTATACTTGCCTATGACCGGATGATTGCAATATGTTTCCCACTGCAACAGAACTTATTCAACACAGTCACAATCATGTCCTGTATTGTCGGTGTGACTTGGATTTACAGTCTGGGAAGAGTAGCATACAGCACCATCATCATGACACGACTGTCTTTTTGTAATTCTGTCAGAGTGTTCAGCTATTTCTGTGACTATGCTCCTGTGTTTAGACTCGCCTGTAATGATTACACACTGCAGTGGTCTGTGGCTTCAGCTTCTAGCATGGTAAATCTGATGGCTCCATTTACTTTCATAGTCCTGTCTTATGGCAGCATCCTGGTGACTGTGTTCAGGATGAAATCAGTAAGCAGTAGGATGAAAGCTCTGGCAACTTGTGTTGAGCATCTAGTCCTTGTTGCTGTATTTTACATTCCTATATTTAGCATTTTTTTGGTCGGGCTTTATGTGCGATCCATTGACCCGGACCAGCGTGTGCTGAGTCTGTCACTGGCCTCTTGCATCCCACCCTGTGTCAATCCTATTGTCTACTCTTTGAAAACCAAAGAGATTAAAACCAGAGCCCTGGCACTGGTACACAGAAAAAAAATAAGTGCTTGACTGTGTGTAGTAAGACAAAAGAGGCCTATTCTACTGATGACTGTGTCTGTGTCTGCCACAATTCCAGATATGTCATATAATTCCCTATCTTCAATAATGTGTTTTTTCATATTTATTTCATTTGATGTACTTCCACTATTTAAACACTGACCAAATTCAACAATAAAATGCAGTACATTTCCTGATTGTTTTTGTGATTCATTTGTAATTGCTAACATTTGGTTGTAATTATATAATATTTGTACATTTTACTCTGTTACCTGAAAAAACCCTATATGAAACACTCATGACATTTATTTATTATTATCTTACATTTACAGTATATATATGTGGTTGCTTAGGGACACGACTGCTAACAGGGGCCACACATTAACATGGACTGCTGTTGCCTGCTCCTCACTTTGTACAATGTTAAGTTGACTGACTCGTTCAAAGGCTGCCAACTCTCACGCAATGACCATTAGACCTATGCAATTTTCACATGCTCTCATGCCACACATCCAACAACCTACAGATTCAGATTTGTTGCTTTCCTCCTGATGGTCTGAAGTGCTGCTTGTCTGTCTCTCTGCTGTCTGTGTCTGTCAGCATCGTCATGCTGCAACATCATGAGTTATCAATTAGCTAAAAACATGTGTGGTCATTTTGAGACCTGATTGTAAGGTTTTGTCAACATGAGAGAACACGTCTGACTTGGAGAGTCTCCTGTTGTGTGTTACATGTGAAACTCTGTACTCGGTCTGTACTTGAAGTTTAGCTGTATAAACAGCTTCATTCAGCGTCTCTTCCTCCCCTCTTGCACTGTGAGTCACTATGGTTACAGAGATGCCCTGAAACTTTATAATGATTGCATAAATATTGCTCAGACAGGACCTCTGGTTAATATCTTCATTAAGGAGATGAAGTGTCTTTGTAGTCATCAGTAAATATTCAGTTAACATGTGTGACCACAGCCCCTCTCACATAAGAAATGGGAAAAATATGATAAATATAAATTAAAATAGTTCCGATAAGAACTCTCTCTTCTGTTTCTGGACTGACTTTCTAGTTTAATAACTAGTTTCTTTGTTTTCTGGACACAGTGATGCTGCAGGATTCACAGTCTGTTTTTCTCCTTCATTTACATTTCACACGGTCACTGTTTGTGGCTGTTTGTCAACCCTCAAAGAAAGTAAAAGATTTATGTGAATTCATTTGTCCATCTCTATTGTCTGTGTGTGTGTGTGTGTGTGTGTGTTCATTCAGTTATTAGCGGTGTGAGATTTGTTGTCTATTATAGGAGTTGTTTTTTTGGGGGGGCTACAAACAAAAACTTGTTTAGGGCCACTAAAAGCTTCCAGGGTTCATTACATGACATAGGGTTAGGGTTAGGGTATGAAAAGATACAATTTTATGTTTATTTCTGGTTCTTTAAATTTATGCAGGAGAGACGGAATGAACTGTATTTATTTAAAACTGTAATTCTATTACTAACTATCCCCAAATGAATATTTTAGCTTTTTTTTTTTTTTTTAACCTTTTTAAAAAGTAAACTTAGATCATACAGTACTGCTATAGACACAGGATGGATGAATATTATCTACAGCTACTTAAACAGTTCAGTGAAGTACTCAAAAGATTAATAATTGAAATGCATAAATGTACCTGATTTTGTCCCTTACTATGAAGTGACCCAGCAATTGCAAGAAAAACAGTTAAAAAAAAAAATCAGGCTAAAAACAATGTGCAAAGTTTAGAAAAATCCAAACATTTATGTTCATGAACAACATTTGGAAGTAGCCCATTGAGCTGAAAGTACCCACATCACTGCACATCTTTCATGATGAGCAATAAAAGAATAAGAAATAAAATATTGACTGAAAGAATACCTTTAAACACAGCTTTAGAGATCTAAATGGTAAATGGACTGTACTTATATAACACCTTTCTAGTATTCCTACCACTAAAGGCACTTTACAGTACGTATCTCATTCACCTATTCACACACATTCATACACCGATGGCACAGCCTTCAGGAGGAATTTGGGGTTCAGTATCTTGCCCAAGGACACTTCGACATGCAGACTGGAAGGGATCGAACCAGGGATTGAACCACCGATCATCTGATTAGTGGGCGACCCGCTCTACTGCCGATCTACAGTCACAAGAAGAGATATACCTTATTAGTTAAAAATGAATGCACTAGAGCCAGGCCTGTGCCATCTGTAGATTTAAAAGACTTATTTGCAGGAAACAAAAGCACTTTTTTATTTATGAATATTATATTTCTGCCATGTTCTGTTAATATAGCTACCTACATCTTAATTGTTTTTTTCCCCCTAATAGGTGCAATTGAGATTAATTAGTGTGAAGCTTAAACAGTAAATGGTTTGTTTGTTTGCCAAAATCAAGGTCATTAACCAAAATTCTCTGGTGATGGCTTCACACTTTGTTTTGACTCAACAAGGCCTGATTAATGATAAATACATCCACAGGGATCGCAATGCAGTAAGTGAGTCATTACATGTGTTTGTCACTGTCTGTTAATTAGTACAAACACAGTTCATCGTACGTGTAGTTCTCACAGTATGAAAATGTCACACAAGTAAAACAGTCTGTACATTCATGAAATTTCTTCTTACCTCCTCCTGGATGATTCTCAGTTCTTTGCTACATGAAACTCTGTCTGCTGCCTGTTCACGAGAGGTCATGAAGGTCATTGTGGAATTACTGTAGTACGCTCCGACAATGAGGCATTAACTAAGAGTACAAATTGTACATGCTAATAATTCAATGCTATAATTGACTCACTCAATATCATCACCATTTTACAAACAACTTTCTCAAAATTCAGAAATTTAAGCAAACAGCTTAAAAATTACACACAAAACACACAAATTGTTGTGTTTTGTCTAATGTAATGCATAAAAACAGTGAACGTGTTGATTTGTTTTATATCTGATTTCCCATATCATGAGTAATTTGATATTTGAAAAAATAGTCTTACTAAGATAATAATAATGACGATGGTTCAAGCTGTATCACTCAGCCTACGTTCTTAATGTGACAGCGAGCAAAATGCAATTCAAAGATTATTTAGACTTACTTTATGTCTGTCTTTTATGGAACTTTGAACAGTGAAAGCAACATGTCTTTATCCATGATCCATCATCTTTTATTTTATGTTACTAAGCCTTCATTTTAAATATTTAGTCAAATAAAAATGATGTTGTTAATGTATGAAATTTCATGCATGTCCAAGAACCAAAAGAATTAAATTGATAAGATATTGCACAGTGACTTTGTCATTCTCACTTTAAGGTTGACTGATCTCTAGAGATCAGTCAACCAGTCACTCAGAGAGTATATCTACCACCACCCACAGATCATACAGGCAGGGTAGGCTGTTTCAGTCAGCATCACGAGTTAGTGCTAAACGATTCTGAAACAGAGAATCAGGTAAGCCTTACTGACTCATGAATGTGTGATTTAAAAACATTTTAGTAACCTATACCAAATCCCTGTTTTATCTGAAGGCTTATACTAGTTTCCTTCGTCTGACCTATTCATGCTGTCTATCAATTATCAGAGAAATTTGCTTCTTTGAAAATTGAATCTCCACTTTCAGTTGAATGACTGCTATTGATAATGTATTAAACAGCAATGGGTAAAAAGTAACTAATACTTGGAGTAGTTTTTGAGTAGAATACTTTTATACTTTTGATTAAGTATTTTTCACCACTAGTAGTTTACTTAATGTATGCGTACTTCTACCTGAGTATAGATTTTAAGTATTTTTTCTACCAAATAACTGCTTGGTTTCAGAATGGCATAAAAATTGTGCATTTTATGCATTAGCCTTTATAGAAGATAATGCTATATAGTAAATTATGATATGATCCACTTGTTCTTTAGACTGGAGAGCTTTGAAGCAGAGGCTGTGCTCCGACACAGTCTGTGGACTTCAACTATGTCTTTTTTCAGGACTGTTTTCAACGACTCTGTCATCATTCATCCTCCAGGATTCTATATCATCGGATTTGAGACATTCCCCTACATCAATGTCTACTTCATCTTTCTAGCATTTGTTTATGTGGTTACAGTGCTGTTCAATACTTTGGTGATCTATGTAATTACCTTTAATCATTGTTTACACACTCCAAAGTTTCTGGCTGTGGTCAACCTTGCAGTAATTGATGTCATCCTAAACTCGTGCACTATTCCCAGCATGATAAAGCTATTTCTCATTAAGGATAACTTCATTCCATTCAACCTCTGTCTGTTACAAATGTTTGTATATTATACGTTTGTATCTCTGGAGTCATATGCACTCGCTATACTTGCCTATGACCGGTTGATTGCAATATGTTTCCCTCTGCGACAGAACTCAGTCAACACAGTATGGAGCATGTCGTGTATTGTCGGTGTGACTTGGTCTTTTGCTCTGGGAATAACAGCGTTTACCACAGCTATCATGACTCGACTGTCTTTTTGTAATTCTGTCAGAGTGTTCAGCTATTTCTGTGACTATGCTCCTGTGTTTAGACTCGCCTGTAATGATTACACACTGCACTGGACAGCAGCTTCTTTTCTCTCAGTTTTGTTACTTGTAGGTCCCTTTTCTTTCATTGTTCTGTCCTATGGCAGCATCCTGGTGACTGTGTTCAGAATGAAATCTTTAGACAGTCGGGTGAAAGCTCTGGCCACTTGTGTTGAGCATATCATCCTTGTTGCTGTATTTTACATTCCTCTCATTACCATCTTTATTGTTGGGTTTTATCTGGGATCCATTGACCCAGACCAGCGTGTGCTGAGTCTGTCACTGGCCTCTTGCATCCCACCCTGTGTCAATCCTATTGTCTACTCTTTGAAAACCAAAGAGATCAAAGTTAGAGCCCTGGCTCTGGTACGGATGAATAAAATTGGAATTGACCAACATAAAAACAAACCTTGCAGAGTTAATGAAATATTGAAAAAATCCAGGCTCTAAACATTTGTGTGGGTCAAAAGCCAAAATGACTCCTTTCTATATTAAAGTTTTTGGTTTAAACAGGTTTAATAAGCTGTGCTATGATTTATTATTTGACACTTTCATTGTTCATTCATCACTAATCGGTTGGTCATTCACCATATTGGGCTAACTGGAGTTTTTCAGTTGTTCAGTTGTTCAGTTGGTTTGTTGTATTCAAATATTTTATGGTAAGTGTGCTAAATGTGGAGCATGTGAGATGTAATTATAATTTTAATGACATTTCAGAATTTAACTTCCATTTTTCAGACTGCTTAAAATACTCATCAATGTTATATTTGACCGGATGTTCCTCCTTGAAGCTACTGAATTGTTACTCTATCAGGGAAACCATCAGAAGCTTTCAGATCAGCTGATACTCTTATTTCTGTTTCAAACTTCTTCTTTTTTTATCATCTTCCACCAGTTTGTGATTCCATGTGTCTGCTGTCTGGTATCATGTGATGTCACCATGCAGACATGTTCATAACATAAACAGGTGCAACTATTTCAGAGTTATACCTTATGTTATGTCATGGTATGTTATGTTATGTTATGTTATGTCATGTTATGTTATGTCATGTCATGTTATGTTATGTTATGTTATCTTATCTTATCTTATCTAATCTTACCTTATGTTTTATGTACTTAATGACTAAAATTGGATAAAGATTATAATCTGTTAGATATTATGTCAACACTGATTTGAAGCATGTGATGAGACACACTCTTGATGATGATTTAAGTGATTTCATATTTTTGAATCAACTTGTCAAAACGTTTAAAATAAAAAAAAATACAAAAACACGTGGTTTTATGTGTACATAAACATATATACATAAATACTATTAAAATAAATACTCATAATATTATCGGTAAATGTATTAAATGTATGTTATGCTGATTTGTTTCAGTTTTTTGTCGCCTGTCAGCGGAACTCATGTATGGTGTATCGACGGAACTCTTTTACGGTTACACTTTCGTCCCGCGCTCAAATGTGTCCTCCACCCCACAGCGTTGACCGTGTAGTTGCTTCTCTGTGAAACCGGAAGTGAAGGTTATGAAAAATTAATTTCACATTCTCACAGAATAACTCGGCGGGAACAAGGTAAAGACAATGTGTGTTAGCTAGCTGCTAGCCCCGTTCTCGATAATGTTAGCTTAGCTTTGTAGCATCAGGCAGTTCACACGTTGACAGTGAAGAGTGTGTTTCGTGACTGGAGCTCGTTCGTTGAAGTATATTTATGTGAAGTAATCAGCAATGCAAGCATTTCTAAAAATAATCCATTACAAGCAAAGGTCACGTGACCTCGAGGTCATAAGTGTTATCAGAGAAGTGTAGTTGGACTAAAAGTACTCACTGTTATATATTGGGTTATTATCAGTGATGCGTTCACTTCTAAGCACTCAAAAGGTTAGAAACACTAAATATAATTCTCATATTTGACAGGATGGATTCCCATTATGTCGTCATCAGATATTTAGTATGTAAAAAAGGAGCTGTGACTCACTGGATGTCAGTCAAACCTGTCAGAGTCAGCACGTGTTCTTTTCTAATGAAATGCTGTGGAGTGAAAGAAGTACAAGCACCTTAAAGTTGTACTTGCATATTATAAATTATTATTATTATTATTATTATTATTATTACTTGCATATTATATATTGTACTATGCATACTGTGCAGTCCTTGAGTATATGTGCTTATATTCCAACACCAGTGTTGTGGGCCAAATTTATATGTGCACAAATCATATTAACAAATGATCGTTAATAAAAGACAGGACGGATTAACGCCACACACCTGAGGGAAAATTCAAGTTTTCATTTGTCTTTTATTTTTAGTATTGTATTTTATTTCTCATATGCAGGTGAACTCAGAGTCAACAGTACAATGAAATGTGTTGGACAAGAGGAACCGCTCAGCTCAGCATTAAGAGTGTGGAACAAACACAAACAAGCTAAAGGCAATAATACAATACTGCAATACTAAACACAATCCTATAAAAAACATAGAATATGAAATAATAATCTTATATACACTATCTTCTCTACAAAATATGTATCTAATATGTAAATATATATCATTTTTTTTACAAAGCCAGTTAAATGACTAGATGTTTTGCAGCTCTACATTTAGAAATTTCAATGCTGAGAGTCTTGAACAGCAAAGTCGTGATAAAGGAACACTCAGAATGTTCTGTGGTTGTTCCTAAAACTGTATTATCATTTCTTTATTAATGGTGCAGAGAGATAGGACTCGTACTCAAAGAACAAAGACAGATTCAGACTGGAGTCTTGATTTGAAATAGTTCTATTAAATACATGAGGGGCTGTACAGAGGGTGAAAAAATGTGCAAATGTTTCAGTCATGTTGGACTTTGCTCAGTGCCAAATGAAGCCTGCCAGCCCCCTGTATATAAGTTACTCTACAGGTGCACCTAGTCAATGATCTGGGTTGATTGAACACAGCAGGTCAAGTCATTAGAAATCCATCAGAAGAAAATAACAACATAGCATAATATGTTTTTTAATGACGTCATGTGTTGTCTTCAGCAGAGCCACTGAGTCAGCACCAGGCACTGAGACAAGATGGCATCTCCGTCGCCCCACGATCGCAGCCGCAAAGAAGACGTCGACGAAGATGACCCTGTTGAACAGATGATATCCCGCACTGGCTGTGCTGAGCTACACTACGCTGTGCAGGAGTGCATGGCTGAACACCAGGACTGGCGAGCGTGCCAGAGCCAGGTCCAGACTTTCAAAGACTGCATGATGAATTTCCAAAACGCCCGGAAAGAACAGCTGAGGAAGCAGCAGATGAACTCAACTCAGTCTGCAGCCAGTTGAGCTCAAATGCTGCACACACACACACACAGACACCCACCCACACACTGTGTGTGTGTGTGCTTGACATGCTTGAGATGGAAAGACTGCATAATTTAATTATTTGTAAAGAAAATAAATGAGCAGCTACAAAACATCCTGTCTTGGACTTTGTGGTGAATAGCTCAGCCGATCAATCTGAGTTATTGGCAAATAGATAATTATTGCAAACGTTTATTTGTAACAAGATATAGATATGTAGTACAGAAATGTCAAAGACATGTTGAGGTTATTTAGAAATATTTTCTTTGTTTGAGAGCTCATGGAAGTTAAATTTGCTCAGCTGTGAATTGTCTCTTCTCACTCAGCACATATCTCTGTATATAGTATAGTATAGTGTATATAATATATATCTGTAACTGTATTGTTTAAAAAGACACTTTCAGGGGACCAATAACTAGCTGTAACCTTTTTGTAATTCACATATAGATCTACATCAAAACTCCAGACAAAAATACAGATGCATTATTAAAAAAGAATAAACAATACTATCATGAAGTAAAACAAATTTAATTATATACACTCTTTGTGTTGTGCTGGCTTAATTACATCAGTGGCAAACCATTACAGAATGGCTTCATACTGAAGCAGATAACTGATGTCAGAGGAATCTCAGTTGGTTTTAGGATTTAGGGTGAATAAAATGTTTAATTCCAGTGTCACACGTACGTGAAAGTGTTCCGTACATGCCATGTGCACAGTGCATCATGCCCAAGATGAGTCGCTTAAACTACTGAGTTAAGAGTCTAAATAATTACGCTGCTGTGATATTTTTTCTATTCAATTAAATCCTAATCCTGTTTTCACTTTGTCATTATGGGGCACTGAGAATGGATGGATGAGGGGGATTTACAGTAACACATACAACAGAGTCTGATTACTTGATGACTGAACTGTACATGAGCCGGTGACTGCATGGACCAGGTTTTTAAAAATCTGACCCCAAAACAGCTAAAATATTGTCTGAGTAACAAATGTGAATGAATAATGTCTCCCACTACAAAAATGTAAAATGCAGTGTGTATTTTTAATTCTTTGAATTATTGTGTTCCACCTGTGAGAAATTCCAAAGCCATTCACAAGTCCCAGAGGATTTGTTTGCTCACTCTGTCCAGACAAACATCACAAACAGCTCGTAAGTTCTTATATTTTTATAGAGTGTATATCAGTATATCTTAATCAATAATGATTCTATACAAATCTCTACCTCCTCTGAGTCACTCACTAACAGAACAGCTGTTACACCCTGCCTACTGTCACAAGAGGTCACTGAGGTCATGGTGATCAGGTTGGCACAATTACAATGTACGAAAAAAAATTACCATTTTTCATTGAGACTGGGTCAACAACTGTCCAAAGTGTCTATGTTTTAAAAAGTGCTATGAGCTGCTCAAACCCACAAACCCATGATCAAAATAATACATATAATAATAATAATGATAATAATAATAATAATAATAGTTTTGACTGCAAGACAAGTTCAATGATAGTAACCCTTCTCTTTATGAATCATTAATGTCATTAATAGCACTTTTATCTCAAGAGATCAATGAGGAAAAGTATATCTTTCAGTGTGCACAGGTCAGACATGCAGTCACCTGTTTGCTGCTCTTAGATGCAGCATCAGACAGAGCTGCTGTGGAACAATCCTTAAGAGAACATCAGGTAAGCCACATTCACAGATTTTTAGCAGAACATGTTTGAACACGCTCAGAATCTGTTTTATTTACTGCTGAATTTAAATGTGCTCATCAAACTGCCATGAAAATGATACACATGGTTGAAAGCCTCTGAAGAGGTCTAATGCAGAATATAATATGACTTCCCTGTTCTTTAGACTGGAGAGCTTTGAAGCAGAGGCTGTGCTCCGACACAGTCTGTGGACTTCAACTATGTCTTTTTTCAGGACTGTTTTCAACGACTCTGTCATCATTCATCCTCCAGGATTCTATATCATCGGATTTGAGACATTCCCCTACATCAATGTCTACTTCATCTTTCTAGCATTTGTTTATGTGGTTACAGTGCTGTTCAATACTTTGGTGATCTATGTAATTACCTTTAATCATTGTTTACACACTCCAAAGTTTCTGGCTGTGGTCAACCTTGCAGTAATTGATGTCATCCTAAACTCGTGCACTATTCCCAGCATGATAAAGCTATTTCTCATTAAGGATAACTTCATTCCATTCAACCTCTGTCTGCTACAAATGTTTGTATATTATACGTTTGTATCTCTGGAGTCATATGCACTCGCTATACTTGCCTATGACCGGTTGATTGCAATATGTTTCCCTCTGCGACAGAACTCAGTCAACACAGTACGGAGCATGTCGTGTATTGTCGGTGTGACTTGGTCTTTTGCTCTGGGAATAACAGCGTTTACCACAGCTATCATGACTCGACTGTCTTTTTGTAATTCTGTCAGAGTGTTCAGCTATTTCTGTGACTATGCTCCTGTGTTTAGACTCGCCTGTAATGATTACACACTGCACTGGACAGCAGCTTCTTTTCTCTCAGTTTTGTTACTTGTAGGTCCCTTTTCTTTCATTGTTCTGTCTTATGTCAGCATCCTGGTGACTGTGTTCAGAATGAAATCTTTAGACAGTCGGGTGAAAGCTCTGGCCACTTGTGTTGAGCATATCATCCTTGTTGCTGTATTTTACATTCCTCTCATTACCATCTTTATTGTTGGGTTTTATCTGGGATCCATTGACCCAGACCAGCGTGTGCTGAGTCTGTCACTGGCCTCTTGCATCCCACCCTGTGTCAATCCTATTGTCTACTCTTTGAAAACCAAAGAGATCAAAGTTAGAGCCCTGGCTCTGGTACGGATGAATAAAATTGATACACAACAAAAAAGGATAAATAAAACACAAAAATAGTTTAGGACAATTATCTCTTTGCAGTAAACAGCCTGAAATGTGTGTGCCTGTTAGCACAACAGTACTGCATAGGTGCTGAAAAAATATTTGTGTTGTTTTTCTATATATTTGACCTTTTAAAGGCATTAGATTAATATGAATATCCTTTTGATTTTGGAGCAATGTGATACAACGGTATATGAAATACAAATATATGTCATCAGTGATACTTTACACATTGTTTATACCGGCTGGGCTGATGTGCTCTGACCATTTTTATCTGAACATTTTGTTTTGGCTCACCATGGTCTGTTTAACAATAAAAGCATCTTAGGGGACATTATACAGTAGATGTGTCATCATTTTCTTTACCTTGTATATACAAAGTTCACAAAAGTTTGATAACTGATAGTTTCATACAATGTCTCATGAATGTGTTAGAACATTTATATCCATCTAAATAAACAACATTTTTATACAATAATGATCATAAATAATATTTACACCTCCTCTGAGTTTCATTGAACAAGCAGAAGTGTCTAAATCAATCAATAATTTGACTGAATGTTTCTGATTTCTTCATGTAACCGCAACAGATCAGTCAATTTCTTCTGTTCAAGTCAGATCAATGAGTTAAAGTTCCATCATTACAGAGAGAACAGGCACAGCCACAAATGCAAGTAGTTTGCATATAATCCACAGCAACATAATGACCCCATCATGACCTGTTTTATTGTATGTTTTTTTATTCTGATGACGTTATAATAACAGTATCCCAGCCTTTAGAAGGAGCGGAGTGAGATAATCAAACTAATTGAATCATAATGTAAAATAAGCTGCAGTGCAGCCCTTTTTTTCATGGATCAAATATGAAGCAATACATAAAATTCTCAAGGGAAATAAATCAAATTAGTGGCATAAATAACCCTTTTGTGTTATGGGGCTTTATAAGTCAAAGTGGGCTTTCTTTTGCAGCACATCATAACTTAGAAAGTTTTCACATCTAGTTTTAATTGTCAAAATAACAAAGGTCATTAAGCAGCATTCTCTGGTCATGGAATCACAAATTGGGCCCATTAGAATCACAGCATGTTTAATCATAAATGTACCTTTAGGGAACACTATGCTGTTTGCTCACACTGTCCAAACAAACTTTACACTTTGTAAGTTCTTATATTTTTATAGAGTGTATATCAGTATATCTTAATCAATAATGATTCTATACAAATCTCTACCTCCTCTGAGTCACTCCCTAACAGAACAGCTGTTACACCCTGCCTACTGTCACAAGAGGTCAGTGAGGTCATGGTGATCAGGTTGGCACAATTACAATGTATGAAAAAATTACCATTTTCATTTCAACAACTGTCCAAAGTGTCTATGTTTTAAAAAGTGCTATGAGCTGCTCAAACCCACAAACCCATGATCAAAATAATACATATAATAATAATAATGATAATAATAATAATAGTTTTGACTGCAAGACAAGTTCAATGATAGTAACCCTTCTCTTTATGAATCATTAATGTCATTAATAGCACTTTTATCTCAAGAGATCAATGAGGAAAAGTATATCTTTCAGTGTGCACAGGTCAGACGTGCAGTCACCTGTTTGCTGCTCTTAGATGCAGCATCAGACAGAGCTGCTGTGGAACAATCCTTAAGAGAACATCAGGTAAGCCACATTCACAGATTTTTAGCAGAACATGTTTGAACACGCTCAGAATCTGTTTTATTTACTGCTGAATTTAAATGTGCTCATCAAACTGCCATGAAAATGATACACATGGTTGAAAGCCTCTGAAGAGGTCTAATGCAGAATATAATATGACTTCCCTGTTCTTTAGACTGGAGAGCTTTGAAGCAGAGGCTGTGCTCCGACACAGTCTGTGGACTTCAACTATGTCTTTTTTCAGGACTGTTTTCAACGACTCTGTCATCATTCATCCTCCAGGATTCTATATCATCGGATTTGAGACATTCCCCTACATCAATGTCTACTTCATCTTTCTAGCATTTGTTTATGTGGTTACAGTGCTGTTCAATACTTTGGTGATCTATGTAATTACCTTTAATCATTGTTTACACACTCCAAAGTTTCTGGCTGTGGTCAACCTTGCAGTAATTGATGTACTCTTAAACACAAGCACTATTCCCAGCATGATAAAGACATTCCTCTTTAAGGATAACTTCATTCCATTCAACCTCTGTCTGTTACAAATGTTTGTGTATTACTCTGTTATTCCTCTGGAGTCATATGCACTCGCTATACTTGCCTATGACCGGTTGATTGCAATATGTTTCCCTCTGCGACAGAACTCAGTCAACACAGTACGGAGCATGTCGTGTATTGTCGGTGTGACTTGGGCTTACTGTCTGGGAGTAATGGCATTTGCAACAGCTATCATGACTCGACTGTCTTTTTGTAATTCTGTCAGAGTGTTCAGCTATTTCTGTGACTATGCTCCTGTGTTTAGACTCGCCTGTAATGATTACACACTGCAGTGGTCTGTGGCTTCAAATTTTAGCATGGTAAATCTGATGGCTCCATTTACTTTCATAGTCCTGTCTTATGGCAGCATCCTGGTGACTGTGTTCAGGATGAAATCAGTAAGCAATAGGATGAAAGCTCTGGCAACTTGTGTTGAGCATCTAGTCCTTGTTGCTGTATTTTACATTCCTATATTTAGCATTTTTTTGGTCGGGCTTTATGTGCGATCCATTGACCCGGACCAGCGTGTGCTGAGTCTGTCACTGGCCTCTTGCATCCCACCCTGTGTCAATCCTATTCTCTACTCTTTGAAAACCAAAGAGATCAAAGTTAGAGCCTTAGCACTGGTAAGAATAAATAAAATTGACACACAAAAAAGGATTAATAAAGTACAGAAATAGTTTATACTGTGGTCTATGAGGTCATCAATGTAAGCTTTATGAACAGGGTATTGTACTGCAAACCACACCAATAATGCATACACATCTTTTTATCAGCAGTTTTTTTTCTTTCTTATCTTACATACTATGTGGTCTCGTCATTTTTGTCGATGGTGTCTTTTTGATGTGTCCGACAATCTTTTATCAGTTAAGTATCAGTTTAAGTATATCACTTATTTAGGATGGCTTTTAATACCCAGTAGTATGATGACACTTTTATCTATTTTATTCGATTTTGTTGTATTTTATTGTTTTCACTGTTCCTTTATTGTTTCTTATTTGTTTGTTTTTTACTTATTGTTCTCTTTATTTATTATCTGCTGTAAAGCACTTTGGTACACCGAAAGGACTGTTGTAAAGGGCTGTATAAATAAAGTACATTTACATTTACATTTACATTTACATATCAGTTTATGGGCTCCATATCTTCAAATTATTTACTTTGTCCAACCAACAGTATAAAATCCCTAAAACATTGAATTTAAGATTATATAGAACAGACAAAACCAGTAAATTCTCACATCGTATGAAGCAAGAAACAGATTTTAACTGCTAACTGTTTACCTGATTTTAACAGTACTCACCATGTCAGAGATCATTCAGTCAGTCAGTAGTCATGCTCTTCTTATAGAAGCTGTGACATAATGCACTACAGTAGATACTTTGGTCAGATCTTATATAAAGTGTTTAATTATATCTTCTTTATTCTAATATCAAATTAAAATACAATATAACAATACATTGCACTGTACTTTAAGATGTCCATAATGGAGGACATTCGTCTGATCATATGGTGAGTGCCTGCCCTCTACTGGGATTATGTGAACAGTGCAAGCTGTACCGTAAAGAATGATGACAGCACTACATGAAACATTAGAAAATCTAATTATTTGAATAAAGTTTTACTTGTATTACTGGTATTAATGATAACTGTGATACTTTATTTGTGTTCTTGCCTTGTTTCACACTCAATAGTTCTTTCCCTCTCTACCTCCCTATTCCCATATTTTCAGTGTAAATAATTTGTCAAAAAGTGAAAATACACATATAAAGATGATTCAGCCTTTTTATCATTTTTAGTCTTGCATCAGGAAACCTTTCACCCTCGTGTCATTTTCTGCATCTGAAATGATCCTACACCCTAAAACCTTTGAGATTCTATTGAGATTTGTCATCAGCTTTTGCTGAATAAAAAGGCAGAAGCTGAGTGTTTTTGTATGTGATGAAAAATGATGAAAAAGTTACACAAGTTCTTATATATGTCAAAGAATTACTGGTTTTATATTTATCAATCTCGCAATGTTTGCAGCTACAATCATCTTGTTCTTGACACCAGATTCAGAGGGAGCAGACAATTCTTCAGTCCTCGTAATACAAAACAATACTTATGTTTAACTTTTACAAATTTAAATATATAGGCAGGAGATTAAAACATAATGTTTCGTTATACGACTGCTGTTGCAAAATAGTGACATAGTAATCACTGTGACATGGCAAGCCAGTCTGTTTTGGTTTACACTACAACTATAATCCACAACTCCAGTAAGGTACAAACACAAGCCACTAGATGGTGCAAGCCTACCAGAGCTGTAGACTCTGTGGCCTCTTTTACAGTTTTGCTTTTGCAATTGCTTAAACAATTTTGCAAACTAGGCTGGTTTTATCAAAACACTAACACAATGCACCAGATGGCACACACTTCATTCGTATTACAGATTTTTGTCTAACCAACTACACACCGTTGGGCATAATGAAAAGCACTCTCATCTTTAGTATGCTTTGCCATAATACTAACATAGTTCAAACTGTAGAGAATTCTTCAGATTGTTCACATGCACAGAAATATTTGCAGATACACACACGTGCTATTGAAATTTTGACAACAATCCTATTGGATAGAAAGCGCCTCAAGGTGTTGATGAAGCTAGAGGCATCGATTCAATAACTTCCAGGTGGACAGCTCTTGTACTTAGGCAAGCGAAAATGACTGCCCCCCTTTTGCTTTAATCAATCCGCTCTTGTCAATGAAGGGATCAAGCCTTGCAAGGGGACTTTGGCAGTGAACTTTTATGCCCTGAGTTAGACATCTTAGCTCCTCCTTGTACACCTCCTCCTGCACTGCCTTGAAGATGTGCACCTTTGCTTGAGAGCGCTCTGTGGTGAGCGACTGGCCACATTGATGCCATCCCTTGCATATATCAGTCTTAGTCTCTCCAGCGAATGTCTTGGCTACATGAACGAGACTTGCCATGCCTCTTACTAGACTCTTCCAAACAGGGAAGCACTCAAATCTAAGTCTAATAAGTCTAGTCAATCTAATCTGCTCTAAGAGACTGCTCTGTGACCTTGGTTACAAGACTGATGACTTGGGGCTAAATGTCTTTATCTGCATCTGGTTGCACAAGCTCAAATGATTCTGCAGTTTTTCAAACACCATCTCACACGGCATTTTGACAGTGGGTGAGGTTTGTTATGTATAGGACATTGTTTGTCATTTTTCTTCACAGCTGTACTAGCCTGAGGTGCACTAACTGCGGCAGTGACATCAGTTTTCCTAACTGTCACAGCTGATCTTGAGAAGTATTTTGGTGCTTTTTCAACCTTGAATTGACTGGAGGCAGAAGAAAGGTTAAATGCAAAACTGGGGTCGTTGCGGGTTTTAGCCTTGGAACATACAAAGTCAACAAAAAAGCTGAATGGTGAGAAGGGGACATGGTAATCCTCCTTATATCTGGATCCCTGTGTGATCCAGCGTTCCCGCAGTGAGAAGGGTAACTTTTCGACTATGGGATTGACACCTCTAGCCGTGTCCAGATACATGAGTCCAGGCAAGAATCCCTCAGCTTTTGCAGCTTCTAGCTCTTTTAACAAGTCACCTAACTCTCTGAGCTTGTGTGTGTCCCTGTTAGAGATAGCTGGGAAGGCATCTAGTCTTTTCAGTAGCGCACTTTCAATCACCTCTGGGCTTCCATATGTTTCCTCCAAGCGCTCCCACACCATACACACTCCTGCTCTAGGACTATTTACATGTACTGACCTTTTCCGCTTGGCTTGAGCTGATGACTCGGGCCCGAGCCATTTGACCAGTAGGTTGAGCTCTTCCTGCTCAGATAGGTTTAGCTCCCTTGTGGCTGCAAGGAAAGATGCTTTCCATACCCAGTAATTAGAGCATGAAACGGGCCTTATAAGTCAGGCCCGACCCGGCCCGGGCCCGATAGAATTTGACCTGAGCCCGGCCCGCCCCATTTTGATTGACAGCTTTGTAGAGCCCGAACCCGTTTGCAGCCCGACGTTATTCAAATGTGCGCATAAGGCCTTATATCTTTACAGCAAAAGCTGACACACTTCTCGGTCACCGTTTGTTTCACCTTTGCAGGCATGGGCTTTGGTGCTGTAACAAACGATGATATTGTAGTTTGACTTTGATCATGGCCACGTTTTGTACAGCTCCGATCAACATGCCTGGTCAGCAACGAATTTCCTGTCGTTTTGCTGTCATATTTCAACAAAACGTCGCATTTTTTGCATATAACATAGCCCACTGGCTCATTATTTTCATTGTGTACATGGTCAAAGTTTTTCCACACCTCAGACCTTGCTTTCGCTGGCTCAACCAACACAAAGTCACCACAGGCTAACCTCCGTTTCACCTACTCAGCATCCATTTTTGCACCTGTCTCGCGCAGATCGAAACGCATCACATGATTGCTCATTTACCACGCAAGTCATAACGCAAGCCCAAGCCCGGGCCCGATTCAAATGATAAAAATTATGCCCGAACCTGCCAGGTCCTGTCGGGTCCCGACGGGTTCGGGCAAAGATTCCCAGCTCTACCAGTAATTTTCTGGGCAGTCATCAAAGGCAAGGAGTCCAGAGCTACTGGAGATACTGGTAAGTATTTGTTGCACTGGGCAGGGTGAGAGGCTGGAGGAGTAGCTGCTGTATATTTCTTTTGAGTCTCAGGAGTAACAGGTGAATATTTATGCTTTGGCAAAAATACCTTTGGAACAGGGGGAGGATCATAGCGTTCACCAGTCAAGGGACTGCATTCATTTTCCTCCTTAAGGGACTCATACAGTGAACCTTGTGCCTGGTTGCTAGAGGGCCGGGTTTTCACTGTTTCATGATGCAGGATTGGTGGCAGCAGCATAGCATCTTGAAACCTTTGTGGAGCATGTGTTTCAAATTGCTGAGTTTCTATATAGTCTTTGGTGCGTTTTATTGGATCTTCAAGAGCTAAATCCTGCAACTCACCAAGAGCGGTCTTTTTCCTCATATTCGACTGCTGCTTGCTCAAATATTGCTGCCTCTCTTGCTGCTGCAGTAGCTTCTCTCTTGTTTTAACACATGAAGAGTTGCCTCTATCGAAGCCTTTTCTTTCATCATAGCTGCCTCCTTTTCTGCAAAGGATACCTTAATTTTTGCTGCTTCGGCCTTAGCTCTGGCCCCCGCGGCGCTGACAGATGTCCGGGTTGAAGCTCTGGATGACTGGTGTGAAGCTGATACTCGAGACCTCGTCTTCAGCTGAGACCGACGTTCCTCGTGGTCACTCATCTTGCAATGTTTCTGCGTGCTGTTCACAGTTGCTCGATTGCCTTTCTCTGCTGAGTGGTCAACTTTTTACTATTCTGTCCTGGCTGACAGATAGCGAACAAAAAAATGAAGAGACCCAGTAGATGTGCTTTACTGAATCTTCTCATTTAACAGATTTTCTGTAAAAGTTGGTTCCACTCCAAGGCTCAGACAACCAACTCTCTGTTGTGGAGCACTTGTAGCCTGAGCATAAACATTGGAAGGGCCTGGTATTTAAAGCTGCAGTACCTCAAAAACACCACCAGGGGGAAACTTATCTTATTTACTGACAGGAGTCAGAACAGCAAACATGTGACTTTATGTCAGATTGTTGTGTCTTATGCAGAGAACCGCGTTCAGTACGCTTAAAAAGTGCCATTTCAAATTGCAAAATGTGTGTAAAGCAGAAAATGTGTTTTAAGTTTTGGAGATTTGAAATGAGGTTTTGCTCCCTGTGTGTCAGTTAAAATATTTGTGCTATCCATGTCATTTCAGTGTGTTAGCAACTGGAAAAAAATGTAATAAAGATTGTCTACATCAGGCGAACTCATCAGTCATTATTTTAGTTTAAAAAAAAAAAGAAAGAAAGAAAGAAACTGCTGTATACATGCAGTAAAATATAGAAACCTAATCAGATAGCATCAGTTAATTAAATCAGATAGAAACACTGATGGATAGATAATTATTTTTGACACATTTTTTTTTATTTGAAATCGAAATATCTGTGTGAAAGATGTGATTTTTTTAGATTTATTTTATTTATACTACTATTACTAATATACTGTAGGAGGCCTTGCTGCCATCGTGGGTTATCAGCACAGAATACACAACGTCACACGATGATGTTTTCTTATTTTATTATTGCTTCTGCAGACACACAATTCCCCACAGACAATAAAGGTTCTCTGAGGCTGCCTGACGTCCATCATGTGTAAGTTTACCAGGGTCCACTGTGTAGAAGGAGACAAAGATTAGACAACTCTTTCCAGGTGTGTGTCATGAAACAGGGCCAGGAATAATAGGAATGGGCCGTGTCTGTCATGTCTGAGTGAGTCTAAATATGGTATTGAATAAGATCTGTGCATCCTGGCAGGGGGGAGAACACATCAGCTGCTGCAAACTGACTATATCTGCGCTCTATGTGACGGTGTGAGATGGCCACAAAGGAGTGCGACAGGAATAGTTGATTCTGGTACCTCAGGCCCCAAATCATCTCTCTCCTTTACCATAGTCACCAAAGAGACTATATCTCTTCAAGGTTTAAGGAGGTTGATTAAAACTGTGTTGCACCTCCACTGTCAGAATGCACAATCTCATTGTAATCATCACCCATTTGCCATGTGACCACAAAGGGTCCAGGATGTGCTAAACTTAATTTTTACTTGGATCTCTCTTGGGATCCCAACCTGTATTAGATGAACTAATACGTTGCCTGCACAACACTCTCTGCAGAGATAGTGCACAGAGGCACTGCCTCTGGATATTGAGTTGCGTAGTCCACCAGAACTAACATAAAGCATTATCCACGTGCGCTCAGTGAAATGGCCCGATGAGGTCCATACCAATACGCTCAAATGGGACCTCAACGAGGGGTAATGGCCGCAAAGGCACATTGGGATGGCTGGTTGGTTAACTAACTGGCATTCAGGGCAAGACGCAAGTTGAAATTTCTGTCTTGCTATAAATGCTATACAGTAAGGAACGATGCAACAATACACAAAATTCACGGTTCGGTTTGGTTCGATACTTTAGTGTCACGGTTCGATAACTTGTAGCTTATTGAAATTATCAACATTTGTTTCAGCTCAAAAGTAAAGTTAAATTAAATTTAAGGGTCATACTTAATACGAAAACCAAAGTAGTTCCAAACACCAGATCTGAAGAATGGTGGAGGATCTTCGATTTCAGCGAGCAGCACGCGTCAATTTACACAGACCACCTTGCGCGGGTGGAAGCCGGGGACAGAAAAAGCATAGAGAAGCCAGTGGATTTTCATATACCCCGTGCAAACTGCTGGTCGTAAAAACTGACAAAAGCGAAACTAATTAACTACGTAGCATATTTACACATGTAGAAGCATGTTTAGAAAAACATACACCAGAAAATGGCCAAATCTGTGCAAGTTAAAGTTTGGCGGGCTAAATGCTCGCTTCTGAAATGCTACGCCAGAGACGTGTGCAGTGGGGTTTTGGCGTAAGTAGTAAGGCGGAGTAGTCAAGTGCAGATCCACTGAGCTTTCAGCACAGAACGCATCTTCAGAAGTTGATAAAATAAATATAAAATTGCGTATTGTTCTATTTATAGTGCGTACCGAACCAGGCCCACCGTACCACTGAGACTATGTATTTACAAATTCGATCAAATTTATCAGAGGAGCCATGTATTGTGTGTCTCATTTTGAATGCTAGGTTCCTTGTGGTTCCTATAGTTTCCAAAAGTAGATTGGGAGCCAGAGCTTTCAGCTATCAAGCTCCTCTTCTGTGGAACAAACTACCATTCTGGGTTCGGGAGGCAGACACGGTCAACACCTCTGTCTCTTTCAGGGTTATGCCTAGTCAGGCATGGTATTGGTTGAAGATTCAGTCTCACACAGAGAGTCTCACACAGAGAGTCTCACACAGAGAGTCTTACACAGAGAGTCTCACACAGAGAGTCTCACACAGAGAGTCTCACAGAGAGTCTCACACAGAGAGTCTCACACAGAGTCTCACACAGAGTCTCACACAGAGTCTCACACAGAGTCAGTCTCTCTCTCTCTCTCTCTCTCTCTCTCTCTCTCTCTCTCTCTCTCTCTCTCTCTCTCTCTCTCTCTCTCTCTCCTCCATTACCACCACCATCTGTAAACAAACATGTCTCATTAATGCATGTTAATGCATGTTACTAACTAAACTTCTTCCCCGGAGTTTCTGTGCTCTCTCTTCCAGCAGGTTCTCATGGATCGTGGCTGCTGGTGTGGTCCTGTGTGGCGAGGATAAGGTGCAAAAGGGAAATTAAACCAAATTAAGAAAGAAAACCGACAACGCCACCCGGGGAATTTCACCCCGAGAAATAATTTGGGAGAGCACAAGGCACACAGGTAAGTATACTCTTTGAGGCAGGAGACGCAGTTCACCAAGGTTTAGAAAAATACACAGTTTATTTTAAATAGTTTAAAATAATTTCGACATCATTCATCCAAAAGAAAATCAAAAATAAGGGAGATCAATTAAGGAGCTGGAGCTGAGTGGATGGACAAGGCTAGGTGTGGGGGGGGGGACCCACCAACCACCAACTTAAATACAAACTTAAAACCACCCGACATACGTGACCCACACACACACACTCAGTGAAGTGAAGAACCCGCTCCCCAGGACACAGCAGACAAGGGGGGGGGGGGACCACCACCCAGTCACCAGCACCACCACCAGTCTCCAGCAACTAAAAAGAAAGAAACAAATTAGTGAGCAAATTACAACTAAAAAAAAAACACAAGGAAATTCAAAGTTAACAGAATGATCAATACACTAATCAAACCAAATCAAAATGAACAAAAGAAAAAAAATGTATAATACAAAATTATAATAAACTAAACACCATTCAACTACACACACAGGGACCAAGCCCTGGTTAAAACACATGCGTATCTGGTACACAATATCACGCCAAGCACCAAACAGACAGCACGCAGCCGTACACAGTGCAGCGTGCAGAGACATTACAGAAGGTAAAGCCTCAGCAGAGATAACGCCGGAGGCGGAGCTTCAGCAGCAACGAACAGCGTGGAGACAAAACTTGGCGGAAACAAAACAGCAGCGACCCCCAAGCAGCTGATCACAGCAACTCCTGATTACAGGAAAAATGCCGTTAATGTGACTTTAAAATACAGCGGTTGCTTGCGTATACTAGAAACACACATACCTGTTTTAGGACACACGCTCGCACAGGAGGAGGGAGGGAGAGAGAGGACACTGGCTGTCGCTGGCATTTACCTGTGACCACACTAGTGTTAGCCATCAGACAGTATCAACAACGCCAGTTAGAGAGGGACACTTACCAAATAAAACACACCGCTACACCTGAGGGAACACGGAGCAGCACGCATATAATCGCCCTACAAATCACACAAATACCATGAGCACGCAGAAAAGTTTAAGCGACCAATGTGCTGAAGCAGTGGGCAGCCATACCTGGCGGACCAAGAGACCTTTGGCCCGGAAATGACGCACCGAGGAGGACAGAGGCGCAAGAGGAAGAGCTGGTGGAGGAGTGCCACTTTTATACTGGCCCACCTCATAACAGCCACCTGGTGTTAAATACAAGCAGGGTCACCCAATAAGCTAGCACCTCTATACTGCTACACCTGCACGACGTCGACTACGTATATTACTACTGTCATTATTGCTACCATATCTCCATTACAGTTTATAGTTAGTTAATGATTTGCTGCTGCTGTGCATCTGTGTCTCTCTATCTCTATCACAGGTTCCACTGCTACTGTAATCATTTTATCATTCATTGTAATTCATTGTCATTCTATCATTCATTGTAATTTTACAATATGTTTGTGTTGATTTGTTCTGTCCACGTGACATCTATTGCACGTCTGTCCGTCCTGGGAGAGGGATCCCTCCTCTGTGGCTCTTCCTGAGGTTTCTTCCACCTTTTTCCTCACTCGAACCGAGGGTCTAAGGACAGAGGGTGTCACTCCCTGTACAGATTGTAAAGCCCTCTGAGGCAAATGTACTTTGTGACTTTGGGCTATACAAATAAAGTTTGATTTGATTTGATTTTCTGCATCACCTCCCTCAGCCACTGAGTCCAGCTCGGTGGCTAAGGAGACTTCCAATGGAGAAGAATCAGTCTTTGTGCTAGCAAAGTAACAAATTTTGTCACGTTGAGTTAAACTCCAATGAGATTCTTGTTATTCTCTCCTGCTACACCAAAAATGGCTATCATAGGATCTGGCTCAATCACCATTTTGAAAACATCCGACAGTGTTCCAAAAATTGAGTTCCCATAGGTGGACAGTTTAGGACAATGCCAAAATGAGTGAGCTAGAGAAGCAGGTGATACTCTGCATCTGTCACAGGTAGAGTCCACCCCCAGGAACATTTTAGAGACTTTAACTTTAGAGAAATGAAGGCGGTGCAGCAGCCTGAACTGAATAAGACCATGCCGAGCACAGATTGAGGCTGTGTGGACCCCCTCTGAGGCCTTTCTCCACTGCCCTGCGGCCACAGCCATCCCCAGGTCCCCCTCCCATGCAGATCTTAGAGTCTCCAAAGAATGATTTTGCAAGTTGGACAGGAAATTATAAACACAGGATATTGCACTCCGTCCCGAAGGCTCAAAGGAAAACAGGGTTTCCAAGGGCAACTCATCAGGCAGATTGGGAAAAGAGGGAGTATTAGCTTTGATATAACTACAAACCTGGAGGAATCTGAAAAAATGGGATTGTGGGAAATAAAATTTATGCCTCAGTTGTTCAAAGGTAGGTAGGGAATATATTATCTATAAAGAGAGCCTTCATGTTGACCATGCCACTCTGCATCCAAATGCCATAAGAGTCATCCATTATGGACGGAGAGAAGAGGTGGCTGGGTTGAACAGGAGCAAGTAGAGAACCACTCTGCCAACCATAGTTTTTCCTGATAATAGACCATATTTTCAGAGACTGCATTACAATGGGATTGTTCCTGACATACTGTAATGATAGAGGCATTGGAGAAAACAAAAGGGCAGTCAAAGATGTTGGATAGCATGAGTTGTGTTCCATTTGTACCCAAATTGGGTTTTCTGCCTGCTTGTCAGAATGGGACCAAAAGGAGACAGCATGAAGATTACATGCCCAGTAATAAAGCTGGAAATTTGCCTGCCAAAGTGATACAGAGATGGGACCACCTCTCAAGGTCACAAACAGTGCGCTCAAATAGTGGTTTAAAATTTGCACTGAACAAGCCGTTAATACCTCTTGTTACTACCACTCCCAAATATTTCACTGAATTTGTTATTTTAAATGGAAAATGTGAGTATGAAAGGCTTTGGGCAGTTTTGTTGATTTCTGTATAATCCTCATAGCCCCTGAGGGAGCATAGAGCAATAGCCAGGGGCTCAATAGCAAGGAGTGGGGAAAGAGGGCATCCCTGCCTTGTCCCCCGTTGCAGGGGGAAATAGGGAGATCTAAAGGAATTGGTCAGTATGGAGGCAAGAGGGGACTGATAAAGCAGCTTGATCCAGGTTATAAAATTAAAGCCAAGTTCAAACTTTTCAAGAACTGCAAAAAGAAAATCCCACTCAACTTGGTCGAAGGCATTTTCAGCATCCAGAGATACAAGAACCTCTGCATGCTGAGGAGCCAAACCAGGAGAATATAAGATATTGTAGAGCCTACGCAGGTTGGAAAATAAAAAACGTTTTTTAACAAAGCCAGTCTGATCCTGTGATATGATTGATTGAAAACTTTTTCCAGTCGCGTGGCAAGCATCTTGGCTAACAATTTTGTATCCACGTTTAACAGACTAATTGGGCAATATGAACCTGGTTCTCTAGGGTCTTCACCTTCCTTTAACAAAACTGATATAGAAGCCTGATAAAAGGTAGGAGGGAGAGTTCTGGCGGTAAAGGCTTCATTGAAAGCATCAAGCAGTACAGGAGAGATTAATGTAGAGAAAGCTTTAAAGAACTCAGCAGTAAACCCATCTGGGCATGGAGTTTTTGAGCTTTGCATAGTTTTTATTGCATGTGTTAAGTCCTGGAGCAAAAGAGGCTCAGCAAGACTAGCCTTGTTGCTTGCTTCTATTGTAGGAATTTGTAATTTATTTAGAAATTCACCTATTAATGCAGGGTCACCTTTGGACTCAGAGGTATAGAGATTTGTATAAAAAGACTTAAATTCACTGTCAATTTCCTGTTCATCAGTAAGAATTTCACCACTGGCTGTACGAATTTTTGCTATAAGTCTTGACGAGGCTGCTTGATGAATTTGGTGAGCCAATATGCGCCCCGCTTAGCTGTTTCATCGGTGGAAAGGAGATCAAAATCTGACTGAAGAGAGATCCTTTTATTGTATAGGTCTGGAGAAGGAGTTATTGAATTCTGGCGGTCGATTTCCAGTATTCCATCTGTAATCTCAGACAGGCATTTTAGACGTGAGCGATGAGTAGATTTAGCATAAGAAATTACTTGCCCTCTCTATTATCATTAATAGAAACAAATTGCTCTATCTGGGTGGACATGAATTTAACAAATGCACTATCTGATAACAACAAATTATTAAATTGCCAAGAAGCAGCCGTTGATTTATGCTGAAATACCAGTTGTATACAGATGTGCGGCGTGATTAGAAATAACAATAGCTTCATATTCACAGTGTTTCACTTGTGGCAAAAGTTTTTGGTCTAAAAGAAAGTAATCAATCCGTGAATATGATGAACCGGGAGAAAAAGAAAAGTGATGAGTAGATGGATTTTTAAAACGCCATGGATCCACCATCCCATAATCTTTTAGAAAAGACTCTATACACCTTGCTGATCTAGAAAGTGGCTGAGAGGTTTTGGAAGATCTGTCCAGCTTTGGGTTTAAAACACAATTGAAATCTCCGCCCATAATTACACAGTGAGAATTTAAACTAGGAATTGACAACCATAAAGATGAGAAAAACTGATCATCATCGAAGTTGGGAGCACATATACAGATTAGAATGAGTGGGACATTGTACAGCTTTCCCTCCATCATTACATACCTACCCTGACTATCAGAAAAAGACAGAGCACAACTAAAAGGAATATGCTTGCTAATTAAAATTACTGCTTCCCTGGATTTAAACTGGAAGCGGGAGTGGTACACCTGGCCCACCCAGCCTCTGCGTAAAAAAACGTGGTCTTGAGATCTCAGGTGGGTCTCCTGTAGAATTGCTATGTCTGCCTTTAATCTTTTAAGATGTGCCAAAATCCTGCCCCTTTTTACCGTGCTGTTCATACCTTTACCCTGTGTTCCAGGTAATAAGTCAAACCAAACTCTCCCCATTCATATGCATGTTAGTCATCTAATTTCAGGTTTAGATATGCCGACAAAGCCACATCACAAAACATGTACGTAGAGCTACAACTGCCATAGAAACAAGGAAACAAAAAAACACAAAACAAGAAATTGTACCCCACCTTCCTTCCCTCCCTTACCAAAAGGTGCAAAAAAACCCACGTTTCAATCCTAACTTAGTGCTACAGCACTGCTCTGCTGAACTATTCAGCCTAAGTTTCTTATATTTAGCACCCTTGAACATAAGGAATAATTGTTCCACATTTCCCAACACACTACACTCTATGGTCATCCCTTGTGTGTGGAGTGACACATGAAGCGACAAATATATCACCACCTTTCAGCTCAATCTAACCAGAGCATGGGTAAACAAGTGAACATTACCAGGTGAGTCAGCCGGCAAAATTAGTCCATAACATCATACTGGGTGTTGACTGTCAAGGAAGTTCCTGCGTTATTAAGATCCTGGCTGGAGATAGATCCATCAGCCAAACATAATGTTTGCAGATGTAATATGTAGTCCATATGCACCATAAACAAAATAGCGAATGATCGAAAGAAAATTGTCCATCAGCTGCCAGGTATGCGACACCTCGCTGGCGACGCTCCCCACCGAATCTACACCACCACCAGCGGCCAAAGAAACCCACTCAAAGAGTGTCAATTGCCCGTCCTATAGAAATTATCCATGTCATGAAGAAATCTTAGATTGGTAGAAGTCCTCTGCCGCTTGTGGGAGTCAAAAGTGTGCCGCACCCGTTCAGGTTGATTGCCAGGACCGCAGGATAGTAGAGGCTGTATTCAATCTTCGACTCGGAGCTTTGCCTTGACACCGTTGAAAATAGGCCAGAGCTTGCTTATCTCCGCTGGCAGGTCAGGGTAGATATGTACCGGTGTGTCTCAAAAGATGAGGACTCCTGCCCTTAGCGAGGCCCATGATTCTCTCCTTTTGTGCATAGTAGTGCAGCCATACAATAATGGGTCTTGGTCGGGCTCCTTTTTGGGTTTCAGCGCTAGTGATCAGTGAGCCGGTCAATTTCCACCGCAGTGGGAAAATTCTCTGCCCCAAAATTACAGGGATAAGCTCCGCCATGAATTTAGTGGGACAGGAGCCCTCTTGTTCCCTCCGGGATGCTGATGAACCTCAAGTTTTGCCGCTGCTTTCCAGATCGAAACACTTATCCTTTAACCGCTTCAGCTCCTTCGTTTTCAACTGCCATGTTGCTCTAATTGTTGAATTCGGTCAAGAGCCACCAAGAGAGTGTGCGCCATGTCAGCCTGCTCGGTTGTCACCTGGGCATGATCCTGGTGGAGTCGGTTTATGTCCTCTCCCAACTTGTGCTGCAGACCTTGAAATCTTGTTGTAGTTTCGACGCATCGCCTCAATTTCTTGCCTCAGTTCTATGCGCAGAGTAGACATTTCTGCTCTGAAGTCTGTCAGGATAGCTTCACGGAACGTTGAAGTTCTTCCGAAAAAGTTTAACAGTCAGTTGGCCACCTTTCTCCCTTGACTCAATCTTTAGCTTAGCCGTGTAACTGTCTTTCACTATTGTCGTTTTAGTGTCCTTTTTGTCCTTTAGCGGCCAGAGCTCCGAGTCTGAGTGAAGTTAATTGGGCGATGAATTTTAACCAGTTTCACTTAGAAATAATCAAACTATGGTCGTAGAAATGTGTAAAATAAGTGAAAAAAAGCCTACGAGACCTACATCTGCTCCATACCAGGGTCAAACCGGAAGTCCCTGGATTGACATATTTAACTGTTTTTCCAAATGTTGTAAAATAAACATCCAGCCAGATGGCACCATGGTAATTTTTGGCTGCTCTAACAGTATGGAATTAGTTTTGTGTCAAATCAATCCAAACAAAACTTCTTCAATGTCAAACAAAAATAAGAACTTGAGAACTAATAAAATTAATTTAAGAAAGAAAAACTCACTGAAGCAAAAATGTAATCTCAAACATAAAAATTATAACTTGAAAAAATTATTTTAATTAAAATTTTGGGATAAATATGTTTTTGTTTACAGTTCACTTTGTTTTGCTCTCGCTGTTGTCTTTGCAGTTTCGCTGCCACCTCGCTCTTGTTTGCGCTCTCTGATTTTTGATTTTTGATTTTTGCTCTCAGTTCTGACACAAACCTCTCAGGTGGGCGGGCTTTTTCAAGGCGTATCCCCATTGGCCAAGGGTTTTCCGATCAGCTCTGTGCTCGAACTCGTTTGCTGCAGAAGGCGGGTTATCAAGCATCTCAGATACTGTACCAGCTGCAAGTTTAATAAAGTGTAAGTATTCGTTATATACCTATGTTGTCTGTATTATGTATTAAACGTTTTGTTGTTTTGTTGTCTTAAGTTAGAAGTTAAGATAAACTCTAATATGTAGCTAGCGAAGTTAGCTTTACCCAATGAGGCTAACTTTAGTCGACTTGTTATCTATAAGGTAGTTTGTTCAGAATCAGAAACGCTTTTATTGCCAAGAGCAATAGAATAAAGATAAAGATAGATATATACAGAGTACAGAAAAAGTTCTGGGGCATTGTTCATTAGTGTAACATTACTCTTTGTGCGCGTGTGTGTATGTGTTCAGTGACGTCACGTGCCGTCATTCTCTTATCTTTGCAGGAGAATAACAACACTGAGAGAGGAGAGCCGACCTGCGATGCATAAGTTTGCATCTATGATCCCAGGAACTGGACAAAAGCAAGCAACGCAAATGTATGACTTGCTTTATAGTTGTGTTTTTTTTTCAAGCTACGAAAGTTTAGTATTATTTAAAATGTTTGTTAGTGTCAACAACAGCCAGGTGCTGGTGCCAGTAAATAAGTTTAGTGACGGCCCTAGACTTGTCTCACCAACATCACCTGCAGTTCACTGGGTGTGCATTGACACTTGGGCTGCACGATTTAGAAAGAATATGTAGTTGAGGCGGCTGTGGCTCGGAGGTAGAGCGGGTCGTCCACTAATCAGAAGATCGGCGGTTCGATCCTCCAAGTCTGCATGTCGAAGTGTCCTTGGGCAAGATACTGAACCCCAAATTGCTCCGAAGGCTGCGCCATCGGTGTGTGAATGTGTGTGAATGTTAGTTCCTTAAAACTGATGAGCACTTGGCACCTTGCATGGCAGCCAATGCCATCAGTGTATGAATGTGTGTGAATGGGTGAATGAGACATGTAGTGTAAAAGCGGTGGTCGGAAGACTAGAAAGGCGCTATATAAGTACAGTCCATTTACCATTTTGACTGTTATTGCAATTGACATAAAATTGAGATGTACTGTAGGGGTAAATGGTGATTTTTTTTTTCAAATTTTTCCTTAAACAAATAATTGTGTCTTCCTGCAGTTTCAGAATTACAGTTCGCCATATTCTGATTGTCATGTGATTAATTGTGCATCCCTAAATAAAACACTGACAAACAACATTTGGAAATATATTAGATTAAATATATGAAATGACAAATAAAGGGGATGGTTCGCCCAGGGTGTAAATCTAGCCAGGACCGCCTCTGCATAAGATGTAATGCTAGCACTGCTAAACTGGTTCATCTTCATCCTCCAGCAAGGGTCTACGCCTGGTGCTGATGCTGCCACAGCAGCTGTACAGAACATACTTTCAATTTTGAACCGGTCAATGGGCAAGGCCAGCACAGATAAGAGTCAGGGACAGAGTTCGGGGCAGCACCAAAGCATGGATCAAGAAATAGCCAGGTCTAACATTTGAATCATGATTAATATTCACTATATTTGTAGCACCAGTGACTTCAGAGTATAACGTATTGTAGTAGTTTTCAGAAGAATCCCATTCTTTGTCAAATAATTCTCATTATTGGAACATACTGTTCAGTACTGTTCATTTACTTTACTTTTCTTTGCAGGTCTTTCCCAGGATTACAATCTCATCCAGCAAAAAGGCATACTTGGTACATTCACAGTTCTTTATTGGCCTCACATTTGAAGAGCAAAAATAAATCTAATTAACAAATCTCCAGGTGTTTATTCATGTTAATTGATCATGTCAATTGCTCTTCTGTTTAAGACTGTGGAGTGCTATGTATTTCAGCTTCAAGAACATAGTCTTTGCACAAGTGTAAGTGTCTGAATGTCAAGCTCCCGATCACACAACATTGATGTAATTAGATTTATCAATCCCTGGGGAACAGCAAGGGTCAGGTTTGACGGGGGGCATTGGATTTCTGAAACCATCACTCCATCCTCTGGGTCAGTTTCATTGGTCCTGGAAAAGATGCTCAAGTGGCTGAAAGACAGTAAGGTCACAGTAAGTTAGACCAGTACCCACTGCTCAAACAGACAGCCAGAAACCAGGACAATGAGGATAATGAGCAGGGCCCATATGAGAATCCTCTGAGAAGTCCTAACTTAGCTTAAAAACTATTAGGAAAGAGTCCTAGTCCTCTGAGCAACTCAGAGCAAAGGGGACAAAACTTTTATCTTTTTGAGGAGGTTAGGGGTGACCCTGTTCCTGGGCTCATTCTTAAATAAGCTGTGACTGGTTGATCAACAAAAGAAATAAAAAGACATTCTTATTGATTCTCTGTAACAACATAACATCTGGACATTGTTAGACAATAGTGCTGCACAAGATTAGGAAGTGTTATGGACTAGTTGGGTCTAGGGAGCTTTAACTGATGCTGGGAAACTTTTATAGCATCAAACGGCTAACAGTGGAATATTTTGGTAGAAACTTCCTTAAAACATAACTATGGCGAGTACAGTGCTTTGATTTCAAATAGATTCAAGTTTACCTCTACATCTGACTCAGCCACAGGTGTTTGTAGCATCCCAATGTGCCAAAGCTGCTCTGGAGAGAAGTTCCCTTCAGTTCTGATGGGATGCCTGTTCCAGCTACCGATGAAACACTCAATCAGTTGCTCCTCTTCCATAGTATGTAGTACATCATAGTACTTGCAGGTGACCGCTGACCACACGTCACGCCACAACCTCTCTATTCTAAGAAATAAACAAACAAAAAACATAAAAATTGACACATACTGTAAAAGGATGCCTACAGCAGTTCAAAGAAAGTGCTCATATTAAAACGCATGTCTTGTACCTTTGATTGTGGGCGCTTTTACCAACGAGGAAGCTACCACGTCCAGCATCTCGCACAGAGAACATGCATCAGGCAATGTCCACCCCGATTATGTTTTGACAGAGATGAGAAAAACTATGAGTTATGGGAAACCAATTCAAACCAACCATCTACGTTTACAAGGACTAAAGAGTACCATCCTCCAAGAGCCAGATGAGGGTGAGGAGGGTGCAGAAGAGGATGCCGAGAGAAATGAAGAAGTGCATGCTGAGTTAATCCAGCTGTTGGACGACAAGAGTTTGTCTCTTGTGATGAGGGATGCAGCTGATGATGGTAGGAAAGCCCTGCAGATACTGAGGGATCACTATGCTGGCAAGGGGAAGCCCCATGTGATAAATTTGTATACAGAACTTACATCCCTGCAAAAGGCTGTTAATGAGAGTGTTACAGATTATATCATCCGGGCAGAGACTGCAATAACTGCACTGAGGAATGCAGGAGAGACTTTAAGTGATGGTTTACTGATCGCAATGATATTAAAGGGCTTGCCAGATGTGTTTAAGCCATTTTCCATTCATGTGGCCAAGAGTGATGAGAAACTGACCTTCACTGAGTTCAAGACAAAGCTGCGGAGCTATGAGAGCACCGAAAAGTTCAGGAGTGTGTCCACAGATGAAGACAGCGTCATGAGAGTAAGAGGAAGATCTGGCGGGGATGTGAGACTGACCTGCTACGGCTGTGGCCAGAAAGGCCATAAAGCAATAGAATGTCCTGCTGCGGGCCAGCGCAGTGGACAGAGACAATGGTGCAGCTATTGCAAGAGCTCCACGCACAAAGATGTGAACTGCAGGCGGAGGAGGAGAGATAAGGCCAAGCAGGCGGTAGATGAGACCACACATTTGCATTCAAGGTGGGCCAGGTGAATGGACCCTGTTAGCAGACCACAGAAGAGAGGGCTTATGGTCGACACAGGGGCCACATCCCATATCGTGACTGACATCACAAAATTCAAGGACTTTGATGAGAACTTCAAGCCGCAAAAGCACGTCCTGGAGTTGGCTGATGGGGAGGACCAGTGGCGTCGCACTGAAGAGGGGTGCGGCCAAGGTTCGTCTGATTGGTAGCAGAGGATGCGCAGTGGACATGATGTTGATGGGGGCATTGTATGTCCCATCATATCCCCAGGACATTTTTTCTGTCAAGGCAGCCACCGCCCGAGAAGCGACTGTCATCTTCAAGGAGGGATAGAACAAGCTCATCCACAAAGACGGTATGACAATTGGGATTGAAGTGTACGATAGGCTGTATTATTTAAACACTGCTGAGCCTATAGATGTAGGAAGAAGAAGGATGTCATGGGTGTTATGATTTGCAAACATGGCACGAAATTTTGGGACACTGTAATTATGATGATGTGTTGAAGTTGGAAAGTGTCGCAGAGGGGATGAAAATTAAAGGTAAAACTGATAAGTCGAACCTGAAATGTGAGATCTGTATGCAAGGGAAATTTGCTCAGACAGAGAACCAGATGAGAGAGCAACTGTAGCACTTGCACATACAGATTTGGCTGGCCCAATAGAACCAGCAGCAAAAGATTCAGGTTCAGGTACTGATTGGCATTCACTGATGACTATTCAGGTGCAATTTTTGTGTATTTTTTGAAAGAGTGACACAGTCAGAGCTACAGAAAAGTTTATTGCTGATGTTGCACCTTATGGGAAAATCAAATGTATTAGATCTGATAATGGCACTGAGTTTACATCAAAAGGAGTTTCAGTCACTAATCAGTAAAAATGCCATTAGACATGAGACCTCAGCCCCTTATTCTCCCCATCAAAATGGGACGGCTGAGAGAAATTGGAGAACACTGTTTGAAATGGCAAGATGTATGTTGATTGAGAGTAACCTTCCAAAAGAACTCTGGACATATGCAGTTCAGACTGCTGCAGCTGTCCACAACAGGTGCTACAACAAGTGGACAGGACAGACTCCATATTACAGCTGACAGCCTGATCTGTCATGGATGAAATGTTTTGGGTCAGTATGTTATGCATACAAATACAACAAAAAGAAGCTCGACTCACAATCTGAAAGGGGGATCTTTGTTGGTTATGACAAGAGTAGTCCTGCATATCTAATCTTCTAGCCAGAAACAGGGAGAGTACTTAAAAACAGGTTGGTAAAGTTTGTCAGCAAATGTGTGAATGACTGTCAGACTCAGACAGACCAGGATACGAGTAAAGACATCCTGTATAGGGAGAGGGGTGTAACCACTTTTCCAAAAATTGATGTAGTGAAACCAATCACACAGGAACTTAAAGCTGAGATCTGTGACACAGACATCACTACAGGTGAGGGTCAGAGTGTTAAAAATGCCGATATCCAAAGAGGGAGAGGAGACCACCTAAGTACTATAATGATTGAGTGCAAGAGATGATGATGATGAAGAGTTAACTAATATTGATTACTGTTATCAGGTTGCATCATGTCAGATGCAACTCGAACTCTGAAAGAGGCCATGAGCTCATCAAAATCAGATTTGTGGGTAATAATGCTATGAAAGAGGAAATTGATTCTCTGAAAGAAAATGATACATTTACCTAACCACTTTGCCAGAAGGTAAAAATGCAGTGGGGGGAAGATGGGTTTATACAGTAAAAGAAAATCCGGATGAGACAAAAACACGAATATCCTGGATTCTGTTGCACCTTTTAGAGCGTTGCGCATAAAAGCACGTACAGAACCGTGTCTTAACGACTCCACACGCGCTCTCAGGCGCTCATGTCGGCGCGCAGAGAGAAAGTGGAAAAAAAGATAAGCTCCATGTCTCTAAAGAAGCTCTTCATGAAACCCTGTCTGTCTACCAGAGTGCTGTTAAGGCTGCTAGAATGGATTATTTTTCCAGTCTTGTCTCTTGTAATCGTCACAAGCCACAAGTTCTTTTTAACATTTTTAACTCCCTTGTAAACCCTTGTGATAACTCTCCAGTTGTACCCTCGCTCACCCTTTGTGAGAATTTCCTTCTCACAATTTTTTTCAATTTTTTATTGAAAAAATCTCTGCTCTTAGGTCACCTGTGTTTTCTTCTGCAGGCCCTAGCTCTGACATCACCGTTCCTCCTTTACATGCTGTAAACAATGTAACAATGTAGTTCAGCATCTGCGACCTACAAACTGTTCCTCAGACAGCATGCCCTCTCGGCCTATCTCTAAACTGCCATTTTTATCTAAAATTTTAGAGAAAGTGGTTTTTATTCAGATCCAATCATTCCTAGTGGCTAACGACGTCTATGAGAAATTTCAGTCTGGCTTTAAACCATCACATAGCACTGAGACAGCACTGCTGAGTTTTTAATGATATAATGGTAACTGTTGACTCAGGAGACCCTGCTATGCTGGTGCTCCTTGATTTGACAGCTGCCTTTGACACTGTGGATCATGGGATTCTCTTAGCACGATTAGAGCAGTGGGTGGGCATCACAGGCTCTGCTCTCTCATGGTTCCAGTCTTACCTGACTGATCGGAGTTTCTCTGTGCAGCTAGGTGAATTCACCTCATCCTCAGCCCCTCTTACTTCCGGGGTCCCCCAAGGCTCTATCCTCGGGCCGATTCTCTTTATGCTATATACGCTACCATTAGGGTCAATTTTCAAGAAGTACAATCTTTCTTTTCATTTCTATGCCGATGATGTTCTGATCTATTTGCCTTTGACATCTAATGATTCTGTACAGACATTGCTCGACTGCCTAAACGATGTTAAATCCTGGATGACCTCAAACTTTTTGAATCTAAATGAAAGTAAGACTGAAATCATAATGTTTGGATTTGGTCCAGCAGACTTGCCTGCTGGCCCTCTGAGCCCCCTTACTCCAAACATTCGGTCATCTGTAAAAAATCTTGGAGTGATATTTGATGACAGGCTGAAATTTGATCGCCAGGTTAGCTCGGTCGTGAAAAATAGCTTTTACCGTTTGAGGATTTTATCGAAAGTAAAAGGATACCTGCCATGTAAAGATCTGGAGACTGTAATCCATGCTTTTATTAATACAAGATTGGATTACTGCAACTCGCTTTATATTGGCCTGGACCGCTCACTCCTACACCGCTTGCAGCTGGTACAGAACGCTGCTGCCGTCTCCTCACCGGCAAGCATGACCACATATCCCCTGTCCTGGCGTCACTACACTGGTTACCGGTTGCTTTTAGAATAGATTTTAAAATTTTATTGTTTGTTTTTAAAGCTCGTAATGGCTTAGCCCCCCAGTATTTAACCGAGCTTCTCCATATCCACACCCCGGCCAGAACACTGAGATCCTCTAGCCAGCTGCTACTGGTTGCCCCTAAATTAAAACTAAAAACCAAAGGTGACCAAGCCTTTGTGGCTGCAGCCCCTAGGCTCTGGAATAACTTGCCCTGGCACATCCAATCTGCTGGATCATTTGAGGTTTTTAAATCGTCCCTAAAAATCACACTTTTTCGCACTGGCTTTTAACCTATCTCTGTATCTTAGCATTTGTTAAGATACTTAATTATGACACTTTATGCATTATACGTAATATGTAATATGTATTTTATGTAATACTTTATGTATTATATGTATGTTTGTGTCAACCTGTACAGCACTTTGGTCAACCTCAGTTGTTTTTAAATGTGCTTTATAAATAAAGTTTGAGTTGAGTTGAGTTGAGGTGGCTCGGGCATCTAGTGAGGATGCCTCCTGGACGTCTCCCTGGTGAGGTGTTCCGGGCACGTCCCGCCAGGAGGCGGCCCTGGGGAAGACCCAGGACACGCTGGAGAGACTATGTCTCTCGGCTGGCCTGGGAATGCCTTGGGGTTCCCCTGGAAGAGCTGGATGAAGTGGCCGGGGAGAGGGAAGTCTGGGCTTCCCTACTGAAGCTGCTGCCCCCCACGACCCAACTTAAACGGAAGAAGATGACGACGACGACGAGAGGGTAATATTGATAGTCTGGGTTGATGACCTTATCATTGCTGCTAATGACAATCAAACGGTAAAAAATGCAAAAGAGATGTTTGGGAGCTAAATTTAAAATGAAAGACCTTGGTGAACTCAAACATTTCTTGGGTATTGACTTTGTGCAAAAAGGATCCTCCATGTGAAAACAAACTGAAGTTTGATAATGAGGGTCAACCTGTTGATCAAAAGAGGTATCGTGAAGTTGTTGGCAGCTTGCTTTATGTCATGATATGTACAAGACCAGACCTATGTTGGATTGTCGGCAAACTGTCACAATACCTATCCTATCTGAGCCAAAAGAACAACACTGGGTAACAGCAAAACATGTGTTGAGATATTTGAAGGGAACTGTAAATCAGGAATTGTGTTACAAAAGATGTGATGTAAATCTCAAACTTGTGGCATATAGTGATGCAGACTGGGCAGAAGACCAGAGCGACAGGAGAAGTACAACTGGGTACTGTTTTAATTTGTCTGAGACAGGGCCTGTTATTTCCTGGAAGTCAAAGAAACAGTCCACAGTTGCTTTATCCACATGTGAGGCAGAGTACATGGCCCTGGCAGCGACAACTCAGGAAAGCATCTATCTAGTGCAGTTGTTAAATGGGATGGACAGTGATTGTGAATATGCACCAGTGGCAATTTTTGAGGACAATCAGGAGGGCTATTGCCTTGTTGAAAAACCCTCGCGTCAGAGATGTAAACGTGGACATCAAATACCATTTTATTCGATCTGCTCTCAGTGGTGGGAAAATCTGCATTGAATATTGCCCAACCGCTGACATGGTGGCGGATGTGTTGACTAAGCCTGTAACGCAGGGGTGTCCAAACTTTTTGCAAAGGGGGCCAGATTTGATGTGGTAAAATGTGTGGGGGGCCAACCTTGGCTGACGTTCTTTACATAGAACAACAATATATTTAAACAAATTTTAGCAAGCCATTCTGTGTTTCACATTTGCTTTTTTATTTTAATTTCAACAATCTTAAGCATGTCTTTTGGTACATTTGAAACATGCATATCACATGCAATTGAATATTCACTAAACTTTTTTTTCTTAAACAGAAGTAATTGTACTCTTGAGTGCAAATTACATTTGAAACATGAAATATATCACCATGGCAGTTCAATGTTCACAGAACTTTTGAATAAAATAACAAAAATGAGCAAGCAATAGTCATATCCACAAGTGCAGGGCTCATTTGAAATATGACATTAGTAAATATAAATGTTGATTGAACTTTTAAGTTTATTCTGGACAACTTGTCTGAATTTATGACTGATTTTAATCTTAACAAAACAAAATTAATTCAGAGGCTTATTGTAAATGACAAATGACTTGCCTGCATTAATGTGACGGGTGATACTGAGATTTGGACTTCAGCACAAAGGCCAGGTCTGGCTCAAAGGCAGTGGAATTGATGCGCAAGATGTCTCGCAGGTGAGAGTCCGTTAGCCGTGTCCTCACACGGCTCTTATTTATGTTCATAACCGAGAATGTCTTCTCACACAAATACGTTGACCCAAACAAGCTCAGCATTTTCTTAGCAAACGCTCGAATCTCTCGAAACCTGTCCTTATCCAGCTGTCGGTAAAAGTTGGCGAGAGAAAGCTGCTGGTGCCGATTGCGGCTCTCGGCGTCACACTGCAGCTCAATGAGCTCCAGCTGCAAATGGTCTGGAACATCATCTGTGTCCACGGAGAAAGGTGAGGGAAAAAAAGCGATCTCCTTCTCGATAGCTGCAAAATCCGAAAGCGTTGCCTGAACTCTTCAGCCAGAGATGAAGTATCTGATGCGTACCTCCTCGTTTGTGCACTGACATTGCTCTGTGGGAATCTGGTCATGATTTCTTGCAGCGCTGAAAAGTGTGCAGTATTGGGTTTGGTCTACAACAGGTGTCTTTTAAACAGTTGCAGCTTGGTTCCAAAGGCTTTGATGTGTGAATATAGTTGGCTTATGACTGCGTCTGGTCCCTGGAGACTGGTGTTGAGGACATTAAGGTGCTTTGTAATATCAACTAGAAAACCCAAATCAGCCAGCCACATAGGGTCACTTAGTTCTTGCATAGGTTGTCCCTTTTCAGCCAAAAACTCACCGATTTGCTGCCTAAGAGAGTAGAAGCGCGACAGTGCAGAACCCCGACTAAGCCATCGCACGTCAGTGTAATAGACAACATCTCCATATTCCGCATGAATCTCGCTTAGAAACTGTTGAAACTGACGGTGGCATAGCGCTCTGGAGCGGATATAGTTAATGGCCTTTATCACCAGTTTCATAACATGTTCGTATTGGAGATGTTTGGCACACAGAACTTGCTGATGAATGATACAATGGAGTTTTAGAGCTTTACCCCCTTCTTCACTTACTTTGTTACTTATTAGTGTTGCTAATCCACTTCGTTCGCCAGTCACGGATGGTGCGCCATCGGTAATAATCCCAGAAATTTTATTCCACGAGAGTTTCATGTCATCAACGGCAGCGCAAACAGAAGAGAATAAGTCTATTCCCCTCGTTTGGTTTTTCAAGCTCTAGAGGTCAAGAAGTTCTTCAGTAACGTTCATTTCATTGTCCACTCCCCTCAAAAAAATAAGTACCTGAGCAGTGTCAGAGGCGTCTGTGCTTTCGTCGCAAGCCAGCGAAAAAAAGTCAAACTCCTTTCCTCTGACTCCCAATTGTCTTTTGATATCTGATGACACTTTTTCAATCCTGCGTGCCAGGCAGACTTTGGCTTCACAGGACAGATTTTCTTCACCATAGTCATCACGCAGTCTTTGATAAATTCACCCTCAGTGAAAGGTTTGCAATGCTTTGTGATTAGCGCTGCTACCTCGTAACTAGCCTTTGTGGCGTTCTCATTTGACTCTCGGGCTCTTGCAAAATACTGCTGCTGTGAGATTAAACTAGCTTCAAGTTGCTTCAATTTCTCGCTGCGTTCCTTCCCTGTAATCTTGTCGTACATGTCAGCGTGTCTCATTTGGTAATGTCGCTTGACATTGAACTCTTTAAAAACAGCCACTGTCTCTTTGCAAATGAGGCAGACACAGTTGTTGAGTATTTCAGTGAAGAAATAGTCCAACTTCCATCCATTCTTGAAGCGTCGACCATCGCAGTCAACTTTCCTTTTTTTGCTGATTGTCGCCATTTTAGAAAATTGGGGGCAAAGGGTCACACAGGGTGATGTCGTGTAAAGTGCTGCTGCGCTCTAGTGGGTAAATGAGGAATAGCAGTACTGCTGCCCAATTTATAAAGTATAAGTGCGGGCCAGACATTATTGATTTTATGACAGAGGCTGCGGGCCGGATGAAATTTGACCACGGGCCGCATTTGGCCTGCGGGCCGGACTTTGGACATGTCTGCTGTAACGAGAGTCAGGATGGATAAGTTTGTGTGTTTTATGTTTGGGGTAAAGTGAAATGTATGTCATGTTAGATCTTGCTGTCAGTATTAGAACAAGTGGGGGTGTTAAACTGTTGCAAAATGTATTGCTCTTGAATGTGCCCTCCTACTGACACCAGCACACCAAGTGAAGCAAATCTTTAAATAAATGACTGATGGCTTTGCTCTTGTGTAGCAGTCTTCCCCAGTCAAACAAACTCAGTTGTCTGTCTCTCTTAATATGCTCTGAACCCGGTATTCCAGCTCTTATGATGGCTGCGCCAACATGCTGAAATTCTTTGGTTATGCAAACCGATTGTTGCAGCAGCTGTCCGAGTGGCTGGATGTGGAGGTCCTGGGCTGGTGTGGTTACACGTGGTCTGCGGTTGTGAGGCCGGTTGGATGTACTGCCAAATTCTCTGAAACGCCTTTGGAGACGGCTTATGGTAGAGAAATGAACATTCGATTCACGGGCAACAGCTCTGGTGGACATTCCTGCTGTCAGCATGCCAATTGCATGCTCCCTCAAAACTTGCGACATCTGTGGCATTGTGCTGTGTGATAAAACTGAACATTTTAGAGTGGCCTTTTATTGTGGCCAGCCTAAGGCACACCTGTGCAATATTCATGCTGTCTAATCAGCATCTTGATATGCCACACCAGTGAGGTGGGATGGATTATCTCGGTGTAACCCCAGGCCCATGTAGCTAGGAAATATTGACTGACAAATAATTGGGGTGTTGTAGTACAGTGGGACGGGGCCTGAGTTCATCTGGAGATGGCGCTACCTGTGATAAATGTGATATAAAATAACTTGGCGGTGCCTCCAATAACGTTTAAGTAGTAACACAAAATTGAGTACTTCCCCTTTAAAATAAAAGTTCACTTTAACCTATTTTATATTTATCCAAAAATTACCCTTGTAAGTACAACACAGGATTTAGTTGAAACAACAATAATTATTTATTACAAAGTTACGAATTGGATTTTCAAATTAGTCAAATAGTTCACTGTTGACCTTTAAGTATGCATTGATAACAGTATTCAAAACTCTCATAATGCTCTGGAAGGTTTGGTACACAAATGAGGAACCCAATGAGAGAATGTGAAATCAAAATAAACAAACTCAAATGTCCACAGCCCACACTCTCACGCAGGGCTATTAAAGAAAAACGTTGCAGGCCTGGTCGAAGCTTGTGAGCATGGACACCGAAAACAAATGGCTGTTTCACTGGGTTTTAACCAGCATAAACAAAAGGACGTGCAAAGGGTTAATGGTGTACTCTCAAGTCCAGCAACAGTCTGAGATTGAGATGAAAAACGGGCAAAAGGCAAGGTGCAGTTTCATCTGCATGAAAATGGAGCGTGCAGCAACACAGCGCGGTGAGCCACGTTCAAGTACAGCAGCTACAGTCTCCCTCCAAAGGTCCAGGGCTCTCCCGGTCCTCTCTCTCTCCCTCTTATGGCAAATGTCCGGTCCTGAATCACATAATTCCTCTCATTAACTTAGTTACAGGCTTATTCATGGCGAAAAACCAACAGTAGGTCTTAAACAAATTAGCAATTGCTAACTGCAATGCAGAATTAACCATGGGAAAGTCTATGAGCAGGCTAAGCTAAAGGCTAGCAGCGATTAGCAATTCAGCTCGTCTTTAACACATTACAATTACACAACAGCACCGAGCACATTTAAACACATAAATTTACCTCTGGTAGCTTCTCAGTGTGAAATAAATTATTATTATGTTGTGCTCATTTTGCCCTTTTGAAGGTTCAGTGTCACTGCAGCACCAATTTTTCCATTTTTAACCACTATATATCACTGTTACACACTACGTTATTCCTATACATGTAAGCAGTGTAGTCTCACAACAATTCATGACAAACTGAAAGGATTTTATTTTGGATGCAAGATCATCAAACAGGATGCTGTTATTGTTATGTTATTGTTAATAATACATAATGCAACCATTTTATCTGTTCTTGTTAGTACTAAATGACAAGATACCATGGATACAAGAAGTTAGTAGTTAAAAGTTCTAAAAACAATTATGCAGTAACACTCTACTGTAACTGTAACACTCTACTGTCATCATAGCAGAGATAAAGAGTCCACCTTTTTGGACAATGTTGTGTTGCTAATCCTATTTAATTTGCAAAGTTTCCTGATACAGTTCAACACTTCCTCTGTCTTTAAAGAGTATATGATAGAGTTAAGTAAGGCTAGTATTGTGTGTGTCAAAGAGGAATTTATCACCCTGGCATTAGGATGGATGGAGGCGACCCTTGCTGCTATGTTGGTGCCCACAACTGGTAGAAAGAAAATAGCCACAAGAATCAGGTGTGAAGTACAAGTTTTCAATGCTTTAGCTCGTTCCTTTCCTGAAGCAGTCCTGCTCAGTGCAATGGAAATGCAAATATATGTCAATGCTATCAATACAAGCGGAAGACAGAGGATTATAATAAAACCAATATATCCAATTATTTCATTTAAAGACGTGTCATTTTAGGCCAAAGAATATACTGGTGCATGATCACAGAAAAAGAAGTTTATCACCAAAGATCTGCAGAAGGAGAAGTGATCAATAAAAACCACTGATAATGCTATTAGACAGAATTATATTAGGTATCCCAATAAATACACTAATTATAAATTATGCAGGACGCACAAATGAAATATTTTTCCCAATAACTCCATTTTAAGACTTTTTGTCAATGGTTGCAGCACATTGGTTCATGTTTGACTGCCTCAGGTCTGCAGATGACCCAAGTTTTTGTTGATTTTTAGATTAGCCTAGGAGGTAGCAGAGGCAAGACTGCCAAGAAGGCGGCATCCATAGCCACCACATTCTGAGCTTCACAACAGCTATTTAAAAAACCTATAGGCAACATACATTGTACATGTTTTATACTGTCTATGATAGGGGTGTTAAACTCATTTTAGTTCAGGGGCCAGATACAGCTCAATTTGGCCGGACCAGTAAAGTCAAAACGTGCAAACAAATAAATCATTATGTTTGTTTAATTTTCTCATTTTTTATCCAGAAAACTGTTGAACCAGAACACAAAACTGCAAGTGATCAAGCTTTAAATCGACTGTCTCATGTGTTTAGTTCAGTGTGATATGTCTCAGATTTCTCTTCACTGGGGCGATTGCCTGTAATTACTGGGAGATTTTCATTATTGACTGATTATTTGGTCTCTATTTAAGCAATATTACACGAGAGGGTGTGTTTTAATGTCATAAGTGCCTCAGTCCGTTAGTGCCAATAATAAGTTAAAGCTCACCCTCAAGTGTAATATTGCGAGTATACAACAATTACCAACTTAAACAAAATATATAATCAAAATATATTCATGTTTTGGGGCAATTTGCTCTCAAAATAAACATTTCTTTGCACACCGTTTCTGTTCTGATCTCAGTTTCCATGTAGATACACGGGGTCTGACTAATACCTGGAAAACAATCAGTCACAGCAGTAGACTCCTATATGTAATTGAACCCTGTTCAGTACTCCAGCAAGTAGCCCGAGCCTTAGTAATGACCTAGCAACAGAGACAAGTTCTAGTCCCGTCAAATCTTATGGAGATCATGGAGTTTCCCAAACTGAATACATACCACATATATAAACACTAAACTAGTTCAGTTCAGATAGATATCTGCTGAAAATATTTTTTTCCAAGGACAGGTTTGGCTCCTCAGTTCGTGAACTTCACATTTATTTATACCCTTTTGATGTTTGTTTTAATGTTATCCTTATACATCTTCTTTTGGCCTCCTGAGGCACATTTTCTCTCTTCAACTGTGGGAGTAGAGGACTTGTCTACAGCTTTGTAGACCAGGATTTTGGTCTTTGCCAGAAGTTCTCCAAGTTCTCAAAGACTCTTTTCCTTAGCCTTGAAAAAGCCCCACTGGCACATCTGAAGTGGTGGTGTATTTTACCATCAATGTTTGATGTTTTGATGATAGGAGGCTGTCACAGCCCCTTCTTTTAGGGCCTGTGCTGGGGACTCTGGTCTCTCTCTCTCTCTCTCTCTGCCTCTCTCCTCAGATCTTGAGCTGATTAAAGCATGGGGCTCTGATTAGTGCAACTCAGTACACCTGGCCAGTGTCCCGTGGGGTGGTGATTAAAGCCTGTCTCTCTCATTTGGTCTCTCTCGCTCCGTGAGGACAGTAGCACACCTTGGCTCTGTTGGCGTTATTCTTTCATTATGTTTTGCACCCACCCTTACAGCACATTTATCATTTACAACATCACTACACCACTGACAACTGACTGCCACATCCCACAGTTATTCTTTTTTAGTTTTTGGATTATTAAAATAAATTAAGTATCTTTGGTATCATTTAAAACCGTGTGCTTCCTCCTTTTTGATACGGCCTTTGAGCTAGATATTGTAAGTGGTCCATATTTTCCAGTCTGGTGTTGTCAATGGAGATGTTTGGGGGCAGGACAGGAGAACTGTTTGGTGGTGACTGATGGAGGATTTCAGTCTTTCTTATGTTGATAGCTAGACCAAGCTGTTAGTATGCTTTTACAAAGGCAACCGTTCACATACTTCAGCTCCATCATGGATATGGTGGTGGTTTGACCTCTAGTCCTGAAATGGTGGATGTTAAAAAGTTGCCCGTCAGTTTTGCACATAATTTTGAATCCCCAGGGTAGATGTTTGACTCCTATGTCAAGGGTTAAAGGGTTCTGTTTCATCTCCACTGCCTGAGAACTGTAGTTGACATATTAGTAAGTTAGGTAAGTACATTTATTGCCCACAGTGAATGTATCCAACTGACTTTGGTGATCCCCTGACATTTCTTGTAATGCAACCTGCAGTTTGACATTTTTATATTTTAGTAGCATTTCTCAACAACTGTCAGCTGAAGTTTCATTAAATTTGGTAAACATACTGTATATACAGTATGGTCCTTTCAAAATGATTTAATTTGTCAAACATTTTGGTTCATGACCACATACCTGCATCAGTAATGACAGTCATCAGCCTCCGCTGTGTTATGTGTTTAGTTTTATTTAGGAAATGTTAGCAAGATACAACCCAGCTTCCCTATAAAGTTTCAACATAAACAAAATGTGATGATGTGCAAAACACTGAAACCCCATGTTTAATTGCAAACAATACAAAGATAACTTATCAAATAACTGAGACTGAAGATGATGTCATTTGAAATCTGATCCGCTTTGTATGTATAGTGCTTCTGCAACAGTGACTTCAGATTTACTTTATATGATGCTGTTTATTTTCCTAGATAACAGAGGTTTGTTGAGACCAGCATGTATAGTTGATCATAATTTTATTAAATATTATTATTTGTTACTACTTCTACTTGATTAATCAATGGAATGTCTGCAGATAAAATGTCAGAAGATAGTGAAAGATGACAGTTATACAACTGTCAAGATGCATTGAAATCTTTGTTTTGTTTTACTTGTGAAACACCAATTTCAGTTTATTTTCACATATAACAAAGAAAAGCATCACAATTGAGACAGTGGAACCAAATAACGTGTTGCATATTTTCTTGAAAAATTGCTAAAATACTTAATAAATTTTAAATCAGATATAAACAAAGCATCTTTGTCTAAAATAATTGTTATCTTAAGCAGTGTACACTATCAACATTTCATAACACACTGAAATCCCAAGATTCCACAGATACAAGAGTTCTAAAAACAATTATGTTGTAACACTCTACACTACTGTGTCATTATAGCAGTGATAAAGAGTTCACCTTTTGGGACAATGTTGTCTTGCTAATTCTATTTATTTTGCAAAGTTTCTTAATAGATTTCAGTACATCTTCTGTTTTTAAAGAGTATATGATAGGATTAAGTAAAGCTGGTACTGTGTATGTTAAAGAGGCGTTTATAATCCTGCCGATATGATTGATAGAGGAGGCTGCTGTCGCTATCTTGGTACCCACTATTGGTAGAAAGAAAATAGCCACAAGAATCAGGTGTGAAGTACAAGTTTTCAATGCTTTGACTCTTTCCTTTCCTGATGCAATCCTGCTCAGTGCTATGGAAATGCAAACATATGTCAATGCTATCAATACAAGAGGAAGACAGGGTACTATAATAAAAGAAATATATCCAACTATTCTATTTAAGGTCGTGTCATTACAGGCCAGGCGATGTACTGGTCCATGGTCACAGAAAAAGCTGTTTATCACCAAAGATCCACAGAAGGACAGACGATCAATAAGCCAAACAGAAAATGCTGCTAGACTAAATATAAAAACCCACACAGACAGAAGCATTGCAACAATAGCTGGTGTAGTCACAATACTATGGTACTTTAAGGGGAAGCAAATTGCTATAAATCTATCATATGACATTATGACAAGTATCCAGGATTGCACACCTGTATAGAATAAAACAAAGAACATATAACTTAAGCAAGCCTCATAGACAATGTATCTCCTGTCAAAAAAAAATGTGTCTAAGAGTTTTGGGATGAGAGCAGTGCTGCCACACAAATCTGTCAGAGCCAGGTTAAACACTATCATGTATTTAGGAGTGTGAAGAGTCCTGACCAGGTAAATGACCGAGAGAAGGAGGCCATTGCCAAGAACAGTCATGATGTAAACAAAAAACAGAAACACATAGTAAAACTTCCCATGAGGGATGCTGGAAAATTCAATGACATAGAATTTTGCTGGTCGAACAAATGTGGCATTAAATGTGGTAGCAGCTTTCTCTTCTGGGCTCATCACAAAAATGAATGTTTCCCTAAATGTAAATTGTTTGAGGAAAGTTGATGAAGTTCAAATTCACCTCAGAATCAAGTGTGCAGTTTGCTGAACTGTGCAAGACCTTTATACTTTTCCTCTGTCACAGACATGGTCATGAATTAGATATTGATATGCTTCATTATGTAATCGTCTCATAGTGTCATGAGATGAGCTGATGCAACCGACAGTGAAATTATTGTCAAGGCATCATTACACAAGGGTTTTGAACAGAACGAATACAAAGGTAAGTAAAAAGGTTTTACAAGATAAATTTGAATATTTTTTATATGAAAGAGAAAATATGTTTCTATTCTCATCTAATTAGACACATAATCCATGAACCCAATGTAATACTTACATGAACATAAAACTTTAATACAAATTTCACAATACAAAATAAAAATCGTTATACATGAACTGTCATTACCATTATAGCACAGAGGAGAGTCTTCATCAGTAATCATGGTAGTCCTTCAGCAGTCACCAGTTAATCACAAACTATTCAGTCCATAGTAAAGAAAAAAAATAGAATGCCAAAGAATTACAGGCCTATATCTAAACTCCCACTTTTCTTATTATTCTGATTATTTTCTTGATTGATCAATCAAATGTTTTGAAGATATGCCAGATGATAGTGAAAGATGACTCTTACACAGCAGCCTGTCGAGATGCATTCACATTTTTGATTTATTCAACCAGTCAAACACCCATTTCAGTTTATTATCACATATAACAAAGAAAAGCACCATCACAACTGAGAGCACTTTAGCTTGAAAAATAACACAATAACACAATTCATTGATTATTGGAATAGTTGGCAGTGGATTGCACACACATAAGGATCAAACACCCCTCAGGAGAACATGAGGGAGATTACGTTAACAGGAAATCCTTCCACAGCATCAATGCTCAGGTAAGAGTTATTTGTGGTTATTATGACCTACATAAATTAATTCTGTGCATTTAATGACCTTAATAGGTTACAACTTAATATTTCAGATGATCTGTGATGCTGACTGCCTTGTCAGCAATTTAGAGGCAAAGTGGCCTGGCTCAGTGCATGACTCCAGAGTCTTTCGGGCTAGTCCAATTTACGAATGACTTTCACAAGGTAAGCCACACATTTGATTTTTACTGTAAGCACCTTTGACATCATGAGTGTGTAACTCTGCAGGATTCTGCAGGACTCTGCCCTTTATTTAAATGGAGTGCCAGCTCCTTATCTATTCACCTCATTTGTTCACCGTTATCTACTTTAAAGTGACTTACCAGCCTGCAAAATGTTCTTATATTTAATTTTAACTTGCTGCCAAGTCCTTTTATGGCCAGACAAGTTTGTTCTTTATGAAGGATAGAAAGATGAAATAGATAAAAAACATAACATGAGAAAAAATTAAATTAAATTACACACATTGTGGATAAATGTTTGCACTTAATCATACTTTACATTTCCTGAGTAACATGCACCTCTACTTGCCACTTTTAAAGTGTACAACAGTTGATTAATGGACTTGAAAAGTAACTCCTTTAGTCCTTTAATTGTAGCCTAATTATGACAGTTCCAGTAGAGCACTGTTTATTAATTGTACAGTTTTGGACTACTTACACATTCCACATTTGATTATTAAGTGAGGCTAATAATCCATATTTCAGGTTGGACAGTCATACTGTATTTAAAGGTGAACTATGCAAGTCTGGTGACTTTTTCGCTGTTTTGCTAACCCTCTTCTCTCCCCCACCTGGCCATCTGCATTTGTTTTCAACAAAGCTGACAAGAACACAATCCATGGTGTGGTGAATAATGTATTTATCATAAACAATGTTATGATGTGTATATTTGTGTAGTCTTATCTGTCATAAACAAGAGATTACGGGTTACAGGGCGTTTGTGTTGTGGTGCCGCGAGATGAGAACTGGGTCAGAAGCACTGATGCTGCAGGGTTGATTTTCGGCCAAGAGATGCTAGGTGGAAGGCAGAGAGCCTCCATTCTCCCCGTAGTTAACCATCACAATTATTCCCAAACTGTTAAATAAATTGATAATTTAAATATAATAAAGGCAAAAGTCTTGCATAGTTCCTCTTTAAGTAAATACAAAATAGTGCTACAAAAAACACAATTTAAAGTTGTTTTCAATGAACGTTTAATAAAACATGTTCTTGTTTCAAACAAAACTTTTGAGCTGCACTTCTTTTTTTCTTTTTTTCTACTGAAGTCCAACATAACATAGGATAACCTGGGTGGACATGCAAAGTTTTACCTACTGGGACTCTTCCTCTTGGCGGAGTACCCCACCCTCCAACTTTTTTTGAAGCTCTCTCTGAGCTCTTGCTGTTCTGTTTCCACCTCTGTCACGGGCTCCGATGAACCACTTGGAGATGGCCCTTTCTGCATCCTTCTGTGTAATTCCTTGGGTCAATGCGTTCCTCTTCAGTGCTCCTAAAAATAAATCACAAGAGCCATTTTAATAACTCTAGCCTAAGCTTTACATTATGAAACCATTGTGACCGAAAAACAGACAGCCATTCTAAAGGTTGTAACCACTGCAATATTTTAATTTTTTTTATTTTTTGGAGGAGTACAGTCCAATGGATTGGCCAGCACACATGTCTAATCTAAATTCCATTGGGCATTTGTGGGAAAAGCTATTATATTAGTGTTACAGCAATAAACAGGTAGGTTCACATCCTCTTATTATTTCAAGTCTTCCTGAACTAAAAAAACAGCTACAAGACGTTCAAGTTGTTCTTTCTTCACAGGAACTCACTGAGCAAAAATTAAGAACTCCATTCAAACTTGACACTGAGAAGCGACACCGATTGGCAAAATATATTTTGCCAAATTTCAACATTTTAAGCTACAAAGATAAAGGAAGTTACATGAGGTAACATTAACTGAAATTTACCGTATATAACGTCGAAAAGACACAGCTCTCGGAACTTGTTCTTGCCATGGTGTCCAAAAAGGTTGAACTGGAGTACCAATTCATTGGACATGAGGAATGCCATCATTCTCCTGGTGGCATCATCCAATGAAGTACCTCCTATTTCTCCCACCATAGCAATCTGAGTGTATGGAGTGAAAGGCACAGGAAAGAGTAATCAGTTAACAGCTTAGATTATATTTCAGCACCAAATGCAAATAAAATTAAACGTGAATCAGAGTTTGAACTTACAACTCCAGACATGAACTCTGTCTGGTCAATGGAAATACTGCTCCTTCAGGTGGTTCCAACACTGGCATGGCCACTTTCTGCTCAGCAGTGTATTTAACATTTTGCCATGTACTCTTTGAGTGTCCTTCACTTCTTCCAGGAGAGTTACCAATTTTACAAACATGGCTCCTTCAATGTCACCGTGGCTGCTCACACTTGAGGAAGCACTAAGGCTTCGAACACTTGGGGTCGAGCTGGGGCTTCGAACACTGGGGGTCGCACTGGGACTTCGAAAACACTCGGGGTTGCACTGGGGCTTCTCACTCTCGAGGAGATATTAGGCTCGTATCCAATTGCTGAATGTCTGCCAAATTCAGGGGGAGGAGAAGGTGGCACTTGGTCCTCATCACATGACTCAGCCTCCTCCTCACTTGACAGAACCTGGGTTCTTTTGGATGGCCTACATTCAGATAAAAGATACTTTAGCAAATAATAAAAAACTTGAACACTTAAAAGTCATTTACAAGTTCCTTACACATAGCAATGTCTTGGTAAATACACTGGGACAATATTAACATTAATTATCAATTAAGCAGGGGGGAGTCACGTGACGCGGTGAAGAAGATGGCTGCTTAGCTGAGTAGCTCCGCCGTGGTAGCTTATACATTTATCCGTCAACACATAAATAGTAGGCATTTCCTTACTAGAACACATCCAGACTTTGGACAAAGCGCTTGGGAAACAATGTCGAGCAAGCCTAAAAGCTCCGGGTGACAGAATCCTAAAAACACCACTGGCATGCCAGCTGCCCGTGTTAGCACCGATGCTAATTCACCAGCGCGCCAGGAAGAAGACGGTGGCCAGCCACCAGGTAATGTCGCGGAGGATATTGCAAATATTTTCTCCGTCCTGAAACAAATATCCGGAGAGCTGCAGACCTTGGGGGAAATTCACAAAGCTACTTCATCGATGGAGGAGAAGCTAACAACTCTGGTGACATGGATCAGTGAGGTGGAGGGGCGGTTCGGCTTCCTGGAGGAGTCCGACAACCGGCTGAAGGCTAACCTCCCAGCCACCAAAGCCGAGTTGGCGGCTCTCGCTGAGAGGCTTGATGACATGGAGGATCGGAGCAGACGAAATAATTTGCGCTTTGTTGGCTTTCCTGAAGGCTGTGAATCAAGTAACCCGATTATGTTTTTGGAGAAGGTTTTGCCCGAAATGCTGGAGATACCCACACCGAGAAGGGATGGTTTATTGAGCGAGCCCACAGACTCGGCCCCCGAGTTTCGGAAGACAGGCGCGGTGGCCGAACACTGATTGCCAGGTGCACTGTAGCCAAGCGAGACGCATTCAGAGAGTGCAAGAAAGTCCTGCATCAGCGTGGAGTGAAGTTTGCCCTGCAGTATCCAGCCACGCTCCGCGTCAACACAAAAGAGGGATCCCGCCGCTTCGACAATTCCAAGGCAGCTATGAACTTCATTAGAAGTGAACTATCCCAGTTGGCCGGGGACATGGAGTAACCTGGCACCTTCCCACTTCGTCTCTGTGGGGATTGATGTTCCCGTTTTCTCCCTTTCCCTCTCCATTCATGAGGGAAATATTATTTCATGCTCTCAAGGCAACAACTGCTTTGATGTTGAGGGCAGAGTTGCTGTTGTTAGGAATATTGTAAAAGTGTTATCAGGAGCTATGTATACTGTGTGTCCGTTTTATGAGAGACGTGGATGCTTTTACAATTACCCTATTGATTGATTGTGTGACACAACTCTCTGACCAGCTTCATGGTGTGCCTGTGACTGACTTAACAAAAAAACTCATACTGATTCCTATGCAAGAGGGGTATGTGGCTTTTCCACAGTTACATGATGTGTGATTGACCTTATGAACCTTGCAGCATGTCCCTCTTCAGCATTGTGGAGTTCAGAGATGAAGGATCAAGAGAAGGGAAGGCTCTAGTGGATATAATCCCATCGTGTTGGTTTACTGATGAGGACAAGACAGAGTGTTTTTGGCCATTGGGCCTAAGTCTTAATATCACTAAGGCAGTTAAGCAGCAAGTCCAGCCAGATGCTTCATGGAAGACATACAGTGTGCGTGTTATTGGAAATGCAGGTAAAAAACATATTTTTGGGGTGTGGGATAAGTGAAGCTGTATGAGATTTGGACTAACCTATGCTTTTTTTTTTGTGTGTGTTTTTAAGATACATATGGAGATGCTCGGCGTAAGCTTGCACGAACAGAGGTTACATCTGATCTCCAAACAGACAATGACGTACCAAAGAAGCGACAAAGAAGGTAATGTGAATGTACTTAAACCTGTTATTTTCAGTCAGCATCACGGAAAAGTTCCTGCCTGTCATCGCTGACACGAACCGTTTTTTTTTGTTTGTTATGTTGTTAATTGCTGTAAATATGTCACAATTGGCCAAAAGACTAATTTTCATCTTTAGTGCCAGGCAGGTTGTTGGACAGTTTCATCATCATTCATCATCAACCATGGTAAACAACATACTGTATACAACAATATCAATATACAGTATAACATGATGATAGTCCATTAAAGGCTCATATTTTATTGTGCTTCCTTAAACTTTTATGTGTATGCCTGTAGTACTTGGACCAACAGACAATACTGAAAATCCTCTTCAACAAGTTGAGTCCACCAAATTCTAATGTTTACAAGCTGACTTAACTATCCAAAACGAGACCACTCCTTCAAAAATGCTTAATTGATAATTTTTTATGATTCAAATTTTTTATTGAGTTTCACATTTTACCAGATTAAACTATGAGAACATTGGAAAAAAAAAAAAGATAAATAAAAAAATAAGGCAAAGTCAAGATAAAAGATGCGCCATCTTATTTTGTCAATAAAACATAAAAATAACAAATAGAAAATGAAATAAAATAAATACATAACAACTCCCAGACAGATAGATCAGTCCATGCTCAATATGTTAAGCAGTCCATTTACCAGGAAACAACCACTATACTGTTGTTGTCCCATGTGAAATTCACTGACCACAAGTAGACTTCCGGAAAACAGATCCCTGCATAACATCCAGTCCACCTCCACCTTCATTTCCATCCCGCTACCCCAAAACAGCCCATTATGATCAATGTATACAGAAATATTTTAGCTACCCTGTAAAGAATACAGTCTTAAAAACATTCCCCATTTCTCATTATATTTATCAGTATCATTTGTTATACTATAGGATATTCTTTCAAAAGCAGCTATTTTACCTAACTCCATGAGCCAGTCTTGAAATACCGGGCCCTCTGCATCTTTCCACTTTCTCATTATCATCTGCTTACCAATCATTATACTTGTCTGAATCCAGTTGGTTAAGGGTTTCACAATATGGGCCAAGGGTTTAGGGTCATGTATTAGGGTACCCAACTCGCCTACACATCTCCAGCAGTCTGGTGTTTCCTTCATCCCTAGCCTGAATAACCTATTTGGGTACCAGTAGAATCGATGAAGGATTTTAAATTGAATTAACCTTATTTTGATATCCCTGGAGACTTGTTTAGTGATTCCAACAATTGTATCCCAATCATTTTCTGTAATTGTTATATTCAGATCCTTTTCCCATAAGGTTTTCAGAGCTGAATTGGATGGGTAACCAGAATTACTCATAAGCATAGAATAATAATGGGAGACCCCATGCCTAATCCCTGCTATCCGGAAAAATCTCTTTCATGAGGTCAATGCCCTGGGGTGGTGTGTGTGTAGAGCCAAAAGTAGTGACGAGGAGGTGTCTCAGCTGAAGATATCTCCAAAATTGATTGCTGGTTATCTTAAACTGTTCAATCAGATTGTCAAATGATTTAAGGACACCATCCTTATACAAATCACCTAGAGTATTAACCCACTTAATCACCCACTCCTTCCATATAAGTGATGATTTACCAATAAGGACTTTTGGGTTGTCCCATAGGCGGGAGGATAAGCTTAAAAAAGGGCTAATCTTAAACATACGAGACACCTTTCTCCATAGTCCTTGTGAATGAGAGATAATAGGATGGGATCGAGCATTTGGAGGCATTCTAGCCAACAAGAACAGCAATGGAGGTTTCGAAATACACAATGACCGCTCTATTGCATACCAATGCGGCGCTCTCTCCGGGGGTAATGCCCAATGTGCCAAATGCTTCAGACTGAATGCATAATAATAAAATAAGAGATTTGGTTTTCCCAGGCCACCTTTCATTACAGGCTTCTGCAATTTACGCAGATGTATTCTTGGCCTTTTACCGTTCCAGAATAACTTGTTACACTTAGCATCAAATTGTTTAAAATATTTTGCTGGGATATTCAGTGGGAGAGACTGAAGTAGATAATTAATTCTAGCAGAGCAATTCATCTGTATAATATTGACTTTTCCCCATAGTGAGAGATAAAGCGGAGCCCACCTTTCCAAATCTGTGTTAATTTTGTCTAGGAGTGGTTCAAAATTACATTGCACTATTTTGTCTAGTTGCCTAGGAAATAATATTCCTAAATATTTTATTCCCTTAGGGGGCCATTGAAATGATCCAGCTTGAAATAATGTTTTTGGGCAATACGTCGTCAAAGGAAGGGCCTCAGACTTAGTCCAATTCAAATCAAATCAAATCAAATTTTATTTGTATAGCCCAAAGTCACAAAGTACATTTGCCTCGGAGGGCTTTACAATCTGTACAGGGAGTGACACCCTCTGTCCTTAGACCCTCGGTTCGAGTGAGGAAAAACTTGCCCACAAAAAACCCTTTTAACAGGGAAAAAAGAAACCTCAGGAAGAGCCACAGAGGAGGGATCCCTCTCCCAGGATGGACAGACGTGCAATAGATGTCACATGTACAGAACAAGTCAACACAAACATATTGTACAATTACAATGAATGATAAAATGACAATGAATTACAATGAATGATAAAATGACCACAGTAGTAGATATTCACTCTATAGCCTGAAAAACTAGAAAAAGATCTTATACTTTTAAGCAACGCGGGAATAGATTTGTCTGGGTTCGTAATAAATATTAAAATATCATCAGCATATAGCATAAGCTTATGTGTGATCCCCGCAATTGGGACTCCAGGGAAATTTAGGGTCTTTACGAATTGCTGCAGCTAAAGGTTCTAATGCCAAACAAAACAGTAATGGGGAGAGAGGTGAACCTTGTTGGGTTCCGCGACCTAGCTTAAAATATGGAGAAATTATGCCATTAGTCTGTACAGCCGCTTGAGGCTCATTATATAACAATTTCACCCACTTTAGAAATGTCTGCCCAAAGCCATAAATCTCCAGCACTTGAAAAAGGTATTGCCACTCTACGCAATTGAATGCTTTTTCAGCATCGCGTGAGATGGCTGCTGTAGGTGCATTGTTGTTCCTAACCATCCACATAACATTAATTAGACGTCGAATGTTATCCGAGGCAAATCTGTTAGATATAAACCCAACCTGGTCTGTATGTATTAGAGTAGTTATAACAGTGCTGAGACGATTTGCAAAGATTTTGGAAAGTATTTTAGTGTCTATTGATATCAACGAAATTGGACGATAGTTTTTACAGTCCGTGGGCTCTTTGCCTTTCTTTAAAATCAGAGATATTAGAGCCTGAGATAAAGTGGGTAACACTCCTCTTTCAAAAGCTTCATTATACGTTTGTAACAAAAGTGGAGTGAGCTCCTCCAAAAAACCTTTATAAAATTCTGCGGTCAACCTGTCAGGTCCGGGTGATTTACCAGCACACAGCTTTCGGATAACTTCCTTTACTTCTTCTGCTGTGATTGCAGCATCCAAAAACTTGTGGTGCTCTATATTCAAAGTTGGAAGGTCTAACCCTGCTAAAAATGAAAGAATATCTTCCTTTTGGCAAGAGGACGTGGTGGTGTACAGTTCCACGTAAAAATTTCTAAAGGCCTCATTTATGTCTGACGATTTTGTCGCAAGACCCCCACTTTGAGACTGGATAGCAGATATCGTAGCCATGGACTCCTGTTTCTTAATATATCGTGCCAGGAGTTTCCCGGCTTTGTCCCCGGACTCAAAATACCTTTGTCTCGCCCTGAAGAGTCCAAACTCAACCTTCTGTGATATTATCTGATTATATTTATACTTATGCTGTGTGACTGTTTTTAAGATGTGTGGGGAATAGCTTTGCTTTAATTTGTCTTCTGCCTTTCTCACTTTCTTCTCCAAGTCTGCAAGTTTCCTTGTGTTTTGTTTTTTCCTGTGCAATGAGAACTGAATAACATGCCCCCTTACCAAGGCTTTCAAGGCCTCCCAAACTGTGCCTACTGATGAGACAGAGGCAATATTTGTTTCGATAAATAACTGTATTTGTGTTTTCAACGTAGCCTTAAAGGCGTCATCTTGCAAGAGGGAGGAGTTGAATCTCCATCTTGGGGATTTCAACATATCATTAATAGGGACCAGGTCAAGTGTTACTACTGCGTGGTGTGATATTAGTATGTTGCCAATTGCACATGACATTATAGATGGAAGTATTTCTTTTGAAATAAAAAAATAATCAATTCTGGTGAATACACTATGAACTGCTGAAAATGTATAATCCCTCCCAGTGGGATTAAGCAGACGCCACACATCCACAAGGCCCAGGGCTGAGCACAGTTTCTTAATTGTGAGAAGAGACTTTGGAGGTCTAGTCTTACTAGGGACACTTCTGTCTAAAATTGCATCCATAACAATATTCATGTCCCCAGCCCAGATAATTGGATAACTTCCCATGTTAGTCAGTTTACATTCAAGGTTAGCAAAAAACAAAGGGTCATCAGCATTAGGGGCATAAGAATTAGCCAGTATTAATTTTCTCCCTTGAACTTCAGCTAAAATAATAAGGCATCGCCCCTCCTCGTCCTTCACCTCTTTTATACATTTAAACTGTAAATGCTTATTCACTAATGAACCTGCTCACTTCATCAACCCCCTCGGCAGAGCCTCCACAACAGCCGATGCCAGCAGTGGGTCTCCCTGACGTTTCCCCGCTGCAGCCACGTGAACCCTACATCCCCATCCCCACCAGGTACTCAGGTGATTTAGGGACATGTGCTCAGTTTTTACACCAGTGCTCACTAGTGTTCAGTCAACAAGCTGTTACCTACTTCTCACCAGTCTAAGGTAGCCTTTATAATGAGTCTGCTTACCGGACAAGCTGCAGCCTGGGTCTTAGCAGTCTCCGGCCTGGGCCTTAGCAGTCTCCAGCCAATGCCCTGATTTGTGTTCAGATTTTAGTCGTTTTTCTGAGAAAATGAAGAGGGTTTTTGATCATCCGGTTAAGGGGAGAGAGGCTGTAGGTCAGTTACCTATTCGCTTAGATAACAGAATGAGAGAGAGAGACGCAGGGAGAGAACAGACAGGCAAAAACTCCATCCCTTTTCCTCCTCACCTCGCAACAACATCGCAGTGGCTCCCCTGCCACCCCCTCCTCCTCCTTCAACGACATCCGAGGCTCTCTCTGGAGCGTCAATTCCAGCTCCACAAGAGGAGCCCATGCAGCTGGGACGAGCTCAACTTGCTCCAGCGGAGAGACAGTGGCACCTACGCAATAGGCTCTGCATCTATTGTGGCCAGGAGGGACATTTCCTTGCCCAATGCCCGGAGGTGCCCAAAAGGCGGGGCTCATCAGTGAAAACGGGGGCGCTGATGAGCCAAACTTCCTCATCTAGAACCTGTGATGGAAACAATCCTCTCGTCATCCTGTGTGGTAGGAGCAGTAAGGTGGGAGGTGGAGCAGGCAGTTCAGGAGGCCCTTCAGGACCAACCCCCTGCTGGTCTTCTGCAGCATTTGCCCATTCCTCATCACCCCTGGTCACACATCGCTGTCGACTTTGTCACTGGACTCCCTCCTTCAGAAGGTAGTAACACCATTCTCACCATTGTAGACCGTTTTTCCAAGGCCGTGCATTTTGTCCCTCTCCCCAAACTCCCATCAGCCTTACAAACTGCCAACCTGCTGGTCCAGCATGTTTTCCATCTACATGGCATTCTCCAGGACATTGTGTCAGACCGAGGTCCCCAGTTCACCTCCTGAGCATGGACAGCCTTCTGCCAAGCATTGGGGGCCTCAGTCAGTCTCTTGTCCAGATACCACCCACAGTCCAATGGCCAGACAGAGTGGGCAAACCAAGATTTGGAGTCCTTGCTGCGCTGTGTGGCGTCCCATCTCCCGGCCTCTTGGTCCTCACACCTGTCCTGGGTGGAATATGCCCACAACTCCTTAGTTCTGCCACAGGGTTGTCCCCGTTCATGGTCACTCACAGTTTCCAACCTCCCTTGGTCCCCTGCCAGGAGGCAGAGGTTGCTGTCCCATCTGTGCAAGCCCGGTTCAGACGAGCCCGAAGAGTCTGGCGGGACGCTCGAGCTGCTCTGGAGAGAACAGCTGCCAGGAACCGACAAATGGCGGACCGCCATCGAACACCGGCCCCGGAATACAAGGTGGGTCAGCAGGTCTGGTTATCATAACGAGACCTTCCCCTTCAGACAGAATCTCAGAAGACGGCGCTCCCAGATACATTGGTCCGTACATCATCGATTATTATATTATTATTATTATACATTATCAACCCCAGTGCCATCCGACTAAAGTTCCCCGCAGCACTTAAGGTACACCCCATCTTTCATGTGTCACTTCTGAAACCGGTGGTTGACAGTCCTCTGCACCCTCCAGCCGACCCCCCTCCACCCCCCTGCCTCATTGATGGTCACCCGGCTTACACTGTGAAATGCATTTTGGATTTCCGCAGGCGGGGCCGTGGTTATCAGCACCTCATCGACTGGGAGGGGTACGGTCCCGAGGAGCGCTCTTGGGTTTCTAAGTCGTTGCTCTTAGACCCTCAGTAGTTGTCTGATTTTTATGAAAGGTTCCCTGATAAGCCTGCCGTTAGGGGGAGGGTACTGTTATGGCCTGGGTTGTGTTTGAGTTATGTTTTGTGTACTGGTCTTCCCCTTTCCCTGTCTCTTGTTTTTACCTGCAGCGTTGGAGGGTGGCGGAGGCAGAGCTTACCACTTCTGGCAAGGGCAGTGAGGCACACCTGGTATAAATCCATCACCTGATTCAACCTCCCCATAAAACTGGCTCTGACTTCACTCCTGTGCCAGATAATTCCGTCTAATCGGTAGAGCCAGTATAAAGTCTCCAGTGAACTTACTCTTGTGAATTCCTGTGAACGAGTTGTGCTTTATTTTTAATGTTGCCTCTTTTCTGTATTTCTCCAGCTCGGTGCCTCGCTTCTTTTTTTTTTTTCCCCTCCTGTGGACCAGCCGCCTGCAGCAGAGGACACTTTTTGTTGGATTTAAGTACTTAGAAAACCTTTGTTAAATAAACTGTTGATCGTTTACAAACAGCCTCTTGCGTTTGGGTCCACCCCTGTTCTCCAGGCCGTAACAGAGAGCAATCGTCCTCCTTCATTTTGACCATGGGGTGGTGCCGTAAGCATTATAGGTGAGAGAGAATCATTTCTCAGGTGTGCGTCAGGCAGCGTGGCTTGGTTTGGCGTGGCTGTCGCGGGGCCTAGTGAGGCACAGCTTCACTTTCCATACTCTAGAGTCGGCCTGTTGTCTGACTGGAGGTTGCAGCTGCGGGGGCGCTGCTTCAGCGTGATGTGTGTGTGTGTGGCGGTCCAGTTGCTGCACGGCGTGCGTTTTGTGACTCCCCGTTTTGCATCGTCAGCAATGTCAGCTTATTTGCCGACTGAGGCTGGAAGTGGGGGAGCGTGGTCTTCAAGCCAGTGCGTAATTTGCCATGCATTGCATGGCATTAAATTTCTACGTTAAAGCTGCATTGTGGTGGTGCACCCCTCTTGTGCGGAGTACTGAAGCCTCCACGTCCCGCCAGTGGCTTATCTGCCGGATCAGGCCTTTATACGCTCCAGGGTCTTCTACTGCTGTTCTGTCTGAACTGGTTTTAGTGCCGGTTGCCAGTTCAGTGATTGTTTGTTTTTCTTTTTTTCCGTGTGTGTGTGGGTCCCCTGTTTAGCCCATAGATTCCTGTTCAATACTGATTCTGTTTAGCGCTGAGCAGTAATTGTTATAATGTGTTGATGTTGTGTGTGTTCTGTTTTTAATAATTTGACCAACTCAAATGCACTATTTAAGACCAAGTGAGTCTGGTGTCAATGACAATGCTTTTTGTTTTACAGGATATGTTGGGACAGGAAAAACCCTCTGTCTGTACTGTCAAGTCAATTGAAAAAAAAAAAAAAAGTTTTAAAATATTTGCAAAAATGATAAAGTAAAAATTCAGTGTTAAATAAAAAAACATAGTAAAATTAAACAAATGAATGAAAATATTGTCATTACCGGGCACTGAGTGGAGATAACTGAGGGAAAATTAGATTTATTTAATTTATTTTTTATTGTAAGGCTGTACCTTTTGGTCTGAATACTTTTGACTGCACTGTATCTTAAGGGTCCTTAAATAAGTTACATCACTCAATTAATTTCAAGAGTCTTTTTGTAGACCTTTCCCTTCATACATTTCAGTGATATAATATAGTCTAGGATGGACTTTAGCTATGGTTTAGCTCTTTCAATTGGCTGCAGAAGTGATTGCAGTATCCTGGATGTAGGGCTTCAGAATACACTGCTTGCAGTATTGAGGACAAGTGAGAAAACAATCTTTTCTCAGGTGGCCTACCTCATCCCCGACCGAGGCCTGGAAACTCTGTTGGCGGTCCTTGACTTTGCTGACCACCACACAGACAGTGGAGAGTTGTCCCTTCTGTTGGTGAAACCAGGTGCACTGAGCCTGGACAGCTGCGTGCATGGACTCCAGGGGCCACATGTACAAAGGTTGCGTACGCACAAAAACGTGGTGTACGTCCTTTTCCATGCTCACGTTCAGATGTATAAAACGTGAAATGACCGTGGAAATGTGCGGTGCCCCTCAGCAACTTCATGGCTGGTGTACGCACGTTTCTACAGCTGTTGTTCCTTTAACGACACTTAGAGGTGATGCTGGGAAACTGTTAATAATGTGAAAACAAGTAGTCATCAGAGTGATGTGCACATCAGAGACACACTTATGAACAATAAACACACCCACGTGTTTGCAATTATATGGGTGGATATAAAAGCATGCGCAATGTGATGAAGAAAATGGTATTAACAATGGCAGTGTTAGCATTGTCAGAGGACCTTGAAAATGGTGCAATCCGACATGAGCAAGTATTTAGGGAACGCGAGGATTTACTTGCAATTGATGATAATTGGCTCATAAGCCGATTTCGGTTACCAAGGCCAGTGTTACTGGAGTTGTGCGCAGAGCTGCGGCTGGCCCTAGAGCGCAACATGGCGAGGAGCCAGGGGTTGTCTGTGTCCACACAGATGCTGACCACGCTGGGGTTCCTGGCAACGGGAATTCCAGTGGGAGCTGGCCAATCGGTCAGGAGTGTGCCAGTCAACCCTGAGCCGAGCCATGCCAGCTGTGTGGGACGGAATCATCCGAATGTCATCCAGGTACATCAAATTCCCATACAATGCTGTTGAAACAGCCAACATTAAAGCGCAATTTGCAGCGAGAGCCGGTTTCCCTAATGTAGTCGGAGCTATTGACTGCACACACATTGGTATAAAAGCGCCATCACAGGATGAATTTGTTTATGTTAATAGGAAACATTTTCATTCCATCAATATTTAAATCATATGTGATGCACAAATGCAGCTAACTAACATCATGGCAAGGTGGCCTGGTTCAACGCATGACTCATTCATTATGACTAACAGCATGGTTGGGAACAGGCTGGAGGTCAGCATGGTGCGCGATGGGTGGCGTCTAGGTGTAAATAGTTTATCCGTTTAATTATCCCTTATGTAAACCAGCGCAGTGCACATTTGGGCATGTGTGCATTCAAATATCATGTTTTTGGTTTTCTTTATTTGCTGCTGGTGAAATTAAAGCTACAAAGCTTACTAACAAGCCCCTGATTGTCTCCCTGTGTTCAGTATTCATGTCAGTAAAAGCGGGCGTAAAGTTGGAAATGTCAGCCGCGGCGCGCTTCTGCATTCATTGTGTGGTTCATTTAAGTGGTGTATTGTATTCTGCCTTCATCTGACCCCAGGGGACCGTGGCTACCCCCTAAGAACGTGGCTGATGACCCCTCTTATGGACCCCAACACTGACCAAGAGAGGAGGTATAATGACCTCCATTCCCGCACTCAAGCAGTCGTGGAGAGGGCAATCGGCCTGCTGAAGGGACGGTGGCGCTGCCTGGACAGGTCGGGGGGGTGCTGCTGTACTGACCTGAGAAGGTGTGCCACATTGTGATGGCCTGTGGCGTCCTCCACAACGTGGCACACCGCCATGGCATACCACTGCCAGAGCAGAACATCCCCCTCCGGAGGAACCGGATGCCAGACCCGTCAACTTCAAACCCACCACAGGAAGCCATATGGGCCCGGCAGAATGTGATTTCAAGCAAGTAAAGAGGCAAGGACAGAATTTACTTGTACACAAGTGCATTTATTGATTTGCTTATATCACTGAGTACATTAATTAGTTGATCCAGGCAATCATTGATGCCACCGATGGCTCTCACTATTTTCTCCTGCAATTCCAGCACAGCTCGGGTGAGGACTCGGCCAGCGGAGCCGGTGGAGACGCCAAGGCCGGCAGAGCCGGTGGTGACGCCAGGGCCGGTGGAAGAGTCTGTGCCCTCTCCTGGCTTATTGTCTATTGAGAAATTAAAAAAAAAAAAGAATTAAACATGAGTCAAAGTGTTTAATATCCTGGCATCTTTAAACACAAGCTATGTGTATTGTGAGCAGCCAATTGTATGACCAGCATAATTATGCAGTGAACCCAAGAATGTGTCACCACATTAATTTGAATTTAAAAGGAAATTAATCCTTCTGTTAATTTTTACGGATTGAAGGTGATTCTCCGGTAACCCTCCGCTTCACCTCCACCTTGAGATCTGACCATTTCTTCTGACCTTTTTAACCTCTGTGTGTGTGTGCGCTGCTCAGATCCTACGCCATTTACAGCCTCACACACACGCTCCCACTCACGTCTTTTTTTCTTCATATTTATCCCTGTTGACAGGGTACCAAACAGAATCTCCCTGCACATTTCCACTTCATTCACTAGAATCTCTAGCTCAGACTCTGTGAAATTCCTTTTCTTTCCTTTCTTCATTGTGTTAGCTGGTCGGACAAAGAGATGAATCTCAGGTCCAGGGCCTATTTAAATTGATTTCCATATTTAAATGGGGGCTTGGACAGGGAGGAGTTTGTTCTCTTTCTACACCTATGTATGGTTCACATTTATTTTAGTCAAGTGAAACTATAACAGCTGGTTGTTTTGGGATAACATGATACATAATTATTATTATTTTAGCTGAGTGTGTGAATGCACATTGTGGAAAACTTTTACCCGAATTACATTCCCTGCCTAAATAAAGAGCATCTATAAAGTCACCAACAGAGGTCCCCATCACGCACAGTCAAGACTGACACAGCTTAAAATCACAATAGTGTTTATAATCATAATCATAATAATCAAGAAAATGAGAACTTGTGAAGTTATGACTTCAGTGCTGATGTTTAGCCACAGGGTGGCGCAGTTATTACATGAAGAGTAGACTTGAGGGCTTTAGTACGAAGGAGGCTCAGCATAGCCAGGCTCTGTGTTCATGATCCGGCTCAACAAAACCTATAGCCCGGTCAGAGTTAACTGGTGTTATTTTCCGGTTATTGTCCGGCTCTGAGCTTTGTGCTCTGTGCGCGTTCACATCAAAGGAGCTGCGATCGCAAGCTGCTTATTTCAGCCAAGAGGAGCAGGTTGTTGTAATGGAGAGCTGTGAGGAATACAAAAAAGTGATCACAGCCAAATATGACAAGAGATGAGGCTAGCCTTTAATTTCTGACAGCTGAACATTGCACATCTTTATTAACCTTTAATAATAATAATAATAATAATAATAATAATAATAATAATAATAATAATAATAATAATAATAATAATAAAACATTTATGATTATCCATTTAAACAAAATAAACGAGAGCGACAGCCGTCTTTTCTTTTTTGAAAGATGTTTTATATACTGAAGTGAACAACCAAGTCACCTATCCACTGAAGGCAGCCTTGGTTCACCTGGTGGACCAAGAGCATCTGGATATGGAGGACACCACAGTCCGATACTGTGTGTCAAACCTGACCTGACCTGTCAGGTAGCCAGCATCGGAATCCAACGATTTATTGATGCTTGGAATTCTCACACAGTTTCAGGTATTTGATCAATTTCAGCAGTTATATCCCCAACACAAAAATAAATTTCACATAGCAGGGAGCTTGCTATGAGGATTACTTTCCCCTTGGCAACACCTGGCAGCTTGCCCTGCTGCTTTCTCAGGTCCCACTGAGCATTTTCTAATTCAAAATATGTAAAGTAAACACAATAACCCTTGTCTTATGAAAATTTAGGAGAATTTAAAAACTTAATCATTAGATTTATATAAAGAACTGATAAACTAGCTCATTTATTGTTTTTAGCTGCATATCCTTTGCATGCCATGATTTCCTTCTCTGTGACACATTCACAAGAATCAGATATAAAATAACTTAGGCAGCTGACAACGCATTACTGTTGAATTACAGTTGCCTGATGGCCAAATCAGACATATACATGACCACAGATGGATTATGTCAGTGTAAGTAGGCTTTACCAGGGAGTCAGTATTTGGAACCAATCCCTTTCAACAGTTCAACGCAGCATACCCAGACTTTGGGAGTCTGTTTGACAGTGCTGTGAACCAACAGCCTCACCCCTTCCAGGAAGCTGTGATGGAGCTGATCTCTGTTTCGCAGAGACAGCAAGTCTAGAGGGTGATATGTTTTGTTAGGGAGTGATTAGTTCACTAATCTTGTTTTGTTTTGTTCATAATTGTTCATGGTTTCTTTTAGTGGATATTTTTGTTAGTTGTCAAAAGGGAAAGTTAAAATTGTTACCTGTGCGTGTTAGATTGATCTGTTGAGATTGTGTTCTGAATAAATGACAATTTGTTTGTACTCTTGTTTACTGAGTACTCCTTTGTTTCCCGAGTTGTGCATTTGGGTTCAAGTGCTAGTTCTATTAGTTAAGCACATACCACACAGACATGAATACAGTTTTGTTTGAATACATTCAAACCATGAAAATGATACTCCACTTTGTCCGTACACCTGCAACCTTTTGGCTGTTTTCAAATGAACAAAATGCAAGATCACATTACAGGGTCTGACATTCACTCTTGACTATATGGCAGGGTGTGTTTTACTGTACTCTCCAGTGATCCTGACATGGGCCCAACAGTGAAGAGGGCCACCACATTGTCTGTCCAGGGTCCTCAGGAAGAACAATTAAGACCCCAAACTACCACTCTTGTATCGAGAGCCTGCTGGCATTCTGTATCACAGTATGGTATGGGACCTGCACTGAGGCCGACAGGAAGAGGTTTTTTTTTGTTTGTTTGTTTTTTTAAATCTTTTATTGTGATAAATGTAATTTAATTTTTCAGTCTGTCGCTCTTCATCCTTATTAGTCTGTCCTGGTTGAATTGTTATCTTGTGAAGCATTGAAGTAACATCTGAGCGCCACTTCAGCTTCCAGTCTGTCCGTCGTCATATTAATAAATGAGAAACAAAAAACAAAAAAAAGGAATTTGCAAAAACCAAATTTGGGCCATTATTTGGTTTTGGTTTTTTGTTTTCTTCGTTTTTTGATGCTGAGAGCAAAATCCGTTTTTCCGTATTTGGTTTAAAACGAAAAAAGGAGCACTGTTTCCGTTTTTTCATATTTTGGTTTTGACAGAAAAACAGATTATACTTTAGTACCCTGACCTGAGACAGTAGAACCAGACAATATTTAGTATTTTTGCTTAAAAAAAAAAAAAAAAAGTTGGAATAGAATTGTTTGCAACAAATTTTCCCAATTTTTAAATCAGATGTAAACAAAGTGATGTGCAACCTCTTTGTCGACAGTAATTATTATCTAAAGCTGTGTACTGCCACAACAATCAATGACACACTGACATCTGATTTAATTTTAGATACAAGATCAAACATAATTGTTTGTACCACATGATAAAAATTTCTAAACATAACATTTTAGTGCTTATATACGGAGCCCCTCAAGGGACATGGAAGGAGGAAAAAAAAAAATTATGTGTCAGGAGTCACAAAACGGCAGGCAAGAACCCAATAGCACCACACAGAAAACAGTTCCGGTGAAGAAACAGTGTTTAATTAACCAGCAGAAGTCAAACCAGGTAGTAACCCGCATGGCAAACAAATCCAGGAGGAGCAGGCAAAAGGGAAGGTCCAAAGTCTAAAAAGGCAGGTCAAAACACAAACAGGCAGGATCAGAATCAGAATGATAAGTTGCTGGATAGCTAGGGAAACACACTAGACAATCTGGCAAAGAACTGAGGGAAATGGACCGGTACATATACTGAGGGGCTGATTAGCTGATGAGGAGCAGGTGAGTGCGGAGGTGGGGCAGGCCAGGTGAATGACATCAGCAAGTAATGCAGAGCAGGAGGGAGTGGCAGAGTCTGAAATGACATGAGAGTTAGTGTGGCAAAACAGGAGACAGACCAATGAAAAACTAAAGCCTGGCTGAAGTTGTGACAAGATGTACTTTTGCGAGATCTCGCAAAACATTTGCAATATCTCACAAAACCTTTGCGAGATCTCGCAAAATATTTGCAATATCTCGCAAAAGTTTTGCGAGATCTCGCAAAAGTTTAATTTAAGTTGATGTACTTCCGGGTCAGTTTAGAGACTGTAAACAAACACAAGAATGGAGCGCATTCACCCGTGGGAGAGGTTCATAGAGTTTTATTTTGAGATTGGCCTCAAATATAAAGACATTAAATCAGTGCTTGCCTGTAAACACTGCGGTAATGCTATCTACACTTTAAAATCTAGTGCCCGACTACATCGGTTTGTAAAGTCTGTGAGCGACTTCATGGTGCCTTCAAGTGCACCTCGAAAACTCCGAAATCAAATAATAATCTCTTTTCTAAGATACATATGCAGATTTAGAAAAGTCATTAATAAACAAATCAAATTGTTTTCTGACAACTCAACCTGATTCTTGTTCTACATGTCCCCAGCTACTTCTGGGGTGATTTTCAAGTTCTTTTACTGCACCATTTTCTAATAAAGTGATGCTGAAATCATACACAATGTATGGTGACATAGTCAGATTTAGAAAATTCATTAAATAAACAAATATCTTGCAAAACCTTTGTGAGATCTCGCAAAATATTTGCAATATCTCGTACATCTTTTTTTTTCAACCTTTTTTTTTTTTTTCCTTCCATGTCCCTTTAGGGGCTCCGTACTTATAAGTAAGACGTTAGTAGAAAAAAGTTTTAAAAAACAATGATCCAATTCTATCACTGCTTCATGTGTCATTATAGCTGTGATAAAGAGTTCACTTTTTTGGACAATGTTGTGTTGCTAATCCTATTCATTTTGCAAAGTTTCCTAATAGATTTTAACACTTCTTCTGTTTTTAAAGAGTATATGATAGGATTAAGTAAAGCTGGTATCGTGTGTGTCAAAGAGGAGTTTATCATTCTGGCATTAGGATGTATGATGTGTGAGCGTGGTTTCTATGGAAACGCATCCGTCAAGGCTTCCATACTAGGGGAGTGGGCGTGGTTTCATCTCTTGGGTTGGAAAAACAATAGACGCTGGTACCAAATACAGACACAAACACAAAGAAGATGTGCGGATGGTTGGGACAGCCGGCCGTGAAGAAAAAGAATATGCCTACCAAAGAGGTAGGGGAGGAGGAGGATATTGGACCTTGAGAAACGAAAAAAAAGGAAGTTTAACTGTAAATGGCTAACTGGTCGTGAGTGGCTCATGTATGAGAGAGAGAGCTCTCACAATGTTTAACCTTTACATACTGTTCATATTCAAGCATTTCACAGTATCCCCCTCATAATTAGTCTCTCTATACATAATTTTGTGCATTATCTGCATTATCTAAAACATGTTTAGAAAGTTGTAAAATATTTACATTTTTGTATATTCAGGGTCACATTAAGATAAATCGTCAAATTTCTAGCTAAAAAGAAAAGTTTTAACAACAAATGGGTCAAATTAGACCCTGAATAGTATGTAAGGGTTAATGAGTAATGAAATGTTAGGATAATTTTTTCTTAAGTTTCATTTTATTGTAATTATTTTAATTGGATATACATTATAAGATTAATTTAAAGGTTTAGTTAATAAAATGATCAAATAAATTCAGTGGCTCTCATAATCTGTCTTTTTTGCATGGGAAAAAATGTGGCTAGTGGAAATTCTGATTGGCTGGTAACTTCAGAAACTTACCGGCTACGTTGGCTGATGATCAAAAAAGTTAATTTAGAGCCCTGCTTTGACTCGTTCCTTTCCTGAAGCAGTCCTGCTCAGTGTAATAGAAATGCAAACATATGTGAATGCTGTCAATGCAAGCGGAAGACAGAGGATCATAATAAAACCAGCAAATGCAACCATGGTATTTAAAGATGTGTCAGGCTGCAATGCTGCTGTTAGTGTTTTGTTTTTGCTAAATGTACTATAGTGCGTACTTGACAAATTGTGTATGTGGTGATCAGCAACACCTCTTCACTCCAGACTGTTGGAAAGCAAACCAGCACTTCTATGATCCACCTGATCTGTTCTACCCAAACCGCTCACCTGCTCCACAACTACCAAGAGAACAGTGGTCTTGGATCCCGAGAGAGCGTGTACGAGCACAGAAGACAGGAAAGCACGGAGAGGTGAGACTGACTATGTCAAAGAGAAAAAAGGCAACATCTACTTTCTCTCCAAGGGCCCCTGGGTCTTTTTACTTTGGACACTAATGAGTGTAGAAGAAGTAACACTAATAACTACATCATTCAATTGTCATGTTTTTTTTTCTATAATGCAGCATGGCTAGAAGCCTGATGCAAATTTCCTACAATAAAGTGAATCTTGTACTGAATGCCGAAGACATGAATATCATAAATGACATTTTATCTTAACTGATTTTATATCTGGTTAAAGACTTGAAGGAGATTACTGCAGGTCCTAATTCTAGTCACTGTAATGGAAGAAGTGAACGTGAGCACAGAGTACTTGCACTAGTTACTTGAGTCACTAAGGTACTCGGATACTGTACTCATTTTTCACAAGTCACATATCTTCTGAACATTTTGACACTACAATGGCATTTTCAGACCATCACAAGACACTGAACGTCTTAGTCTCCACAGCAGTACATTCTTGCAAGATCTGGCAGCACAGAACAGAACATTTTTGAGAAACTAACGTACCATCACTTTGATATGCAGGCCCAATCACACCAAAGAAAAAGAACAAAATAGGAGACTGCTGTTGTGGGTGAGAATAAATATAAAATTAATTTCCAGATGCTAAGGAGATAATCTATCATGAAAAAATGACAAAAACTCTTCAGTCACAATAAGTTGTTTATTCACTGATTTTAGAAGTTCATAACTACATCTGCATCTGGGTTTAAACATTAATGACAAAAATTATACAATTTGTTTATGAAAATTACATTGTTTAACAATCTAAGCTAAGTTGGCTGTTGTTTTGTTGTTGGCTTTTTTAAATCTTGATGCACACATTCAAAAATGATTTGCTAAAATAAGTTACCCCTTTAAATAATATGTAACATCCATCACCATACAAAAGCAATAAACACATTAATTTAAATAGACATTAGGGTAATAAAAACAATAGTTTTGTAAATTCCTTTTGCGTAACATTGAGAGGCATTTATGTTAAGATCTCTGTTATTATGGCTTTATACACAGTATGTTCACCTTACATTTGAATTAATGTTCCTTCAAAGCACTTCCTATAGTCATCCTGTTGAATGCATGCACTCAAGTCTTGTCAGTGGCCTTGTTTTTCATAGGAAAAACATTTATGTAATTTCAATTGTAATTGTTGTTTGAAAGAAATAATATGACAAATAATAAATAATTATCCCGTATACAATTATTACTACTACTAACCAAAAGAATGACAAAGAAAAGAGTAATTCATGCTACCTCTGATTGTATAGTGGTAAAATTACTGTCAATAAGTAAATCTATTTCAACGTGGATTTAACCATACAGTAGGAAGCTAAATATGCTTGAAATCTTGTTTCAGTCTTGAATTACCCCCTCTTTTTTAACAACTTTTTCACAGATTCTTTGATTTCTTCTGTCTGCAGAACATAAATGATTGGGTTCAACATGGGAGGAAAAACAGAGGTCAGAGACAGGTTAATGATCCTGGCATTTGGATGTATGTTTGCCATCAAGGTGAATGTGATTATTATTGGAAGGAAATATATTGCCACTAATGACAGGTGAGCTGTGCACGTTTTAAAGGCCTTCATTCGTTCCTGAACTGTGGCCACTTTAGACAATGCATAGCCAATTTTTAAATAACTTAACAAGATGAATATCAGGGGTAGCCAGAGAATAAGAAGTGGTAACAAGTGAGCAAGGATTAAGTTGGGAGTTATGTCATTGCAGGCCAGACGATATATCTGGCCATGGTCACAGAAATAGCTGTTAATAACCACAGACTTACAGAAGGAAAGTCTTGTAAGAAGGCCAACTGCAATGAGTACAACAGTAATGACAAAGATCCAGAAAGAGGCAATCAAAGACAGCATGAACCTGTGGGTCATTTTCACTTGATAATGCAGTGGGAAGATGATAGCTATCAGTCTGTCATAGGAGAGGGCAACCAGATTAAGAGCCTGCATTGAAAGGCAGGTGTAGCAGAAGAACAGAAATGTCAAGCAGTCGTTGTACGGGATGTAGCGATGGTTAAACAGAAAGATGTCAAGAACCTTTGGCACCAGAGCAGAGTTACCAAACAGGTCCACAAACGCTAAATTAAATACTGCAATATATTTTGGAGTTCTCAGATTATGATCCAAGCATATTACTGCCATTACAGCTGTGTTTCCCAGCACTGAAACAATGTAAACAAAAAAGAGAAAGACATAGTAAAACTTGACATGAGGTATACCAATAAATCCACTTAGTATAAAATATGCAGGACGCACAAAAGTAATATTTTTTCCAAGAGCTAAGTTGAAAAACTCCATTTGAAGACTTGTTGTCAAGGGTTCACAGCTTGCAGCACATTGGTTCATGTAGAGACCGGTCGCCCTCTGTGTTTCAGTCAGAATCCTGAGTTCTCTTATGTAGACAGAGTCGAGCTTCTCTCACTCTCTCTCTTATGACAGAGCTGTGGGAAGCTTTGACTGTCTAGTAATAAGTGTAGTAAGGGAAGCAGTGACGCTCTGTGTTTCTGTCAGTTATAACACACTGTCTGCTCCCCTGTGTCTACTGTACACAGTTCCCCACATGGGAGTCACTGGGCGTGCAAATAGGGTTGGGATTGATACTACTGATAAAGCCATGCAGTGCCAAAAACTGCCATTTGTTGAACATCCCTTCATTTCTGCATTTTAACCATGCAGTTTACATCAAAACACCTATTAAGCGGGCATGGTTGTGCTGAACTAAGCACAGTTCTTTTTGTCTTTTGTGAGCTCCTGGCGATATTCTAGTAAAATCCTGTAAATTTTCCTTTAACTGCATGAACAATGATAACTATCGGTTGTGGCGATATATTACTATATACCCACGACAATATGCCGGCGAAGAAAGCACAAAACAAATCTAAAGCACGCTCTTCTCCGAGTGAGGAAGACAACGTCTCAGATGCTAACAGCCTAGCTAACTCAACAGGTGATGTTAGCCCTGTGCTTGACGTGGATGTGGATACTGGAATGGCCCACAACATAGATACTCAACAGGATCAGAAATGACTTTTCCACAAAGATTGATTGATTGATAGATGTTAAGAGGGACGTGCAGGACTTCTTGGCGTGCATGGATGAAGCAGAAGCGCGCATTAGCAGCATAGAGGACACAGTTAACTCAGAGAAAGGCAAGACTGAGGCGCTAGTTAAACAAGCGACACTCCTCACAAACAAACTTGACGAGCTCGAAAGCCGCTCTCGTCGATCCAACCTGCGACTAGTGCCGGAGAAGATGGAAGGAAATGATGCAGTGGCTTTCCTGGAGAAGTGGCTCCCGAGCGCTGGGACCTCTCATCGAAAAAGCACACAGGTTGCCCAGCCAGACGCAACCTAATTGATCAACCATACCGAGAGTCCTCATCACAAAGTTTTTAAACTTCCATGACAAAGTCCGAGTGATGCAAGCAGCCAGGGCCAAAGGCAAAGTTATCTGCGGAGGTCAAGAGATCATGTTCTTCCCGGATCTTTCGACGGAGCTCCATCGACGAAGGAGGGGGTTTGACTGGGTAAAACAACAGCTGAGATCGATGAACGTACTTTACGGAATAATTTACCCAGCTAAGCTATGAGTGTCGTCTCAGGGACAAACACGTGAGTTTGAAACCCCAGTAGATGCTGAGACATTCATCCAAGGTTTACAGAACACAGACGACTCACTGATTAACTAAAGTAAACAGCTGAATCCTTTATTATCCGCCTATAACAGCTATAGTTTGATATTGCTGGCTTCATGGGCCAGTACTGTAACACACATGTGAAATGGTAATGCTTTTTTTTTTTTTTTTTTTTTGAGGAGACTTTTCTGTTTTGTTTATTTCATTTTACCATTCCTTCAATATCCTCAGATGTAATAGATTTTTCATTTACTCTTTAAATAGAACTGCCATGCGCCCTTTTTAAGTGGGCTTTCATTTGTTTATTGGAGAAGTGGTTATTCACTATACTGTAAGTTTTCTTGGATGAGAGTTAAGCTGCAAGAAAGGCTATGATGAACATTTCATATATACATGTTTGTGTACATTATATACTTTTGCCAGGGGACAAATTTGTCCTGTTTGCTTTTGTTCTGTTATAATGACTGCTCGGTTTGGTCTAGCTGCTCCCTTGTTTATGCTGGATCAGTGTGTGCACCCCAAGGTCATGAAGGGTGAGGGGCTGTCCTGTTCAGGTTGACAGCTAAGGGGATTCGTTTATGGCAGAGTTTAAGTTTTATGTTTGTTTTTCTGTACTTTTCACAACATGGTGCATTTTCAAATCAAATTAAATCAAATTTTATTTGTATTGCCCAAAGTCATAAAACACGTTTGCCTCGGAGGGCTTTACAATCTGTACAGGGAGTGACACCCTCTGTCCTTAGACCCTCAGTTCGAGTGAGGTAAAACCTGCCCACAAAAAACCCTTTTAACAGGGAAAAAGGTGGAAGAAACCTCAGGAAGAGCCTCAGAGGAGGGACAACAGAGACAAACTGTAAAATAACAATGAATGATAAAATAATGAATTACAATGAATGATAAAATGACAATAAATTACAATGAATGATTAAATGATTACAGTAGCAGTGGAACCTGTGATAGAGATAGAGAGACACAGATGCACAGCAGCAGCAAATCATTAACTAACTATAAACTGTAATGGAGATATGGTAGCAATAATGACAGTAATAATATATGTAGTGGACGTCATGCAGGACCACAGCAGCAGCCACGATCCATGAGAACCTGCTGGACGAGAGAGTACAGAAACTCTGGGGAAGAAGTTTATTTACTAACATGCATTAATGAGACATGTATCAAATCAAATCAAATCAAATCAAATTTTATTTGTATAGCCCAAAGTCACAAAGTACATTTGCCTCGGAGGGCTTTACAATCTGTACAGGGAGTGACACCCTCTGTCCTTAGACCCTCGGTTTGAGTGAGGAAAAATTTGCCCACAAAAAACCCTTTTAACAGGGAAAAAAGGTGGAAGAAACCTCAGGAAGAACCACAGAGGAGGGATCCCTCTCCCAGGACGGACGGATGTATGTTTACAGATGGTGGTGGTATTGGTGATGGAGAGAGAGAGAGAGAGAGAGAGAGTTTTCAGTAAAGGGAGATGTGACTGCATTTTCAACCAATACTGTGCCTGACTAGGCATAACCCTGAGAGATAGAGAGAGAGGGGAGGGAGGGAGGGGGAGTCCCCCAGCAGTCTAGTCCTATGGAAGCATAACTAAGGGATGACCTGAGCCAGCCCTAACTATAAGCTCTATCAAAAAGGAAAGTCTTACGTCTACTCTTAAAAGTGATGACCCTGTCTGCCTCCTGAACCCAGAATGGTAGTTTGTTCCACAGAAGAGGAGCTTGATAGCTGAAAGCTCTGGCTCCCAATCTACTTTTGGAAACTATAGGAACCACAAGGAACCCAGCATTCTGAGAGCGCAGTGTTCTAGAGGGGTAGTAAGGTACTATGAGCTTTTAGATATGATGGTGCCTGACCATGAAGAGCTTTGTATGTAAGGAGAAGAATTTTACATTCTATTCTAGATTTAACAGGTGGCCAATGCAAGGAAGCCAAAATGGGAGAGATGTGATCTCTGATCTTGGTTCCTGTCAGAACACGTGCAGCAGCATTCTGAATTACCTGCAAAGTCCTAAGAGACTTATTGGAGCAGCCTGATAACAAAGAGTTACATCTGATTTACAGTCTGATTTTGTCGATGTTACGTAAGTGGAAGAATGCAGTTCTCGAAATTTGTTTGGACATTAAAGGACAAATCCTGATCAAAAACAACTCCAAGATTCTTAACGTGGAGCTGGAGGCCAGGGTGATCCTGTATAAAGTAACTAAGTCTCTAGAAAGAGAGTTTCTGAGGTGTTTGTGTCCAATTACAAGAACTTCAGTTTTGTCTGAATTTAACATCAGAAAATTGTAGGTCATCCAACTTTTTATATCCTTAAGGCATGCTTGGAGTTTAGTTAACTGATTGGTTTCATCAGGCTTGATCAATAAATATAATTGGGTGTCGTTGACATAACAATGAAAATTAATGGAGTGATTCCTAATAATGTTCCCTAGAGGAAACATATATAAACTGAATAGAAGTGGTCCTAGTACAGAACCTTGTGGGAACAAACTGAGATCAAGCTAAGAAATACAACTTAAACCAGCTTAGGGCGGTTCCTTTGGCGGTTGCCAATTTGATGTTCCAGTCTCTGTAAAAGAATTTGATGGTCAATGTTGTCAAATTAATTGTTTAATTACAGCTACTTTAAAAGACTGTGGTACATATCCCGATAATAAAGACAGATTAATCATATCCAATAAAAAAGGGCTAACTAGAGGTAAAACATCCTTGAGCAGCCTGGTTGGGATGGGATCTAAGAGACAGGTTGACGGCTTAGATGAAGAAATTATTGAAGTTATTTGATGAAGGTCGATGGGAGAAAAACAGTCTAAATATATATCAGGTTTTACAGCTGTTGTCAAACTTGCTGTATTAATTAAGGGTAATAGGCTGTTCTGGCATTACGGAGAGCCTTCCTGTATGTTTTAAGATTATGTTGCCAGACTAAACGAGATTCTTCCAGTTTAGTGGCACGCCATTTGCGTTCAGATTTACGTACCTCTTGCTTTAAGTTACGAGTCTGCTGGCTATACCATGGTGCTAACCTCCTTTGTTTAATTATCTTTCTTTTTCAGAGGTGCAATAGAGTCGAGAGTTGTTCGTAATGAGCCTGTAGTACTATCAACAAGATGATCTATTTGTGAGGGGATAAAGGAAGCAGACAAGTCCTCCGCTACATTGAGACATGGCATTGAATTCAATACTAATGGTGGAACATTAGCAAGAACCCAATTAACAGCAGTGATTTTGTATTTTTTTCTCGATGTTCCAAAGGGATTGCACACTTCAAATTCATCCACATATAGATTGAGAGCAATGGCTAGATCGTTTTCTGAGAACAATTTATTAGCTTTAAAGTGTGTGCCATCATGAAATGACTTGTACTGGGTTTCAGAATTGCTTTGTGCTTCTACCACTGTTCAAGGAGTCCTGGATCTCCTTCTTCTTTAAAATCTCAGATAAGGACTTAAGAATAGGTACATACTGGAAGCTTTTTCGCTCCCCAGCATTAAGCACATATTAAACAAGTTCCACCACAGAGAAATCCCTTTAAAATACATCTTTCTCTTGTAGGCGGTGGACACAGGACCATCACTCTTCAACGCTAGACTGATAGGGTTGAATTCACAGAGCTCTGTCACCATCTTAGAGATCACTGAATCATCTAGCTGACAATTATGCTTCTCTAAGCATGACTGTAAAATCTCTTTAATGATAGGACCTGAAGCTGAGAAAGAAATAAAGTTTAGCTCTTCCACCACCTCATCAATACACCTGTTGGGCACATTAAATATGCTTTGTAATTTCAGAAAGAGGTGGGCTAGATTTGCTTGAACTGCAACATGGACATTTGAAAGACAAGACATCATTTGCTTTCACTGTTTCATGAGATGAATGACTTCTTGACATGTGTGATTTAAGGCTGGCCCATGTTTTGAATGAGCAATAAGATTCCGAATAAAGACATAGCAAAAATTGTCCACTAGCCTATTATGTTTCAATAGCTCAGTCTTTCTGGGGGTTTCGAATTTACAAATTATTTTAAAGTATTTCCAATATCTTGTGTTGAAATAAGTTCCTATTTTCAGTTTTTCTACTGTATTTGTATTTGTATTTGTATATATAAGTATGTCATCTAGAAATCTAAAATCTTTTGAATCAAAACAAAATCGCAATCACTGTTTAGAGTATTCCAAGACATACCACACACAAATATGTTTGAAATTGTTTTCCTTTTTTTCCAAAAAGCAAGCAAGTAAAAAACACAGCTAACTGGTGACTCTACACTTAGTACTACACGTGCTGCTGAAAATGCCGGTGGTGAGAAATCTATGAATTTAATTTTTTTTTCATGTTATTATTACTTGATAATGAAAATTGCCTACAAATTAAGTGTTTGGCAAGAGTGGACTTACATTGACCAACACGTGTGAAAAAAACGCTCAGCTAAGACAGCATTAAAGTTACCAATTAACAAGATTAGGAACACTGGAGACCCACTAACTTCATAAACATGGGCAACGTCACTGATGCAATATCTCTAACTGATTAACCAAAAACCGCCAGTCTCTCTCCCTCATTGTAACAGTACTAATAAACTTAAAATGACTGCATTCATTTTCACTGTTGGGTTTCGGCAAACAAATTGGCTTTATTAATATTGAATGTGTGGCACACTGGAACAGTAATTTCATAATTTCATATTTGTTAATTTTAGAATATCAGTGTCCAGTGGAAATAATTTGCTTTATATGTGTTACAGTTAATTCATATTATTATTATTTCAAGGTTAAAATATTATTTACCTGAATGTCAACATATTTTGGAAGTTGGAAATGTTCGTACTTATCCTTTAGAAAGAATACTGTCTCTTTAAGAGGACGAGAAGAGGACGTTGTTGTTTATGCAGGAAAATGAATGTGTGCTTGTGTTGAACCGTGGACAGTTTTTTTTTATTAAAAAGTTGCTAAAACGAAGATGGACGTGGTTTTTTGCAGTTCATTTTGAGGGTGCAACAAATGCATAAACCTGGCTACTACTACACTACTGTGTAGTGGAAGCACATTGAGTTTATTAGATTAGATTAGATTAGATTAGAAATACTTTATTAATCCCTGAAGGGAAATTGTGTAAAGGCTGCCAGCTATCTTGCTCGCGCCAACCATTTCTTAAGAAAAATGCAGTTACAGGCAAAGACAATCACACACACATACGACATTCTACAATGGATTGGTTTACATGAGGTGTCTTTTTTGTTGGATCACATTACAGGAGAGAGATATGGGGGGGCAGATAGGAAAAAAAGAGAAACATGTGACAACCCAAGGCAGTATGACTAAAGGGCAGAGTGATTACAATACGTGGAGTCAGCCTTGCCAAATTGATATGATGTTCTTTTGTTCATGGTGAGCTGTTGTTTACACAGCTGTGTGTCCTTGGAGTGTTCAGTGCAGCAGAGCATCGATAAAACAAAGTAAACTGCAATGAAAGACCTCTGGGAGAGGAAAATAACCAGGGACAAGTAAATGCAAGAAATCATTCCATTTTAAGGATTCAGGTAATCGGACATTTTAGTCTAAAACCTAATCCTGCATGCCCCCCAACTTGAAATCCCGTTGCAGGGCCGAGAGACCCCTAGTCACCTCCTCCAGACGCGTAACAGTGATTGCGGCCTGGGTGGAGGTGGTTCTACCCAGTTCCGAAAACATGTTCATGATGGTATCCAAGCGTCGGCGGATGTCCACAAATTGATCACAGATCTGGTCGAGCCTCTTCCGAGCATCCCCAGTTCGGACTGCGGTGTCAAGTAACAGTTCCTCAATCTGTGTCACCTTCTGATGTAGCCCTTTTACCTGGTCAGCAACAGCTCCGCAATGGTGTGTGATGACAGCCAACAGCTTGGGGGATTCTTTATTGGCTGCCAGCTTCCCAATTTTCCGATAGATCAGGGCCATCCCCATGCCAATCATTAGGACACCTGCTATCAAGGATCCAAATATGTAGACATCCTCGATGTCTTCTAGGGACAGAGCTCCCAGGCAGACGACGTTCCACTTGCTCCAAGAGTCCATCGCGTACCCAGCAGCAAAAGTCCCGTCAGGACATGTCGGTTCTCCCGGACCAGCATTCTTTCGTGAAAAAATAGTATCAATAGCGTTGAGGGACCAGCTGATTAATTCCATAATTTAGGATTTGAGAGACTTCACCACAGAAAGAGAGAAGTAGAGACGAGATGAGAGGCACAGTGAGGTACAATCAGCAAGATAAGGGAGAGAGAAGAAAATGCGACTGCCTCCGGCGAGAGCTCAGAAAGAGCAATTAGTACTATTACATAAATCTTATTACTTGCTTCACATTAAATTTATTAGTTGATTTTTATTAAATTTATGTAATTCAAATGGATGGAAATTTTCTATGTAATTGAAATGCATAATTCCTGCATTTTGGCCAAAAAATGTTTTGGAGTGTCGGTCAAAGCATGCTGCAGTTACACACTAAAACATACAGGCTTTCACATTTGGCTTAAGTGGACTAAATCTGACTTCAGTTCTTTTATGATTATTACCTCACTCTGAATAAGCATATCAAACATTTATGCAAATTAGCTGTTTAATCCTACAGAATCTTAAAAGTCAACACATACAGGCACAAAATGAGCAGGTGAACTGCACAGAACCTATACTTTTTGTAGCTGCTTCATAATAAAATTCTTACCCAACAGAAACACCACTATACAGCCAAATGACTGGAGAGGTTTAATGTAGAAGATGACTGTACAGATTGCTAATGGTTTTCTCATTGTAAATCATAAAGTGAACGCAAATTTATTTTCTAGATGTAGACAGAACATTAAATAATGATGCAGAGAAACAACAAAACATTTGTAAAAAAGTAACCAACTTAGCACTGGTTTTATAATAATAATAATGATCAGAAGAAGAAGAAACTTTATATAGCACCTTTGAAAACAATTACTAAGTGTTTTACAATAAAACAGAACACAACACAACAAACCCAATAACAATAAAAATAAGTTAAATCATAAATTAATTCAGGAACACAAAATTCAGTTCAGTTATATCATTTGGATTTTATTAGCCAAGACATAAAAACGAAAACAAAATTAACTTCCACATACACAGTCAATTGGATAATCCAGCAAGGTTACATGCATATAGACAATTGTTTTGATCACAATAACTTGCTCGCTCAACCAGTAATTTAAAGAAGACAAACATGCATAACCTTGTAAGATCTTTGCTTTTGAATATGCCAGAATATGAAGACAAAAAATAATAAAAAATTAGATTCACTGTGATCTTTTCTTTATTTTTTTTTCATTCTTCTTCTATTACTTTTGAAAACTTTGTAGAGCACATAAATAGTATTAGTATTTCTCTTAATAGGTTTGTTGAACTCTTTAAATATTTTTTTAAACTATTAATTGTTTTCTTTGAAATAATTTCTTGCTGTTTCTAGCTTTTTCTCTCAGGCAGAATCTTACATCAGTGGACCCAACACTACATAGGGGGTGTAGTTTGTAGTAAATCTTACCTTCAAAAAGGGTTTGTTCAATTTCAAGACTTGTGCTCAAAAAATATATACTTGATTAACAGACTTGACTTGCAAAGAAACAGTGTAGAGCATAGACAAATGGTCACATTGTGGTTAGTTTTTTGACTGCAATTCTGGATTTCCCTCTGATTCTTAATAGCTTTTTCACAGATTCTTTGATTTCTTGTGTCTGCAGAACATAAATGATTGGGTTCAACATGGGAGGAAAGACAGAGGTCAGAGACAGGTTAATGATCCTGGCATTTGGATGTATGTTTTCCATCAAGGTAAATGTGATTAACAGTGGAATGAAATAGATTGCCACCAATGAAAGATGACCTATGCAAGTTTTAAAGGCTTTGAGTCCTTCTTGAACTGTGGCCACTTTAGCCAAAGTATAGCCAATATATAGGTAACTTACCAAGATAAAAGCAAGCGGAAGCCAGAAAATGAGAACTGGGTACAAACAACTGAGGGCATAATTGGGAAAATGGTCATTACAGGACAGCCGGTATATCTGGCCATGGTCACAGAAATAGCTGTTAATAACCACAGACTTACAGATGGACAGTCTTGTAATGAGGCCAACTGCAATAAGTACAGCAATTATAACAAAGATCCAGAAAGAGGCAATCAAAGACAGCATGAACCTGTGGGTCACTTTCACTTGATAATGCAGTGGGAAGATGATAGCTATCAGTCTGTCATAGGAGAGGGCAACCAGATTAAATGACTGCATTGAAAGGCAGGTGTAGCAGAAGAACAGAAATGTCAAGCAGTCGTTGTACGGGATGTAGCGATGGTTAAACAGAAAGATGTCAAGAACCTTCGGCACCAGAGCAGAGTTACCAAACAGGTCCACAAACGCTAAATTAAAAACTGCAACATATTTTGGAGCTCTCAGATTATGATCCAAGTATATCACTGCCATCACAATAGTGTTTCCCAGCACGGAAATTATATAAACAAAAAAGAGAAAGACATAGTAATATTTTATATTTTGGAGGCCAGAAAAACCACTTATTATGAAATATGCAGGATGCACAAAAGTGATATTTTTCCCAAGAGCTGAGTTGAAAAGGTCCATTGTAAAAGCAATCAACAGCGCACTGATTTATGAAGAGAAGTGTCCTCTTTTGTCCATCAGCATTAGGTCTGCGTTGTCTTCTGTAGATGGAGATGACCTCTTCTCTCTTTCTAGTGACAGAGCTCTGCCCAGGTATAACTATCCTCACAGGAGTGGCTACTGACTGAAGCACCTCCTTTGCAATATACAAGATCAATGTCAATTCCCCTGTATCTATTCTATGTAAGCCCCTCCTCTTCTGACAAATCCATTTCAATCCAACTTTCTGATTGCAATCATGTTATAGTAGAGTATATAGAGTATAACTTAATTATATCATGTATTTTTCCACTAATTTTCCCTTGAAATGCAATGTTTCCTATAAAAACAGACAAAAGCAGATTTCCAAATCTTTGGGATTTCAATTTTAGAATGTGCAATATAATCAGCTGCTAGGTTAAAAGGAAACGATCAATAAGATCTGGTCTCTGTGCCATTCTTGTGTCTAGAGCACTCAGTGCTTTATGTACGTCCTGCACAGTAAAAGGAGAAAAACTAAATTGGTGCCCACTATTCATAAAAACATTAGGCGAAACTGAACACTGAAACAATGTAAATAAAAAAGAAAGACATAGTAATACTTGACATGAGGTATACCAATTAATCCACTTATTATGAAATATGCAGGACGCACAAAAGCGATATTTTTCCCAAGAGCTGAGTTGAAAAGATCCATTGCAAGATCTTTTTTTTACTTTCACTATCCGAAGCACAGTGTTTACTGTAGAGAACAGTGCTGTATGTGAGCACTGTGTCTTGTAATGTAGACAGAGATAAGTACTTCTCTCTCACTAATGCATTCATCTGGGTTTATGTCATAATGCCCATATCTGATCCCTTGAGTGTACTGCATCAAAGAAAAACAGTTTCAATGCAATTCATTTCTTGCATTTATACAGTGAGTGTACTCACATGATTCTCCAATACACATATTGGAAACCTGTCTGTTTTTATATAGTTTGAGCCTGGGCACCAACTGGTCAGATGGTCCCATTGTAATGCAATGAATCATAAAATTAATCACAATTTTGAGGGACTAAATGTACTCAGAACCTCACAAATCTCTGCACGTGTCAAAATGTACATATTTTATGTCTCATGGGTTTGGCATAATGGCTCTATAAAGCCCCCAGCAAAGCAGCCCCTACTGTATGTTTCACCTACTGTATGTTTCACCTAGATACAAACCTGTTCCCAAAAACGTTGGCACACTGTGTAACATGTTCATAGAAACAAAATGTGATGTGCAAAACATTGCAACCCCATATTTAATTGAAAATAGCACAAAGACAACTTATCAAAAGTTGATTGTGTTTTGGAAAATTTTATGTACATTTTGATTTTGATGCCAGCAATATTTCAAAAAAGTGTTACGTTCTGTTCATCACATTTTTAGATCACATTACATTTAGAATAGAATTTTGATTTAGAACAATTTAAAGGAAAAACCTTGCCTTAGGGTGGCTGTTGGGAGGTGGGTGTTGAGGTGGAGGTTTGGGGGGTGTCAGGGTTTTATTGAGTGAAGCACTTTGTGTTACATGTTTTGTATGAAAGGGCTATACAAATAAATTTTGATTGATTTATTGAGATTCCGTCTGTGAATATCACATCAACAGAATCTGGGGCAAGGTACAACCTTGGCGGAGTCTAACACCCACTGAGGACTTATTATACTTTGTGCCAAGAATACAAACACACCTCTCACTCTTGTTGTACAAGGACCGGAGCATAGCATGGGCACTGGTATCCCATATGCCCTCAGTGCTCCCTACAGGAGCCCCGAGGGGACACAGTCGTAGGTCTTTTCCAAATCCACAAAACACATGTAGACTGGATGGTCAAACTCCAATGACCCCCTGCCCCCCAGCACATCTTCAAGGGTGAAATTATAAACTGTTCAAACTTCAAAATTCAGTTTTCTGGTTTTTGTTTGTTCACTAAGTCTCCTATCAGTCTAACATATCAATAGCTGATGGGTTCTAAGATTGATCACCGTCTATCATGGGTGAACTAAAACCAATCAGATCAACAAATCACATAATGTAGTGAAACTATTACAGAAAATTAGTCAGAAGTGGTGTTGCAGAGTATACTGCAATTTAGGTACTCTTTCTATACTTGTAAAAACAGTTCCCAACATTTGGTATTTGTCATAAATCAATAATGGTGTGTTCATACAAAAAGGAAGCAAACTGCCGCCCTGCCGTGTCTGTTTGCACCTTCTCAGACCACTGCTGTAAGCAGATTGAAAAGCAAGAGTAAAGGTGAATTTTCATTCTAAAAGTTTAAAAAGTAAACTCTGAGCTTTCAAAATCAGAGCAGAATCCATTGGGACTTCAGGTTTTCATTCATCGAAAAGCTCTGCCTCTGTCCCCAGCATTCTTGTCTTAAATTTTGAAGTCATCTGTGGGCAAACAACGTCTCTGTAACCCGCTCCCACTCACTCACCAAAGTCGTGTGATAGCAACCCGTTCTCATTCCCAACGCGTAAAATACCAACGATTTGTCACGCCCCTAGACGTCTGATACTGACGCAAAAGGTACCCTTCCGCGTCTGTCTTTTGGATAGCTCTGGGTTCTCAAATGACTCCAATGTAAACCATCCGCGGAGACGTAAGAGACGTTTAGAGCCGTCCATTCACTCCGATAATAACCTGATTACGGCGATATATGACGCTGCGAGCTACAATCTGATTGAAGAACTGAGGACTCTCTGCCCGGAAGTATTTTTCTAACTATTTTAAGGTTTAGTAAAGTTTTATTCGTATGTTTTGGATAGCGGAAAGACCTACACTACCCATAATCCTCGACAACCGTTGCTATGGAGACGACGACGCCCCAGGACGATCCTGCATTGAAATCACACAATGTTTTCCAAACTGTTTCAGGATCTGAAACTGAACAGATTTAACATACAGAATGCTTTGTTAGGTTTATTATTTTATTTTCACATGTAAAACAAATTTTTAAATTTATTCACCACTCGCCTTTTGGATGCGCTGAGCTCGAGCCACTAGTGTGCAAAGGTTGATGGGAGAATGGAGACCCCTCGGTGGCATATTGATTCTGACGCAGCTATGTAAAAAATATATGACAACGTTGAGCATGTGATGTATGTTTCAGAAAGACAGAGACTGATTTTGATTCACTGAAGTCTTGAAAACTTTTTTCAGAAGATGTTTCAAAGCAAACAAAGGTGTCAGGTTTCTGAAGCAGTTTAAGGCATTTAAAAATGGGTAATATCATCTTTCTAGCTAGGTAGAGCACGCTAAAGACTGCCTGTGGCTACTGCAGCGATTTAATCCTGCGATGCAATCTGCTGATGATTGATGCAGTCTGTTACGAAGATTAAAGGACTTACATGCTGCTAATATTAAATGTCCTGGCACAAAAGAGCCTCAGGTGGTGTGTAATGTTGAATTGTAGTGTCCAGTTCATGTACAATAAGACTTATGTTAGCACTGTAAAAACTGACTACGCTAATGTTAATTGCTGTAACGTTGTTTGCACATTTCAGATTTGACTAACTTCATCGTCCGAGCACAAACACTGAAAATCATTTGGACTGTTTTTGAAATCTCTTTCCTGTTTAGTTTGAAAAATGAGTGACTCAGGTGATCCTGATGATTTGCTTCAGGGTGCTTCAAGGATTTTATTATTATTATTATTATTATTTTTATTTTTTTTTTTATTATTTATTTATTTATTTATTTTTGTAGTGTAGGGAAACAGTTGTTTAAGAGGCCACACTCTTGTCTAATTTATTGTAGCGAGTAAAAGTAGACTCACATTTCTACAGCATGTTCAGCATCTCAAACCCTCAGTAATGCATTATTACTTATATTGTTTCTACGAAATCAGCTCCCATTTACTTCATTTGAAATCCCATGTTTAATCATGGACTGTATTTAAAGTGTTGCATTTTGTTTCTTGTTATATTGCGTAGAATGAGGCACAGAGGGAACCTGATCCAAAGCCTGATGGAAGCAACGGGACAGACATGGGGATGTTACTCCTCAAAGGCCGTCAGAGAGAGGCAGTAACACGAGGGCTTTAGCAGCCTGTATCAAACGTTTTACCAGCAGATAGGTACAGTTTATAAGTCCTATGCATTCCTTACTATTTACTATGGGTGGGTGCTGTTATTGGAACAATTAGACTTCTAATTTTTTATATATTAGGTGTTACCTGTAAAAATGCCAGACCGTGTGTGGCTGCTCAGCAGACAACATTCATGTTTCACCTGGCAGAATTGTGGCTCTCATGGTAAGTGGCCTTTTTGTCACACACTGCATACACAATAGACGTGTTTACAGCTTTTTGTGCATATTGCACATTGCTATCTTGTTTGGGATTATCCTTGGTCCATGGTACATGTGGGCACATTTGGATTTACCAGAAGGCTTGAAAGCGACGTGAAAAAAAATGTCTTTGTTGAGCCATGACTTGTAATTTTGTTTTCAGCTTGTAATGTCTATAAATGATAAAACTATGTAAAAATATGTTGGTTAGTACTGCTCAAAGGCATTCATGTGGGCTTCTTGGCTAACTTAACCCATTACTTCATCTATGAACTTGTATTTATCCTTCTTAAAGGTCGATACAACCTTGCACTGCCAGTGGTGAGCTGCATCAGCTGTGGCCTAACATGGTCCCCCTCCATTAAGGACATCCAGGGTAGTGCAAATGGGCCTGGCACCTTGAATTTCCACACCCTGTTTGCAACTCTCCCAGTCTTTCTGTGACATTAAGATAGCCGCCCCACGGATGCTCATATCCAACCCTGTATATCAGATATAGTACAGCTCTGTGCTTTTCTGCAGTGTTTTAGCACGCGCTTGTACAACTTCCTCATCTTTATGAGGATCTCAGGTACCACCCCTTCTGCTGGATCCACGTGGTGTATAATGTCCCTGACGATTTGACCTTTCCAGTCATGATGGCTCAGGAAAATAACAGGTTGGTAGCCCAGGGCATGCAGTTTTAAAACCTGCAAGAACAATAAAGAAAACTTTATGCATCCAGACTAGTTTGACAAATTACAGGAGAAGAAAGTGTGGTACAATGTAGGCACATATAGGCCAGAACAAACTCAAGAGGTACAACACTGATTTGACAAATAATGTTACATTAGATTTTTCTCATCTTTGACCAATAACAAGGTTAAAAGTGCCCTCATGTGTTATTATTATTATGTCTAGTTTGATGTATTTACTGTGATGATTTTCTGATCTATTCTGATGTTGAGCTCCTCATTTATTTATGCAAGTTTATATGCAAAGACCTGTCTTGTTAGTTTTGACTTAATGATTTACAAGGAAACATTGACAACTGTGATAAATATATAATCGTCTGGGAGGCCCTTGTTAAATCAGAACTCAGAAAACTTACCAACAGCTGGGCAGAATTAAGAAGAATTAGGTTGCTGTTTTTTAAGTTCTGCTTAGATTCCAGGCTGGACAGGCATCCACTGCAGGTCTTCCTGTTTAAATTGTTGGGAGCCTGGCAAGAAGGGCACACCTTGTTTTTGGCTGTGTCATTTCTGCAAATGAAAATGAAACATGTAGGAATTATTTCAGGTTCTGTAAAGTAACAGGCGTGTTTGCCACTCAGTGTAAGCCTGTCTGGGTGTACAGACATGGCTGCTTGTCGCAGGGGTACCTCTGGCATTCTCACACAAACAGGCCTGGCTAAAATCTAGCCCCCTAAATAATTAGTCAAGAGCACAGGTCTGTTCTATAAGGAGTACTGTATTACTTATTATGCAGTGGCAATTACAACACACAATAGCACTGAAGTTTCATATTTATATGAAATGTCCTGTTTTGCTTAAAATGACAGCATGTATCAAATTAACAGTTAACAGTACCGCCTCATTAAAATGTGAATTTAGACTTAAGGAAAGTTACTGCTTGGTAAATCTGAATATTATTAGTCCTTTGAGAACATTTAAACAGTTTATTGTTTAGAGAGGAGATTTAACTGCCTATTGCCATCAACCTTCAGCCTTACAGGCTGGGCCATCCATTTCTGGTGAAGTGCGCTAATACTACTGTTAGCTAGCTGAATCAAGATTCTGTTAATGCATTGCCTATTTACTACTTGGTATAGTTCAAAAACACAGATTAATTCAGAAAATAGAAGAGGACAAGAAAACAAGACATGTCTCACTTTTTTAATTAAACATAATTACACTGGAAGGTATCCATAACCATAAAGATTAAAGTAAAAAAACACTACAGCATTTTTCTTGTCTGATCATGGAAACACAAAAGTCAGTCATAGTTTTAAAGTTTTCACCAAAACATGAAAAAAGAGAGCAATATACATTTTTAGATATACAGTAGACACCATTGAGGTAAACGAGATCACATGAACTTGTTTGCAATATATCCTTGCAGTTATCACACTTAAGCACAAGAACCAATGGACTTGTTGGACAGCAAACATTTTGACTTGTCAAAGCCAGAAAAACACAAGTGGACAGAATAGTGACAACAGCTTACTTCCAGTAAGTTTCCTAGTAACTGCAACAGTGAACAAGCACACACAATAGCAGTATGATGCAGCAGTCAGTGATACTTGTGAGTTTACTGCTGTGACATGTCAAAATTTAGATTTTTTTACATCTTTTACTTATATTTTATATTTCATGTTTATTGCTGTTTGCATCGGGATAAGAGGAAACGCAATTTCAATTCTCTGTATGTCTTGTACATATAGCAGCATTGATAATAAAGTATAAAGTATTTACAGAAGCTGTTGCTTTAATGTAACATACACAATGTCCCAACATACACACAAATGGTCAATTTATGATTACTTTCTTCACTGTGATTTTGGATTTCCCTCTGATTCTTAATAACTTTTTCACAGATTCTTTGATTTCTTGTGTCTGCAGAACATAAATGATTGGGTTCAACATAGGAGGAAAAACAGAGGTCAGAGACAGGTTAATGATCCTGGCATTTGGATGTATGTTTGCACCAATTGTAAATGTGATCAACAGTGGAATGAAATATATTGCCACTAATGAAAGGTGAGCTGTACAAGTTTTAAAGGCCTTCACTCGTTCCTGAACTGTGGCCACTTTAGACAATGCATAACCAATTTTTAAATAACTTAACAAGATGAATATCAGTGGAAGCCAAACTATAAGGGCTGTTAACAATTTACCAATGACAGAGTTGGGAGTTATGTCATTGCAGGCCAGACGATATATCTGGCCATGGTCACAGAAATAGCTGTTAATAACCACAGACTTACAGAAGGAAAGTCTTGTAAGAAGGCCAACTGCAAGAAGTACAACAGTAATGATAAAGATCCAGAAAGAGGCAATCAAAGACAGCATGAACCTGTGGGTCACTTTCACTTGATAATGCAGTGGGAAGATGATAGCTATCAGTCTGTCATAGGAGAGGGCAACCAGATTAAGAGCCTGCATTGAAAGGCAGGTGTAGCAGAAGAACAGAAATGTCAAGCAGTCGTTGTACGGGATGTAGCGATGGTTAAACAGAAAGATGTCAAGAACCTTTGGCACCAGAGCAGAGTTACCAAATAGGTCCACAAACGCTAAATTAAATACTGCAATATATTTTGGAGTTCTCAGATTATAATCCAAGTATATTACTGCCATTACAGCTGTGTTTCCCAGCACGGAAATTGTATAAACAAAAAAAAGAAAGACATAGTAAAACTTGATATTAGGTATGCCAACAAATCCACCTATTATGAAATATGCAGGATGCACAAAAGTGATATTTTTCCCAAGAGCTGAGTTGAAAAACTCCATTGATTATTTACACTGTGTCTTGTCATGTAAAGGAAGGTGAGGCTGTCTGATAATGAATCCTGACAAGCTTTAACTGTTTTTCACTCCCTGTCTGTCTTTATGTCCTCAGGTCCATGTCTGATCCCTGGAGTCTACTACACCAGGAAAAAAAAAATGTATGTGCAATCCAGCTCTCTATAGGAAGTCTTGTTCCTTTCTTTTCTTTTAATCACAAAAATATTTAGCACATGTGCAGAAACATTAAATTATTTGATCAGAATTACATATTACTTTCTCTGTGAACTGAAGCAATATATTTGGCATGTTTCTGAAGCACTTCAAAAGCAGCCACACCTTTGTCGATCATGAAAACAAATAAGAGACCAATATATTTATAACTTTGTTGTATGGCTACTAACATTCCCATTATTGAAAATCTCAGATTCTTTTAATAATAAATCATTTTCAGAAATTTGTGTGTAGTACAAAATAAATCTACAACCGTGGCTTCCTTGAATCTGTATGGCAAACAGTACAATCACAAAAGAGCAGGTCAGCTCCACTGAATTGACATTTCCTGTAGCTGCTTCAAAATAAAGTTCTTCATGAAAAGTGAGTATGTGTCTGAAGGAATAGAGAGGTTTAATGTGAAGTAGTATCAATTCAGAAAATAGAGTAGATTAATTCAAAGAAAAGGTAGGACGAAAATAAGATGCATCTCAAGACAAATGAAACTGAAATTCTGAGGTATCCATCACCAGAAAAACAGCACGATCACAATGTTTATTGATTACAGTGTTTTTCTTACATCATCACTGATTTTGGAAATAAAAATCAAATTTTTCCTGTGTTTTAAATTTTGCACCTGAACATAAAAAAAGTAACTTTCAAAGATACATTGTTGTGTACAAGTTTGCAGTATATCCTTGTAGTTATCACAAAACCAAAAATTAAACCAATTAGCAGAATCAAGGTCTTTCCATACGTGAGCCCAACAGGAGTCACTCTATAGACTGTAGTTTTTATCATGTTGAGCTGTCTTTCAAATAGTTATTTCATTTCTATAATTGAGGGGGGGAACTGATAAGATTTTACTGATACCAATGCCATTGTCAAATCTGCTAATTAATGCAATGTCATCATTCAAGAGGGATAAAATGAGAGACTATTTGTACATTTATTTTCTTAGCCACAGATAAAATCTGCTCAGCCTGCCTGCATGGCTACTTTCCATCAGCAAAGATGGATGAGTTGTGTTGTTTTGCGAATGTCAGAAAAACAAGCAAGGATCAATAAAAGAAACTGATATGCTCAGAAGCATATGATTCCAATGTACTGGACAATTTGGAACCATTCTCAGCTGGAACTGGTTCTTGATTCCATGCGTAACAAGTATCAAATGTTTACAATAGCTGTTGTTTTATTGTAATATACAGAAAACACAAGGTCACTTAGGATTTATTATGATTACTGTAATTTTGGATTGCTTTGTGATTTTTAATAGCTTTTTCACAGATTCTTTGATTTCTTGTGTCTGCAGAACATAAATGATTGGGTTCAACATGGGAGGAAAAACAGAGTCACAACACAGTGCCCTCCCTAACTGTAACCTGCATATGTAGTAAATGAAATCAAAATCCTGTACCATGAAGGGCTGAAGATGAGGTTGAAAGGGCTATGTCATGTTGCCAGATAACCTTATCCCAAAAAACATAAACATTCTTCCAGTGTACATAGTAGCCTTTGTCAGGCCTAAACAAACCTGTTTAACCTATCAAATGTTACATTTATATGTCATTACATATGAAACTATTGATTGAGCCTCCACCATCATACAAGATGTTAAACTCCTCAGATGATCTTATCTCTGTAGTCCTCTTCAATCATTCCAAGATTAATATTTGACTTTTTAAAATAATGTTCTACTACCCTAAGAATACTTCTATACAGCAAAACATTCAGTTTTAATGTTCTGATTTCATTTTATTGTCTGACACAGGAGAGGCTCTGCTCATATAAAGCATCTAACTTTGATGATATGATGATGATGATGATGATATGGAGATGGGATGATGATGATGATGATGATGATATGGAGATGGGATGATATGATGATGATGATGATGATATGGAGATGGGATGATATGATGATGATGGTGATGATGATGGTGATGATGATGATGATGATGATGATGATGATGATATGGAGATGGGATGATATGATGATGATGGTGATGATGATCGTGATGTTGATGATGATGATGATGATGATGATGATATGGAGATGGGATGATATGATGATGATGATGATGATGATGATGATGATGATGATGATGATATGGAGATGGGATGATATGATGATGATGATGATGATGATGATGATATGGAGATGGGATGATATGATGATGATGATGATGATGATGATGATGATGATGATGATGATGATATGGAGATGGGATGATATGATGATGATGATGATGATGATGATATGGAGATGGGATGATATGATGATGATGATGATGATGATGATATGGAGATGGGATGATATGATGATATGATGATGATGGTGATGTTGATGGTGATGATGATGATGAGATGGAGATGGGATGATATGATGATGATGATGATGATATGGAGATGGGATGATATGATGATGATGATGATGATGATATGGAGATGGGATGATATGATGATGATAATGATGATGATATGGAGATGGGATGATATGATGATGATGATGATATGGAGATGGGATGATATGATGATGATGATGATGATGATATGGAGATGGGATGATATGATGATATGATGATGATGGTGATGTTGATGGTGATGATGATGATGATGATGATGGAGATGGGATGATATGATGATGATGATGATGATATGGAGATGGGATGATATGATGATATGATGATGATGGTGATGTTGATGGTGATGATGATGATGATGAGATGGAGATGGGATGATATGATGATGATGATATGGAGATGGGATGATATGATGATATGATGATGATGGTGATGTTGATGGTGATGTTCATGATGATGATGATGATATGGAGATGGAGATGGGATGATATGATGATGATGATGATGATAATGATGATGATATGGAGATGGGATGATATGATGATATGATGATGATGGTGATGTTCATGATGATGTTGATGATATGGAGATGGGATGATATGATGACGATGATGATGATAATGATGATGATATGGAGATGGGATGATATGATGATATGATGATGATGGTGATGTTCATGATGATGTTGATGATATGGAGATAGGATGATATGATGGAGTAAACAAAATCAAGCAGTATGAATGACTTGTTGTTATGGCGCGCCGTTTAGCCCGACATATATTTGTGTGTAGTGTCTGCCCCAGTATGAAAATACAGGTGTGCGGTTGCGGTTCGGTTGGCCCCAACTGGAGGCGGGGTCAACATCGGCACACGTCCGTGAGTCGTGCAGGGCCGGGATTGGTGCGGCATCCTTCCGCACTGCCAATCAGAGGGCCCACTACGCAGCATCACGGGCATTTAAACCGGAGCCGCCAGAGAATCGGGCGGCTTGTCTTTGTCTTTGGTGTTTGGGAGCTCGCCTCGTTATTGCAAACGTTAACTCTGGTTAACTCGTGTTGTTTGAGGAGGTTCGTTTTGTGTTAACTACTGGGACTGGGCAGGGTTTAGTTTAGTTTATGGTACTGATTACACGTGAGAATATTTTTGTTAGACTCATTAGTTCAGGGTGCTGTTTTTGATGTGTGTTTTGTTATTAAGTATTAGATTTAGATAGTGAGTTTTTTCTTTCTCGTTTTCGTTCAACTTAGAATAGTATAGGCTCTCATACAGCTAGAATCTTGTCATCTAGCTGCTGTTACGATGTTACTTACTTTACGTGCAGTATTACTGTAACTTTAGCACTATATTATAATAGCCTAGTCACTTTTATAGTGGTGATGATGCATATGAGAATGTTCATTGATATGCAACACTTGTTGATCTATCAGATTCATGCATGTTTTTATGTACTTAAGCCACAGTTATAGACTGAAACAGACTGACACTGACTGAAATGTGTATTCAATATTTTTATTGTGAACATGAACTGAATGCTCCATGTTGAACTTTGAACTTTTGTGATGATTTTGTGGGCTGGTTTACAGCTCTGCATGTCGTTCTGCAGACTCCCAGGTGTCACCCCACACTTGGCCACTGTCAAGAAAAGAAAACACACACACACACACACACACACACACACACATATAGGTTAAGAGGATAAACTTGGTGGTGACCTATGAGAATGTCTAGATTGAAATATCATCTGTATTCATGTCATGCTACATACAACTTCACTTTAAATTAGTCCAAATACATGAATTGACATGTGTACTGCATCATTCGTGGATTATTAGCATATTCTTAAATGCATAAAGTGTGATGAAGAACTGTTTTTAAAAATAGTATAAAACAGCTATTGTTTCCCTTTTCACTTTGGATAAAGCGTCAGCTAAATGGCTAAATTTAACTGAAGCTAGACAAGAGGAAGTGTCACAGGTCCATTAGATAAGAGGTAAGATAGTCATGTGGCTCTAGCCATCAAATTACAGCCTGAGAAAAATTTCTCTAAAGGCTGTTTCACACTACTGCACAGTAACCACTGTGACACCCCTGCAGGAGCTTTTCAAAAAGCAAAACCTGGTTTGAAAACGACTGCTACCCGTCCTGCAGCTACCACCAGAAGTTCAGCTTTGGTGAGCTTTGGTTGGCAGGTCAAAATCTGTGCACGTGCTTCAGTGCATAAGGGGGTAATAAAGTGTATCATATCATAACAATATTTTCATGTTAAACAAAATATATCTTACTTTTTAGCACGCGCTTGTACAACTTCCTGATCTTTATGAGGATCTCAGGTACCACCCCTTCTGCTGGATCCACATGGTGTATAATGTCCTTGACGATTTGACCTTTCCAGTCATGATGGCTCAGGAAAAGAACAGGTTGGTAGCCCAGGGCATGCAGTTTTAAAACCTGCAAGAACAATAAAGAAAACTTTATGCATCCAGACTAGTTTGACAAATTACAGGAGAAGAAAGTGTGGTACAATGTAGGCACATATAGGCCAGAACAAACTCAAGAGGTACAACACTGATTTGACAAATAATGTTACATTAGATTTTTCTCATCTTTGACCAATAACAAGGTTAAAAGTGCCCTCATGTGTTATTATTATTATGTCTAGTTTGATGTATTTACTGTGATGATTTTCTGATCTATTCTGATGTTGAGCACCTCATTTATGTATGCAAGTTTATATGCAAAGACCCGTCTTGTTAGTTTTGACTTAATGATTTACAAGGAAACATTGACAACTGTGATAAATATATAATTGTCTGGGAGGCCCTTGTTAAATCAGAACTCAGAAAACTTACCAACAGCTGGGCAGAATTAAGAAGAATTAGGTTGCTGTTTTTTAAGTTCTGCTTAGATTCCAGGCTGGACAGGCATCCACTGCAGGTCTTCCTGTTTAAATTGTTGGGAGCCTGGCAAGAAGGGCACACCTTGTTTTTGGCTGTGTCATTTCTGCAAATGAAAATGAAACATGTAGGAATTATTTCAGGTTCTGTAAAGTAACAGGCGTGTTTGCCACTCAGTGTAAGCCTGTCTGGGTGTACAGACATGGCTGCTTGTCGCAGGGGTACCTCTGGCATTCTCACACAAACAGGCCTGGCTAAAATCTAGCCCCCTAAATAATTAGTCAAGAGCACAGGTCTGTTCTATAAGGAGTACTGTATTACTTATTATGCAGTGGCAATTACAACACACAATAGCACTGAAGTTTCATATTTATATGAAATGTCCTGTTTTGCTTAAAATGACAGCATGTATCAAATTAACAGTTAACAGTACCGCCTCATTAAAATGTGAATTTAGACTTAAGGAAAGTTACTGCTTGGTAAATCTGAATATTATTAGTCCTTTGAGAACATTTAAACAGTTTATTGTTTAGAGAGGAGATTTAACTGCCTATTGCCATCAACCTTCAGCCTTACAGGCTGGGCCATCCATTTCTGGTGAAGTGCGCTAATACTACTGTTAGCTAGCTGAATCAAGATTCTGTTAATGCATTGCCTATTTACTACTTGGTATAGTTCAAAAACACAGATTAATTCAGAAAATAGAAGAGGACAAGAAAACAAGACATGTCTCACTTTTTTAATTAAACATAATTACACTGGAAGGTATCCATAACCATAAAGATTAAAGTAAAAAAACACTACAGCATTTTTCTTGTCTGATCATGGAAACACAAAAGTCAGTCATAGTTTTAAAGTTTTCACCAAAACATGAAAAAAGAGAGCAATATACATTTTTAGATATACAGTAGACACCATTGAGGTAAACGAGATCACATGAACTTGTTTGCAATATATCCTTGCAGTTATCACACTTAAGCACAAGAACCAATGGACTTGTTGGACAGCAAACATTTTGACTTGTCAAAGCCAGAAAAACACAAGTGGACAGAATAGTGACAACAGCTTACTTCCAGTAAGTTTCCTAGTAACTGCAACAGTGAACAAGCACACACAATAGCAGTATGATGCAGCAGTCAGTGATACTTGTGAGTTTACTGCTGTGACATGTCAAAATTTAGATTTTTTTACATCTTTTACTTATATTTTATATTTCATGTTTATTGCTGTTTGCATCGGGGATAAGAGGGAAACGCAATTTCAATTCTCTGTATGTCTTGTACATATAGCAGCATTGATAATAAAGTATAAAGTATTTACAGAAGCTGTTGCTTTAATGTAACATACACAATGTCCCAACATACACACAAATGGTCAATTTATGATTACTTTCTTCACTGTGATTTTGGATTTCCCTCTGATTCTTAATAACTTTTTCACAGATTCTTTGATTTCTTGTGTCTGCAGAACATAAATGATTGGGTTCAACATAGGAGGAAAAACAGAGGTCAGAGACAGGTTAATGATCCTGGCATTTGGATGTATGTTTGCACCAATTGTAAATGTGATCAACAGTGGAATGAAATATATTGCCACTAATGAAAGGTGAGCTGTACAAGTTTTAAAGGCCTTCACTCGTTCCTGAACTGTGGCCACTTTAGACAATGCATAACCAATTTTTAAATAAGTTAACAAGATGAATATCAGTGGAAGCCAAACTATAAGGACTGTTAACAACATACCGATGAAAGAGTTGGGAGTTCTGTCATTGCAGGCCAGACGATATATCTGGCCATGGTCACAGAAATAGCTGTTAATAACCACAGACTTACAGAAGGAAAGTCTTGTAAGAAGGCCAACTGCAAGAAGTACAACAGTAATGATAAAGATCCAGAAAGAGGCAATCAAAGACAGCATGAACCTGTGGGTCACTTTCACTTGATAATGCAGTGGGAAGATGATAGCTATCAGTCTGTCATAGGAGAGGGCAACCAGATTAAGAGCCTGCATTGAAAGGCAGGTGTAGCAGAAGAACAGAAATGTCAAGCAGTCGTTGTACGGGATGTAGCGATGGTTAAATAGAAAGATGTCAAGAACCTTCGGCACCAGAGCAGAGTTACCAAACAGGTCCACAAACGCTAAATTAAATACTGCAACGTATTTTGGAGTTCTCAGATTATAATCCAAGTATATTACTGCCATTACAGCTGTGTTTCCCAGCACGGAAATTGTATAAACAAAAAAAAGAAAGACATAGTAAAACTTGATATTAGGTATGCCAACAAATCCACCTATTATGAAATATGCAGGATGCACAAAAGTGATATTTTTCCCAAGAGCTGAGTTGAAAAACTCCATTGATTATTTACACTGTGTCTTGTCATGTAAAGGAAGGTGAGGCTGTCTGATAATGAATCCTGACAAGCTTTAACTGTTTTTCACTCCCTGTCTGTCTTTATGTCCTCAGGTCCATGTCTGATCCCTGGAGTCTACTACACCAGGAAAAAAAAAATGTATGTGCAATCCAGCTCTCTATAGGAAGTCTTGTTCCTTTCTTTTCTTTTTAATCACAAAAATTATTTAGCACATGTGCAGAAACATTAAATTATTTGATCAGAATTACATATTACTTTCTCTGTGAACTGAAGCAATATATTTGGCATGTTTCTGAAGCACTTCAAAAGCAGCCACACCTTTGTCGATCATGAAAACAAATAAGAGACCAATATATTTATAACTTTGTTGTATGGCTACTAACATTCCCATTATTGAAAATCTCAGATTCTTTTAATAATAAATCATTTTCAGAAATTTGTGTGTAGTACAAAATAAATCTACAACCGTGGCTTCCTTGAATCTGTATGGCAAACAGTACAATCACAAAAAGAGCAGGTCAGCTCCACTGAATTGACATTTCCTGTAGCTGCTTCAAAATAAAGTTCTTCATGAAAAGTGAGTATGTGTCTGAAGGAATAGAGAGGTTTAATGTGAAGTAGTATCAATTCAGAAAATAGAGTAGATTAATTCAAAGAAAAGGTAGGACGAAAATAAGATGCATCTCAAGACAAATGAAACTGAAATTCTGAGGTATCCATGACCAGAAAAACAGCACGATCACAATGTTTATTGATTACAGTGTTTTTCTTACATCATCACTGATTTTGGAAATAAAAAATCAAATTTTTCCTGTGTTTTAAATTTTGCACCTGAACATAAAAAAAAAAAAGTAACTTTCAAAGATACATTGTTGTGTACAAGTTTGCAGTATATCCTTGTAGTTATCACAAAACCAAAAATTAAACCAATTAGCAGAATCAAGGTCTTTACATACGTGAGCCCAACAGGTGTCACTCTATAGACTGTAGTTTTTATCATGTTGAGCTGTCTTTCAAATAGTTATTTCATTTCTATAATTGAGGGGGGGAACTGATAAGATTTTACTGATACCAATGCCATTGTCAAATCTGCTAATTAATGCAATGTCATCATTCAAGAGGGATAAAATGAGAGACTATTTGTACATTTATTTTCTTAGCCACAGATAAAATCTGCTCAGCCTGCCTGCATGGCTACTTTCCATCAGCAAAGATGGATGAGTTGTGTTGTTTTGCGAATGTCAGAAAAACAAGCAAGGATCAATAAAAGAAACTGATATGCTCAGAAGCATATGATTCCAATGTACTGGACAATTTGGAACCATTCTCAGCTGGAACTGGTTCTTGATTCCATGCGTAACAAGTATCAAATGTTTACAATAGCTGTTGTTTTATTGTAATATACAGAAAACACAAGGTCACTTAGGATTTATTATGATTACTGTAATTTTGGATTGCTTTGTGATTTTTAATAGCTTTTTCACAGATTCTTTGATTTCTTGTGTCTGCAGAACATAAATGATTGGGTTCAACATGGGAGGAAAAACAGAGGTTAGAGACAGGTTTATGATCCTGGCATTTGGATGTATGTTTCCCGTCAAGCTAAATGTGATTAATACTGGGAGAAAATAGATTACCACTAATGAAAGGTGAGCTGTACAAGTTTTAAAGGCCTTCACTCGTTCCTGAACTGTGGCCACTTTAGACAATGCATAGCCAATATATGAATAACTGAACAAGATGAATATCAGTGGAAGCCAAAGAATAACAAGTGGTAACAACTTAGCAATGACAGAGTTGGGAGTTCTGTCATTGCAAGCCAGACGATATATCTGGCCATGGTCACAGAAATAGCTGTTAATAACCACAGACTTACAGAAGGAAAGTCTTGTAAGAAGGCCAACTGCAAGAAGTACAACAGTAATGACAAAGATCCAGAAAGAGGCAATCAAAGACAGCATGAACCTGTGGGTCACTTTCACTTGATAATGCAGTGGGAAGATGATAGCTATCAGTCTGTCATAGGAGAGGGCAACCAGATTAAGAGCCTGCATTGAAAGGCAGGTGTAGCAGAAGAACAGAAATGTCAAGCAGTCGTTGTACGGGATGTAGCGATGGTTAAACAGAAAGATGTCAAGAACCTTTGGCACCAGAGCAGAGTTACCAAATAGGTCTGCAAACGCTAAATTAAATACTGCAATATATTTTGGAGTTCTCAGATTATGATCCAAGTATATTACTGCCATTACAGCTGTGTTTCCCAGCACTGAAACAATGTAAACAAAAAAGAGAAAGACATAGTAAAACTTGACATGAGGTATACCAATAAATCCACTTATTATGAAATATGCAGGATGCACAAAAGTGATATTTTCCCCAAGAGCTGAGTTGAAAAGATCCATTCCAAGATCTTTTTTTGCTATCACTATCCGAAGCACAGTGTTTACTGTAGAGAACAGTACTGTATGTGAGCACTGTGTCTTGTAATGTAGACAGAGATAAGTACTTCTCTCCCACTGATGCATTCCACATCTGGGTTTATGTCATAATGCCCATTTCCAATCCATTGAGTGTATTGCATCAGAGAAAAACAGTTATAGTCCAATTAATGTCCTGTCGACCTGTGTTGGGAAGCAGAAGCGCAAGGCTCTGTCAGTCTCCGTGATGAACAGAGGATCTTGGGGAAGCTTGCCAGGCTAGTCAAGAGTTTTCTAACGGGCTTAGATATGAGTTCTGTCGACAGAGGTAGACAGGTTGAGGTTGGCCGGACTGGTTGGTATTGCTTTGTTTTAGGAGATAGATCAATGTGTCGCAAGACAGGATGGAGATGTCCGACACTGATGCGTGGCGTGTCTGATCATAGTGTAGGATTGAGGCGGTGAACTCCTAAGCCTAAGAATGGCAGGAACATGGATTCAAGGACTTTGTCCGTTTTTGGAGACAGGTATCCTTCGCGGATGGTTTTGATGCAACGGGCTAGGAGATGGGAAGTGAGGGGGAGACGCTTAGGCGCGGGACGTGGTTCAACCTTGTGGAGTCCTTCTTCTTCCTTCTTCAGGTGAAAAGAATAACACGCAGGATTCATCAGAGTTGGCAGCAGATAGAGCTTTATTATCTTGACAGACAAACAAAGCCCAAGTCATCCATGGACAGACTGATTTCTCTGTCTCAAAGCATTTCTTTTATACTCTTCAGTGTTATATAGCATTGTCATAAGTCCTGCCCACCTTACACCTTTTATTCACCTATGACACAATGGTGAAACTTTAACATGTCCGGACATCTACTGTTCTACCGACTCTAATGGTGTCCTATCCATTTCTAGTTTAGCCGTCCTACACCTGCTCTGTGCGGCTGGGCCTGTGCCTTCTTATGAGTAAACTCACGGGCTTCCTGGCCAACTGCTGTAGGCCAAGACATTTTCTTTTTACTCTGCTTTCCTCAAGATTACACCATTAGCACCTAACTTGACATACTTACTGTTTTCTTAGACCATATCATAGATGTCTCTTACTGTATTTTTTAAAAACTTTTTAAGTTTTACAACATGACAAGAAGTTTGTGTTACAATCATTCACATACTCCTGGTACAAACATTACTTGTTTCTTGTTACAGTTACAACATGGTGCTCACTACTTCATTAACAGTATTGTATGCTCACATAAAATCAACTTTACTTAAACCATAGTGCTCAAATTAACTTTACTTAAAACATAGTGCTCTTTACTTGATTTCCAGCATTTTGTGTGATTACTTGATTTCCAGCATATAGTGTTCACATAACGTTATATTAACCTGAACATACTTCTCCCTTTGATTACACTTGTTTCTTAAGAAAAGAATTAACCTTTGAAGCACCCATCACTGAAGTCTCTGAGTAAAGTTAAAGCATGCATTAAATTTTATACTACATTACATTGCCATTTAAAAAAATATATATATATATTATTGTGACTATGAAAATAAAATTGTTACAAAACAGTGCATTTGTATGTAACTTTTTTTTTTTTTTTCATTTTTAAAATGTTAGTATTGGCCCCCGGCATCTGGAAACCCCTGCCTTAGGCCATTCGTGGCCCCAAAGAAAAGCTGCGATGATGACAGGGTACATTTCGTGAATGGTGGAGGAAGGATATGGGGTGTTCTTTTGGACACTCCAGGTAGCTTTCATTTATGGAATATGGCAGCACTGGAGGTTAATGTGTTCCTGGTAGCTTCACGTTAAATTCTTAAGTTCTTAGCAGTTAATTTGCATCTTTTTTTCTCCACACGTTTCTTGCAACCTTGTTTACCTTTTTGACCTTATTTACAACAAAAGGTTTGATTGTTCTGTGATCACACCTTAATACCTTAGCTACTCAAGAGCTGCTCTAAAAGGCATTTTACAAATTTTACATTCAAGTTCATATAGCTTGGAGATGGAAAATATGCATGAAAATTATGATAAGGTCAAGATATTCCATGTGATTCACAAAGACCACTATGAGACAGAGTATGAGGAGCTGCAGGACCTCACTCAGACTAGAGAAAGGAGAGGAGAAGAGAGGAGCTCTGACTGTAGTGTGTGCTTAGGTCCAGATGCTCCGGCAATTGGCAAAATTTCAGTCGTCCGCCTCAAACAGTCCCTCACCCAACGAAACATCGCCTTCCACCATACCAACACTAAAGTGAAACTTCCTCAACTTCTCATGGACTCCCAACACAACTCCACTCTAGCCCCTATCCAAGTCACAGTTACCTCCCAGACCACACATCTACACAAAACACTCAGTTTCCTCCTGTTCCTTCCTAACCCTAACCCTTTCTTCCTTCCTGTTAACATTAATGCCCCCACCTCCACTATAAAAACCACCCAGACTGACAATTCATTCAACTACCTCATACAAGGTACACGGCTTCCACCCAGGTTTACAGATCATGCCAGATTCCTTCTTCACATGCCCTGCAACTTGCAGTCCGCTATCTCTGAGCCCGACACAGTCGACAGACTCCTGAACAAGGAAGTCAAAGAAACTTTCATGATCGGTCCATTGTCCAGCCCTCCGTTCCCCACATTCAGAATTAGCCCAATCGGTGTAGCCACCAGAAAATCCTCTGGAAAAAAGAAACTAATCATAGATTTATCATCCCCACACGGCTTCACCGTCCTGAGCATCAACAGCCTCATTCCCAGCCGAGACTTCTGAAGAAAGTACTCCACCATCGATCATGCCATCTACCTCATCCGCACCACAGGCACCACTATCCAAGGCAGACATTACCAGCGCCTTCAAAGTTCTTCCCATCCACCCTGACTACAGGCACCTTTACAGTGTCCTCTGGAAGGGTGCGTATTAGTTCACCGACCTTAAGCTGCAAGAGCCCAAAATTTTCAACTCCCTATCTGAAGCACTTTTCTGGATCCTGATCAACAACTACAAACTCCCATATGTCATACAATCTTTCAATCTTGAGGCCAACTTTCTACAATTTACTGCAAGACTATAATATCCCACGTCAAAATTTAGCTTCAGTGATCAACAATTGGATCTTGAAGTGTCACAAATAAAAACTGAACACCCAAATGTTGGACAAGTGATGCTTATGGGGACTCCAAAAACATTGTGGTTCAAAGACAACGTGTAAGCCCCAAAATCCACCGGGCCTGTCCGTGGTGCGTTGCGTGAGCATCGTGTCATCGCGAGTAATACGCAGCCATTCTAGTCAATGTATCAAACCTCACCGGCTCCGTCGTGGTCCGTTTCAGACGCGTCCCAGAATCGTCTCGACGCTCAGCTACGTGTGAATTACGTGTCAGTTCTATTTTTGACGCTTGACGCGAGCAGCACGCGTCAATTTACACAGACCACCTCAAGCGGCCGGAAGCCAGACACAGAAAAAGCAAAGAGAATCTGGTGGATTTTCAAAATAAAATACCCCGTGCAAACTGCTGGTCATAAAAATAGACAAAAGCGAAACTAATTAACTACGTAACATATTTTCACATGTAGAAGCATGTTTAGAAGAACATACACCAGGAAAATGTCCAAATCTCAGCAAGTAAACAAAGTCTGGCGGGCTAAACCCTCGTTTCTGAAACGCTCCCAGTGGGTTTTGAAGTCACGTGCAGGACGGACCAAATACGTGACGCTCACACAACGCGCCGCAGACCAGCCCAGTGGATTTTCCCAGTAAGAGATTCACTGCGAAGGATGGACCCAATTGGTGTCATAGCCAGGAGAAGAACAGCAATAGCTCGGCGAGTATACTCTGTCCCACATCCAAATTTCATATGGCATGTAATCAAATCAAATCAAATTTTATTTGTATAGCCCAAAGTCACAAAATACATTTGCCTCGGAGGGCTTTACAATCTGTACAGGGAGTGACACCCTCTGTCCTTAGACCCTCGGTTTGGCCAGGTCGATGATGAGGGACAGGTAATTGTCTCTGACTTGTGGTCGGGGAAGGCTGAGCAGATGATATCGCGGTACAGGTAAAATGATAAGGTGAGTTCTGCAGCTGTGAGTTCTTTGGGGTGGGTGGTGAATGGTTGTTTGAGTTTGATGGGGACAAAAAATGGTTGCAGTTCCCTGGGGATGTGGGGGTTGCATGTGGATGGATGAACGAGTAGAGTAAGGTCAACGTAGTTACCATTTAGAAGACACGACTGGGCGTATTGGAGGTAATGCGGTGGGTAGAGTGAAATTAGGGGTAGGAGAAGGGAGGGGGAAAGGAAGGAACAGGAGGAAACTGAGTGTTTTGGCTGAATGTGCCGCTGTAGATCACTGACGAGGTTGCGGTCTGGGAGGTAACTGTGACTTGGATGGGGGCTAGAGTGGAGTTGTGTTGGGAGTCCATGAGAAGTTGAAGAAGTTTCACTTTAGTGTCAGTACGGTGGAAGGGGAATGTTTCGTTGGGTGAGGGACTGTTTGAGACGGGCGACTGTCCAGTTGGATATGTTTGTGGCTAAAGGATGGTCAGAGTGTTGGCGGGGTTGCTGCAATTTTGCCAATTGCTGGTGCGTCTGGACCTAAGCACACACTACAGTCAGAGCTCCTCTCTTCTCCTCTCCTTTCTCTAGTCCGAGTGAGGTCCTGCAGCTCCTCATACTCCGTCTCATAGTGGTCTTTGTGAATCACATGGAATATCTTGACCTTATCAATTTTCATGCATATTTTCAATCTCCCAGCTATATGAACTTGAATGTTAAAAATTGTAAAATGCCTTTTAGAGCAATGCAGCACTCTTGAATAGCTAAGGTATTAAGGTGTGATCACAGAACAATCAAACCTTTGTTGTAAATGAGGTCAAAAAGGTAAACAAGGTTGCAAGAAACGTGTGGAGAAAAGATACTACGAACTTAAGAATTTGACGTGAAGCTACCAGGAACACATTAACCTCCAGTGCTGCCATATTCCATAAATGAAAGCTACCTGGAGTGTCCAAAAGAACACCCCATATCCTTCTTCCTCCACCATTCACGAAGACAGGGGTAAGACAGGGGTTTCCAAACCTCTTTTAAAGAGGGCCAGATTTGACAATGTGAAGATGCCAGGGGCCAATACTAACATTTTAAAAATGAAAAAATATAGTTACATACAAATGCACTGTTCTGTAACAATTTTATTTTCAGTCACAATTATCTTTTTTTTTTTTTTTTAATGGCAATGTAATGTAGTATAAAATTTAATGCACGCTTTAACTTTACTTAGACTTTACTCTTGTTTAGTAGAAGTTTAGTTTAGTAAAGTGGGTTAGAGACGTGGCCCAGGTAAGGAAGGCTGAAACAGGACCACCATTGAACAAGTAAGTCCATAAGTTAAAACGTCAAGACTGGGCCAAGAGACATCTGAAGACAGATTTTTCAAAGATTTTATGAACGGATAAAATGGGAGTGACTTTTGATGGACCAGATGGATGGGTCATGGCTGGATCACCTTGCTCTGTGATCCAGCACAGTAAGAACTTCACTTGGATTCAGACGCCAGCAAGATGGAGATCTGCTGTTATTAACAATGAGCTAGTTGGACCTACTGACAGTTTTTAGAAGATACTTTCTTTAATCAGTGATCACGGAAAAGTCTACATCATTCAAGAAGGCCATGATTTTTTATGCAGGCCAATGCTGCATTACATGCTTCCAAGTATTCCATTGCGTGGCTAGCCAGCAAAGACCTTAAAGATGACAAAATAATGACATGGCCCCCTTCCTCACCTGACCCAAACATGCATCTAATCATGCTGATTTTTATAAAATAAATAATATATGTCAGGAAAACTTTTGCTGCTCTTTACTTAAGTTCTGATTGTTTGCTTCTTGCAGTAAGAAGTTGAACTATCCATTATTCCCTTGCTAAATGCTGGAACATCTCCTACCTAATGAGGCTGTTAATGAGTTGTTTGTCGACATTGCTCTTACAGGATGATGACATCCAGAACACCAAGGTAAACATTTTGTCCCAAACTGCAGGGGTCAGTCAAGAGAGAGGGATGGGTTATGTTAGGCCAGTTGGGAGACAGACGAAGTTAGAAGAAGTTACATTGCTTCATGCAGTTAGAAACTTTTCATGACTTGGGTTTCATAAGTCAAGTTTATGTTGGTTGACTTATTGTATTACTAGTTTGTGAAAATAATTATAAGAGGACAGCTCTGAATTAAATCTGCAACTAAATTCTGTCAATGCACCCTGGTTGTACACAATTATTGGAATCAAAATTATTTGTGAGTTTGCTAAAGATTAAAGACCCAGAAACTTTCACTGCCCACTGTGTTCCACCTCAGAATACATTTGACATTAAAAAACAGCCGGCCAACCCTGTTGAGCTAGGGAAGGTTCACACAGGAGGAAGGTTTATTCTTATTTTATTGACTGTTCATTGGCTACCTGCATGAACGCGACATGACAATGGAGCAGATGATACTGAAACAAAATATTAAAGGATCACATAGTTGAAGTGTTTTCATTCAAATTCTTGTTGTCTTGATGGTATTAAATGTTTCTAAACTAATTTATTGAATTATATATATTTCAGAGATTCCTCTGCATAGCACTCAAGAGAGCTTGCATAACACCAGTGGTCCTTGTACCACAGTTTGAGAACCAGTGATTTAGGATTTGGGGAAATATACTGCAGCACATAACCCTGTAAAACTACAAATAGATGTTTTTACATTATGGCTTTTGTATTAATTGATATAACATTCATTTATAAGGTGCTGATAGGCATTCTTTTTCTTTTTTTCTCTTTTTGACTTTGAACGGCCAGAATAGCACTTTGGATCCTTCTGTTTACAGTACTTAGCTAAGTACAGACATGAGTGCTATTAATCTTTTAGATTTCTAAAATGTCAAAAACTAGAACTACTCTGTTAAATTGAGTGAACTTGCATGAAGACTGTGTGACCTTGCTTTGTTGTCATACACTTCAGGATTACATCATTACTTGGACTTTGTTTTCCAACTTCATTTCAAGATGAACAACATCAGCAGGTCTCATTAGAGACCTAATTACTGAGCAGCATTTCAAATGAGGTAGAAGGTAGACTTGCTTTACACGACACAAAAACATTTATGAGGTAAAAAAAAAAAAATCTATATCAATCTTAATAATAGATGAAAACAGTACATGAAAAGTTGCATGAAGATTCATGTTTCAACTGAACCAGTTAAGCACCTTAAACCATATAAAAATGTCCAGGTGCAATTGTTGATTGAAACCCTTCACCTCACCCTCTTGTTTCGTCACGAAGGAGAAACTACAGTGGCCGTGAAAGGTGCGAAAAACGCAAATGGGCCCATCTAGAGCTAGTATTTAGTTTATCTGTTTTGAGCTACAGTGGCCCAGCAACGTGAGAGAAGAGGCCTGTATAAAAAAGGTTAGTTCTAAGGTAATGAAAACATGAGGATTCTTATTTTCAAGTGGTTATACACTAATGAAAATAGTTCTGAATATAATATTCAATTCCTGCCATATTCTGTAAATAGAGCCATCTAAATCTGACACACTGGACCTTTAAAATAAAAAACTGGAAACTAAAAAACTGCAAGAGGGAGATTGACACACTCCAACTCCAGTCTTGGAGAAAGCACATTCTAAATTCCTGGGAGACACACGTTAATAATTCTTATCAATTCCATCTGGCTCTGTGTGCTGTGTCAAAAACAATATCAGAACTGACTCATGGGACTAATAAAGCTCCAGGGCCTCAAGATCTTCAAACTCAAACTATTACATGTATGAGTATTGACCGTAGGGATTTACTATTAAGGTATCGTTGCCAAACTAATGAAATGATCTCCCTAGTGTCAGTGTTTGAATTCTCCCACGGAGAGAGATCGCCTCTGAAAATAAATAATAAAGAGAATAAAATGAGGGGATGTATCCACTGCCTCGGGTCTGCAGGGAACAGTTCATTACACCATTCTACATTCTGCCCCCCCAAAAAATGCTCACAAATTAGCCTCCTGGGGGAATGAACCACTTGTTAATCTGGCAACATTATGAGTTTTTTTTATTATTTCCAAGAGAATCATAACATATTCTAACACACAGTAGGGTGATAACTGTTAACTGTAACTGTCAACTGATTGCTTCTTCTACAGAGATGTGATAAAGGAAAGTTCTGAATGCACACTCCTCAAGTGGTAATGTTACTAGTAGTTGCAGCCACAGTAATAATACCAGTAGTACTAGAAGAACTAGTCATGTTGTCATAGTCATAGTCATAGTATATATATATATATATATATATATATATATATATATGGTGGTAGTAGTGGTATTAAGTTTTTAATTTTTAAAGTTACTTCCACTGCATCTTGACCATCTTTAAGCTTTCTTTATCTGTTTTTCACAAGTAAGAATGCCACAAACAATCATCATGGATTGCACAGTTAACTTACTTACTTACTTTCCTCTATTGCAAACAACAAGTGTATCAACCCTCTTCCAGGCTGACCCAGGGGAATCCCACCACAAGCCCCATGTATGTTCACATCTGCCCTCAGGAGAGACCTGATCTGTTTTTTACTCGTACCAGACTGCTTCCTGGAGGACAACACTCTTGTTTACACCTGTTATGACCAAACCGACTAATTGATCCTGAGAGAGTTCAGTCCCTCCTGCACACACACAGATGCAAATATTTGTCACAGAAGTGGTGCAGTTTGTTGTTGTTCCAAAGCTTTTGTTTTTGAATTTGAAATAATATGGCAACTTGTGTCCTTGGTTGCAAGAAATTACTTATTGTAACTTCTAGAGGTTAATTAAATGGGTGACATTGTGACTTAGTGTTTAACAGTTACACAATTGCCTTGTTGGCAATGGGCCCTCAAGAATGTGTGTTAAAGGGCATCAATTAATTTCTAAAAGTAAAAAGTTATGATAAAAAAGAAAGTTTCTATTTATCAAATGTTGGCATGCTTGTGCCATCTTCATATCTTTTTCACACCCAGTCGTATTTACACAAACACTTCTTAATAAATAATTAATAAAGAAATGTACCCACAGGAAAAAGAGAATGGAGAAAAATATGGAGCTGCACATGGCTGGGAAAATTAGGCCAAATCTTAAAGTTGTTTCAAAGCTGAAGTAGGCTTGTGCATGTTCTGATCTGTTCTGATCTATTCACTGCCAATATGTGCTTCTTGTCTTTGGTCACAACCTACTCAATCCTGAGCCTGCTGTACGAAAGGGGGGGCAAAGTCCATGCATTATAGTTCAGCCAAAGACAATTTGAAGAGTCAGTCAGCTGGATTAAGTGTCATTTGTCAGTTTCTTCTGTGTGTTGGTCTGACTCACATAGGCCTAAACAATTAAAAGTATAGACTAAATATTTTACAGAGAACAGCGAGTGATAAAAACAAAATAAAAGAGGCTAAAACAGTGTGCAAGCTGCACAGAGCTGAGTGTTAATTTTTAATGGCTGCCATGCCATCATCCTCTCTCTCTGTCTTATATCTAAAACCACTACATCTTTTTATATATGTATATATACAGACACACACATTAGTATGGATCATTATAGATTATTATAGACAAATACAAAAGTTTTGTGTCCACATATGGCCTACAGGAGTCACTATAGAATAAAATTATCATAATTGTCACTTAAGTATGTGTGGTACTGAGGAAAACATTAGTTCCCATCATGCCCGTCTGTGGTAAGATGCACCTTATAGTTCTTTTTGATGGGAAATATTTTAGTGGTGCATACTGGGACACATATGCAGTGCCATATTTGATCAAAAAAGGTTAAATCTGGGGCAACTGGACTTGCTTGTAGATACATGATCATTTGTAGATCGCCTCTCATCCAAGAAGCTTCATTCAGTTCAGTTTAATAACATATTTGATATGTGCACATCTGAGAAGCTGGACCTAGTTTCAAACAGATGCAAATGATTAGTTCATTATTCAAATAGTTGCATATTATTTTTTCATTGATTGAATTGTTTAAATCAACTCATTGTTTGTTTCAGCCCAGTCACATTGATATGAAAATACATTAAATCAAAATGAAACAAAAAAACATGTCTAGACGTGGTCTAATGATGTCTGGACAGAGAAAATGTTAAATTGCACACACACTTGAAGCTCGGTTATAAACAGTCCTCAAAGTCACTATTCTAATTAAACATGGTGCAATGCAAAATATGTTGCTTTATTATATCTTTCTGATGAATTGTTATGGTGAGATTACTCGGACAACCTGCGTGTGCTACTTTTTGTCTCTTGTGGGTTAAGGTTTAAACATGCTTTTCACTTCCTTCCTGTCACAAATGCAATTTCCTGCATTCTAGTCAATTTTAGGATGACTTGCTAGCTCGCTGGCTGGCCTCCGCCGGGCGCATTTCCTCCGCGGCTGTGCGCCGCGACTGGCTCTGGGTCGGCTTGGAAAGGCTCGGGGGCGAAGGTGGCTCACGGCTCCGGCCGCGGGCTTTACAGCGCCCTCCCGCCCGGACCTCACTGCTTCCCGGGGCCGTGGACTTAGTGCTCGCTGCGCCCTCTCCGGGGCTCGCCCCCGGCGCGACTGTCGAATTGCAACTTATCGCAACTTTCGTCCCTCGCTCACGGTAACCTGCTATCACATAGGTAATAGGCTGATTATCATAAAGCCCCCCTAAATGTTGAATGGTAATTCTATTTCCAGTGTTAAATAGAAGTAATTTCCACATGCATTGATAAAATGCCACAAGGGATGGAAGAAGGGATGACCATTTTAGAAGAGGGATGATTTTGCCCCCCCCTCAACTCGAGTACTGACTGTTAGACATCTCAAACTATCTCTGAAGTTACAATTCAAACACAATCCCTCTCAATCACGTGCTGTACTGGTTGTATTTTTTTTTTTTTTTTTAACTTTTATTTATCAAATGTAATACAGAGACATGTGCACTGCATACAAGAATACATTTTTTTTTTCTTTTCTACAGTGCTTACTAGAATACAATTTCTTTTCTTTTCTTTTCAAACATTTCAAGAACTTGAATGGACAACCCCCCTCCCCCCTGGTCTCCTTACATAATTAAAGTATAATACAAATAAGTAGGTATAGTTACACGCATGTGAAATATTATCACAAAATAAATAAAATGAAATGACAAATATACACATACAAAAAAAAAAAAAAGTGCTAGTGCTGACCATTAGAAGTACAAAGCAAATATTAATGGCTGCTTACTCCTCTATCATCCAAGCTATCTGCCTCTGACGGCACAGAGGGGCGGGTTCATACATGGCCACACAATGTATTTTTACGGAGAAACTTCCCGAGCTGGCAGACCATCTAGATAGTTAAGTAGTGGTTTCCAGTGAGTATAAAACCTGTCAGATGAGCCTCTGAGTGAGAATTTGATCTTCTCCAGTTTCAGAAGATTTAAAATATCATGTAACCAGACATTGATCGATGGTGGTTGAGGAGCCTTCCACAATAAAAGAATTCTCTTATGAGCAATAAGGGAAGCAAAGGCAGTAACATTATTTTGAATGGCAGTGGTACGGAGGTCGTCTCGGGGCTTGCCGAAGATAGCGATATGTGGGGTTGGACATAGATTAGGTTGCATGGAGTATGCAAGCATCTACTACATTTCTCATCGAATTTGTCTGGATAGAGCTTTGAGAGTTTTTCCTTGCTATAGTGAAGCCTGTGGAAAACTTTAAATTGTATTAGTGAAAGTCTAGCACAGCTGGATGTTGAGTTAACAGCCCCCATAGTTCCCTCCCAGAAGGGCTCAGAGAAACTCAGTTGGAGTTCTGACTCCCAATTTATCTTGATCCTATGTAAAACAGATTCACTGGTTGGGGACAGTAGTTTATAAAAATATGAGATATGGCCCTTTGAGAGGGTTTTAGCCTTGAGAGCCAGGTCAAGAATCGTGGGTCGATCTTTGCTGGAATGAACAGGTGATTATCACAAATGGGAGTTGCTAGAGGAAGGGTGAGCCACCCGAAGTGGCGTCTTATTTGTGTCCAAATTTTTAGTGTCCCCACAACGACCGGATTAGAGGTAAACCTTGACAGGGAGAGGGGCAAGGTACTGCATGTTAAAGCCAGCAGCGACAAGGAGCAGGAGGCTGATTCACTCTGACACCAGCTGGATTGAGGGGAAGTAAACCAAGACATTATCTTATGCGCGTTGGCTGCCCAATAGTAGCCAATTAACCTGACCTAACCCAGTCCCCAGCCGAACTATCCTTACAAAGCAGTGCACGACATGCCCTTGGCCGTTTACCAGCCCAGATGAATGATGAAATGATGTTATTTATAGCTGTGAAATTTGGGATTTGGGAAGAAAAACAGGCAGACATTGAAACACATACAAGTAACGTGGTAACACATTCATTTTTATAATTTGTATCTTATCGGCTAGGGACAATGGCAGGAAATTCCATCTTTGCAAATCGGACTTAACCGTTGTTGTTAATGAAGTAAGATTTTGCTCTCGCATTGTACGCAAAGATCGTGTAATTGTGATACCAAGATATTTAAATCCTGTGTTGGCTATTTTAAAGGGTATAGTCGATGGCAGTATGTCTGTGGCCAATTGGTTGATTGGTAAATATTCGCTTTTAGAGATGTTTAGCTTGTATCCAGATAGACGACCAAAAGAATTTAATAATGTCAGGATGCATGGGATGCTTGACAAAGGGTCACTTACATAAAGAAGCAGATCATCCGCATATAATGAGACCTGGTGTTTTATACCCCATCTTTTAATCCCCCCAAGTCCCTCCTCCACTTTTAGAGCCGCTGATAATGGTTCGATTGCTAGCGCAAATAATAACGGAGATAACGGGCACCCTTGTCGTGTTCCCCGAAAGAGTGGGAATGGAGCCGAGCGTTGGTTATTTGTACACACTGAAGCGCAGGGAGAGGAGTAGAGTAATCTGACCCATGAAATGAAGTTAGTATTGAAACCAAACTGTCTCAGGGAAAAGAAGAGAAAGTCCCACTCTACCCTGTCAAAAGCCTTTTTGGCATCAAGAGATATTATGACTTCTGGGACGTTAGAGGAAGATGGAGAGAGAATGACATCAAGAAGCCCAGTGAGCCAAGTTGTTTTGAAGTGGGCTGCCATGCTAGCTCTGTGGTCTTCTAGCATGCTAGCTATACTAGCTAGCGATGCGCTGTTGCCCGTCGGAGAGGCATCTGCTTCAGACTTTTTAGACGTTTTTGTTGCTTTTGACATTTCTCTATAGTATTCAGGGTTCTAATGTTAGTTCTTCCACCTTCAGTCAGTTGGGGTTGTGAGGAAAGGGGAGTTTTAAGAGTTATCGCTGCGGGAGCCTGAGACAACGCTGCTTTCACATGCTCACCCAAACCGGAAGTCCACTGGTTGTATTATTTATTTTAACGCTGCCTTCAGTATGTTTCCGGTATTTGTTATTGTGGGCATTCCGAGTCTCCAGCCAGAGCATTTTGACCTGGTGGCGTGGTTCTTCTTCTTCCTCTATGTGACCACGTTGGTGGGCAACCTCCTGCTGGTGGTGCTGTTTGCTTTGGAGCAGAATCTCCAGAAGCCCATGTACATTGCCATGGTCAGCTTGGCCCTCTCAGATATTGGTCAGTATGTTAATGATTGTGTCGAACTGCCATACATCTTGTGTATTAGGTGATAATACCTAATATACTCGAGTGAGACTGAAAATACTTCTCCTATCCTTCATTTTTTCTCTCTCTCTTTTTCTCCTCAGATACCCAATGGTGATGACAAACCAAACCATGTTAGGCCTCACACTCTTCTGCTAGGTGGTGGCACACATCTTCTCTGGAATTAGCACCTTCCACTTCACCATGATGCCATTTTGTGCGCCCAACCAAATCATACACGCTTTCTGTGACACCATGTCTGTTATGGCTCTAGCGTGTGGGGACACCAGCAAACAATTCCGCAATGCCTTTGCTGCAGCGATGTTTATTCTGTACGTCTCTTACATTTGCATCATTATCTCAGCATTGCACATGGCCACTGGACAGGTGAGGTTCAATCCTTAGATTATACCAGTGCTTCTCAATTATTTTCTGTTACGCCCCCCCTAGCAAGAAGAAAACAATTCGCGCCCCCCCCAGTCTCCGCCGCGTCTATAAATAATATCATTTGTCTATAAAATTGTTATAAGTACACCTCTGCATAACATTGTATCCTTATTAACTTTAAAGAAAACAAAAAAGAAAGAAATATAGTTCAACTTACAACAAAGAATAACTTTATTAACATTGTTTTTTAGTCTGTAACAGAAAAGATTTTAAGTGCATCAATTTGCCTGAAATTAAAAAAAATAAATCCTTGTTTAAACTGTAAACATTTTTGACCGACTTATTGCACCATTTGATATTACCAATGTTTTCATGTTGTCTCTTGAGGGTTTTGTTATGTTGAATAATGGAGACTGGAGACGGAACGTAGTTGGAGTTTACGCCTTTTATTCAACACAGTTAAGCAAGTAACGTAAGCCAGAAAAACCTGTACTCTTGTAAGTCGTAAAACGTTGCGCTGTTGCAAACATGACAGACATAACAGGTTTGTTTACTGCACTTCATATCGCCTGCTCGGTGCAAAAAAAAACCCTACACCGATGGTTCCCAACCTTTTTTGCGCCGCAGACTGGTCAGCCCTCGAAAATTTGAAGTGAAGAGAAGACGGGGATCGCGCACTCATCACTGGGCATTCCGGCTCTTTTTAGAAAACCGGCTCTTTTGGCTCGGCTCACTAGCCGGCTCCCGTCGTTCACCTCAAAGAGCCAGCTCTAAGAGCCACTTCGTTCGCGCCTGACCCATCACTACCCCGTACGCGCCAATCTGCGGGGCAGTTTTAATAGTAATTAATCATCTCACTGCCCTACACCATAGACCTAATACTCCCTGCGCACACTCTGACAATGAGAGTGCCACTGCCAACTACTGTAGTGGATGTGCAATTATACTTTATTCTAGTATGGCAAAAAAAAGCATGTTCCCCAGGGACACACAATTGAGAAGGACTGGATTATACTATTATCCTAAAATACTTTCAGTATTAAGATTACATGCTGAGGTTTTTTGATGTGGGGTTGTATGGAGTACTTACACACAGTCACTGTGCTACCTGCACTGGACAGTGGTCAGCTCCCAGTATGAAGAAGCATATACAAGTACCAGTGCAGGTACCAGATGTGCTCAACTTGCTAGATCTGCCGTAACAGATGCTATAGCGCATTATAATTATGATTGGCTGTACGTTGGAACAAAGATGAGAAAGATTATGGAAGTAATCTTTCTCATCAGCCCAGAAAAATTCAGAATGTTATTGAAGCATTTTTAACATCTTCTCAACGCAGCCTGATGAGGTAAGATTAAATATGGTGAGTTATATACATCACATCTGTGTGAAACATGCATGGATATATATAGCAACAATCATATTTATAATACAGAAAAAGTAAGTAAGGTATTGTAAGGTATTGTATACATTTTTTTTACAAAGCTGATGAAGTTGGTGAGCTGTCTTGTTATTACAGACCTCTTTTGTCCTGCTCATCAAATTGCACCCAGATGACTTGAAATCGTCTTAATAAATAACATTCTGAATAAAACAGTTTTCCAGCAGAGCTGTCAAAGGCTAATGAGGTTAATGTGTTTAGGTATCTGTAACGTGGAACCCTGAGGATCAGACAAAACACATGTTTTAGCCACAAAAAGTGACAGACATAAAAAAAACAAAAAACTGTTTTGCTAAGTGAGTGTATTCTCACTGCTTTACCTTTACGTTAGATCTGCAGTGTAATACATGCAGATATGACAGCAAGTTCTATGGTTGAGACAATGTAGCACCAAGGGAGAGGACTGTCTCTTACTGTAGATAAACACTGACTATGCATAAGCACATGATACCACTGTTGTAGTCAAGACCAACTAAACCATTTCATTTTATTTTTCATGCCTTCTTTTAACCCTGAGCTGCTGTTCTCCTCAGGGCAGAATGAAGACCTTCTCTACCTGTGCCACCAAGAGCTGCATCATTTCCATCTACTACTTACCGTGTTTCTTTGTCTACTCCACACCTTACTTTCCTAACTTGACAATGACCCCAGACAAGCGTATAGCCACCACCCTCTTCTACAGTCTTTTCCCTCCACTGATCAACCTGTTCATCTACTGTCTCAGAACCAAGGAGATCAAGCAAATTTTAAAATGCTGGGTCCAGAGACGAAAGAGCATTGTGCCTGTGAAGCATGGCCAAATTGTGGCTGTCACCAAGTCACACTGACAAGAGCCTTAAAGGTGCAGTTTGTAGGATTTAGTGGCATCTAGTGGTGAAGTTGCAGATTGCAACCAACTGAATGACGCTCGTCTCACCCTCCCATTCCAAGCATGTATACTACAGTGTAGCAGGTAAACTACAGTGGAAACTCATGAAAAACAGAAAAGGTCCTATCTAGAGTCCGTTTGTCCACTCTGGGTTTGTAGAAACATGGCAGTTCAACTCCTCTGTAGATATAAAAGGCTCATTCTGTAGTAATAAAAACATAATGATTCTTATTTTCAGGTTGGCATACAGAAATGAAAAAATAGTTATTGTTATCATATTCCATTTCTGCCAGTAGGTCCCCTTAAAGGTGCAGTGTGTAGGATTTAGTGGCACCTAGCAATGAAGTTGCAGATTGCAACCAAATCAATACTCTCCCATGCCTCACCCTCTCCTTCCAAGCATGTGAGAAAAACTCTGCATTTAAAAGCAAAAGTCAATATCTGTTATGTCTGTTATAATAATAATAATAATAATAATAATGTTTGTTCTAGGCTACTGTACAAAAATGGTGGTTCAACATGGTCTCACTGTAGATATAAAGAGCTCATTGTGAGACAACGAAAACTAAATTCTTATTTTCAGGTGATTAAATCAAATCAAATCAAATTTTATTTGTATAGCCCAAAGTCACAAAATACATTTGCCTCGGTACAGGGAGTGACACCCTCTGTCCTTAGACCCTCGGTTAGACATACTAATAAATATTGTATTCTATTCCTGCTAATAAATACTCCTAAATCTTATACACTGTACCTTTAATAAATGCTTGCATGTTAATTTATGAATCTATATAGTAATATACATTGAAAGAGGTTATATAGACTGACAAAAATATGTTGTATCAGTGGAGAAATCAAGGCATAAGTCTGCGCCGTCTTAAATAATATTTCCTTTCTTTTGTCCTGCTTTAACTGTCTGTATGTGTACCAATGGTGCTTTAATTTAATAGAAAGCCTTTCTGCATTTACTCATGTCAGTTTCTTGTGTTTAAAATGTAATCAAATGTCATAACAAAAACAACATAAGTCATATAGTTGCAAACTAACTGTTACGGTGTGCAATATGCGAGGAAAACCTGTAAGTTTGGGAGTTTTGCAACTAATACTGACAAAGTCTGAAGCATTGAATTACATATATTGTAATTTTGCAGCAACATATGGCAGCTGTGGGACATACTGTAAGAGACAGATGATGTTTCCATTCTCTTGTAAAACAAAATACATGCAGAGAGAACCTGAGGACATATCAGATACTGTCACATCTGTGCAGTAAGGTAACTTAGGAGAGGCCCAAATGCAGATGCTACAGGAGGCAGAGTTGTGCAGTCTAAAAGTGGTGAGTGGTGAGACAGGCAAGTGTCAAAATAATTCCATATAAAAAGGCCAGAAAAGCAAAGATCTAAAGCAACATGGGCAAAACAGGGCTGAATGCCTGAGACCGAGTAAATACACAAGTGAAGGCAGGATAAAAGACACAGGTGAAATAAATCAGGGTGGAACAGACAATTAAAACTGGTAGGAAATGTAACGATGGCAGCAAGTAAAGTTACAGACATGAGGAAAGGGGAATTGCAAAATAAAACAAGAAACACTGAACATGAAACCCAAAACCATGAGGCTCCAGATCCACTCCAGGTGGACCATATAGTATTGGTTTAATGGTTTATTTAGATTAAAATGAACAAAGGTATCACAACTGTCGCCACTTTGGCAGTGGAAAGGGGTCATCATGCCCTGCACAGCTTTGTGCACAACAAACTGTGATGCACTGTGTTCTGACACCTTTCTATCAGAATCAGCAGTAACTTTTTCTGTAATTTGAGCTACTAATATCAGATATATACAACATATATTAAATAGGGGGCATCACTGTGGCACAGTGGTTGCCTCACAGCAAGAAGGTTCCAGGTTTAAACTTGCTGGTTCAGAAAGCTGGGGTCTTTCTGTGTGGAGTTTGCATGTTCTCCCCGTGTCTGCATGGCTTCTCTCCGGGTACTGTCCCACAGTCCAAAGACATGAACCTTAACAGGTTCATTGATGACTCTAAATTGTCCGTATGTGTGAATGGTTGTTTGTCTCCATGTGCCCCACGATGAGCTGGCAACTTGTCCACAGTGATAGCTGGCTCTGTCTTATCCAAAGCACCTTCCACTGTTTGCGCCAGTGGGAATGTTGCTATACAGGTCTTTTGTCACAAGATGGCAGCATCCTCAAACCTCACTGCAGTCTGTTCTTGCTCTCTCTCACACACACACACACACATACACACACACAGCAAAGAAAACCCACGTCCTGCAATGACATTTGACTAATGTTCAGTGGATGTCACACCATAATTATATTTTTGCCTATATAATCCATCCAAAGATGAGTAATGAATGTGTGAGTGCAGCTTTATGAAAGGGGTTCCCCCATTACATACCCACCCTGTCAATCCTTTTAATTTTACACCCTGCTGTTGGAGTCAGACACGTGAAATCATATCAGTTTTATTTATGTTTACAGTCGTGCCTTAAGTATGACTGTTGTAAATGTCACATATATTTAAATAGCACTGCAAAATGTTTACTCATGCAGAATAATTTGTGTGTATAAAGAGAGTGCTGTTTTGTTCAGAGGCCAGACAGCAGCAATACTGACTGGTTTAATGTCACACAAACAGAATGAGCCGTCTTATACTGTAACCACAATCTTTTCTGTCTGCACACAGACTCTTTCTATGTGTATGTGTATGTGTGTGTGTGTATAAATAAGGGAAGAATAGTTGTATTCATGTTGAATATCTGACCCACATTACAGTCACTGTGCGGACACAGCATGACTGCAAGGAGGAGGGATGAAAACAGGGAGGAGGAGAGGAAAAAACTACACTGAAGGCAACAGAGGTGCAGTCATCATCCTTTAATAAAATAAATTCTTAGCCAATCAGAAGTCGCCGTCATGCTGCGCTGCCATGTCACAAACTTGATGTGATATTCAAAGCTGAGCTGGACTTTATGTTCCACACTGTTTTTCCCGCTGCACTTTGGTCTGCTGACTGTTGTGCAAACCGGACAAGTGACTTCACAGCATCACATGGTTATCACAGAGAAAAGAGTTTTTCCCACATTTAAGGCTTCATTAGCTTGAATGTTAAGATTTGGGGTCTTAAAGTAAGATTTTTTGTTTTTGTTTTTGTTACTTAAAAATTCTCCTTTTATATCTACAGTGGCAGCTCTTTCATGGAGTCCGCCATATTGAAACATCATGTTTCTATGGTAGCCCAGAACAGACTTAAATTAATTAAATACTGACTCTAGACAGGGCCTTTCAAGTGTTTTTTCTCCTTTACAGTAGGGAGGTGATGGTGATGTGAGGTGATTGCAATGCAGCAATGCACCTTTAAAGTGTGTAGAATTTTCTTGCATCTAGTGGTGTAATTTAGTTTGTCTGTTCTGGGCTGCTGTACAAACAGTGTTTCAACATGGTGGCCTCCATGAAAGAGGACCCGCTCCCACTGTGGATATAAAAGGAGAATTTGAAAGTAACAAAAGTAAAAAGATTCTTATTTTCAGGTGATTATACATGCATGAACATAATTATGAATATTATATTCCATGTCTGCCTTATTCTGAAAGTAAAGGCCCCAAATCTTACACACTGGACCTTTAAGTGAGTGAAAAACCTCTTCATTTTGGGACTTTTGATGATCCGAAGCAGATTCTCTTTCTCAATCTGTTGACTCTCAACTCAAAAGAAACTACATACAGTGCTGAAATGTAGAGTGCATTTATTCAAGTGCTTCTTAAGTACAGTTTTAAAGAAGAGGATTTACTTGCTAATTAAATAATTGCTCCTAATGGAGAAATTATTTTTTCATTCAAGTCTTACATATAAAGGCCCTAAATACAACCGCACACACACAAAGTGCTACATGAAAATGTGGAGAGATGGTGGACTGATGGGCAGCCCTGGGAGCAGTTAGGGGTTCTGTGCCTTGCTCTAGGGAACCTCAGCAGTGCCCAGAAGGTAACCATACACCTCTCCAGCTGCCAGTCCACCCTCCATATGCTGGACTTGAACCAGTTTCCAAGTCAAGTCCCTACAGACTGAGCTACTGCTGCCCCGAGTTGAGTTGAATTGCTTATATTTTAATTTCATGCAACTTTATACTCCACTACATTTCTCTGACAGCTAGTTACATCACAGATGAATACTGTACACACAACATGTATGGTAATCTCATACAGTAGTGGGAAAAACTTTCAGATCTTTTACTCAAGTCAAAGTGCTAATACAACAATTTGAAGATATGCTGTTTCAAGTCCATCCATCCATTATTTGTAACCTCTGATCCTCTGTGTGGGGTAGAGCCTATCCCATCTGCTGCTTCAAGTCCTTCATTTAACATTCTATTTAAGTAAAAAGTATTATCAGCAAAATGTACTGAAAGCACTAGAAGTAAAATGTGCAGAAAAATGACCTCTGTCAGTGTTATAGTATTATCACATTTGTAATACTGATGCATTCATTCGTAATCATTTCATTAAGCTAGTTTACACTACTTCTATGTACAGTCAGGTAGATTAAATGATGGTTCCCAATTCAGGCCCCACCTAGGGGTCAGAAAACAAACTGACGGGGTTGACATGAAATGTGTCATGTGCATTACTGTTCAATAACCTGCAGACAGTTTAATTTCAGCAGAAGTACTTAACATTTGACTTCCACAGAGCTGTCAGATATGTGTCAGATCAGCTGCCAGATAACTGTTGTGCAATAAGACACGACAAAAGGCGGTGCACTTCAATAACCTTTATTTAGATTACAGATGTATTCCATTTTGAAGTTTGGAGGGGGGAAGGGAGCATTAGTGCTATTTACAATTGGTTTGAAAACGTTTATCTCTGTACAGATTTGAACCCTGATCAATATAAACAATATTTTTTTAAGACCTAGTGCTGTTACAAAGCGATTCTTTAAAGCAAAAAACCCACAAAGAAAAAAAAAAGGATTACATTAAATTATAAACAAATGAAAAATAAAATAATAAAAGAGCACAGAAGAAGAAAGAAAATAAAAATACAGTCTGTCGATGATTAGGGAGGTTCTGCTGCTGTTAAGCACAAGACATTGTCAGCGAGTGACTGTGACTGGCTAGAAGCTAACCGTATACACAATCATAGACTAAACACCAATATACTGTATATCAACAAGATCTAGTCATCATGTTCTATATAAGATTCATATTAAATATATTCTACACGTTACCTTAGTTTGGAACATTACTTCCATTGGAAAAATATAAAATAAAACAATCAAACTTTTTATACATTTTTATTTATCTGATGAAGGAGCACATGCTTCAGTTGTGCAAAATGGACTTTGTTAATGCAGAGAGAGAATTCAGGAGAGAAGCGAATTAAGACAAATAAGGAACATTATTCATTCCGAGTTAATTTCCCTGCTTGGACAGCAATTGTCAAGAGAGATCCTTCACAACACTGTTAAAAAAAGAAGGAGCACAATGAGCCTTTTCCTCGGAGGAGAGAGGGGGTGGTGCGTCGGGGAGGGAAGAAAAACTGACATGACGTTTTATTAATCACAACACTGGTCGGTCAGTAATATGCATGGACTGTCAAAACACAGTCACAAATGTCATGGAGAAACAAATAAGTGAAACAAGACCACCAACACTGGCTGTTTGTCTATTCGTTTGTTTGTTAGGCTTTGATTGGCTGAAAGATGACGACTGAACGAGCAGGGTGTGTTTGGTCTGTACGGCGCTCTGCAGACAAAAATGGAATCATTTCTCTCTTGTGACCTTTAAGGGCACGCGCAGAGGAGGGCAGTAAAAAGGACACAAGTGTGTGTGTGTGCTGTATGTGTATGTGTATGTGTGTGTGTGTGTGTCCTGGTTTGAGTTCTCTGATCAGGCACGTCTAAGCTTCGTCTGCTGCACCGAGGGAGATCACACAAGCACATATGGTTGGATGTGTATGGGGGTGTCATAGTGTGTGCGTGTGCGTGTGTGTGTGTGTGTGTGTTGGTATGTTGGTGTGTTGTTAGTGGTTAAAATTCTCAGCGGTCTCTATGAGAAAACAAGGCCACACACACAAACTTGGGCACTGCATTAATATGACAACCAGCTAGAATGAGGAACCAGAAAGATTCAGACTTTTAACTGACCGGCTGTGTGTGTGTGTGTGTGTGTGTGTGTGTGTGTGTGTGTGTGTGTGTGTGTGTGTGTGTGTGTGTGTGTGTGTGTGTGGCAGAAGGCTTAAAAAAGGTGTGCATTAAGAAAAAACATGCAAATCCAATTCCTTCCTCTAATTTTCAGTTATGACAACAAATCAAGTACAACAAAGGAATCAACTCTGTTGTAAATCAATTTCCAGCTCCCAACTCTGGTCCTGGATCAGCCTGAGCCTTATTACATATGTGTGAGTGTGTGAGTGAGGGGTAAAAAAAAAAAAAAAGAGATGAATTGTGTGTGTGTGTGTGTGTGTGTGTTTAAATGCATATCCGCATTGTGGGCAGGCTTCAGGACAGGGAACAAGCTCATTAGGTCCAGGATGTTGAGGGCGAGAACGGATGAGAAGGATGGCGCACCAGCAGCGGTGGTGTGTATTTACAGAATGACACAGCAGTTACTCTCCCCGGTCTTCTCTCTGTTCCTCTGACCTGGGAACACACACAAACATCGTCATCAAGACAAACACTGATCCTACACAGTACCCAGCTAAACACACTGTATGCGGTGCTGAAATGTGATTAAATGAACTCCATCTGAGGCACTGCATGAAAATTTTTTTAGATTCCCAGGAAACAGTGCTCAAGTACTTGAGATCGGTCTTGGTCTTGAGTCCTGTCTTGAGTCCTGTCTTGACTCGGTCTCTCAATACCTTGGTCTTGGTTCAGTTGGCCTCGACTACAACACTGGCTGGAAGGCAGCTGAGGCAGGACTGCCAAGATGACGGTCAGAGCTACCACACTGAGTTTGACAACAGCTCTTCAGACACCCTCCAGACAGGCAATGTCGCAGATATAAGGTCCATGTTTTATACTGTCTGTTTCTAAGAGCTGTGTTCCTGTTTTAACCATTTACTGTAACAGTCAGGTATACTAGCTAACATTTCCTTACAACTGACAAAAGATGGGAAACGTGGCTCTATTAGTGGTGTGCGCACAATGTTGTGGATATGTGCATACACACTGAATTTTGCCGTAATAGGTACAGTTTAAACTGAGTTGCTTATTATTCCACTTTATGTTACATTGGGCTTATTATACCCTGAATGCCAGCAAATTGAAGAAAATATAACTAGACAAACTAGAGCGCTTGGTGCGACCAGTGAAATTAAATGTCCATCTGAACTCTGACTAGCCTGTCTCTGCATACAATCACCCTCTACCACACAGTCACAAAAGGAGACCTGTCACCTAATATGATTCATGCTAGCTGTATATTCTACACAATATGCTGCATATTGGGAATAGACTTAAGGGAGCCAATTATTTGCACCAGTGGCTGTTCCTAAAACAGAAGCCATGTGTAGAGATAAATAATGGCTGGGAGCAGAATGTTTAAAATTGTTCAGTGTGTGAAAGGCCTGCTGAAAGGAAAGAAGGGAGCCGGAGAGCTGGTTACCTTGGGAATTTGGCTCAGGCAAAGTCTCTCTGGCAACTAAATGCATCACTGTGGTCTTCCCCAACGGCAGTTTGAGAGCTGGTGAAGGGCAGACAGAGGAGAGGTAAAGGTTATTCAATGAGCTACAGTGTGCCTGTATTTACAAAGTCATTGACCATCAGTATCACCTTCACAGTACAAATTATGCTACAGTGGAAAGAGTTGAGCAACACTGAAACTATAAAAGAGAGAAGCTACATGCTACATTTCAGCTGGTTCATTAATAATAAACTATGGCTGAAGGTGTCAAAAATACATGACTGTCACAGACTAATGATCTCTCAAAGGTAAAGAAAAGGGCCCAAGAATGTAAACTTTTATATAAACCAACACCAAAACCACACCGGGCACGTCTCGTCGCGGACCCTCCACCAGGAGCGTCTCAGAAGCATTTTGCCAGCCAGACTTTGTTAACTAGCTCTTTGGTTTATCTGCTTCTGAATATGTAAATATGCTATGTAGTTAATAGTTTCCCTTTTGGTTGTTTTAATGATCGAACGTTTGTACAGGGTGTTTTATTTTGAAAATTGACCAGATTCTACACAGAGAATACGGCGAGACCCGCTTCTGAAACACAACGCGGTGGACCAGTGGGGTTTGAAACATTGACTAGAATGGTTGTGATTAGCTCCGGTTGTCATGGCGCACACTGAATGCATCGTATCCGTGCCCGGTGGAATTTGGCCACAGGTCTAATGTTTCTAGTTACTTTGGAAAAGGAAATCATTGATCTTTACGTCCTAATCGCCATATTGATGGAAAACTGGAAAACTATCCTTGTCAATATTCATCTTAACTCATTATCATGCAAATATAATGTCAGCTGAGCATGATGTTCACTGTGAGGGATTAAAGCTATATAGCAGGTGATATTTACACCAAAATGAATGGAAATCAATGGCTGCCCATTCCTGTTTTGGGGTCATCTCATTGTTGCCCCTCTAGTACACCTGTTGTTAATGTCATTAACACCAAAGCAGCTGAAACTGATTAACAACCCACCCTGCTACTTCAATGACCAGATCAGTATCCCAGAAGTTGAATTGACTTGATGCTATACTCTGAGTGTATAATAAGCAGCACTCATCCTTTGGTCATATTTGATGAAAAAAAACCTATGTAGATTTTAAAAGCACATTAAGAACACACAATAAATTGTAGTTAATATCTGAGCTGTGATACTTGTCACACTGTTAGTCCCCAAATGTGTTTATCAGTCACGTTATGTTGCTTTCACACATGCGTGCAGTGTCGACGTTTGCGTTTCCAATCTGCTGGAAGTTTTGGCTCAACTTCAAGAAGATTCTGTGTCAGCGTGCAAACACGTTAAAACATGTTAAAGCAACGATAAGGAATTATCAGATAGATGGCAGTAATGGGATGAGTGTAAAAGGGTTAGGCACAGCCATAACCACATTAACCACACAAACACCAGTCAAATCTAAATCGGGTTACGAAAAAAAGCCTAAAAGCCGAGCAGAGGTAAAGTGGGCTGCCTGAAAATAAGACATGGTCTTCTACTCTTCACTTATGGCGTTCATTTTCACACCTCCCCTCCCTTTCTGCCTCTTCACTATGCTGCTTGTGGTTCACTCTAACGCCAGTCTTGCCCCTTTCCTGACCAGTCTCTTTCCCCTCTTTTTCTGGATTTCCTCTCTCCTCCCTCTCTCCGTCAAAGCAGGCTTGTCCAGAGCACTGAGGTACCTCTGTTCTGCGGCTCAGGAAAGGGATGACAACAGCAAAGAACTTTCCAGCAACACACTGCTGTGATTTTGTGTGCATGTCTATGAGCACATAAGGTTTTTTTTTTTGGTAGTGGTGTACTTTCTGTGTTTTTCTCACCTCCTAGTGTTACATTGCCGTGTAGAAAACGGCCCTGGTAGATCAGCCTCAGGATGTTAGGACTGCTGACCTGCTCTTCCTCCCAGTCTGAAAGGAGAAAAAAAAAAAGCAGAGACGGACAGAAAGTTTAACACAAAGATCAACATGGAGACAGACAGATGACAAGCTTATCCCTTCTTTATCCTCTTACAGTTTGATCTTAGAATTATTCTTTTTGACTGAATTTCCACATCATTTGACATCTTTCCAATAAAACGTTAACCATCGTCATGATTGCATAATCTATGAACATTGCCAAATAAGGTTCCAGTTTAGACAGCAGAGCAGATACGACAAAAAGCTTTGAATTTCAGTTAGTTCCCCGTTCTGCGTCTATCTAATTTACTGTAAACAGTGCTGCGGAAAAAAAAAAAGAAATCAGTCACGGCATGGTGGGAAAAAAAAAGACCACCAACAACCGCACTGAAGATATTTTAAGACATTTAGGGCCTTTATTTTGGATCATTATATGCAGAATGTATAACGTGGGCTTTGCGGGATGCACTACAGAATGTGAGAAAGACTCGGAGCAAAAAGAACACGAGGTGTGGCTTGGGAAGAGCTGAAGACAAAAAGTGAAGGCATTAAATAAAGAGAGAAAACAGAGAGGGGAGGTGCACGGCAGCAGAGTCTGGCCACCAGATGTTTGTCTCCGGCTAAGCGGAGGGTGTTGGTGCTGACTGAGTGCCTGCTCCGGGTCTCACATGGTTCAGATCTGTTGTTTGGAAGGAACATGGGGTGCTTCCAAAACTTACAGAACAGAAAGAAAAAAAACTCCTCTTGTCACGAAGAATCTATTGGTATAATTTATACATGGCCACAGTGCATGCAATGTGGACTATATTCACAGCACCGTGGGAAAAGGCTACACTCTGTGCAGATTTGAAGGTGCTGTGAGGTCGGCAGTATCAGATGAATTCTAACACTGGTGTAGCAGCAGTTGGGGAGTGGGTGTGTTTCAGAGAAGTGGCTATACTGCGATCCCGAATTCCTGTCTGCAATGATAATCAGGAGGAGTACATCCTCATTACCTTCCACCAAAGACCAGCACATTCCCACAGAGCTATGCAGACTTCATGTGAGTAATCAGCAGAGGGTCTGAATGATCTCAGCTCTCTGGATACACAGTATAGCTAGAGCAGAAGTCAGATCATCATTAGCAATGCATTAGCAGCTTAATTGTTAGCAATTATTGCTAATGCAAACACACTGCAGCTGTGCTCATGCAATGATGTGGCTGATTTGCAAAATAACACAATATGATTTTATATTATCTATATGCACGTTGTGGGATTATTAAGAATACCCAAACGCTGCATACCAACATCTGTGAAATGTTTACATTTAGCAGTTAATGTGAAGCAGACAGTGCACGGATCTCTCACCTAAAATCACTCCACTCCTCGACCATGATGAAAGGATGAGTCACATTAAAGCTGCATTCATCTTTTTTTGCATTCATCAATGACGGACTGTAACTATGTAATTACATGTAGTCCTGTACTTGCAATGCAACTTTGAGTTACTTGGGTATTGAAAAAATGAAAACGTCAGATGTTAGAAAAACTGTACAAAGCCATTCTGCATCATGACTTCTTTACTTTGGATTCCTAAAGTACATTTTACTGCTAAGATTTCGGCGTGTCGAAGTGTCCTTGGGCAAGATACTGAAGCCCAAATTGCTCCTGAAGGCTGTGCCATCAGTATATGATGTGTATGAATGGTTAGCTCCTTAAACTGATGAGCAGTTGGCACCTTGCATGGCCAATGCCATCAGTGTATGAATGTGTGTGAATGGGTGAATGAGATAAGTACTGTAAAGCGCTTTGAGTGGTCGGAAGACTCGAAAGGTGTTATACAAGTACAGTCCATTTACCATTTCTTCTTCCACCATTGGCCAATGGGGGTGGTCTGTTTTGGCGGTGCGGGACGGGGGGTGTCCACCAATAAAACGCAGCGACTTGCAGCGGAGAAGTTTAGTCAGATCCAACTTTTGGAAAAAAAACGCAGCCCGACATCACGCTGCGGCGCGCAGTCAGCCTGAAATGTCTCTGATACTCTACCTGTTACGCTCACTGGGATATCTAAATAGAGCCACTCACCCATCGGCCAGTTGTCATAGACGTGTTTAGCGATGTCTGCCGCCGAGTCGTTGGGAGAGAAGAGGAATTCTTTCGTCTTCCCGCTGACTAAAATAAGCCGCAGGTTTATCTGCAACAGAAAAAAAACACAGCTATGTTAGAACTGTGTTTGAGAAACATTATTGCACACATTAAATGGAACGTAACACAAACGCCGGTCCCATATGTCACATGAAGCACAGTCAAATCAGGAAACACGCAGGTTCAAGTAATTTAATAGGAAACAGGAGAAGGATATGAGGGCCCTGAGGAACATCCTTCCGCAGGATCAACCCCATCTGTCTCTCCAACTTCCTCCTCTCTTTTTTCTCATTCCACTCGTTCTCTGCTTCTTTGTCTCTGGTTCCCAGTTCTGTCATTTACCGGCAGTTTGTCACTTTCTCATCTCTCCACTCACAAGCCAGATGTTTTGCTCTGCTTTGTTCCTTTGTCTGGGCACGAAACCCAACATATACTTTATTACATGATATTCTTCATGAGACTAAAATACAAGTTTACTCTGCAAACTGCAAATTAGAGGCACTATGCAACATATATGGCATTTTTATGTTGTTTTTTCCTGAATGGGAGCGTGGTATTAAAACCCTCTGGCTTGCCAAATGTAAATTTAGATGAATGAATGAGACTGTGAGTATCAACACAACCAAACCTGGTTCTCACAGTGTTTAACAGCCCACAACACAGGAACAATTAGCAGGTTCTGGAACTAAAGGCTGTTAAAATGTTCTCCGAATAGCTCGTCTCAGTAGTCAGTGGTGACAGCCAAGTATAATAATAAATGAATAATAGTGTGAGACTGTCCCCCTTTACAGAGAGTCAGCTACGGAATTGTCTTTATGGGGTTTTTCTCACTGACAGTATAAAGAATGGACAGTGTAAGCGTGACGTCACCCGTTTTGAAGCTAAAAATATGCAACGCTGGCCACCGCTGTCTCTGCTGTACTGCCTCTACTGCCTCCTGGCTAAGCTAAAAATCATCTTCTGCTGTGAAGTTGAATTTTAATACAGGAGCTTATGGAGGTTGAAATGTTCTGTATCCAGCCTCAAGTGGATGCTTGAGGAACTGCAGTTTTGGCGCATTGGCTTCATTTCCCACATGATCAGTCATGATCAGATTTCTTTTCCTCTGACAGTCAGAAATATATTGAATGATGAAGAAAAATCACAGATCTGAACACGCTGGTTGGCAATGGTAAAAGTCAAATCCTGATAAAACACAAATTCTTGCACGTTCCTTTCCAAAAATAGACATCCATCAGAGGCTGCTTCGCTCATTTACAGTGTTTTTTGCATAGAAGAATAGATATAAGATGGTGAAACGAGGACTGTAAACTCTTCAGAGAGGAGGTGACTGACCTTCAGTGTGGCTGTGTACTGAACCTCATTGAACTGGATTGTTCTCACTCACAGCACACTGCACTATTTCACAGATTCCTCATTTGTTTTTTTAATAATTTCTCCCAGTATACTACAATGGTCCCGACTCCATCCAGCCATTATCTGTAACCTGGAGCCAATCCCAGCTGACTTAGGGCGAGAGGCGGGGTACACCCTGGACAAGTCGTCAGTTCATTGCAGGGACAGACAGACAACCATTCACACCTATGGCAATTTAGTCAGTAGTTAACCTGTTAATGTTCATGTCTTTGGACTGTGGGAGGAAGCCGGAGTACCCGGAGAGAATCCACACAGACACAGAACGTGCAAACTCCACACAGAAAGGCCCCAACCACTGCAGCACCAAGCAGCCCGGTCAATGGTCCTGACTCCTGCTGTACAAATCAAACACTTAAAATACTGCGAGTTAACACCACACACTGTACGGGTATCAACCCCATCTGACTCACATGATTCTAATCATTTGTGACGTCCAGACTATAACAATAAACAGTCACCACCTTTCCTCACTGCGTCACTGTGACAATGACGACGGAGAAACAAATTTACTGTTTACATTTGATTGGTGTGACTGTGCTGGTAATAATCACACAAAGACGACCGGACAGGACGTGTGCTGCTCATCACCATCTTTTTGAGAATCTTTCACCTTAAAAACACTCCAACACTTACAGTCACGTGGCATCAGGATGCACAGTTTCTCTTAAGCGTCGTGATGTGTGTGTTTAGCGTCGGTGTTTACCCGTGTTTACTGTGTTTGTGTGTCTTGCCTGCAGTGTGTGCATGGCACAAGCACGTGTGTGTCATGTTTCCTAGTGTGTTTCCATGTGCCGAGCGTCTGTTAGCCCTCTACACCACCCCCCTCCACCCCCCGTGCTCCACAGAACCCACTCTGCCGAGCAACACACACACACACACTCGCACACACTCGCACACACGCACACCCCAGTATACTGTATGTATACACATTTTCGCACAGAATGGGCTGCAATGACGTAACGGGGCTAACACCGACGGATTGAAACAGAGATCTGTGTAAGCACGTTATCGAATCAGCTTTTAGGTTTAAGAATGAAAGAGCCATACAGAGACATACACACACATACATGTATATATATGAAACACACACCCACTGTCCTCAACACTGACCCCATAAACATGCAGCTCATATACAGGGGCAAAAAACCAGCAACAGTAAACCAATACAATCTCACCTAAAACAACCTCACGAGGAACATTTGGAGCATACAGATGAGATACAGACCATAAAGCAGGAATCTGCAGAATGTTGCTGAGCGACTGTCTGAATCTTTTTATCTCTCTCTCTCACACACACACACACACACACACACCATGAAGACAAATAACTCCTCTGAATGAGATGCACAGAGACAGATGTAATGAGGATGACACACACACACACACACACACACACACACACACAGGAAGTCCCTTTACATAAGCAAGGTTGTGCTCCTTCCTGGTCGAACACCTGGTCGTTGCTATGGTGTCACCATGGCGACAGCCAGTAGTGGGTGGCTTAACCTGATAACACCTACAAGATAGCTTCACCCCACCCCCCTCCGTGTCTCCCTCCTGCCAATTTCCCACCGTGTCACGTCATATTGTCTTCCTCTCCTTGCAGCAATCTCCGCATCCCATCCCTCCCTCACTCCCTCCCTCTGTCTCTCTCCCACCACTCTGCCGATCTCTCGCTCTGCACAGTGTACAGTGGTGGAATGTACAAGGCCAGAATAACAAGAGGCTCTGAGCTAGCTTCAATTAAACACGCTCAACTCAGCTGATCAACTCGAACGGCTCTCAATCTCATAATTTACTTCTCTCCCCCTCTCCATCCTTCTTTCCTCTCTCTCCTTTTTATTCCAAGAGACAAATAAAAAAATAATAAATAAATAAATAAATAAATAGAGAGATACATAACAGGCCTGTATGGTCTGCAAAGGATCTGATTACAATCAAAATTTGTTAAAATGATAGATCTTCTCCATCAGCAAACATGAAACATAAAATTAGGTGAATATCTTTTCAAAGAGCGGTGTTCAAACCTACTGTAGAGTTCAGGGACATGCAGAATCAATGAAAAGTAACATTGGTGCTGGTGTCTCGTGGAGCAGCAACGCCTCCCTATATTGGTTTTTCTTTTCATTTGTCACCCAGCTGTATCTCTACAGGCGAACTTTGGCTGTCCGCTTTTTCCTCTTTTTCCTCGTCATTTGAACTGAATCAAGTCTTAACTCTTAGCTCTTTCTTCCTCTCTTCCCTGCCACCCCTTCCCCGAGGGTCTCTGCGCCTTCTCCCTGGACTCTCATCCGCGGAGGGGGTGGTAATGAGGTTTCACAGCCAGTTCGGGGAAGTATATTCAATTGCCATCTATTCTCTGTAACGAATGCTAGAGCTCCAGGTATGGGGAGAGCTGTGCTTCGTGCATTCATGCATAAACATTATACAGCGCAAATATCTGGAGGCAAACAGCCAGTTACTCATGCATACGAAAGGCAAGTCCTTGCCTACAACCAGTCCACAATGTTAGAAGTCGGGTGTATGGAGTGTGCACCAGTTTGCAGAGCTTGTGGAGGAATAGAAGAAGAAACGTAGCGAGTGTTACACTTTCCGTGATGTGAGTATGTCAAAGTATTTGTAAGCTCAAACATCCTGGTGCAGCAGCTTCTATTCTTGGCTACTTCTAAAAAAAAAAAAAAAACTTGTGCATGAAGCTGTTGAAACAGCTCCCTACTTGTGGAGCCTCTGCTACAGACGAGACATTCAGACACGCTACCATAATGTGACCCTGCTGCCAAGCAGTGCCATGGTGTAAACATGTGAAGCAAGCAAACCCTCTTGGCTAAACACTGTTTGCACACGGCGGAGAGCAGGAAACTCAATGCCATCTATAATTATGCCTCCCTGAGTACCGCTCTCAATTCTTTCTCAAGGCAATAGCGTGTGTGTGTGTGTGTGTGTTTTGTGTGTGCTTGTGTTTATAAGAGTATTAAATAGTATTGCTGCTCTTTAGACCCTCTGCAGCAGTCAAAAATTATAGAGTGGGAAGCCTTCCTCCGGGAATATATTAGAGCAGCTTTATAGGTAGTAAATGCAGTAAGGTTAGCCTCCGCTGTCAGTGGATTCCACAGTAGTATGAACAGTATGAATGAATTTAGGAGAGGAGGTGGGCGATTAGGCTGACTGGGGTCTGTTTAAACCAAGCCAGCTGGATCCAGCAGCCAGACCGCTTTGTCTTGCCCATTAAATCTTTAGAAAACTCGTCTGTAAACTCAAGAATGTAGCAGCGCAGCACACGCGGTATTTGTGTCCACTTTGAGGACACAAATACCGCGTGAATTATCAGCCGCTGATCTTACCGATAGTAAGTTGTGGGCACTTGCCTGTCTGGCGCTGCTTTCTGGCTGTCAACAACTTTAAATGAATATTAACGGCTGCAAAAAAAAAAAAAAAGAGACTTAATTGGCCATGTTGTGGCTTATTGGACAAACTGTGAACAAATGAAAAAGCGCAGCCTGAAAGAGTCTTGTCCCATTTTTTAATTAGTCCAAACTGAGTCAATAAAACAGCTTTGTAAGCTCTTAGTGATTCTGCAAATGAAGAAACGGAGCTGCTGCAATTATTAGCCTCCATTAGCACGCAAATCCTCTCATGGAGCCATTGTTTTCTTTAATTAACAACCCTGAAAGGTGTTTTTAGAGAATACCTTATGCAACGGCAGGCTGAATGCACGTATCACAAGCTGCAGCTTCACTTCCTCAGATGTTACAGCAGCTGACAGGATTCGTCAAATAGCCTAATTTTGAGTCGGACATATTTAATACGACATTATATAGAGAGCGTATTTTTGTCTGTGTAGGTTCCATACTTCATATGCACACATACTACACACAGACAGAGTGGTTATGCAACAGCAGCTGACTGATGATAGTGTGATACGAGAAACAAAGCCTAAGGCGAGGATTTGTGATCTCAGTGTGTGTGTGTGTGTGTGTGTGTGTATACTTTGTCAAACTTACTTTGCTAATTTTGCCCTATTTAATATTTATTTCAAGACTTGTCCTGGGACGGAGCAGAGCAGCAATGTGTCACGTTTAATGCAGAGGAGAGCACCTTCAAAATAAAAGCAGTGAAGGTTCGGCTGAAATTGCGAAGCAACTTTAAGGAAACTTCAGAAAGATAAAGAAACATGGTGAAGAATTACTTTACCAAGAAATTCACGACACTTAGCTATGATTCTGTTTCTTTCTAAATTTCGGGATTTCTTTCCAGAAATGAGAATTTACCATTTTCACTTTACTTTAATGAAAGCGAGCAGCGAATGCAAAGTCTAAAAGATTTTAGAAACTGCAGGTGACACTATATCCAAGATTTTGTACCTTTTATTTGAATTTTCAATATTTGTAGTAGAGTTAGGATTCGTTTGTACGCTTCAATGTCAAGACACGTCTGCTGAGGGGTGCAGCAAACCGTTCAAAAACAAACAGAAAGACCTTGACCCACCGAAAATGTGTTCATAATTAACTTTTTTATGATCTTCATAGGGTACTTATCTATAATGGTGAGCGTGTCATGCTTTGCTTTGACCTACTTTGCCAACATCACGTACTACAAAACACGCAGCTTCTCCAAAAGATTTGGTCATTTCCATGAAATAGAGAGGTGAGGAAAGGTTTAACAGATATATACTGTGAGAGTCAACAAGTGAGCTATTCCTTTTGGTTATATTCATATTGTATATTAACTACAGGCCGAGTCGGGCAGAGTGAGAATGTGATTGAAAATAAACACAGTTCCTGTTTCACCTCGAGACAAATTGTCTTTTCTGCTGTTACATAAGCAAACAGGAGGCTTCAGCCAAGCGATCTGACTGGTCAAGATTTATTCCAACACTGCTGATTATGCCTACAGTCATGCTCTGCCGGTTGCCATGCCAACACTTGTGGTAACCAGGGAGCTAGTTAGTCATCTGTGCTGTTTTGTCCTGTTTCTTTTTTTTCCTGTTTTTATGCCTGTGCACTGTGTGGAAGCCTTTCAGACATCATGCTCATGTCAGCAGTGCACTAAATAATAAAGCACCACAATATTATAACGACAGCTAACGCTGAAGCCTTTTAGGTTGTCATTACAATATTAATTTCTACAAGGAGTTATGTAGTTTATTTAGCGTGTATCTTTAATATCACATGCACGTTTGTGGTTGAACAGATTTCTCCCTCATGCTTCAGACTGCTGGCAGAGAAACTCAGTGCAGCAGTCAATAAATCAGAAAATACTTTCAAAATTTCACAATTCCTTCAAGTCAAAGTTGATGCTGTAGTTACAGCTTTTCCCTCAACATGGCTGACGCGTACAATATCACCATTCATTTAAGAGTGATTGCATTTTATCTAACAAGCAAACAGCTGCTCTGTTCTTTAACAAAGAGGATGTTGTGTTACGTGCCTGCAGAAGAAAATGCAAATAATCTTCGTTGAGTGTTTCTGCTGCATTCGTTCAGGCGTAGCAGCCATGCCTCAATAATCACTACAGTGCAGTAATATGTCCTTAAATCAAGCATCACACGGCCAGCTATAATTTAACTCTACTACAGGATAACCAGGAATGTTATTTTCCTCCTCAGAGCCCTCAGCTTTACAGAGCTAGATACGAGGTGGTACAGACCAAAACTGGAGCTGCAAGAGAATATTGGACCTACATTCAACGGGTCGGCCAGAAACTTGACTCCAAATGAACGTCAGTGTTACTGCATGTGTAAATAAGCGACTGTTTGCTTACAAGTTGGCTATATCAGCATAATAAGGAGCTTAACTCTGCAACTTTTGAAGCCACACATGTGACCCTACCGGCCTGGGATCAGATCCCAGAGGAGTTTTCTTTAACTTTTTGTCCCTGTTTGTGTCAGCAGCCTGTTCAGTGGACATAAAATGCAGACCTTCTTCCTGTTGAACTCTAAAAATCGCCATTAATCATTAAAGAGGGGATCTACTGTAAGAGAGGCCGTAAGTGCCGACACCACAGACCTTTCTGATGCACTTTCCTTTCATGCTAACTTCCTGTGGCAGAGGTGGCTAATGGCTACAATGCAGTTTCTTGCACAAAGCAAAGAAACCCTTCACTCGCCGCTCCTCTGCAAATACATCATCTTTCCTAGAATCATTACTGAAAACACCTTTGATGATGAACTTCTCTTTCAGAAGTCTGACCCTTTAGTTTGAGAAAGTGTTGGGCTTGCAGCCACGGCTCGTTATTCCACTGCTGCAGTTAGAGCTCTGGGCTGTGGATCCAGGAGAAAATGAGCAACTCCCCGTCTCCTTTTAGTTGCTCTCACTATCAGTCACATGTCTCATTACTCAGTTGCCCCCCCCCCCGTACCTCACATCTCTCCAAGCCTCGTCTTTTTGTACTGTCATTCAAGAAGACCTATACTTTGATATGCTGACGTCCTCATCACAGGCCACAGAATCCACTCCGCTCTCGTCTTTTCACTTCCTCTCCTTCCTGTCATGAGCATGATCAGCTGTTCCTCGCGCTGCAGCTGGCACTGTACCTGACAGCTCTCCGCTCCCCATCCACACTCTTCATCACTCCCTTCTCACCGTTTACAAATAGATAACCCTTTAATCCATCAGCTGCTTCTCCCTCTCCAGAAACAGGTAGTTCCCTTCCATGCTGTCATCTCCCCTCTTAATGTCTTCACTGACACACACACACACACACACAGAAAGGTGCCTTTGATCACACGTTCTTCCTCTCTGTGATCGGACCCGTCACGAGCGCTTGACATTAGTTTACGTTGCACTCCTGCCTCCTGCCACTTCCTCCACTCTCCACTCGCTTCTTCACACTTCAAAATGGCTGTTCGGAACCCGAAGGCCAAATGTGAGCCATGCCAAAAAAAACTCAAGCAAATTACCCACCCCATTACCCACTGGCAACACACACACTGATGGGACACAGTGTGGAGACAACTGTGTTCGGATGTCAGGGAAATCTGATTCACGGCTGTAACACCAGCATCGAACAGGCAGGAGGAGAGTTAGTTTAGCATCTATAGATGAACATCTGATTACCTACACACTCAGGTTCTTGATCAGTGCTCTGGAGAGCTTTTTTATCCTTAAGAACCCTTTTGAGCTGTGGGGCGGTGTTTAGCTCAGTTGGTAGAGCAGCCGGCCCATGTGCGAAGGCTACCAACTGAACATTTTTATGTTTAACAATCTTTTTTTCCTTTTAAATGTTCTTTGGAAAACTGAGTACTGGATCTTTAAGTTGACTCTTTGCAGCAACCGGTTCTTTGAAATGGTTCCCTGTGGCATCACCATGAAGAGACACTAACTGGAACCTTTATTTTATTTTGAAGGGTGTAATGGATAATAGAAACTCTGACATTTGATTTGACTAATTTACAGATTTCTTTCTTTAGTTTTTATAGCACTGTTTTTCACTCATGCGTCATCAGAAAGACAGCTCACATTTACGGCACAGAGCAGCTTGTTTCTCTGTTAAATGACAATAAAGTCACTGACTTGAAAAGGGTATCTGCGAAACCAGCAGACAAAGAACAGGACATCACTTAATGTTGCTCCAGTGTATCAAATGACAAAGTGAAAACAGTGACGGGAGCTGCCCGTAGTGACGATCCTGCAGAGTACTATCATTCTGCAGCTCCCCTCAGCTTTACACAGCTTAATAGCAGGTTTCAGCTCATTGTTTAGCTGTCTGGCCCAAAACTTTATTATTTCGGTTCACTCTCAGCTCTCATCAACGTCAGCTTTGGCCAGAGTGGGCGACTGTTTTCTGCAAAGGCCCACTGTGCACTCCCTGCTCGGCACCAGACACAGCAAGCTGGTGAACATAGTGGAGCATTTAACAGCTCAAGAGATAGAAACTTCTACAGACATTACTGAGACGGATACATACACACCAGCTAGAGGCCGGGACATTGAAACTTAAGAAGGGCCTGCTCCAAACATTAGTCAAAAGTTTGGCCCAGCTCCACAACACCTGCCTGCTGCTCTTCTTTACATGTGCTGTGTTAGCTGCAGCGCTCAATACTGCACAGTGGTTGGAGGTACAGTATGTCTGGATGGGCTAAAAACCTCTCCATCTTTCCATTAGCCACCATTCATCAAGACACACAGAAATATATACACACACGTTGCCACACATGGAGACACATGGAGGAAGCACACTTCATAAATGACCAGAGACAATGAGAACATGATGGAAACATGAGAAAGAATGTCTCACTGTCACAGAAGAAGATGACGCTTTCACTTGAATATTTCCCACATCAGACGTCAGCGAGGGGAGGCTCCGCTGTCCTCATCTCATCAGGGAAAAACAAAGTCCAGTAATTACTTTCAGAGACAGAAAGCCCAAAAGAATTATAGAACAAGAGGAAGTGACCAACGGAAAAAGGTGTGACCGACAACAGAGCCCGTATCACACATCAACATCAAAGTGCTGACGCTGTAACGCACGCGATGATAGTGATGACGAGGTCCGATACTATAGGCGGACAGGAGAAACGCTGACACTTTTGGAGGCGAGCACAAAGGACCAGGAGAGGAAACGAGACTCGGATGGGGATTCAAAGGAACAACAAAAGGTCATAAAGAGGCGGCGAGAAGAGGAAGCGTGAAGGTGAAGGAAGCGGTGAAATCCACTTTGTCCCTTCGGGTCATCCACTAACTATGAAGGTTTTTTTTTTTTTGGGGGTATGCTTCAATAAATTCTCCTCTGATCCCTCCGTCAGCGTCTAGACTCTGTCCCTCTCTCCAAGCGAAACACAAGGTTAGAAGTGAGACAGTACGCGATGACAAGGTGCAAAACAGTGGAATAAAAATGTTTCTGCACTTGTCATCAAATGATTGGGCAAAAAAACAAAAACAGTAATGTGATACAGGAAGTGAAAGAGAGGATGCTTTCCCCGGTTGACCAGGAAGTCAGAAAAGAAAGCGCATCTGGGGCTGGATGTTTGCCAACAGTTATCACATTATCATAAATCATGTCAGTGTTTTTACTGAACAGAAAACTCCATACTCTGTATACAGTGTTTTCAGCCTTGCAGGCCAGCGTGGCAGAGTAGAATATTAAGAAATAGAGCAGCACTGGACTTTTTGTCTTAATTTCTGTGCAGTTCTGTTTCCCAAAATAGACATTATTTGCTGAGTTCATATTCTGTCTGTCCAGGCTCAGAGAAAAAACAGCTACATGCACAAACCTAAAGGCCAACATGCCACATGTCGGCGTGCTGCTGGTGTGAAGGGACCACACAGAGGGTTGATGATCCCCTGATGATGGCTTTGATGAAAGGACCTCCTGTCCTTTACCTCCTTCCTCCTACCATTTGCTCTGCAGCAGTCCTGTCTCCTCAGACCTCCTCCTCTAACTCTCCTTCACTTCCATCGCAGGGCGTCTCACCAATGTGACTTCCTCCCCCGTGTTTTCCTGACCTCCCGCTATGTGAAAGCCCTGGAGTCAAGTGAAGCATCCCCATGCTGTTTCTCCCCCCACTCTCCACCTCCCAAGAGAACCACATAGTCTGTGGTGACCTCTGCCTTCCCCCCTCTTTCCGTTCTGTCTCTACACATCCACCCCCACCCTCTTCCCTAGGTGGTCTTCCCCAGCAGTGTGTAGTGGATGCCCTGCAGTCAGGATTAGCCTGATTTGTTACCTTTCAGGCTGTCCTTTTTAAGCACGAGCATTTCCCCCTTTTTATGTCTGTGTCTAAAATGAGGGTTTAGTATGTTTGAATGTGTTTTGATAGTTCATTAATAGTTTAACTATTTACTAGGGCTGCAATGATTCCTCGAGTACCTCGAGTAACTCGATTACAAAAAATGATCGAGGAATTTCCTCTGCCTCGAAGCCTCGTTTAATTAAATTTAAAGCTCACGTTTCGCGCGGATTCTTTTTAGTGTGACATAACGTGCTTACGTTACAGGCTATGCGTCCCCTGCAAAGCGGAAGAAGACGGAAGGGGCTTTTGGTAACGTGTGTGGACAGTGTTGATGTTCAGAACGGCAGGCGCCGGGACAGCGAAAATGAGCAAACGCAGCAAAGCGAAAGTAATAAGAATACCGTAATTTTCAGACTAATAGGCTGCTACTTTTTTCACACGCTTTGAACCCTGCGGCCTATACAACGGTGCGGCTAATTTATAGATTTTACTGGCCAACGGCAGTAAAAAAAGTGAGACAGACGTGGGGAAAGATTATGCGCACCCTCATCATGGAAAACACACGAAGAAATGCATATGATGCAGCTTTTAAGTTAAAGGCAATCCATCTGGCTGTCAAACAAGGAAATAGAGCTACTGCGCGTAATCTTGGCATCCTGTGTTGATGGCATGTTGGTGCCGTGTTGATGGCATGTTGGTGCCGTGTTGATGGCATGTTGGTGCCGTGTTGATGGCATGTTGGTGCCGTGTTGATGGCATGTTGGTGCCGTGTTGATGGCATGTTGGTGCCGTACTGCCGATTGTCAGGCACAGTTTGGAAAAAAGCGTGTCTTTTCACCGTCTTTCTGTGTAAATACCTCATGTTACCACATGAAAACCTGCGGCTTATATTCAAGTGCCTATATATGTACAAAAATGTTTTCTTTTCAAATTTAGCTGGTGCGGCTTATACTGTATTCAGGTGCACTCAGTGGTCCGTAAATTATGGTAATAATTTTATCCAATTAATCGATGGAATATTCGATAGAATACTTGATTACCAAAATATTCGATAGCTGCAGCCCTACTATTTACTAGGCAGAAACACAGACCACTCGCTGCTTCCAGCTTCTAAAATATTTTAGAGGATTTGTTGCTTGACTCTAACTTTGTATAATTTTATAATGAATATTTTTGGAATTAGACTGTCCAAAACTCGTTCCCTTTCCATCGTTGTCTTTGTCCCTTTCCTCAGATGCTCTTATGGCCAAGCAGACGTTTAAAAAGACGTGGCGTAACGTGTGAGAGAGAATCGACATCAGACAAGAGAGGAGACAGCGGTTACATCCACGCCGCTGCATTTTCCTTCAGAGAAGAGCACAGCCCTGCCTTCAGTCCTCACGTGATGTCGTGTGTGTGTGTAGAAGAGAAAATGTCTCCACGTGAGTGTGTGTGGGAGAGAGGCGCACACACACACACACACACACACACACACCATATAGACTGCTGGCAAGCTGAAATGCCCTCTGTGCTGGAATTTACCAGATGGCACAGGACAAAAACAACCAGGGGTATTACTACCCCCCCACCACACACACTCACACTCACACTCACACACACACACACAAATTCTAAGCCTATTCAGGAGTGAAGCAGCATGCAGTAGCAGGAATAGATGCGGGTTGAAAACAATTTTAAAAATCTTTGAGTGAGTGTGAGTGTGTGTGTGTGCATGTGTGTGTTACCACAGAAAATGGATTAGATGTGTTGCACTTTGTACATTTACATCTACAGCCCCCTGAGAGTTACAAACACTGATAGAACACACACAATGATGATAATAATAATGATATAACAAGGAGACAATGAACACTGAAGTTTGCACATTTTAAGCCTCCTATAGAGGTTACAGGAGGACGGACACAACATCACACAGTCCTGCATAATATAGTCTAACTAATGAATAATATTTAGTACATATGAGGTCATTTTAAGTATGTTTGTGGTGTTGTTATATTTGTAGATATATTTACAACAGTGTTTCCTCCACACCGCCACAATAAAATGCATCTACTGCAGAACTCTGGCCTCAGAAATAAGCAGAAGCCTGCAGGATGTCCCAGTTCTACAGGTATGTGCTGACAGGTAAAATGATTTGAATAAACTGTCACAACAGACACAAACTCAGTGTATGTCTGTGTTTACATGCATCTATAGGGCTTTTTTTGTTGTCTGATTGGAGATCTGACTCATCGGTTATGTTTGTGTTGTGCACGACAGGAAAAGAAAGGCAGCCTCAGTGGGGAGACAGTGAAGCAACCACTAACGCACAGCAAAGCAACAACAGGAAGGAACGCAGCAGCAACAAAAGGGAGAGGTGGAGGAGGGGAGGGTTGGTGGCTGGGGACCCAATCAAGATGTTTGACGAACATTGTTCCAAGCAGAAAAAAATATGGACAGAGATGACATAATCCGCCAAGGGGGCTGTTTAGGGGATGTTGCGTTGCCTGCTATGTCACCACAATTAAGATGTTTACATCCAGCTGAACAATATCATAATTATTACAATTATTATTCACAGCAAGGTGGACACAGAGGCAGTTTAAACATTTGTGAGGATGAAGCGCACTTTGCCTTAATGCTTCTAGCGGCGCGTTGAACTATGAACTGTAACTGTACCGAGATGACCGCTGCAGCCGACTGAGCTAAGCTAAAGCTAAGCTAAAATGTGAAGAGTCAGCAATCACTGCTTACAACGTATATTTAGCCAAAATGATCTCAGAGAAGCCACTTCACATAAAATTGTGTAATTAAACTCAACTATAAGTCCACGTGTGATACCCTCAGTGTGAGTCAAAGTTCTGCTGCTTCCCTCGAGATAAACCCACACTTCCTCATTACAAGAAACCGAGAACAGAAACTAGATGAAAAGCCCTGAATCACTCTAGTCCAAGGTCTAATGCTTCATTAATGCCAGCTCATTCAGATAACAACACACACACACACACACACACACACAGCTGGGATTATTAAAGATATACAGACTCAGAGCTCCATAGCATCCAACATGCAATGACAAGTTTGTGCAAGACAGCATGAAGGCCAAATATACCCTCTCTATCATTCTCACACACACACACACACACACACACACACACACACACCCTTTGAGCTCTATATTTCACTCTGCTCGTTTCCCACTGCTTCTGTGTGAACATGATTAAACCGGAGGTTTCCGGTTTTCATCTCTGACACCACCACAACCTTTCAGCAACCGGCCGAAAACATATCCCACTAATTGTCTTTCACTCTCGCCATCACAGCTCACAAATTCAAATACTAAGTACATGATCGATGTACTGCTACATCCTGTTCAATCTTTCAGCGCTACAATCAGAGGTGATATCCAGTGTACAATAAACACACAGGTTTAAAAGAAGAAAGTTCAGGTGCAATATGAAAAACAAGCAGGATTATCGTGTCTGCACACACTGGTCATATAGTGGCAAACCCCTGAAAGCCTTCATATTGAAGCTGGCTTACATTATGAGCTGAGAATTAAGGCTCTAGTTTAGTTAGCGCTCGGTATATATGACACACAAGCTCCTGGAGGATGAACTTTCTATGCAGAGTTGGGTCTGAATTAGAGTTGTCAAAAGTACACTTTGATACTTTTTGATACTGTGTGTTTAAAATTATATGATATCCATTAAGTTATTAAAAAACAGATCTAAAATCAGAACTACGCCATCGGTGATCAATTAATCTGAGCGATCTCTCCCTCTCCTCCTTCCATGCAGTCTGTTGACAATCAGAGAGAGAGAGAGACATTACCTGGTATTATGAAGATGAAGGACACAGTGGGTACTGTGAAATAGTCAACAAATGACCTCCTAAACACTTTTCTTTGACCTGGATGGAAAAAGTCATGAGATCAAGGAAAGATGTGAAGGAGGAGTTAGGAGAAGACGACTGCAGTGCTCAGAGAGCACTCACACTAAACTACGTCATTATGTGCCGGAGGATGTTACTGACCTGGTCTGTGGTAAAACTACAAGATTCAGAAGATGGACTACAAAACATGTATCTGAGATACTTCTCCCTGTGCGTTCTTACCGTGTTTTTAATGCAGGAAATATAAATGTGGACTACCCAGGGGAAAATATGACTACAATGGAATTGTGGGACGGCATTATCTCCATTCCTTTCCTAAAGGATGGTCCGGTGTATCCTATGCTAAAGGACATAAGAAAGGAAGCACTGAAGCTCCTTTCCTTAACATTTAGAAAATTCAAGCAGCTCTTATCATGGCAAATACTTCCAGGTCATTTCACTCAGTGAGAAACCATCCTAAGCAAAACAGACTATTTGACCGTACCCCCAGTGTCTGTACCCACGTACAGACCTAAAGCACCATGAAGCAGTGAGCACACCTGGTTGGTGCCAATGTCATTCGGTACCACATTAGTTGAGGCTACGTTCTCTCTGCCTGTGAGGAAGAACAACAATCTGATCCTGCAGGAAGATCCACTTGATGAGGCTTGATCTTTGGATGACTGCGCCGTGGCTCACGTCTGCCCCATCTGAGACCCGAAGAGTCTCGACGCTGACCCTCTGATTCCCTCAGCACATATTGTCTGTCTGACTTGCGCTGGCACAGGAGAATATCGGGACAGATTTAAGTGCTGATCTAGAAAGGGCAGCGTGTCCCGAAATTTAGCAGGAAGAGGGACAGTTCATTCTTGCTAGCTAGCTGCTCTGAAACACACACTGTGTGCTAGCAAGGCAAAGCTTTAATATAAATGTCCCCTCAGCTGGAAATTGTTTCCAGTGCAGCTGAAAGGTTCCTTTTATTGAGCTAGTCAAACACACACCCCCCCCATCATCCCCCATTTCTCCTACACACAAGCATGTGCACACACACTCTGTTTCTACTCAACGTTTAGGCTCACAGAGAAACAGTGTGGGTTTTTTCACTTGAGGGCTTTTGTTTTACGTCCATTCAAACTGTGTAGGAAAATTACAGCTTCATGTAACGTGAATTGAACAGCAATAAAACGAGAGACCGTGTGAGTTTGTCGGTGCGATTAATGCCCGGTGTAAAACTCAAATCAATACAGTGGACGCACATCTACGCACTGAGCACATTGATTGCACACATTGTTTGTTCAGAATTTCCATTAGAAACTTATTATCTAACAGATGAATGCGCGAGCTACTAACTGAGCAACTCCCAGTTTCCATTAATGACTCACATTTAATATTTGACGAGGCTAACGTGACACTTTACACAACCGTGAGCTGAGATGACAAATTAGCCACTGGGCTTGTGTTTTTTTTTTCACTGTTGCTTTCAGTCACTAAGATCTCTTGAAAAGTAAAGCGCAGTAAAATGAGCTTGTGTCCGGCTCCTTGTCTTCCTCCCTCGGTGTCACTCTGTGAGTGTTTCCCAACTCAAGTTTCTCTTCCTCCTTTCAGCCAGCCCACAGCATCCTTAACGGCAAACCCCCCCCCCCCCCAGGCACTTCTCTCACAGCGGGGCCGCAGCACTGTTTCGGTCCGTTTTCCATGTTTCTTCAAACCCCATCAGGAGCGGCTCGGCTGCATTTAGCCCACCAGACTCATTTTTGGTTTATATGCTTCTAAATATGTAAATATGCGATGTAGTTAATTTGTTTCCCTTTTGGAAGTTTTAACGATCGGTTTGCACGGGGTGTTTTATTTTGGAAATTGACCAGATTCTTCTGTGCGCTTCTGTGCCTGACTTCCTGCTCTGTGCAGGTGATGCGGCTGCTTGCGGCGTCCACGTCACACACGGGGCGCGTCACATCCGTGCCCTGTGGAATTTGGTCGTGAGATCTCCTCAAAGTAAAGCGCAGTAAAACGAGCTTGTGTTTGGCTCCTCGTCTTCCTCTCTCAGTGTCCCTCTGTGACCCTTTCCCAACTCAAGTTTCTCTTCCTCCTTTCAGCTGGCACACAGTATCCTCAGAATTTCATTTCTTTGGTATCAGGATGCAGTAACTCATCCTTTTTTTTACCCATTTAGTTAAATTTTGTAAGAACCATAGCTGCCATGGGGAATGTTGGGTCATGTCTTTGGTATTGTTGACTACTTGGGGAGGTTTCATGACTTTTTTTTTTTTCCAAACAAAGAGAAATATGTATTGGATGGATGTCAGAATAATATTCCTGCCATTGTGGAGCAGGCTTCTTTCAACAGCCTCGTGGCACGGTGCCATTCGGTAGTGGCGCACCATTACATCCAAACAATGGCCTTTTAGGTGCAGCCCTAGATTGTGCTGTTCTCTGGGGCAAAAGTGAAGCAGGCTGACTGACTGGATGTTCTTCCGCTGGCAGATTCAACAGAAAACCACGTCACACTTAACAGGAAGAACAGGTTGTGCTTTAGCTGTGCTTCTCCCTGCAAATGTGCACATTCATGAATACATGGATAAAACACACGCATCTCAAAAGAAGCTGCAGGCGTAAAGTCGAGTCAGGACCACTCACTATTACTCACACTCACACCCACTCATCTATGTCATGACTCTGGAACATTTGGCATAAAAGCTGCAGAGTGTCTTCACTTTACTTCTGTCCTGAGGTGTTCCATGTCCAGCACGTACTGTAGAGACTACTGCTGTTTTGCAAGAGCGTACTGCTCCGGAATCAGTAACCAGCTCGGTGAATTTGTTGTATATTATGTTACTGTGACTGCTCCCAGCCTCCGACAATACTAATATTCAAGACATGAAGACATGAAGCACACAACAAGTGCCTATTCACTGTCAAGGGAGATCAGGACCAGAATCAACAGTGTAGACCAGACCAGAAGTTTCTTCTTGAACCGGGACCCTGGGAGCCCCCAGAAACGGCAGAGTAGTTCAACACATTCCTCAGCCTGAGCAAAGCCATACCTGCCAACAGTGAGTGCTGAAAAGAGGGGGATTTTCCAACAGAATAAGCCCTTATCCCAACATGTACACACTGAGTTTTTTCTTAGCTCTGCTCTGGGTTACTCACTGAACTTCTAGCTGAGCTGATCCGAAATGCAAACAGCCTACCAGCCCGATGAGCGATGAAATCTAATAACCAGCTTCATCCTGGAGATTTTATCTTGGTGGTTATTAAAGTTTGCTTTGTGAAATGTGTCTCTTGCTTAAATTATCATGAGCTCTACAGTTAAAACCTCTTAATTCCAGTTTAACTTGGCTACCCACCAAACATCCACATTAAGGCCATAGTTTGATTGAGACACATTCATGCATCCAATGGTCCAAGTTTAAATCAGCTGCTCGATAGAGGACTGTTGGTGTGGTAGCCTTCAGTTTTCCACTCCACATATTTTCAGCTTTAAAACAGCACCTTGGAAACCTACGGGCGACATCACAAATGCACTGTCCATTCTCTTTACAGTCAGTGGTTCCTGCAAATGTTTCAGAATAAAAACGTTTCTGTCCACTGAAAAGCCAGTGGGCTTTTAATTTGAAACAGATGCAGGAAGTGTTGAGTTTGTATGAACAGCCTGATGAGGCTTTGTACGTCTGCTACATTCCTGACTGTACCGCTGTCTAGCTACCTCACTAAAACTGCATGAGTGGCGTGATGGTTGTCGGGGACAGGGTTATGTTATATTGAAAAGAGAATATGATGAGGTCATAAACTAATTAGCAACTTACCACAAAGAGACTGCTAACTCTGTGCCACCGCCTGCTCAGCTATGATGATACTATGCTGACGCTAAACGCGGCACAGACAGAGCTGTGAGTATTGTGGCACTGAGCGGTCATGACATTTCTCAGAGGTGTTTCTTGTTTCTTCTTAATTTGCCAGAATGACTCATAAAGACAAAGTCACTCTGTAATAAATCAAACTGGTTTAAGCTCATACACCAAACCGGACCAGCAAAACCAGAAACTAACCCATCCCTACTCCGGACTATTGATATGTCAAGTTAACTTTAAACCACCCAGCAAGTTTAGCTATTTGTAGCGTTAGGTGTAAGAAGACAGCTGTAGGATGAAGGATGGCACCACCGGCCAATGCTGCTCATTGCTCACCTGCTTTCCTTTGTTGGCTTCGTGGCACATGCACAGAACGACAACAAAAAGTGCACACATAGCAGATAGGCTCGCTTTATGATTACAACCTCAATGCAAGTATGACATATAATACATTTTTATGCAGTGCAGGTTCAGAAAATCAAAAATTCCTAAATGTAAAAATATCAAGTTTTCTACAGGAAATCTAACCTCAGCTGTTCCTTGACAACCAACAGCGACATGATTCCCACAGAGGAAACACACAGCATACAACATGTTATGAATAAGTGATCAATAGGATCAGACGTGAAAGATGAAAAAAGTAGCGCTGACAGGTGCTGCAGAACTCGATGTGTGCAGTGCGGTGTCATCATTCATACGAGTGCACGGGACGCACATGCACAGACATATGCAACATACAGACAAACATAAGCAAACCAACCGGTTACATAAGCAATCGATGGACGAGAGGCTCTCAATAGGACTTCCTGGACATGCATCAATAAAACTGAATTAACCCTTTACAGCCACATGACCTTTGCCAACTGCCAATGAGATCCTTCCTACAGAGACGAAGCACATCCTCACACTATTCTCTTCTCCATTACTACTGAGTACTCACATCATCCATCTTAAGTAGAACACATGCTTGAGCGGCTGTATTGCATAATCTGTCAGTGTTTCAACTTCAAGTCACCAATTTCCTGAAATACTCAAAACTAATATGAAAAGAACGTAACTCGTGCACCTCCACAACTGCTGTCACAACTTTCCGTAAGCACTCCGGGGCTTACATGTGACAATGTCAGAGTCAATATATTAACTCCTGCACCAGGCGGGATGATGTAATCCCGATCTGTGACTCAGACACATGGCATCGGCAACGCTGACGCGCTTCATCCAACTGTCAGGATTCAATAGTGTTCTTTTCCCCCTCTGAACATGTCAATCAAAACCCCGTTAGCAGCTCCAGCCCGAGGCCAAACAACGCCTGCAGACCTCTCTGTCGTCTGTAGCTACTCTGGCTGTCATAAGCGCTGAGCTAAGCTTGAGTGGGAAGAGGGGACAGGGAGTTCTGTTTTCAGCAGCAAGGATTCCCCGCACATTGTTCTTTCACCCCTGACCAACACGCTGCTGACCTCTGACCCTAACCTTTGACTGCTTTGTGTGTGTGTGTGTGTGTGTGTCCCGAGGAGATTCTTGACTATGTGGGAATGAGCTGCTTTCAAAGCACCAAAATTAGAATTAGCCACACACAGAGTGACGGAGCTAGCCATCTTTAGGCCTCATCCTGATACAGTAACACAAAAACCTTCTCAGTCAAGCGTTGATGCAGACACACTTGTCAATAAGACCTTATGTTAAGTTTGTCAAAATTGTTACAGATAAACAATTTCACCCATTAACAGGTTAATAATCATACTTACTTACATAGTATTATGGCTGTGATTGCCACCTCCAACACAAATTAACACTTAGCACTCACCCACTGGACAAATGACAGGGTGTTTGAACACTAACCACTGAGTGTGTATGAGTGTGTACGTGAGGCAACACTGTTTATTTCTTCATGTTATAATCAGATATGTCTCTATGCGCCTTTAATACAGCCACACAGTCATGTTGATACTATGTTCTACTAAGGCAATTTGCAACTCTTTATAAATGACGCTTAATAGATCATTTACTGATGCTAATCAGCTGTAAAGGTTGCCAGATTGTGGAAAAGCCCTATGATGATGTTTATCCTTTTCCAGGTTTATCTAAAACTTATTTTAAGCTTTAGGATTAATAAATCAGTTATGAAACATCCATAAAGGGTTTATGGCCGTGTAAACAATGGACAGTGTATGAGTGACGTCACCCACAGGTTTCTGAAGCTCAAACTGTACGCCGCTGGCTGCCACCATGTTGGCTGTCCTGCCTCTTCCGCCTCCCGACTAATCTAAATCTCGCCAAAGACGTGGATGATTGGTGGACCTGAGGCGGGCTGAATGACACCTGGGTGCTCAAACAAACCTTAAACTTTTGCATTGGCTTAATTTCCCAGACACGGAGGTTGCCGCTTGGTTACATCTGATAAACTCCACCATCATGTACTTCCCTCTATATGTGTGTGTGTGTGTGTGTGTGTGTGTACCTGGATTTCCCTATCTTGTCTGCAGTGCTGGGACATATTCAAAGCAGTGATGTTTGAAATTCACTCTCCGCTCTGTGGGACTCTCCGTCTTTCCTGGAGTGTATTTATTCAGGGAGGCTTATCTGAACTCAGGTGCTTTATTCTTCTCCTGGTTCTGTACGCTCCCTCTTGTCTGCTCACTGTGACAAACACACACACACACACCTGCAGCACACCCTGACCCAGTCCCTCCACATACTCACACACATTCACTAGGGCATCCAGACCTCAGATCAGAGCGTCCCACTGTTGCTATGGGGACTATATCAACCCTGTCAGCACTTCTGAGATTTGCCTGGAGCGAGGCAATTTGCCCCCTCCCCATCCTTCACTCTTCCTCCATCCCTCACCCCCTCCCTCTTTTTCTTCTTTCAAAGACAGAGGGGAAAAAATCCCATCCTCCATTCTCAAGAGGCATGACTATTCCTTCTCCTATTCTTTCTCTCAGATTCATTCACCCACAATGTTTGGCACCAGCAATCTCCTCTCCTCCTTCTCTCACTCCCACTCTATACAACCTTTATAAGTGTGTGTATACACAGTCACTTGCTCCTTCCACAGACTGAGAGAGAGATGGAGTGGGGGTGTATAAAGAGAGAATCTGCTGTTTCACAGGACGAGTTCAGTGCAGAGACCTGATATCCCCCCCACATTTCTTTGGGGGATCACAAGGAGCCAGTCTGATGTATAGATTGAGCAAAGCCACAAAAGGAAGTGATTGTTGTGAAGATTCACGCTGGCAGAAATCTCCAAACGGCTCACTTCTGTGCACAACATGACCTTTAGGCATGTTAATAACATGAGCCTGAAGCCAGCGGCACTGTCAGGATAAAACCCGTTTAAAACACTAGCTCCAGAGCTGGAAGCTGAAAAAATTATTATTACTATACCATTCAGAAAGGAACTTTATGTCCGACACTGGCAATAAATGATGTGATAATAATGTGATACTTCCCCCACAGGGAAATTCTCAAAGCACAAATTTAGGCTGAGCTTTAAACCGGCTGGCAGGGATTCAGTGTGTTGCTTGAAGACACTTGTGAAGGAGGCTCGATGCTTGAGACAAAGTTCTCTGGATGAATCATAATCTTATGCTACCACTCTAATACACAAGAAAAACACTATTACAGACACCGGTACTGCAAACTGACCCAAAACGCTCCGACTGAAGTCGCCGAGCATCCACACAGATGGTGACATCACACAAGACCTTCTATGAACGTTCTTTAGGATTCATGACGATTTATCTCGCGGTCATATCAGGTCTGGATTCGCCTCATCACAATCCATGGAAATGAGCTATACTTAGATGCTTTAGCTTTAACTGGACGGCCGGCTCACCTCTAACTTCCTCGGAGTATTATCCCAACATCCTGACAACATAATGGACCTGCTGTTCAGGGGATCAGCTGAACTTGAGGATGCAGGAGTACAGGCACAGCTGGGATAGCTGGTCTCTCGCTGGAGGGCCACATTACATGGTTTATCCTTTCTATACATAGACCTGAAAGTATTCTTAGAGCCACCGCGTACTGGCGGCAAAGATGACAGACGTAAAACAGACAGACAGAGAGGGGAAATATTATATCCAAGGCTTGGTAAACCCGACTAAACGCATTTTATACGCCTTTTAATTTGTGGACAGGCTCACCCACGAGAGGCTGACATAAATCTTTATAATGAAAGATCATAACACACACCACAGGCAGCAAGCTAGTGTAAAACAAGTAAATAAGTCGTAGGAGAGCGTCTTGAGAGGGTGGAGGTAGGCTGGTAGTCACCTGATGCTGACCACAGACTTCGGGTCATTGTTTAGCCTCCTTTTAAAGCACCACCACTTCAGCGGGTATGACATAATGGGGTTGGAGCAACAGAGCCGTTACCGGTCAGAGTGCACTAAACTCCATGCTCATTCCAGCCGTTCTCTCTGTGATGCTGGAGGAACATAAAACAGTGTACACAGTGGACACCAGTGAAGGGACAGAGTCTCGGTTTGATGAGAGCTCAGAGGACAGATCTGACAGCGATGCTAGCTTTGGGTAAATCCCAACATAAACAACAGTGTGAAGCTCGGATGTATTCAATTTAGAGGAAAACAGGAAAAGGAAGCACATTCCCACAGTCCAGTGGCGAGAATCACCTAATGTTTGGCGTTTGCTTGAAAACTGGCAATTCATTTTATCAATGGAATCGCTGACATATCCTCCAATCTCTCTATTGAACTCAGGTCTGCATCATTGACAGTATAAAGAATGGACAGTGTATGAGTGACGTCACCCACAGGTTTCTGAAGTGCATTTATTTTTGTCAAACTTTTGTCAAATGTGTCAAAAATCGTGTGCTAATTTTAACATTTCATACTATCGAGAAATCATTGGGAGCCAATGGCTGCCTTGTCAGAAATACATATTATATATATTTATACATGTATATATAAATACAAAAAAACATGTATTTTATTTAACGTACAAGAGTTCAAGTACACAAGAGTTCAAGTTAAGGAGGTAAAAGTAGTCAACACTGATAAGAACCATATCAGCCCAGTTAAGGTGCCATAGTTTTTCCTCTCAACTGCACTGAGATCTACAAAGCCCACTGAGTGTGTATGACTGTTCTCAACACAGTGAATGGATGAAGTTAAATGGATGAAAACAGTAGCAGCAGCCTTTAAGAGTTCCCTCACAGGCTGCCGCTGATTTTTTTAGGGTGAAAACTCTGTGGGAATAAATGGACGTCAATGGTCAAAGTGTAAAATGCCAATAGTCAATTCTCTCACCATGTCCGCTGGGGTGCTGCCCGTCATCGTAAAGGTTTTCCCGGTCCTTGGAAAGGGGTTCACACACACACACGCACGCACACACACACACACACACACACACACTATACAAGAGCACAAATATTTCCTCTTTTTCGTTTCCCTTGTTAATAGCTGTCACACACTCTTCGAAGCAAGTCGTCGTCGTCGTCGGGTTCCGAGCAGGAAACACAACGTATTCCCGGTGACTCGCTCTCTCTCTCCACAGTCACAACACTGAGGTATCCGAGGCGGGTTACAGCACTTCTTCCTCTCTATTGCACAATCATGTCGTTGATCATTTCCCGCACAAATGGGCAAATTTGGAAGTAGAGTTAATGTTAGTGGGATATGCTGTCGACCCGAGGGCCTCCTGCGACCCTCCGAACATCAAGAATATCCCGCTTCAGAAAAGGTGCCTACGCCATGCGAAAAACCAAACACTGCTGGCACATCCGGATACGGAGCTTTTTCTCTCTTGCTGAAAAAGAATAAATAATATCCGCAAGGTTACCGGTTACTGTCCCGAGGCGAACTCAAACACGTCCGCCGCTTTGTACAAAAAACGCGTCACACGGTGAAATGTGTCGGTGCTTCTCTTTAAAACGGGACTCTGAGGCGGTAGTTAACGTTACAGACTGCGCTGCCGTTGCCGCTGCTGCTGCTGTACCTTTACGACCCGTTCAGCTGTCACCCTCCTCACCAAACCAGCGTCAAGCTACCGACGGGAAACAACACGGGACTTCCGGTTACACTTTAAAAACAAAATAAAAGCACTTCAAACTTTTCGTTCGCAGTATGCGCATTTCTTTTTTTCTTTGGACAGCTATTATAAAGGCAACGTTTGGTGTCAGAAGGGTGTGAAATGAGTAAAATGAGCAAAATGGAAGAAAAATAGACAGAAGAGAAAAGAATTAGCAGGAAATAGGGTTGCGTTCATCTACTTCCTCATCCTCAAAATCCATAAAACTATTATTGAGAAGATCTATGGAAGCCCTAAGTGGTCATACACTTATACGTATTATTTTTCTTGTGATAATGAGTTAATTTCATTTGTTTTATTGCGATGTCGAGTTATTTTTCTCATTATCTTGACATAAGAAATGTTGTTTCGGGATAATTTTCTTGAGATTTCAAAATAATGAAACATCTCAAGAAAACAAAAGGATAGTTTAGTATTTAAATCACTGCAAGAAACATCATTTAGTGTAGCAATGTCAAAAGGAGCAGGAGAATTGCAATTGCAAAATGTATGAATGCATGACTGCTGAGGGCTTCTGTAAGATTCAGCTGTTTCATCATCACATTATTTTAAATCATGTTTTTCTTTATACCTTTTTGTATGGCTGTATCCTGACAAAGCAACGGCATAAAACAAAGTGATAACTAGCAGTGTGTTTAAGCTTCACATCATTTGCTTAAGTGAACGTAATACCATGTAAATAATACCAATATATTTCTAATGTACTGTTACTTCTAATGAAGCACTAAGTATTAGTAACGAAATACAAACACTCATTATGCAGAAAGGGCCTGTCAGTGTTACATTATCATGTTATTGAATCATTATTATTGCTAGACGTAGGCTGTACTTCAATGTTGTTGTTGGTCAAATATTAATTGTTTCATATAATGCTGGCTCATTTAATTTAGAACATCCATGACAGTGTGACAGGGAGCCAGCATGCACAATACCACAGCCCTGAAACTGAAGCATTCATTCATGTTATTATTTACTCCTGAGCTTTTCCCACTGTCACCTGTCAAAATGTCTTCAACTATACCTTCTCCTTACCTACAAAGCTCTTCATGGTCAGGCACCATCATAGGTGGCTCAGGTGAGTCCTGAACCCTGAACTATTCATCTATCTACTCCTATCTGAGTGATATCTAGTCTAGACATAGACATAATAGATAAATAATAATTATAATACTAAGCAATGAAAATACAATTCAGTCAAAAAAGCTTTCACTATGAAAACTCAGTTTTTCATTTTAGGTGTTTTATTTTGAAGTCAAAATGACTTTACATCCGGGTTTAATGTTTCTCCATATGCTGCTTGACTCAGCCCCTTTGAGAACATGGCGGCAGCCCCTTGATTAGGGGGTGGAACAGTGAAGAGACTGCGAGCTTAGTGGGAGCAAGAGTGGGAGAGAGTCCAGATTGGTGGAGGAATGACTGCACACACCTCCTGAGAAAGCAGCATGGAGGGTTTCCTCCTCACAGGAAGAACACACAGAGATGGTAAACCTCATCCAAACACACACACACACACAACACAACAAAGTATTGGTTTGTTGAGCTGCTCAATCTTTTCTAATAAATAAAAATATGATACTTTATTGATCACACAGGGAAAACTCTTTTTCTGCCTGTCACATCTGGGAAGGTCAAAGGTCAGCCGCAGAACAGAGCTGGATTCACAGCAGTGCTCATAAGTGAACCATTCACAGTGATATTTGTAGTGCGTGGTGACAGTTGGTCCATTTGAAGTGATCAGTGACTTAAAGGATGAGACAAGGCGACAAGGCTGCTCATCCTTCTGTAATGACCTAATCAATAAATTAGCCAATCAGTATCCAGGATTGCATGTGCTGACATGGAGAGTGAAAGATGTCTTACAGAGCTGAATCCATCCAATAATGACCATCGATGAGCAGCACAAGTGACTTTGGGGGAAATACTGGCATTGCTGTGTATATACAGTAACATATGGAGTATGTTTAATAATTATTATCATAAGGAGTTTGAAAAAGACGGGACAGCTTCATAATATTAGTTCAGTACAGTTGTGGGGTTATTTATAGCACACATGTAATATATGTAATATAATATCCTGTCTTTGGCGAAGTGCTCTGCCTTGTGTGTGTGTGTGTGTGTGTGCGTGCGTGCGTGTGTTTCCGTCAGAGGTCGAGATGCGTATCGGCAGCAGGTCTGTCCTCTCTCTGGTGGCCTGAGTGAAATCCATTGTGGCATCAGGAGTGGCTTTTTCTCTGAGATCTACAGGATTAACTACCTAATCTCCCCACCATAAAGGGAGAGTGGAGAGGGGGTAGTGAGTCTGACACTCACACACACACACACACACACACAAAAGCGTAAGCTTGGCTGTACAAACAGTGAGGTGTGAATGTGTTTTTGTTGGCTGGTTTTCAAAATGAAGGTCAGTGTATGATTTCCAACTAGTGAAACGAGTAGGGCAGCACCTAACGATTACTGTCATCATCAGTCTATCACTTGATCATTTGCTAATTGATTGATAATTGTTTGATGTCTAAAATGATAGATGATAATTGTAACAGTTTGAAAAACCAACAGTTTTTAAACCAAAGCAGTGGATGTGGTGATGTGAAACAGAAATTAAAAGCAAATTGTTACATTTGAGAAGCTTGATGAAGGACTATTAATTAGTGTTGACTCCATGTTGATCACACACGTCATTTTTGTTCTTGTACGAGATATACCACATATACACGTGGGCAGAGAGGGGAGATCATGACTTCAGTATGACAGGGATGTTTCGATGGTGATGACATGTATGCAAATCTGTGCTTACAACAAGCGAATCAACCTTTTACCACACACTGTTCCAGCACCAGTTTGACCACTGTGTGCAACTTCCACTGACCGTTGACAATTTACTACATGAATATGAACATTAAACATGGAATGACAGATTAAACTCATGTCTTTTCAGTCATTGTTGTCAAACCAACCCGTCTAAAAAATAAACCAAGTCCAGTGTTCGTAAGTGTATACAACTAAAGGCTTCAACATATGACGTTTCTGGAAGTCCTCCTTGAAGACTTAATGTCCAATGTTGTGTTCAAATTTGACATAATCCGGAGACTTAAAGGATTCTGTACACGGCCATGTGAGACCGGATGTTAGATGAAGAGTATTTTCTGCTGTAGATGTCGAGCCTGACTTCACATTTAATCATAATTCCTCATCTCCAAATCAAAAAATGCACCTATGTGAGCATGCATGTGTGTTTCTGTGCGTGCAGTCTGTGTTTCTCTTGCCTGTACTTGTTCACAACAGTGCAGGTCTGTGTAATATGAACCAGCAGGTCACCTTTACAGTCCCTCAGTTCCTCTCTTTAAGGTCTGCTGATCAAGTATAAATGTTACATTTTGTGTAAAGACAATACAACTCTGTAATCCTCTAAGCCTCTTGACTCTGCACTCATTTAGATTTTCATCTGAGCACCTGCTGTCTCATGCAGACCACACACAGACATATTGTGCCCATGAAACACATGCACATATATAGAATACCGGTCATGAAAAGGACACAGCATTACGGTTTTTCTGTGTTTGAAAGGTCAATGGGCGTGATTAGAGTTGAACTGGTGTATTGTATCCACTTGCACACCGTCAGAGGAGATAAAGTCTGATCTATTTCTGTTCCCAGTGTCACTACAAAACAGTTGCTGCTTTTTTGGCTTTGAAGGGCGGCATGCGCAACGCACTTGGTGGTTACCACTGCTCCATATATAAACACTGACACTCAGCTTAGCAGTGCTCGAACATCCCACTGCTTTGCCTCCCCATGTTTCCCACAGATTATTAACATGCATCGTGTGACATCAGCTATTCTGAGATCCTGGAGCAGACTTTGAGCTCAGACTGTGGCGCAAAGGTTAGTGCTGGGAGCCACCGACGCAACGCAACACCCAGCGTGACGCTTTACACACCCCCTGACTGAGAGGACAATTCAGGTCGGTTCTCCCAAAAGAGGTGTGAGCAATTATTTCCCCAACATAACCACATCATGCTGTTTTATGTCCCTTCATGCCTGTCAGGCCCCGACTGAGATGGATCAATGACAGGAACACTGGCGGTCTTGTTCTTAAAGGGTAAGTTCACCCAAACAATAAACAGAATCTCACTCTCATAATAACTTGCAGTTTTCATATAGGGACTATTTGAGGGACTACATTCACGACAGCATTTCACATCTGTTGTATATGTCCCCTTTTCTCTTCTCTGGATTGGATATCACAATAGCAGTAAAAAGAATGGACGGGAATCGACAGGTTTCTGAAGCGCCGTTTTGAAGCTGAAAATATGCAGCGCTGCCTCTTCCGCCTCCCGATTAATGTAAAAATCGGCAAAGACGTGAATCATCAGTGTACCTGAGGTGGGCTGAATGACTCCTGGGTGCTCAAACAAGCCATCTGTAACGACACATACCTGTCAATCAAAGCTGCCACACTGTTAATTCTGCATAACTTAATTCTGCATAACTTACAGTACAGTTGTCATGAACGGGGAAATTGGAGATCAAAACTGTTTTTTGTACCAGGCTGTAAACATGTTTATTTCTGCTGTGAAGTTGAAGTTTTGCTGGTTTTTAATCTGGTGTCATCATTACATATACATTTTTATATATATTTGTCCAATACAATATTTACATTCCATTTATTTAGCACTTTAGGCATCCATTTTCTGTTACCACTTATCCTCATCAGGGTCACGGGGGGTGGAGCCTATCCCAGCGGCACACCCTTGACCTACGGACAATTTAGAGTCACCAATTAACCTGTTAAGTGCATGGGAGGACGTTGGAGTACCTGGAGATACATGCAAACTCCACACAGAAAGGCCCTAGTCAAGGTTCGGACAGTGCTAACCACTGCACCACTGTGCACTTCAAACACTTTGATCTAAAGTGGGTTACCCTCAAATTCCACCGGGCACGGATGCTCTGCGTTGCGTGTGCACTGCAGCCGGCGATACACCATTTTAGTCAATATTTCAAACCCGACTGGCCCCGCCGCGGTCCATTTCAGAAGCAACCCAGAGGCAGGCTTCCGCTCGGCTCCGCATCGGCTTTTCTATCTTTGACGGACGCTGCGAGCAGCCTACATCATTTTACAGAGCAGCTCGAGCTGTGTTTTGGGGTTAGAATAAGTGTGCGTAACCTCAAAATGGGAACAAAATCAAGAAACTTCATCAAACGTGCTGAACTGCTTAAAGCACTACATATTTAAATGATGAAGAGCATAAAACAAGAGGTTTTAAAATGTTTTATTCATGGGCGGAGATGCAGTCTCCACAGGTGAGTTTTCAGTCTATGACAAAAGAGCTGCTGTCCTGATGTTAATGGGGAGCTAGTTCCACCATTGTGAAGCCAGACAGTGATTTTGTTGAGTGGTAGCTGGGCCCCCTCATAGAGAGGCAGCAGCAAAGTGTAGTGGACGGGCTGGGGTGTATGCTTCGACCATGGCCTTTGGTCTATCACCAAATACTAACTATGGGCATTCCCATCAGCTGCTTTGATTTCTTTTTTGTTGTACTGCAGACATTCAGGACTCAATATTAACCCCAGATAACCTGAGAAGAAGATGTCATTTTGTCATTGTCATTATATGTGGTGTTTTCTGGGTTGTCAGTGGGAGGAACCTGTCTCTCTCTCTCTCTATCTCTGTGTACATTGACAGAGCAGTGCTTTCAGCTAAACGCTAATGTGAGCATGCTGACATGTTGATGTTGAGCAGGTGTAATGACCATCATCATAATCTTAGTTTAGTGTGCTTGCATGCTAACATTTGCTAAGTAGCGCTAACAGAAAAACAGGAAGAAAGCGAGAGCGACAGGTTCCTCCCACTGACAGAAGTGAAAACATCACACACTGTCTGTCTGTCTGTAAAGCAGAGAGTATTGTGTTGTGTTGACCTAGAGACAAATACAGGTTGTAACAGTGTAAACTGCAGTGCTACCTCATCTGCATACAGATCTAGAGATGTTACAGTGTTATAGGAATGATTTCACTTATTGGCTGGTACACACATATGTTCGGATTGGTCTAACAACGGGTCATTGTCATGAACTCTTCTCATGAACCCATTCTTTTCTGTGACTGACAGCTCTGGTACAAAGTCACCAATCCTCAGACATCTGCCTTTATTACTCAGGATCAGGTCCTTTCAAAACCGAGTTGGATTTGTCTCAGACTTACCAGGAGACGGCCTAAGCCCAAGCTTATCTACAAGAAACTGTTGTTGTGGGGATCAGGAGGAGGTGGGTGCTCCTCTAATCTGCCCACCTGTCGAACACACTCAGTGGTAAATATACACAGGGATTTGCCCTGAGATCCCTCTGATAGACCTTTAGCGTAAATCTGGCATTCAAGTTGTATCTGTCATTTTAAGTTACTGAATTTGAGTGTCAAGTGCAGTTTATAGTTTGTTGGGCGATACATGAGGAGAGACAGGCAGCAGTCACACACTCGTCATAGTTAAAGGCTTTCTCCCGTCTGCTGTGAAAACAATTTGTCATCGTGTCATGTTTTTGCCATCTGTCTACCACAGAAGGAGAATAAAGTACACGCTCAGTGCTTGTACTTTGTATTTACGTACACTGGGAGTGTGTCTGTTCTCATCATGTTTACCTGTGAGTGGGAGTTACTTAACATTTTATGCGTCTCTCTGTTTGTATGAGCACATCATGTCCCAACAGCCCTGCTCGAGTCTACATTAACTGCCTTTTTACAACCTCTTGCCTGTTCAACCTGTTCACACTCACACATGGGCCTTAACAGTGCTTATGTAGAACACAATGCTGCTGGTAAGGCCGTGTCTGTATATGTACAGGCATGTCAGGTATTCTCTGATTCAGTGATATTATGTAATGCAGCAGTCTGACAGGTTTACTTTCAAGCTTAGTAGTTATAATGTTTACCATGTTCACCATCCTGGTTTAGGACAAGGTCCTAGGTGCATTGGAAGAGTGAAGCAGTTTTAGATTTTAAGATTAGCTCAGGAGGCGGAAGAGTCAGGACAGAGTGGCATTGTGTGGCAGTATGGCAGCCAGGGCCACATATTTTGAGTTTCAAAACGCAGCTTCAGAAACCTGTGGGTGATGTCACGCATACACCGTTCATTCTTTTTACTGCCATTGATCCTCACACAAAAAAATTATATGATACTGTCACACACATCACACATCAAGGACCTTTACTCTGACACCACCCTCTGGCCAATTTATACATTTATTTCACTGCTAACTGCTGAGCATAAGATTTATTTGGATATCTTTTATCCATCTTAATTGTTTTTCCCTCTTTGAGCCAATGAGCCAGATTAATTCTTAGACTTGTTTTTCTTTAGAGACAACAGTGGTTCTCTTACATGTCATGTTACGCACATATTTTAGTTTTGTTTTAGGGAAGATCATTCTACAAGAGTTCTGTCTTATGTAGAGAACAAGTTCAGAAAGTCTTTCTTTCTTCCTGCAGAGACAAACAGAATGATTTTGAGAGGAGACGTAAGACATCAGTAAGGTAATAAACCTGTAAAATGATATCATAAAAGAAATACCAACACTACAAAAGAAAAGTCACTGTGACACTGACAGGCCGTATGTATAAGTGACTATCATCCTTCACAGCGTCTATTGTCGAAGTTTTGTCTCAACCCTTTTCAGTCTAGTAGTCATAGTCAGAAATGAATGACACACACACTGTCAGAGCAAACCACAGGCAGCGCCAACCTCTGCCTACCTGAGTACCTCTACTTCCTCCTTCACCTCCCCCTCTTCTGCTATTCCATTCGTCCCTCTCTCACAGTGACTAGGCAGGTATAAAGTAGAGGGTCAGGCCGGGTTATCAGCAGTGCATGCCTGCCATTATGTCTACCATGTGGATGTCAGGCAGTTATTATGGCACAAAATAGCTGTGATTAGATGAGCTCAGAACAAAAACTGTGAGACAGCATCGAGTGTGTGGCTGTTTCCCTGCCATTGTTATCATTTGGTCACATAACTTTGTGATAGAGACAGAAAAGTCACAAAAATAAAGGAGCATGTCATCTGCTTTATTCAGTGAGTGTGTAAGTCTGGGATCATGGGATTACATGTTATTTTCTGGGCCCTGTCCTCATGTAGACATTGTTTTTCAGGTGGTCACTTGATTGATGTTTATTCCAGGGTGCCTCTTTGAGTCATCCTGGGTGAGCTCTTTGTTGTTTCACGGTTTTTGCTTTTTGCTGTCAGAACACTGACAGATTCATCAGCACCAAGCTAAAAAGAAGAAAGGCAGACAGAGAAAGAGAGAGGCCTGAATAAATCCATGCCTGACTCACCAACCCTGACAAAATATGACCTGCAAGGCAACACAAGGTAAGTTTAGTATGTCAACAAACTTCAACTTGTGGTTTAGGTTGTAGCTTTTCATGCATGTCTTCTTTTGTTTAGTCTTCCTTCTGCCCATATGCTGTATACTAACAGCAGTATCATGAGCACTGTGTGTGTGTGTGTGTGCGTGTGTTCTCTCTGCTGTCAGTGTTTCATTTCCTGCTTTGGTTTCACTTGGAATCCACCGGCTTAAAATCAAGCGAGGGTGTGTCTGGCTGTGCACTAACACACTTACACACTCACACAGAGATTTGATTAAGCACCGATGGCCTAAAATTATGTGAGTGATTTAGGGATTTAACAGAGGAACTCCTTTTTTTTTTTTTTTAAGTTGACTAAATGAAATTACCGCCAGCAAAGGAGATCTCAAATTAAATGATCACTTCCTCATGATGCAAGAAAAAGCAGGAAATGGTCTGAACAGTCAAGTAGCTGTAAAGATGTTAAAGGAACAACATGGGATATTACTCAGAAATGTGCACACACTGTTTGATATAAGGCAGGGGTGTCCGAACTTCTTTCAAAGAGGGCCAGATTTGACAATGTGAAGATACCCGGGGGCCAATACAGACATTTTAAAAATGAAAAACAATAAAAGTTACATACAAATGCACTGTTTTGTAACAATTTTGTTTTCATTGTCACAGTTATCTTTTTTTAAATGACAATGTCACCAAATCTAAGCCAATCAAGTGTGAACAAATCAGATAACAAAGAATAAATTGTATGGAATATGTTAAACTTGCATGAAGTTGATACAGAGCTTAACCTCATGTTCATTTTAAACATGACTTATTTTGAGTAATGCAAAGTCTGTTAACATTTAAGTTTAAAACATATCACTCATGTTCTTCTCTTTAACAAAATCATTCAGAAAGTAATATTTATTTATATTTATATTTTGTGTCACATCTACAGGTACATAACAGCAGCAGTTATGTCCATAGACGTTCAAATGCTTCATTATGTCAACCAAAAAAGCCAAATCTGACAATCCTGGCAGGCCATAAATAATAAAAAGTAAGCTTCGGGCTGCATGACATCTGACCGTGGGCTGTGATTGGCCCCCAGGCCGGACTTTGGACATGCCAGATATAAGGCATTCATGTCAACACCTCTCTGACAAATGAACAAAATCAACAGATTTTGAAATTTTACGTCAAAGTTGATGATGTCATTCACAAAGTTAATGTTATTGCATTACTACCTGATGTGTCCTTAATATGAATGCACTGTAATGGTAATGGCTTTTTGCTAATATCCAATCAAGTTCTAAATTTTAATCAGTATGACCATTTTAGCTGATAACCATTCCATTAATGAATGTGCCAAATAAAAAATCGGTGTCCTAATCCCACATAGAAGACATCAGTGTATGAGTCTGACAATAGAACTGTAAGACCCGTACAGTAACAACCCTTTCAGTGTCCACTCTTTGATTTTATGAGCGTGTCCAAATCCTCAATCTTTCTCCCGGCACACTTTGGAGGTTTTAAGACTAAACTGTGAACTCTGTTAAATTTCAAAACGTCATCAGTGAGCCGGGAGGGAAGTTTCCCCTGAGGCACTACTACAAAATGAGTTAGTGCATCTTTAAAGAGCAGCTTAACAGATGCTGGCTGTGCTCAGAAATACAACAGACTTTAGACCAGAGATAGCAATGAAACAGCCTTTTTAGCCTGCTATTAAGACTGAAAACAGCCTCCGGGGATAACAATAATTTATATCCAGGCCAAGACTTCCTCTGCAGTTCGATTAACAACTCCACATATGAGAATGATGACAAAGACACATTTCAACTCATATCTATAAACAGATATCTACACATGAACGCAGATACATTTTTATTAAAGGCTAATAAAAAACTAAACCACCTGTCAGATGATAGTTGATGGGTTCTGAGATCCCCAAATCAGACGATCAGTGGTCCAATCCCCGGCTCCTCCAGTCTGCATGTTGAAGTGTCCTTGAGCAAGATACTGAACCCCAAATTGCTCCCGAAGGCTGTGCCATCAGTGTGTGAATGTGTGTGAATGGTAAGCTCCCAAAACTGATGAGCAGTTGGCACCTTGCATGGCAGCCAATGCCATCAGTGTATGAATGTGTGTGAATGGGTGAATGAGATATGTAGTGTGAAAAGCACTTTGGTCAGAAGACTAGAAAGGCGCTATATAAGTACAGTCCATTTACATTTTGACCAATGCATTTCGCCTCTTTTGCGCTCCACACCGAATGTTTACCTGCATGCAACCAAAGCTCGCTCAAATGTGACCGGTTAATACAAACATTCAACAACAGATTCTGGTCATAGAGATTTGTCTGAATGTGGTCATGCTCTTTAAAGCTGCATGAATTGATTTTTGGTCACCAGAGGGCAGAGCTGACAGATGATTGAGATAGCACCAGTCGTCAAAGTCTGTGATGACCCCCCCCTGTACTCCCGCTCATTTCCTTCTGATACACGTGCAGTGATGGCTGTATCATCAGAGAACTTCTGGAGGTGACAGCACCATTTGACACACCATTTCACCATTTCACTGAGCTGTGCTATATTCGCTCTCATTATGACTTTCTTCAGTAATTGTATCCACCTCCTGTTCGGTTCTGTTTTTATGATTGTTGAGAATAGTGAGGCTCCATTAACTATGCAGGCTTCAAAGCTGAAATACAGCTCATTATTTTGGTCTTGAAGTCGATAAGCTACATGGAGCTGCAGAGCTTGGCAGGAATTCTCTGTGGACTTGTAACAATTAGCTGTCCCTTTCATATTATACGTTGTTATTTAGTGTTCGTATTAAAGATTTGAATTCATGCAGGCTCATTATCTGTAAAATCTCTGCAATGCTAGCATAGCATCTTGTTGATATAATACAGTGGTGACTGGCCTAAATGTGCACTTCTTGGACACTTTTTAGAGAGTGACACATTAAAAAGGTCAATCTGTCTATGCAAACAATCTTGGGTTTCTTAGAGAGAAGTGATAAGGTTCCCTTAAGATTAAAACATTAGCTTTGGTCGATGGCGTGTTTGTTCAGTCTGTTTAATGCACAAAGCCACACTCTGCCAGGCCGGTCCTCTAATTAGTGTAAATGAAGTGCTGAAGTACAGAAATGGCTGATTTGCAATTCCCAACTGGGAAGTATTTTTTATATTGGCTCTGTGCTTACGGTATAATCAGTATAAATCAAACCTATAAGAGGTTGATATAAAGCCCTGATTACCTCGCTCAGTTTTTCTAGTCACAACATGCTCCACACGCTGAGGCAGCAGCATACCAAAGACTTTTTTTTCTTTTTACACATCAATACCACTCACTCTTTTTATTCACATCCTTCCTCTCCATCCACAACTTCATGTTTCTTCTCTCAATATTAAATTCTTACAATACTCACAAATTTCATCTCACACACATTTGTTTGTCCGAATAATCACACACACACACACACACGGAAGAATGTTACAAGGACAAAAGTATTCATTAAAAATCAATAAACTGTTGTTCAATAAATGTTCAACCCTGCTATTGAGAGCATGTCTTGTCACATAAGTGATATTTTTAAGTGTTCTCCCTCATTTGTTTCCAATCTGTTATCAAGATTGTCGATGCAGCACACTCCTATTCTTTTCACCAGAAGTAATAAAATATCACAGATGAGCTCTGTTGTTAGTATTATTCTTGGCACAAAACTGAAAATCTATACAAACAACATCCAGTCAGTAAATACATACATACATTATCTATAACTTCTTATCCTCATCAGGGTCACAGTGGGGCTGGAGTCAATCCCAGCTGACAGTGGGCGAGAGGCGGGGTACACCTTGGACAAGTCACCAGTTCATCGCAGGCACATAGAGACAAACAACCATTCACACTCACACCTACGGACAATCTAGAGTCACCAATTAACCTGTTAACCTGCATGTCTTTGGACTGTGGGAGGAAGCCGGAGTACCCGGAGAGAACCCACGCAGACACGGGAGAACATGCAAACTCCACACAGAAAGGCCCCAGGTGAAGTTCAAACCAGGAACCTTCTTGCTGTGAGGCGACAGTGCTAACCACTGCGCCAGCACCACCGTACATTTATTTACACCTCTATTGAAAAACTATAGAAATACATACATACATATACAAATGTGAGAACATCAACAAACACTATAAAAATGGGGTTGTTGCTGAGGGCCTCCCAGCCTGCACAGTGAAACCTTTTCAGATCCAGAATGCGGCGTGCGCCTGTTTTTCAATCAACCCAAAGGTTGCTTGCCTACAAAGTAGTCTCCAGTTCTACAATCACCTACTTGAATGGCCTTAAACAGGCATATGTTATCTCCCAACTGTTGCAAAATGAATGACTCCTGGCACTGCCACCTGCCACCTGTACCTGTGCCACTGTTGTTCCCTGTTGGTGGAACGTCCTACCGGTTCTTCTTACCAGATCAGGCGTCTCTCTCTACCTTTAAAAACCTCCTGAAGACTTCCAGCTCTTCAGAGAGTACCTCCTCTCCAACACTACCAACAACCACTACCACACGTCTACACCTGTCACTTGAGTCTATGTGAGTAGTACTTAGTGATGCACTAACATGTTCCTGTCTTCCCCACTGTATCTTGACTGTTTCCCTTTTTGTAAGTCGCTTTTGATAAAAGTGTCTGTTAAATGACTAAATGTGATGTAATCTAATGTAATGTCACATGTTAGCACTGACGTACACCTGAGATTGATGGGAGTGCCTGCAAATATATGCTGACATGAGTTTGTACGCAAAAATCTAAAAACACAAGAACATACATGTCTATATTCACTGCCAAAACACGAAGACTGTCTTGTACAAAAGACACACACACACACACACACACACACACACACACACAGAAAAGAGGCGTAAGATGACTCATGAGATACAAAGTGTGCAGGACAAATCTGATATCACAAGAACTCAACATTTGCCCACACAAGTGTTTGCAACACTTTGTTCTCTTGAAAACAGAAGAACATGTGAACACACGCTGTACCGCTGTCTTTCACATTCACAGGCAGGCATATATTTGCACACAAGTTTGAGAAATTTGTAACACCTGTTGTAGGATATAATCACAGTATGGGAGAGACTTATTAAGTCACTTACAAAGATCCTCTGTTCTGAACAGATTCTGGATGATGAGGCCTTGCAAACAGCCTTATGTGAAGTAGAAGCAATCATGAATGATAGACCCATCACATCTGTAACAAATGACTTGAATGATGTGGAACCTTAATAACACCTAATCATCTGCTTCTTCTTATAACAAACCTATTGTGTCTCCAGGACTGTTCAATAAGGATGCCCTGTGCTCCAGTTGAAGATGAAGACAGGAGCAATACCTGGCAGATCTCTTTTGGAGGTGATGGGTCAGAGAATAGCTCCCAATCATGCAAGAAAGAAGGAAATGGAACGACCACAAAAGGAACTTTCAATCTGGAGACCTCGTCATGATAGCAGATGATTCCTCCTGGTTCTTCTGGTTCCTGGTTCCTCCAGGACGGATTTTACAGACTCCAGGAGGCAAATGTCTTGGTTAAAACCAAAACCAGCATTCTGCAGAGACCTGTTAACAAACTTTGGATGGAAAAATTGATATTTTATGTTAATATGAAATAGGATATATGAATTTAGGAGTTCTTTGTATTTGCTACATTTAATATTTAAGCAACTATGGGCTGTCTAAGATGTCTAAGTTCTGGTTTGTTAAGTATCAAAGTAGTTATTTTGGATTTACTCATTCATTTATTGTCTGATTAACTCAGACTACCATCAGCTGTTTGAAAAGGTGGGACTGAAGCTGTCTTTTGTCTGAAAAATCATGTTATAAGTTTTGCTTAAAAATAAAGTAAAACAGAAACTCTGTAACCTGGCACAGTGGAAGTGGAAAAAGACAGTGTGAAACTACATTGCACTGTCCTTATAATAATAAAGAATGTTTCTGAGAAGACAGAAAAACATACAATGAAGATTTGCATAATATGAGTGAGACTTGACCATGTTAAGGAAGCTGCACAAAAACACAAGGTAGTATTTTCCTCTGCAACAGCATCACCTAGTGGAGGAAGAGGTTATGACTTTGTAACGAAGAGGACTTCGTTCCCTGGAGTTGAGATGGAGTTGAGGGAACATTGCACCATGCACTTTAACCGAGATGAATGCACTTTAAGAATTGCACAGGCACTTTGGTAAAGCAGTAGCACTTTATTGGGTTTGCACACTTTGCACATGGCATATTTGCCCATTTGATATACATATAGATATTAGATATTCATAATGGAATGTTTCTATATTCATGGTCCTTTTAAATCTTATTGGTGCTGGTAGGTTCTGTGATGGCCACATGGTTCCACCTGCAAAAGAGGGGCATGAGATTTATTGTGCATTATTTTTTGGTAATTGAATGCAAAAGTGACATAATGTGATTAATCTAATATATGTTGTGCAATTGTGTGTTAATTTATTTGGAATGGTAAAGTGTGTGTGAAATGGTACTCACCAGTCTCCTTTGTCTCCAGGGCGTTCGGGCAAAAGGCTTCCCCAGGGAACGGGCACCATATTTGTAGTTCCAGGGGCATCCAAGTGGTGATTGGTGAGGGTGTTGGGGAATGGTGTATTTTATTAGCGTTAGTGTATATGCTAGAATTGGGGGGAGGTTGTGTTTGTAAATAGATGTGTGTGTGTGTGTGTGTGTGTGTGTGTGTGTGTAGTGGGAAGATAAAGGGAATAACGTAAATAAGTGTTTCTCAGAAGGAGAGCAAGGCAGTATGGTGAATGGGTTCTCCCTCATTACCTAGACACCCTATATAAGGCGCCATTTTGGGATATTCTTTTGGCTGTATGCTCCCGCTGCAACTGTGGTCCGCCTAACAGACTTCATTCATGTTTAGCATGCATATATCCCATAAAACAATGCCCTCATCCACAGCATACACTCACACACACCAGTCAGCTCAGACAGATTTCACGCTCCATGGTCCAAGGGAACCAGCCCTCGTGTGATTGATGCAGAGGTGGGCTAGTATTGAGAAGATGCACCTGATTGGTCCCTCGCAGTTCACATTCAGAAATAGAATGTATGACTGAAATATTTACACACACACCAGCTATATTAAACATGCTTCCATGTGCATGTCCATGATGTCATGCTGGTGTACACTTGTATCTACTAATTCACATGTTCACCTTGAATGTCCTGTTTACTCATTTGTGCAACATTTTTGATTGATTTATATATATATATATATACATACACACACACACACACACACACACACACACACACACACACACACACTCAAGAAATGAGCAATTCATCAGAGAGCATTGGACCTTGATATGTTCACTTCAGTGAACACAGACTCAGTCAGTACAGGCTCATGACGTGTTTCTGGCTGGCTGCAGGCTCCTGGCTGTGCAAAATGCTTTTTGAGGAGAGTAGTTCCTTTCAACTGATTTGTTGTTGAGTAGAAATGACTGTTATCAGGTCTTCACTGCAGGAGGGCTGACCATAGTATCCTGCTGTCTGCTCAGACTTTAGGCTTCTTGAAATTCCCAACATAAAGTATAATAATATAATCCATCCATTTTCTGTAACCACTTATCCTCGCCAGCCTATCCCAGCTGTTTTAGGGCAAGAGGCTGGATAAGCTGCCAGTTCATCACACATTCATGGCACAACAGACAACCATTCACACCTACAGGCAATTTAGAGTCACCAATTAATGTCTTTGGACTGTGGGAGGAAGCCGGAGAGAAGCCTGACATGGGGAGAAAAGGCGCACAGAAAGGCCCCAGCCGAGGTTCCAACTATAAACTCTACATAATAAAAATATCTGTTTTTATAATTGTGCCACAGCCTGCACAAACAAACAAAAAACAAAATGAGACACAAAAACATTAAAAAAAAGAAACAGCGAAATCATATGAAATATTAGATGAGCAATAAGGCAGCAAAGAGGCACACTGAAACGTGAAAAAGAAGCAGATCAGCCAATAACTAGTCCTAATGAATATCCTAATAATGCATTCTTTTGTTATTTGACTACACAACTAAACATCAGTGTAAAACATGTATCCTGTATGTATGAGGGAGGATCAACATAGGATCAGACATGGCAAACAAAAAGAAAAGAAACAAGAGGGAACAAATAAACATTTACTGGCATTGTTATTGAGATGAGATGAGATTTAATGATCCCACACCAGGGAAATTCACTTGTTACAGCAGCTGGAAGACTAAGATGAAAGACGGTAACTTAATTTGATTTTTAATTTTCGTGGCATTTAATTGCATATTGATATTTAGAAGTGAGACAGAAAGACAAATGAAAATCCTGTGGAAGACTGATAGAATATAAATAAAGGTCTGAGAATTGAATTGACATTTTGAAGAATTAATAATCCAACCTGGATCAGTTATAAATCTCATGAATTTCTTCTGAATTAAAAATATTCCACAGTTTCCTGATGGACAGTAAAGTAAACTGCTGCCAACTGTAGCTCCTGTTAGCTCATTTTGTTAGTTGGGGTGCCCAGACTGTGAGCTCAGAGCAGCCTCTATGACATCATGTCAGGCTAAGAAACCGAAGAGGAAGTTGAGGAGTGTATAATTATTACCTGCTTCTGTTTCATCTGAATTCAAGGCGAGAACATGCAGAGCTGTAACTAAAAGTAAGATTATTTTTTATGAGGAAATGTAAGATTGTTGATAAAGATAATCAAAATACAACTAAACCAAAGCAGAGTGGAAGCCAGGTTAGAGAGAGAGAGAGAGAGAGAGAGAGAGAGAGAGAGAGAGACTGTCTGACCGCCTTATTTCTCTCACAAACACACCAGGTGAGCTGCATCTCCCTGACGATGAGGAAGAGCCCTGTTCAGAGGGTCATCACAGTCATCAGTCTCAGGTCCTTCATTCATAAAATACAGTGTTGACTCGACACAAATGTCTCAGGGTATGTCGATATGAAGAGGGTTGAGGTTTTCTTCCTTTGTGGTTACTTACTGAAAACCCAATTGGTGTAGGCAATCCAACATTTACCAGTTTGGACCAAAAACACACAAACAAACTATGGCTTCATTTGATGGCATACAGCAGACGAAAACAAACCTCAGGTATGTACAATAATGGACCAAATCTATGATAATTCTATTTTGACCAGGGAAACATTGTGAAAAGCATAGGTTCAGAACCCAGACTCATTTTAAATGTAATATGTAGTATATAGCATCCTCTTTAGACGCTGCTCGTTCAGCGGCTTCAGCTTTTCCTTCACCTTGCGTGGATCCTGCAGTCAAACACCGGGGAGTAGATGGAAATATCAAGAGTACCAGTCAAAAGTTTGGATAAACCTACTCATTCAATGTTCTTATTTTCTACATCAAAGCTGATTGAGAAGAGCCAAGAGTGTATTTCATAGTTTTGATGGCTACAGTGTTAATCTACAGTGTAGAAAGTAACAAAGAGAAAGAAAAATGACTGAATAAAAAGGTGTGTCCAAACTGTTGACTGGCACTGTGTATTTATATTCAATTACAGATCTCATCAAGCAGAAGCTAGATATGCAGCTGAATGAGGTGCTTCTCAGCTCGAGGACGGTAACATTCTTTTTGAATAGTGATTTTTAAGTACCCACATTAACCTTGAACAGACAGCACTACCTGCCTTGACATAATCTCCAGTGATGAACTTTTATATAATAAACCTTATACAAACCTTTTATTTGTTAGTTATTTTGATCAGTGTTAAGCGTGGCTGTGGAGTATCTCAATACTGTTCTAAACTGCTTTTTAAGACTAATTTGCATAAATATACTGTTTGTTACTTTAAAATTAAAAATGTACTTTACTTTAAAAGCACAGAGGTTGTGTGAAGTACTTAATGCATAGTCATTGTATTACCTACAGTAGAGAAACAGACAGTTTACTTTACCTTGCCATCAGATCTTTATGATAAACGTTGTTTCAGAGATGGGAATATTTAACTTCTATGGTTGAGACAATGTAACGCAAAGGGCTGTCTGACAGCAAGGTAAAGCAGTGAGAATATGCTCTATAGCCTACACTTAAACAGATATTGTTTAAAGTAAGTGGCTGCTCCTGTCCACAGCAGTGCTTTGTTTTACTTCTGTGCTGGAACTTCTGTCTGCTTCTCCAAACTGAGGGTAACACACTGACTGTGCATAACTGCCTCATACAACCACATTTAAAAAAAACAAAAACAAAACAAAACTGAACTTTCCCTTTAAAGTCTCCTCAAGGTACTTTTTGTTGATTCTGGCGGCCCCTGTGGACGAAAGCAGTAGTAGTTAATTATCCTCTCACTATTGGTCATGTTTGTTTATGCAGGTCATATAGAAGCAAACCTGTTTCATAACCAGTAGTATGTTTATGCATGTGTGTATTAAATACGAAAATCTCAAAATTCCAGTGACACTTGCAATATAAAGAACAATTTAATTGTGAGACCGTGCATTTTGGAAGTAGGTGCAGTTGTGCCAGAAATCCCCAGTGGTAAAGAAAGTATTCAGATTCTTGAAATAAAAGTACTACACTATAAAAACACTGTTTAAAAGTTGTAGTAAAAGTCTTGAATTAAAAGTGCTACTTAAAAATATGTAAGTATAATCAGGAAAAAAATATTGAATTAAGTCAAAGTACTAAATGCAGAAAGGTGTCCCCTGTGACTGTTATACTGTTACATATATGATATGCCTTGCCATACAACAAGTATGTAATAAGTAATTAAATAAAGATGAGAAATAAAATTATATAAATAAACAAATAATAAACAAAAAGCAGCACTAGTGATGATCCTTGAGTGAATGCAACATTCCCATCCTCCAAAAATTCTAGAAAAGGTTTTCATATTTTCGGTTTTCCTTTCCCTCTGGCAATATATGCAAGTCTTTCCAACGCAAGGTTGTTGTTGCAATCTCCTTTCAACCATAACTTTCCAGAGTATTTGTATATTACAATACTGACTGTTTAGAATTGATGACTTATTTTTCTATATATGCAGAATGCATAGCTCTGCTTGCAGGGGAACATTCTTACACACCACTTGGGAAATGCATTATACTTTCCCGAAATGATTGTACTTTAGAGCATTCCTAAACACAGTGGAAGAGTGTTCATGTTTCCTCTAAATACTTACAACAAATATCTGGAATATTAGGATCAATTCTTTTCAGTTTTACTGGAGTGATGTAAGTTTGCATTAGTCATTTTTATTACTAGATACCAGACCCTTTTTAGTTAGATTTGTAATGATTAGGTTTTCAAGATTTGTCAAAGGTGTTCTTAAACATAAAATGTTTCAGTTGTAAATATTTGATGTCATACTCCAGGTAAGGTAAGGTAAAATTTTTGTTTCCCCATGTGGGGAATAAACAAAATAGATCATATTATATTATCATTACTTTTAAAATAATTCAAAATCCTCACATTTTGTGAGACTAGAAGTACAACATATTTTTGCATTTTTAAAAAAAGCTAATTTATTTGTTTAACTCTTATGTGTTTTGTGGTAACTACAGCTGACATATAAATGTAGTGAAGAAGATGGTACAATTTTTTTCTTAAATGTAAATATAAAATATAAATATAAATATAAAAATATAATATATGTGTATATAAAAAATAATAATAATTCAAGTAGCCTTCCTTAAATTTGTAGTGTGGGACTTGCTAAGTAATGAATGTACTGTAGACCTGATTAATATTGATTAATATCACTACATCTTTCTTCCACGTTTGACTGATTATTTAACCAATCATTCTATTTATATATTGCCTCTGTTGCCTTCTGATGGATTTAATCATCGGTTTTGATGCAGTTGCGCCACTGTGACCACTAGATGTCGCCCGGAGACCACTGATTGTACGCAGGGTGTCCATTGGACACCAGGTGGCTGGGATTAACAGGCTTTGGAGCCGGCAGTGGCGCTGTGTAGCTAAGCTTGCTATACTGTATGCGCACTTCTGGCCTGTACAGGCCCATGCAGACGCTGATCAACAGCTGAGTTTGCAGCCACGAGGCGCTGCAACTGTTTCAGCATAGTTTACCCCCTTCTCCTGCCTCTCACCAGCATGATCCAGTGCAATATGAACAGTACAATCTGTGGGCCAATTCAGTGGATGTGAGTGTAAACGGTCACCATTTTAACTGCCTCCCTAATTCTGTTGTAATTGTGAGCAGGCCATATTGCATATTGCACACACAAACAGCAGGGAAATAATAATAAGCGGTGACAGCAGACTGCAGCTTGGCACATGTTTGATGATTACATTTTGGTTAGTTAGCTTTGCTGCTTTTCAGCAACAACAGCAGATGTAGACAAGACATGATATGACCCAAGGTTGAGTGGGTTTAGATCATTGGATTTGAATTGAACAGGAAAAAGCAGGCATCATCAGTAAATCTGAGGAATGATCAGGGAGAACAGGAGGCTGTGTCACCTTCAGGGCCTGGCTGGGCTTTATCAGAGGAGTGCAGAGGTCAGCTGCTGCCCTGTGTCTGCCTGTCCTCTACAGCCTGCTCGATACTAAGGCTCATTCAGTTAGGCCAAGGCTGTCATTAGTGCAGAGACTGTGGAGATATGCAGCACGTAATAAGACACATCCTTGTAATTTACACCACAGATCAGAGACATGTCTGTGCCGCTCAGCTCATGAATACTCATGTGCTCAGGCTGAGAGATGGTAACCCCCCTGTTTGAATAAGCTCTCTCCCATGGGGGGAAACAGCGTTGACACCACAATGTACAGTATGTGTGTGTTCCTTTTAGACTTGCATTGGTTTGAACACACCAGCCATATTCTTATGTCACAGGGTTTTTCAAAGCACATAATCCTTCTTATATAAATGGTCTTTTTTTATTTATTTTTTTTTACCCTGGATAGACCTCCAGAGTACGTGAGATGAAGCAGCTGTATCTAAATAAAACAGGAACAGCCAGTGATGCATGTTGGCATGCTTTGCAAACAAGAATTCTACTTTCATTGCACCTCCACCGGGGCAAGGAGCTTCAACACACAGCTCGTTTGCATACAACCACAGTAGGCTAAAATACACACGACAGATAAACAGTTGTGGCGGTGAGTCATCCTTCATAGGAACAGTTTATCGAGGCCTTCTTGTGCTGTTTAATTGTCTCCCAGCATCACAATGTCAACTCCATTTTACTTCACTGAGTAGACGATTCGAGTTAACGCATGAGGCTCAGCTCCAGAAAGATAAAAATGAATGATTCCTGAGTCTTAAACGTTTACTGAGCAGAATGGTCTCAGTCAGTCGTTTATTTCCAAGCAGAAATGCACTGTATGATATTTAACGTTTTCACTGTCAGTTACTTTGATGTGGGTAGGGCTTATATTACAATGCAAACTAACAAGTTTGTCTTGATAGAACTGCTGTTTATACTTCTTTATCTATCTATCTATCTATCTATCTATCTATCTATCTATCTATCTATCTATCTATCTATCTATCTCCTTTAAGAACCGCCGTAACACACAATACAAAACAGATTATTAAAAAAAAATGTTTATTGACATCAGAAGCAATTTAAATTTCAACAATAAACAAGGCGTTTTTTTTCTTATTTTTGCTATTACAGTGGTACGTAAAGATCAGTAAAACAACCGTGATACGTCAAAACTCGATAACAGGTCATTTGAAATAAAAACACACAGGAAAAGGAAAAAAAGGAACACTCAGATCTAACTCAAAGTTTTGTTTTTATGTGCTGTGCACCTCTAGCTAGGGTAAATACTGTAAGCCCACCCCTTTACACTGTACCAGGCAGGATAGTGGTCTAGGAACTATCACTGAAAAAATAAGACTGGCAGAAAGATACAGACACGACACTTGTGTAGTGTTAACTATACAAAAAGGAGAAAAAAACTGTACAGCATAAAAACAACTGATATACACAGCCTTTTTTGTTGTTTTTACCCTTGGATACTAACGTATTTTCTTTCAGTAAGTGAAGTGTGTACAAGGGGGTTAAATGCTTTATAAACAAGAAAAAATGACCACTATATATGTCACCGCCATCTACTCGTCATCATCATCATAGTCGTCTTCCTCCTCTTCCTCATCATCGTCGTCATCATCATCGTCATCCTCTACCTTCTTCTCTACCTTGGCCGGGGCTTTTGCTGCTGGTCCAGCACCTGCTTTGGTCTTTTGGCGATATGCTGCAACTTCCTGTGATTGAGGAATGAAAATATATTACTAAATACTTCAAGAGAGAGCAACACAACATGAATTGAATTATCATTTGTAAAACATGCAGCCCCTGGCAGCATCAATACAGCAGATTTCTTTACCTTCTCATACTTCTCCTTCAGTTTAGCGGCCTTCTTCTCAAAAGGCTGCTTGTCCTCAGAGGCGGTACCGTTCCACATCTCACCCAGCCTCTTGGCGACCTCTCCAATGGTCAGTCCAGGAGCCTCGCCTTTCACCTTGGGGCGGAACTCTGAGCAAAAAATGAAGAAGGCAGATCTGGAGGGAAAAGGCAGGGAATTAATGAGTTTGTCATTTACACATCATAACATGTTTCATATTGTGTCTTTACTTTTTCTATTGCCAGCTGCTATAACAAAGTGTTGACATGCAGTACTTACGGAGGCCTCTTGGGGGCATTGGGGTCCTTGTACTTCTTCTTCTTGCCTCCCCTGGCTGGAACATAGCTCATCATCTCCCTCTCATAGCGCGCCTTGTCCTGCCTGGCCAAGTCCTCAAACTTGCCCTTCTCCTTGTTGGACATTGTCTGAAAACAGAGGTAACTTGCTGAATAGACTGTTGTACTGTAAGTGCTCCCTATGTTTGGGATCATCTTAGTTATTGCACATTGTGGGCATCTCAGAGCCATAAAATGACAATAACCGCATTCTATACTGATGTGCAACGATGATGAGTGCCATCTAGTAAATCCTCTGAAACAAAATTAGGAATTCAAATTTCAAGCTTATTCATTTTTTCCTCACCTTCCATCGCTCGGAGCACTTCTTGGAAAACTCGGCAAAGTTGACTGAAGCATCGGGGTGCTTCTTCTTATGCTCCTCCCGGCAGGTCTGGACAAAATAGGCATAGGAGGACATCTTGCCCCTCGGCTTTCCTGGCTCTTTCCCCATCCTGATGACTGTACCTGAAAACAAAAAGGTTTCACGTACAGATTAGCTGCATGAAAACTATTTTTTATTTTACTGTTTGGATGCATAGGCCAAAGTTCTACATCCTATAAGCTTCGGAAACATCACACCCAAAAGGTGGTTTCCTGAAAATGTATTTTTATTAATTAAAAATAGATAAATAAAAAAATGACACTAAATTTAGATTAGAAATAATGCATCCGTTTGTGGTTCTTACCCACCTACCACGCTCTTCTTGCAATACAATGAGTATGTCTTTTTACTGGCCACTGGTGTTGATACACTCCTTGAGTGACCCGCCCTCGCTGCTGTCAAACTGCACTAAGTTGGGACCCGTTAACTCCGTTCGCTAAAATCAAACCGTGCAGCACGGACGGAGCTAACGCGATGAAAACGACTTTATTTATTGATGCAATCTACACTGTGGCCTTTACATAAAACTCAGTGGTCCGTGGTCAACTCCCATTTTGGTGCTTTAAAAATGGGCTCAACACATCGTTCCGGATTAAAAAAAGGAAATCACATAAAAACGTTCAGGAATTCAGATTTGCTTGCAGGAATAAATCTTCCCGTTCTTATCAAAAGTGCAAAAGTTCCAAAAAATGCAGCTGCATAACATAAACGACAGCCCTGTGTGGGACTACAAGAGAGGACTTTAAAAAAAAAAACTCGTGTTTTTGGGGAAAAAAAACACCCTCAGACCTCATCTGAAATAAGAACAGGCCTTCAGGAAAGCCCCCTTTTCATTCGTTTAATGTTTTCATCAAACAACTAACTTTGACACAAAAAAGACACAAATTACACATAAAGACGTATTTATTGAAAATAAAACACTTCAAACTGCGATTCAAGGTGATTTAACAATCTTCTTCTATTGCTCTTACTATTCTCTTATTCTGGAAAAAATGCTCCGGATATCTGGAAAACGTTTAAAACTGATATTTTTCCTATACATTTTCCTATTAAATGCTACTGTAACTCCCTGTTAAACTGCGTCGACCGGAGTAGTAATGGCGCATAGGCTTTCGTTGAGGAAAAGGAGGTCAACAACGACGGCAATATTTCTTCTTCCATTTTGTGAGAATGCCTTCTTCATGAAAGAAAGTCCCCCTCAAATGTCTCCTCCCGCCTCCCAGTTCGCTTTGCAACTCGACAAATATGTCTTAAAAGCCGGCGATCTTGACAAAATATTTCCCCGATTGATTCCTATTGCACTAGCCGGTTTGTATAGTAATACATTGGGTCTGCACTGTGTCTATGAGCGGGCTGTGCTACTGACTTGGTTTCTATGAGCTCCTAATGGCCGCTCGTCTTCATCCACTAACATGGAGAATATGGCTCCTTCTCTTTGTGTCAACGCACAGCCATTGCACTGCATGCAATAGAGGGCAGAGCGACCGCGGCGACCACTTCATTTCAAGCCCCGATTTAAAGGCTTTAGAAGTGTCGGAAAAATCTCGCAATGGTGTCGTTCGAATCACGAAAGATTGAATTTTCTTTTGCCGTCGTTACATGCTATAGTTGCGGGTTTGTTTCTCGAGAAAACACGGTTAGAAAAAGTTGAACTCAACTGCGCCTCTGTCACTGGCTTCCCATTTGCCTCGCTGCCTTGCCTCCTATGCGAATACAGTCAGCCATTACAGTAAAGCGCAGATCGTGAGGTAATTTTTTTCACAGTCTTGTCGGGCGAATTGCAGCAAACAAACATATGTCCGTGTGTATATTGAAACGGTCTCTCTTTTTCTTATGTTTTTAGAAATTTTAATGTTAGTATCAAAACCCGCACTCTTCACATGACAGGCATTCAGCTTCGCAATGCACTGCAATGCCAATGGCTAGCTAACGGTGAGTCTTCTACCATTGTCGCTAACCGTGTTGTCCGCTAGACATTCCTGAATTTTTACGCGATAACTAGCGTTTGATTAGACTCCATTTTGTGAAAATGACACGACAGTAATATACAAAATTATTCGTATTTGACAAAATCGACGTTTTTCGTCGAATTTCGTCAAGGTTAATATTCATTTCTTCCTTTTAACAGAGCGTCTGGTCCACACTCCCAGGCAGGGTAATGTAATGTTACCTGCTAAGCGCCGTCTATTTTTTGTTGTTTTTTTTGACGGTTCCCCGCAATAAAATTATTTGCAAGCTGTTAAAGGTTTTACATTCGACTATGGCAAACAAGTAAGCAAGATATTTCTAAATGTTATCGTCATTTTCATCATTACGAACACTTAAAATTTCCGTGTGTGATACTTACCTAGGGACTATCGCTGGATCTCAATGCTCTGCAATGGCTGTGTGTGAGGGAACATAGGCGATACGCAGTGTCTTCAGTCTTCAGCTCTCTAACATTACTCTCGGCGGGGCTCGCACGCCATTGGCCAGCGCCCAGTCTGGCGCTCCCCCGATTGGATGGAGGCTTTTCATTGTCCTAATAGAAGACGAGGTCTGATTGGCTGCCTTTTGTGAAACGTCACTGAAGTTTTCGGAGGCGCGTGGATACAAAAATATTTCTGTCCGAGCATGCCGGAGCTGGTAGTAGTGTAGTGTGTTTGCCATAGTATTGAATTCACTACGTTGAACACAGTGTACAGTAGGCAAGTTAAATGAATGAGACAACGTGGAGCGCTTGTAGTCAGTGAACCAGGCAGCCGTAAAATGCTGTGCGGTTGTGTTGGACGGGCTGTCCCCCTCTTCATCAACCACCTCTATTGTGCATTCTCTTCAATACACGTGAGCTTATTTGCAAATTATGACTTTGAAAATCAAAGAAATCAACATCGCGTGTTCACGTGTAAAAGACAGACGACACGCTTGCTCATCCCATACGGGACAGTTAGGCACCGGATGTGATATTTTAAGGGATTTGGCTCCGAGTTAGAGTGAAAACACAATAACTATACAGTTAATGGGCTGCCTGTTAATTAATGTATAAGCCGCGATTTTCATTTTCAGCACATTATTGAGAAAACATCATTGTACCGACTGTACCAAACAGTGTTTTCTTAGTCTCTCAGACAGTTATACATAATAATCACTTCATCAGGCCCTCCTTCAGTGCTATAGCTATGTTTACTTAGCCTGCAGTCCCTATCAAGATATGGTATGGTAGTAGATGGTAGTAGTAGATGGTATAAGGGCACATGCATTAAATAGTTGTGCTAGGCCTCGAGATTGATCATTTTTATTTTTCTCAGCACAATTTTTCTCTCATTTTTATATCCTTCATATACAGTAGCTAATTGAAAGATGATAGTGTGCTCACCCCCAATTAAAACCCAGACTTGAGGAGATCAAACAGCTGCTGTTCAGTTTAAGCCAAAGTTAGTGTATATATCAGTTTATAGCTATAAGAGAGGAATGTGGCACCCATTAAGGTCTACAGGAAATATTTTTCACAAGTGAACTATTTGGCCTGCTGTTCTGCAATACTGTATGAGCTATTGTTTATAGCACTCCCATAGATATAACAGGTCTCTGTTAGCCTCATAGCAGTGGGATTATCACTCACAACCATCATTGCTCTGTGCAATGAAGTGGTTAAAGCCCTAAATAACAATAAATTGGAAAAAGAGAACAATGAGGAATTCACTGTCATGCAACCCACTGTTGCCAGACATATTATATAAACAGATCGGGGCTTTTGAAGCATTTCATAGTTCTTGTTTTTTTAATGAAATTGCAAGTACGATTTGTCCATTTTATTAACTAATATTTGACTAATATTAACAATATGCTCCTATTTGATCATTTTGATCATTTGATTATACAGATTACCATACAGAATGTATAATATAGCTAATCGTGACTCAAGTTTGACAGTGTTTCCACCTTTTTTCCTCTCATATGTTTCTAATACAAACTCAAACCACATTTAGCTGTGCTGCTGTCCAACAGTTTGCTCATTAGTTGATGAGATGTCAAGAGGTGATGTGATTGTGTATTTGTTTGTTTGTTTGATCAACAACAAATCTTGAAATTAAGTTTGCTGTGTACCTTCATGCTATTTAAAGAAACCTAAAGAGTCTGATGACCCTGTGCTCTAGTGCCACCATCAGACAAAGATTAGAATTTGTTTAAAGAGTGCATCTCCTATACACTGTCTCTCTACAGTTCCTTCTGAGCAGTAATATACAGAAACTAAACCTGTGGTGCACTAATTGAACATAAGTAAGGGTTAAGGACTTAAACTCACATGTACAAGTTTTTGTTTAGATTTGCTTTTCCACTAGAATACTGATTTTATTTAATATTTTTTTTGAGCTAGTGACCTGAGCTCTAGCGCCACCTATAGGCAAAACCTTCACATACAGACACAGTAGAAATGGGCATCCTTTAGACCAGACTACTACTAAATTTCAGGACAATGACTCAGACTGTGAAAATGCCTTCCTCAAGCTGACTTGCTTACTTTTCTCAAAGTGGAGCTAATGAAACTATCTCACTTTAAATGCTCATCTGTGTGTTTTAAATGTGGTGGTGGGGGGTGGGGTGCTATAATAAGGAAAACATTATGATTTGCAAAATGTAGTCACATGCACACTGAAGATACATTATAATCATACGTGCCTCAGAAATTATTAATGATTTTTACATGCAGTTAATGAGGAAATGGGTGTCTAATGAATATGCTCATGCTTTTATAGCAGCTAATATAGAAACAAAGAAAAATGGCTGACAGAGTTTATTCTCATCCTTGAATTAAGAAAGGGAAGGGTGAACTGATTCCAAATGCCAATCACAACCCAGACTCAGGCCACATGTCTGCCTGTGATGCTGCCCGTCTGTGTCTCATTTTGCATCAGGAGATGCCACGGCAGAAAGCTATAGCCCGCTCATGTGGCTAGGAGGCAGCTGGTTTATGCATTCTAATGAGCACTCCCTGGGAAAAATATGCAAATTCATTTTGTCATCAAGAGGAAAATAGAGGACAGGAGAGCAGCAGATACAGGAGGGGCTTAAGGGAGGAGGGCACATGCGAGAGGCGGGATTGGGTGGAGGCAAATCTATGTGTTCATGTCTATGAGTGTGTGTGTGTGTGTGTGTGTGTGTGTGTGTGTGTGTGTGTGTGTGTGTGTGTGTGTGGGTTGGGGGATACAAGAGCAGGAGGTGTGAGAGCTGGATAGAACCAGAGTGAGGGACATATGTATCCCCCATCCCACCCCCATCCCAACCAACTCCACCCTTCCACTTCTCAAGAAGCCACACACACTAGGTCTACAAAACAAACAAATAAATAGTAATCTGTATCAAAAAAAACAAACAAACACACAAGTAATCTACAAACCAAACGTGGAAGACATTTATACAGGCCACATCTCCAAATAGTAGGATGTCCAGGGATTTACACTTCAGTATATCTGAAACAGCAGAACAGAAAATTAGGTTCATCAGTTGAAATCATCATTTTGGTCTTAAATAAACGTTTCTTTGTGGCTGGGTCTGGTTGGTTTGTTGTTGGTCTGTTTCATATCAGTTTGAAATGGATCAGTTCTGACTAAACCAGTTTAAAACCACTGTGCAATGTGCAACCTGCTTTTAAGCTCTTTATATATTTTACTTTATTTTAATAAACTAGTTTATATTTCCTTTCTAAAATGATGATTTTGAATAGCCCTACATGAAATAATAATTACTTAAGACTATTACAATTCATTGATATAATAAAAAAGAATTAATACCTGATTAAATGCTTGCCTGTATTAAAAGATAACTTCTTTTAACGCGTTCGTGTTCTCGCAGTGATCGGCCGTGGTTTGACGAGCACTACCAGACTCTTCTCTATGAACAGAGATAGCTGATGGGTTCAGTTGCTGCAGTTCACTTAAACTACCGAGAGGGGGCCATCGGGGAAGACAAAGGCCGCTGCACAGGCGCCGGCGAGCGGAAAAAGAACGTTTGTGACACGAACTGGCAGAAGGATGCACATGGAGCCTCTCCACAGGCTGAGGTTTACACATTCAGCCCCCTGACGATGGACTTCGCCGATTATAGTCGTAATATAAACTCTGATTTAAATTTGGTGTCGGTACGTATCGATTTTTATTCACCATAACTGAACATTTCAGTCGGCAGCGGCGGGAATAGTTTCCCGGCTTTAGGCTAATGGCTAGCATGCTAGCCACAAGGTGCAGTGGTTCATACTGTAGTTAGCATGTAGCTTCATTAATGTTTATCAGAACAGTAAGTTTGACTGCTTTAAAAATAAGTCATTGTATCCGTAATGCATTAGTTGGGTAATGGTACACACCCGCTTATAATTTTCCTCCTAAAGAGATTTGAAGTTTATATGTATTTATGTTTTTAGCTGCACGCGCTCGTGTCTCTCAGTGAAATATGTAACGTTAATCCTAACGCGTTTGAAACGTTTGTTCTGTGTTGATGTAATGTTTCTCAGTGTTGAACGCTCACACTCCGTGTTCGAGGTCAGGTGGCTGAGTGAGTAGCTTCTCGGTGAACCCACGTGTGAGCCTGTACACATAGTTTGGTGTGGAGGGACAGGGGGACTGTTGATGGAAAGGAATATGCATAATCCTTATAACATGGAGAAAAAAACAAAAAACCTTTGACACACGTTGGACCAAAACTGTGTGTGACAAATGGTGGACAGTATGGATCAAATCTTGTATCATTTTATTCATATTTTTCTAATATATTCTGGCATTCTGATACAGTGAATTAAAACCTGACAGAATAAAGTGATGGTTGGGTGTTTTGAAGTGGGGCTGTATGAGGTGCTTGTGCATAGCCGGTGTTACCTCCACTTGACAGCAGTCACTGCTGTTTGGAGGAGCAGAGCTATGCACGGCTGTGGACAGGAGCAAGAGAAACACTGATTTTAGCTGCATAAAAAGGCCTTCAAGGCTCAAGTGGATGCTCTTTAAAAAAATATTTGTACTGCTTTACCTTGACAGCCTTTTCTTTCCACTGGCACTATCCATAGAACTTCCACAATCCTACTTATAAGTCCAACTGCACTTTGCACTGTATTAAGCTGCACTGAGACAGGATCAAGCGCTGTGGTGAATCACCACAAGGTTGTGCGGCGCAGGGTGGGGGTGGGATGAGGTGGGCTGCTGGGGGTCTGGTAGAGTGAGTCTCTCTCAACTTGCTCTGCTCAGATAGCTGCATTTTTAATTTATTTTTTTGGCAGACACCCCTGCAGCTCGCACCATCGCAGCCGAGATGGATGACCCACCCCACTCAAATGAATGGAAAAACGTGTGTTTACGCCACAGCGCCTGATCCTGTCTGAATGCGCTTTACCGCAGATCAGCTGTGTGGCTAAAATCCTTTTTTCTGCTGACCGTGTCCACAGGAGTGTATAGATCTGCTGGTATCTCTGGCTGCTTCTCCAAACTCTGACGATGCATAAATTACTCACACAACTCCACTTCAAAATACCCAAACAATCTTTAAAGGGAAAGTTGTCACTGCATAAACAATTTAGAAAAAAAGCTCCGTTGACAAATTTCTATGTACTTTTGTAACTTGTAGGCATTTAGTAACGTGGCCTGTGTGGTGCTGTATGTTTCTCCTCAGCCCCTTCGGAGGTGAGCCAGCTTGCAGTGACATGGTAATATTTTGTGAATGGCACCGGACAGCTATGGACCAGAAGAGCAGGAGCGGTGAAGACACTGGTTTGGGGGCTTTGGCCTCACCACTGGTGGGGTATTTGGGAAAAGTCAGTAGAGCTCATGTTTTCCTCTCGCTGTTGTCACTTGCGCAAAGCTGAATTGAATTTGAAAAATACTGTGATTGAGCAGTACCAATCCAAAATCAACAAACAAAAACAAAAACAAAAATGGAAATCTTGTAAAAGGCGGAAGTTTTTTGGTTTGAAGCTTGTTTTCATGATCTGTGAACTCAAATATTGTAAAATATAACATGAAACAGTGTACTACATGGGATGTTTTCTATCTATTTAAAACAAAAGAGTGGTTCACTTTTAAGTTTCAGGTCCTTTTATATGTACAGGACACCTACTGATTGTGATAAAACTCCTCTTCACCACCTCAGACTCACTCACACTGATGTTGAGCAGCATTAAGTTACCATGAACAGTTTGTAGTTTACTTGTATGCTACAGATCTGCAAGGTAAATCAAGTCAAACCTTCCTAGTCTTCTTTTTTACTGTAATGCATGTGCACATCTAAAGTTTTTTAATGTGAAAATTTATGCTAAAATGAGACTGAAGTTGATTTAAAAAAAAAAAAAGTGTTCAAGATGTCTGCAGTCATAAATTGAATCTACACGTATGTCAAAAATTAGATCTATCTTGTCCCTTAGAACCGTGCAAGTCTTTATTCATTTCATGTTCATCTTAATGTTTTTTTCCCCAGGTTCAGGAAAGAGCAGCTTCACTGGAGTATTGTCCGTGGTGTACTTCAAAGGGCTTGATCTATGCTCTGCGCTCTTACCGCATTAACCTCCAGGAGTCAATCACCCTCTGTACAAACCCACAGGTCAGTCTCAGTACCGCTGTGACACAAACACCCATCCAATGGAACATGTTGCCATGTTTCACGTCTTTGCTTGCTTCTGTGTTAACATTTCCATTTTCATTCCCCCAGTGCCTTTTCCCTCTGGTCAGCCGGCCCCTGGAAGATGTTTTGGCTAGCTTGGTTCCTGTAGAGCTCACTGTCGGGAACAAAAGAAAGAATGCCTTGGCACTGGAAAAGGAAGAGCTCATTAAACCTGCACGCAAACGTCTGCGATCAAGTGAACTCGACACTCTTGGGACACAAAGTATTACTGACACAGTTATCAGCCAAACAGAGCATGATGCTGTAACCTTTGTCAGTAATGGCCAATGTGCTGCACCCAAGACAGATGGTGAAAAGGTAAATGGATATGACACGGATTCTCCCGTTTCAGAGACAACAGGATGGAAATCGCTACAAGACGAGGATGATGTTCTGGACAAGGAACCAGAGAATCCTGCTCCTGCAGATGGTCTTGCTCTTCCTATATGCTCAGTCTCAGCTGGACACCTGCAGTCCTTATCAGATACCCTGTTGACCAATGGGGACCAGCCTGTGCGCTCTCCTAGTGGTGCTCTTGGAATATCAGCGGTACAGGATGACTTCAGCCAGGCGAAGAGTCTTCCTGAGGCACTTAACAAACCCTCCATTTGCAAGCAGTCCTTTTTCACAAATGAGGACATTCGTTCAGCTGAAATCAATAGTCCATCACCTCGGCACAATGAGCAGACAGCAAGGTTAGGACAGAAATCACTGGCTGCAGACATCACCACATGTAAAGACACGCAAGTCAGTAAATCAGAAACCGAGGCTTTGTTCTCTACCACGAGAACAAAGTTGGAGGAGCTTGTGCCCATTCCCAGTCAGCTTTTCTGGAGGAACAGCAACAACCTGTGCTGGTTGGACTCGCTGCTTGTTGCTTTGGTAAACTGTAAGAGCTTGAGAAAGTGTAAACCTAAAGATGAGCCTCAGCGGTCGTCTGTCTGGCGACTGATAAGAGAATATGAAGACATCTGTGCTGCGCTCCAAGTCCATCAGCAGCCTGGCAGAGGTAGGTTTTTATTTTTTTATGTTGTAGTATTGCATCTAGAACAGAAAGTTAGTGATATTACACTTCCTCTTTAAGGCAAGTCAGCCTTTGCTGAGTCAACTATTTTCTAACTTTCTGTTAGGGTGTAACGATTCTCCAGATCCACAGTTCAACTGGTGTCTCTGTTTGTGTTTTAAGTTAGGGGCGAGGTTGAATAAGAAAAAATGGAGTAAAACACATTATTTTTATTTTTTAAACCACTCTACTACAATTCAGCTACAAGGTAACTAAAACAAATACATAACTGCCTGAATTTGTGCTGGTTTATTGAGCTAATAAACAATGAACTGACTGACATCCACACATGGAGGAGGCATGTTTGATCATATGCTCTGATCCTGTAATATTGACCACATATCCTCAGAGATAAACACTTCTATATTGTTACCTTCTGAATCTGCAGTAAGAGGCTTAGGCTCGTCTCGTTCTGCTCATCAGCACATTGGGTTGATGTTGTTTCCACAGACAAACCCTTTATGACTTAAGATGAACATTGGCCCACAGTTTGCCACTAATCTTTTTTTGTTTTTCACTTTTTAATAACCAGGAAACACTCCCATGCAGTGGACCAGCGACACTTCATCAGCTTAGTTGACTAGCATGCTAGAAACACATTTACTACCACGACACATAAGACAGAACTACGTGTCAATTCCGTGGACATTTGCATGGCCGTTTCAGTCATGGTTTCAGAAGTTACACCCTGACTTTCTTACTTTCTGAACCTCTGGTGACATCTCCCATGCAGATTGATTTGGTGCCATCTGTGCAGTGCCTTGTCCTTTGTACATGAATGTCTGCATTAGCTTGATTTGATTGTTGATGATTTGACATTGGATTTTTCAGTTCTTGGAACATAGATTCAAATTGATTTGCAGTACTTAAACCTAAACTCGCAAAAGTGCAGGATTATTAACAGCAAGCTTGTTCACCCTAAAGAGGTTTTAGGGTAAACCCCCTTACAGACGTTTTTAGATACAAACAACGGCTAATCTAAGTGCGGTGATGGTCTTAGACGTGTAGTGTATTATGTAATTTTACCTATGTATTATAAAATACACAACATCTGTAACAAAATATCCTGATCCCGAACAATAATACATCCCAACAATAAAACAATACCCTTAAAAAAAAAGACACATCAGTGACATTATAATAACAGTCTTCATTTTAACAGTAAAATGTATCATACATGTGTGTTCATGTGCATTAAAATGTTAAATTGGATATAAGTTCATTAACTACAAGTAAATTTGTGTGTAATCAATTTAGCCGTGCTACTAAATGTGCATCAGCTTGTTACCATGGCTTACTTAATAATTACTTCCTAGGCTGTGCAGACACACACACAAATGACAGCTAATATTTTTAACTAGGGCAAAGGAAACAGAAATGTATCTACTGTTTCTATGTGACTACTGGGAGACTCTGACATGTTTGGAAGAAGTTGTTAGACAACTACGGAGGCTGTACTACTTAGTGTGAAAGTGAAGCTAATAACTCAGCAAATAGCCAGGCACTGCAACTCTGGCACAGATGCGTGAAACAAGAGACTGGACATTAACAAACCTAACTGGATAATTTTGAATCCATCACTCGGTCTAACCACATTCACTCATAATACATTCTGTAACAGCAAATGAAGCATGAAAACATTGTGGAGCGCCTGTAAGAAACATGCAGGGACACTGAGACTTCTACACACGACTCTGTGGCCCCAGTGAAGATAGGTAGGCTGCCCAACACCTCTAACATGTCTGACTGCATTTACTGACCAGCGTTCAGGCAGCCACGTGAACACTGATAATGGTTTCAACTCTCTGCTCATTTAACCCTTATTTCAAAATAAAAGTGCAGTGTTACTTGATGATTTAATCCGGGATCAATACATGAATGCTCAAACTGCTTTCAAAGAGCCTAAATTAGCTGGATAATGATTAACAGGATAGTTTTGGCCTGATAACAGCAGAGAAGTCTGGATTAGTTTAAGCCACATTTGCAGGACAAGGCCGAGGTTTTAAGTTATCCCCCCCTGAGATTGAAACTTTGCTCTGTTCAGAACATTGAAATATTGAAAAGCAGCACTAGAACTCTGTGGCAGATATTTGAGAGTCATCAGTCCTCCAGACTAACATTTTACATTGGTCGCAGCAGTGCATCTAACTTTTTCATTTAGGTGCAGCAACACATAAATTAGTGGCAGCAAATAATATATTTTTGTCAGCTCCCATACACATTGGTCATTTACTTCCACATTATTTAAATGATTGTAAACAGAAGTAAAGTTGCAGATAAATGTTTTTATTGAAATCCCAGCACACCCGCTGGAACCACCATAAATCTATAACCCCAGAAAAAAAAATAGTCACTGCTCCTGGGTGCTCACAGAATATTTAGGCTGCCTGTGCTGGTAAAAGCTCAGCCCCACCCTTGACCCTCACGCCAAAACACCACCGGGCACGTCTCTGTCATGTCGCAATGTTGCTGTTTTGGTCCGTTCTCCATGCACCTTCAAACCCCACCAGGAACTTTTCAGAAGCATTTTGCCCACCTTTGTTTCTTGCACAGATTTGGTCATTTTCTTGGTTTATGTGCTTCTAAATATGTAAATATGCTGCACAGTTCATTTGTTTTTCCTTTTGGAGCGGCAGTTTGCACAGTAGGGCTGCAGCTATTGAATATTTTGGTAATCGAGTATTCTATTAAATATTCCATTGAGTAATCGGATAAAATTGTTACCATAATTTTCAGACTATTGAGTGCACCTGAATATAAGCCGCACCAGCTAAATTTGAAAAGAAAATACATTTTGTACATATATAGGCCGCACTTGAATATAAGCCGCAGGTTTTCATGTGGTAACATGAGGTATTTACACAGATACACGGTACACGGAAGATTTTTTTTGTTGTTGTTGTAATTTAAGACACGCTTTTTTTCAAACTGTGCCTGACAATCGGCAGTACGGCACCAACATGCCATCAACACGGCACCAACATGCCATCGACACGGCACCAACATGCCATCAACACGGCACCAACATGCCATCAACACGGCACCAACATGCCATCAACACGGCACCAACATGCCATCGACACGGCACCAACATGCCATCAACACAGGATGCCAAGATTACGCGCAGTAGCTCTATTTCCTTCTTTGACAGCCAGATGGATTGCCTTTAACTTAAAAGCTGCATCATATGCATTTCTTCGTGTGTTTTCCATGATGAGGGTGTGTGCATGATGCGCAAAATGACAGTTCAAAATCAAAACTAGTGTCTTCTTCGGCGCATAATCTTTCCCCACGTCTGTCTCACTTTTGTGTTTACTGCTAGAGAGTGCCCCCCGTTGGCGTTTCGTTGTTTTCTGTCCCAGCGTCTGCCATTCTGAACGTCACCACTGTCCACACACGTTACCAAAAGCCCCCTTCCGTCTTCTTCCACTTTGCAGGGGACCCATAGCCTGTAACGTAAGCACGTTATGTCACACTAAAAAGAATCCGTGCGAAACGTGAGCTTTAAATTTAATTAAACGAGGCTTCGAGGCAGAGGAAATTCCTCGATCATTTTTTGTAATCGAGTTACTTGAATCATTGCAGCCCTATTGCACAGGGTGTTTTATTTTGAAAATCAACCAGATTCTCTGTGCTGTTTCTGTGTCTGACGTCCGACCAGTTCAAGCTGCTCTGTGCAGATTGACACAGACTGCTCATGGTGGACACTACGACCTCACACCCTGCAGAATGAATACACATGCCAAAAAATAAAAAAGCTCTTTGGTACAGCTGGTCTCGAGGAGGGCTGCTCTGCCCCCCCACATGTCGTTTTATCAGATCTATTAAATTTCAGGTGCATCAGTACCACCAATGAGAATGTTTGCTTGATAGATCGTTGGTCACACCCTGGAGCCCGACATTAAACTGAAACAGTCAGTGACAGATTAGCAGACGAGGGTTCATTTAGAAAACATTGTGTTGTTTGTTTGCATGAAATGAAACATTTAGTTCAAGCCGTCTGGCTGTAAATCTTTTACTGCCATCAGTGAAAATGTGCAGACCCTGATGTCTAAAAAGCATTTTAAATGAATTTACTGTTAAATCATCTTTTCATTCTTCTAATATAATGCAATGCTTTTATGTGCCGTTCACTTATCTCAAGTTGTCTGTGTCTAGATGGAGACACGAGGGTGCCAAGTCGCGCGCTGCAAAAGGCCAACGCAGACCTACAGAGGCTCAGGATGTCGATCTTCAAACTACTGCAGCCTAAGCTGCAGTGCAAACTGGGTAAGCACAGACACTGGACATGCTCTGTATCAGCCTCCGTAAAATGAATTCAGGATGAGAAACCACAAAACGATTTTGGACATTCTTAGTTTGTGTACCTGGATGCTGTTCAGAGGTTTTAAACCGCATACGCAGTCAACATTGAATCGTACAAATTCAGACTAAATCTGAGCGATGGTATCAGGAGATGATCTTGCCGCTCACGAATGAATTGTGAATAGTTTTTCGAAGAGTTTTTGCATTCTGTGTGTCTCACACCTGAGGTTTGTCCTCAGCGTGCACTTCAAAATAAACGTTCCTTATACGTGACGAGAAAGGTAAGAGAAGAGTTCTTGCCGAGTGATGCTCAGTCAATCAGGGTTTTTCTCCAAACTTGGAGACTGTGTAAAGTAGCAGAGCCATAATTTCACAGTTGCTAGCTCCACATTAAATATACAGTGATGAAAGAACACAAAGATTAATATTGAAATCTCACATTGGTCTGATGTGTCAGTCATGAGCATGTTCTTTTCCTTTGAGAGGGTGAAGCACCAACAGGCTGTCCCACACAGCTGGAGGGACATTAATAGATATAAGATATTTCTTTAAAGCGTATTTCTGAAGGCACCAGTGCTGATCGTAGACCAGCATTGGATCAGGAACAATATGCAAATTGTGCCAAGCTACTGTGACCGAGGGAGAGATGTCTGAGCGAATGCTTTTCAGACTCAACGAGATGCTCCCAGGGCCCCTCCAGCCTTCTGTTCATGAATATTAGATTTCATATAGCCTAATGCCACTTTCTTGCCAAAGAGATTACACTGACAAAAATAAGTATGTTAAAGAGTAGTCTGACTTGTTTTGGCAAGTTTATCTGAAATGTAATCACATAGCTTATACACTTTATAAATGAGGCTCTGTGTGAGATTTTCAAATGGCTCAAATGTTTTTGTTGTTGCTACCTTTCCTTGATGATTTGTGCTTTTAGATATTTGGCATCTGGGCACCGAGTCATGAATCCCTCCTCAGTAACCAAAGCAAGAGTTAATCTTCAAGTTTCAAAGCAACCATTATCATCTGATAATAACAGAAAGTGACGAGCCTGGACCTGCCAAATGTTGGATTTTGCTCGGCTTGTTGCTGCCAAATCTTTACATTATACGAAAGAGGGAGAACTTGTTTAGTAGTCATCACTCTTTGCATACTGAAAACAGAGAGGAGAGCAGGGCTTGAGGGTCAGATACAGGCAGACATGATGCGATGCAGCTCTTAAAATTTCTCCCCCATCTCATCCACAGATTAAATTCTTATAAATTTTGTGGGAATAGGGACTGTAACCGCAGCTTCTGTCAGCACTCGTACCCGTGACAGTGCTCTAACTGCTGCATGTTTGTGCTTTTCAGGTCAGAGGGAAACTCCAGTATTTGCCTTGCCGCTTCTGCTCACGATGGACTCCTGGGTGGAGCCTCTCTTCCAGTCAACCTTTCACTGGGAGTTTAAGTGCAGTGAATGCAAAACGGCCACAAAAGAAAGGTGTGCAATGAAATCCACGATGTTGTGCTCGATCCACTGAAGCATATTGTCTTTTTGAAACTCGCTCTGGAGAATGAAAACACAGAAAGTAATTGTGTTAAAAACAAATACATCGCTCTCTATAGCAGCTGGATGAGGGCCTGCGCTGCCTCAAGTTTATTGGAGAGGGAAAATAAAATGTATGAAGTAATGAGTCATTGAAGAAAAGTTGCTCTGAATTTATTGTAATGAGAAGTGATTTTCCTTTTTAATCTCTCTTCTGCCTCATTTATCCACAAGTGGCTGTGAAGGGTGGATTGTTGATTGATATCTAGCGATAGCCTGAATCTCTCAGTTCATTAAGATTTGGTAATTAGTGACATGTTTGGAAACATGTCCAGTAAAGTCATTTAGGATAAGTCAATAATGGTTGTACAACCAAGATTTTGGGACCAGCAAGTGCAAAAATAACTGCCAGACTAGAACCAGAACTAGAATAGTGAAAAATTGACATCAGTTTTCTAGAGCTAAAAGATAGTTTTGTCTGAGTGTTAGTCCAAAGCTCAAGAGTATTAAAGTTATGATAATAAAAGAACAAATCAGGTCTTCCAATTGAAAATGACCTTTACCTTATCATTTTCTGTTCGACTCAGATTGAGCACTTATTTGATGCGTGGATGAGACGGTTGGTTTCAGAGAGGGATCACGAGTCTTTGAAAGGCAGAAAACAGAAAGTAATCTTCTGTGTACGGAGAACAGTTGACTTGTAGTCATTTCCACCTCCTCTGTTGTCACACTGTATAAACCTGTGTGTACCGCATGCTGTTCTTTTTAGGGTTCTGAAGACTCTCCCCAGCTTCACTAAGGTTGCGCCTGATTGGCGTCCACTTCATGCCGTTCACATGGCACCGTGCAACGTGTGCTACAAGAACAATCAGAGGAGGACAATGATGCTAGAGAGGTGAGAATCAAACTGTTAATGATTCCTTCAGTCTTAAACATATGTTAAATATACACCATGATTAACAATGATCAGACTTTCTGGAATTGATCATTTGATTATTGATTTAAGATTAACTTTATTTTAGTGACCACTTATCAAATCTGACCATCATTCTAAAGTAATTACTATGAATGGAAGTGATTATGTTGGAGTTGTTAAGACTCAAGGGGTAAATTTTTATTAGTCAACAACAGATATCCTTTTGAACATTCACTATTAGCTATTGAATAATTAATCATTGCATTGGAGCAAAGTAGCTTCCTCATTGTCTCAGGATTGTCCACAACAAAGTCAGCTGTCTGATCCAAAAATAAACATTTCTTTAATTTGAAGTCCAGAAAAGACAAAAGCTGTGTCTCCACAGCACACTTCAACTCATAACGGCCTGCAGACCTTCAACTGTCTTCAAGTGGCTGTAAAGGCTGAATTAAATTAACAGTTAATTATTACTCAACACTTAGGTTATCTGCAAAATTACAGATTTATCTTTTACAATGGAATGTTGAATATTAAGAGTAACCATTTTAGAACAGAAGACACACTCCAAGGGTGCATTCAGACAGGCTCTTAAGGATCCGGCGCTGCAGCGAAAACGCAGCTTTTTCCCTTCATTTGTCAGGGTAGTGCGTTTTGGCCTCAGGGCTGAACACCGAAAATTCCAGCGACCAGTTGCAGAGAAATTGAGTCCAACAAAAGAAACATGCTGCCCAATGCCATGCTGCACCCGCTAATCATCGTCATACACTGCAAAATAGTGGTGAAATTTCCTTGGTTTGTGTCTGATGGTTTGAGAGAGACAGAGTGAGCGAGTGCCGGCCTCGATAAAGTCGATTTAATGAGCGAAATAAAAAGTTGTTTCCTGATTGTTTCACAGCGGTTACGTTCAAGCACAAACACTCACAGCTCCAGCAGCCGCACACACCGCCTGCACAAGTCTGCGGCGATTCGCCACAGTGCCTGATCCTGTGTGAATGCACCCTAATAATGACACACGCTTCAGAGAAACTGTTTTCTATGACTTCAGAGAAAGTCCTCCCTCAATCTTCACCTTCCTATCCATCAACCAGACGTTTGCTTTGTGTTTTGTTTAGCGTGCCGCCGGTGTTCCAGCTGCACTTTGTAGAGGGACTTCCTGACAGTGATGTCAGAATCTACTCCTTCACCTTCAAGGGGAAATGCTACTCCGTCACCACCGTCATACAGTACAACCAGCAACTAAAGCACTTTGTCACCTGGATTCGTAATTCTGATGGTACGTATATTTAGAAGGACACGTAAACATCTTTACGGTCGGCTTTGCTAGTGTAGCATGTGAAGTGAACTTTTTTTTATTCCCTCCATCGTATTCCATAAGCTATATTTGCACTTAGGGTAAAACCACAAACACTAGAGCTCATTGTTGAGTCACATGAAGGCTGATATTTATATCCCTCTTCACTGTAGTTTGCCAACAGCACATTCTGCTGGACAATTCATGCAGTGTTAAACTACAGATGAGTCCAGCTCTTTGGGGCTTGTTTCATTGACATTTTTAAAGAATTGAAAATGTGGTTTAACTAAATATTTCTCAATATTTGATTCATCTTTTTAATTTTTATCTCTGTTATGATTAGTCTGTTTTATGTGATAATTGTGGGTGAATGGATAGTTGATCAAGCTTGGCTTTGTAGTTTGTCACAATCTCATGATAACAAATATCAGTATAAGTATTCATGCTGAGTGTGCTGTCTTCTGTTTGTTGTCATACCTGTTCGTACAGGATCGTGGTTGGAATATGACGACTTGAAACATCCAGACTGTAAGATCTATCAAAAGCTCCCAGTCCCTGCTGAGGAGATCCACGTTGTTTTCTGGGAGGCGCAGGACGATAAAGAGCCTCAAGCCTGTTCCCCCTCCAGCACGTTTGTCGAACATAGAAACAAGCTGAACCTCAGTCCAGGTGACAAAGACTTAATCACGGATGAGCTGTCAGTTCACACTGTGGATCACTCTCTTATGTCTCACAATGACACTGACGTCATTCGTGCACTCTCAGAATTTGAAGACTGCAGCAGCATCATGGACACAACGGTCACAGCTGCTGTTGACACATCAATAGGTTCCACAACACTGCTCGACACCTTTGAGGGCCTTAGCCACAATGACATCATCACGCTCACACTGGTGGAATTGAAAGCAGATTCAGAAATGCAGCCTGCGAACGATTGTGAACAAACACAGGATCTGAGTATTCCCAGCAAGAGTGAAATACTCGACTCTGCTCCGGATAGCTCCTCAACTCAAACGGGTGGCGAAAAGACTCGCAGTCCTGTTGCTGAGCTCCCCACAACCTCCAACTCATCTAAAACTGAGGATGACTTGTCAAGTGATCCTACATTTGTGCGTGGTGGCAGGGGAGGGAGAGGGACTGGCAGAGGCAAAGCCGCTAGCAGACAAACGGGTAGAAAGGCAGCCTCGTCTGAAGCAGCTCCACATATTTCACCCCCCCCTGCATCATCAAAGCCATCTGAAGTAATCACTGTCAAACCCACAAGTGCTGCTGCTCAGGATAACACACCACATGTTGAGACTACACAGCCAGCATCTCCTGTGTCTTCTACAGACGCCTCAATCCTGTCCACTACTCAGATAAGTCCCACAGTGCAAACTCTAAATCAGAATAGCCGCTGGTCCTTCCTGCTCAGCAAACACCCGCTCCACCAACTTCAGAAGCCCATTGAGAAACTCGTCCCCACCCCGGCCACCAAAGCAAAGCCCACTCCTCTCACTCAATCTACCCCCAACCCTGTGAGAAGACAGCAGTTCCCCGGAGGACTCATCTCTAAACCTCAGCTCAGGACAGAGGAGGGTGACAATCTCCCGCTGAAAGCAGCAGAGATGTACGGTGCGTTTGGTGCCAAGAGCTCAAGCACCTCGACTCCGCTGCTCCCATCTCCTGCGCTCCTCAGCGTCAAAACAAAGCTGGTCCAACCTGTAACCTCCAACAACCAGAAGTTACTAATGAACACTCCAGTGGTGTCTGGTACATCACTTCCTATGCCTGCAGCAAAGGGGCTCCCTGAAATATCCTCCTCAAAGAAACACAGCAGCCAGTCCTCGAAGGTTCCTCCAGGTCTCAGCGACACTGAAGCACTCAGGTACAAGCTGTTAAAGAAGCTGAAGGCAAAGAAGAAGAAGCTCGCTGAGCTAAATGAAAAGTTAGGTCATCAGGGTGGAGACAGCCTCCGACCAGACAGCACTGACTTGGGTTCTCCAAACGCCGTCACCTCCAGTACCTACGACGGCTCCATCTGTGACGACTTCCTCTCTGACCTGCTCTCACCGGCCACCACAGCCAGCAACCTTTCACCTGACAGCTCTGGCTTCCTTGAGCGGCTAGCCAATGGGCAAGATGGAGTCGACCAGCTAGACTGCGCGGTCAGTGAGGTTGGTGCAGCACCACAGGTGAACATGTCTATGAATGAGCCCAACACTGACAGCTTCCTGGACGAGTTCTTCTTGCAGGCTGTGGCTCAGAGGCCGACTGAGGCGGAGACCGAGGCACTGAGCGGACTCGAACTTTTCATTTAAGACGTCGTCCAAGCCTCGAATTTACACCATCTGTCACTCAATCATGTAAGCAGCCTGTTTCAAATGCAAGTCTGAAGTAGTTTTCTCGTATTTATTTTTCTATTAATTTAGATGAATTAATTAAGTTTGTATGACATTAAGTGATGCAGACAGCTTGTTGAACCATGGATGAAATTTGTAACTTTGTTCACATCTTGAACTTTGTCTGCAAGTGTGGCACTTTATAGTGTATATACTTGATGTAACTGGATTGTATGAAGGCATCGTGTAGACAGTCAAAGCTGTTGAGTTTTGTATTTGAAAGCTTGAAAATTATGAAAATAATTTTTTTGCCATTTAATAAATACTATAGATGAATGCAGCTGTTTGTACAGAATGTCGTAATTATGAAACTGAATATTCAACTCAGCAAGCTTCCTCAGGGGATATAATATAATAGGATTTTTTTTTAAATATTAAAGTCTCTATAAATAGTTTTTGTTTATTCTATTCAGTTTGACATTTATTAGAACTAAGACGAATAGTCTGAATGAAAGAAAAGGCTCAGTGTATACATGCCGTGAATCCTGTGACATGGCATTAATACTTATTTTCACAGCCAATAAACAAACATGAACTAAAAGTAAAGATAATCACATGCAGCTCTATTATTGTAGAATTATGAATTTGTTTACTGTAACATTAATCCAGAAATCCACTAAACTGTCACAGCTATCTATGAGCCACCTAGTGACCGTTGTGTGAAAATGGCCTCCATTGTGTTATATGAAGACGGTAATTTCGTTGTATCAACCTATGCTAATTATTGTTAGCTACACATTGAATTTAAACAGTTCCCTCGTCCTCGTCTCAGGAAATATGTCACTCCGTCGGTCAAAACAGTCGTTCCCATACCGGGAGTCGAACCCGGGCCGCCTGGGTGAAAACCAGGAATCCTAACCGCTAGACCATATGGGATGCTGTCAGGCTTGTCATAAGTCTACGTTTTTGATAGTCATATCATAAACATTTGACGACATATGTCATGTTGATATAATTATTAGATGTTGAGCTTTGGGACTGCGCCATTTTGCTTTTTAATAATAATGTTAGCTTTGTTGCTAGTTGTAACAACACTGTTTTTCCCGCTTCCTGCTAGCCTCCCTCAGTCCAACTGTATTTGTAAGTACGTAAATTATTATTACAGAATCTTATTAATGTATAGAATTACGATAGACTTTTACAGCGTTTCATTATGATTAATTAAGACATTAATCAAATTAAAGAGCCGTTGTGAAACACATTTGCATATTCTGTTGCATTTTAAAACTCAAAGTATTAAAAAGATATTTAAAATTGTCATATATATTTAGATTATCTTCATGCTGTGATTGAATGATGAATTAAAAATTGAAAAAAGCAATTTTGAAATGACATTTTCCTGTTGCTTCTTGTGTTTATGCCATCCATGTTTGGCCTATTTAATTAATCAATTATCTCTTGATAAAATGTATTAATGTAATAATTGGTTATAATGAACACAGTAACAGATGGAATCAGAGTGGAACTAATAAAAAAAATATCATTTTCTACAGCTTTATATGTGTTCAACATCTGGTGGATTCAGTTCTGAAGAAGAGAGAGAAAGACAGTAAAACTATAGAATCAGAGAGAAGACAGAGAGAGAGAGAGAGAGAGAGAGCTGCATTACCATTGAAAAGCACATGCAGGTGCTGTTTGACTGAAGGTAAACCAAGTCAGAGTAAACCAGTCATTGAGTGTATGACACACTCAAAAGCTTTCACCGCTGCAGCAGACATTTTGACTCATCATGAAGTGAAGAACATCAATGAGCCATTAATTCATAACACTTGGGTTATTCTCTACAATGACAAGCCAGATGTTTGCTGTAAAAAAAAAAAAGGCCTACAAAGGCACGTCCCGTAAATAATATAACAGAACTCTCATACACTAATCTTGCTCATTTGCCAGAAATAATCTATAAAGAAAATCAACCAGCAGAAGGCCATAATATATAAAATATACAATAACAGCAATCCTGTAAGTCTCACACAAACACACACACAAACCCTACTGTATTAACCCAGAGCATCATTTACATAAAGAGGAAGCCACAAACAAATGTGCATGTGGGATGGGGGAGTACATGATGTCACAGAGGAACAGATCACGTTTATACTCGATGTGCCTGCGCTGTAAAGACATACTCCTGGACCGTGAAAGAGAAGCTCTGTCTCCCTCCGTCAGCCTCTCCATCCACCTGCTCCCACAGCTCGCACGTAGAGATCATGGACTCCTTCACAGTGGTGGAAAACATCTACCTCCTGGTCATCGTCACCCTCATTAGTGTGCTACAGAACGGTGAGAGAAAGCAAGAAGCATCTTCTGTTACTAGTAACAGTCCATCATATTGTTGTTTTTTTAAGCTTTAGATAGTTGTGGCGACATTAATGACCTCTGTCTGTGTTTTAAGCATTCTTTGCCCAGAAGGTGGAACGGGAATGCAACGGTCAAAACACCAAAACATCTGCTTTTGAACGGGTTTCTTGTGCCAAGTAAGTACCCCCTTCTCTCATACTCAGTTACTCTCTAATTAATATAATCTATGCCGGTGAAACAAGGGATGAATTTGTCATTTTTATCTATAACATTCATAAACTTTTCTCCATTTGGTTTCACATTCCTCACAAATATAACATAATATAACATTGAGAGGCAGCCCTCATTTGCCTGAGCACTCCCAGATAGGTGGGAAAAAAACTGGTACATAGCTCATTTGAATGGACGCTGGAAAGTAGCCATGAGGAAACAACATCAGCCGTCCCCTCTGTAAGGTGAACCTGTAGGTCCGGTTCATGTCAAAGGAGTGAAAACTGCTCGTATATTTACAGATGGTGACCTGTGGACTTTTTTGGTGTTTTAAATTTCAATCCAGGGATCAGAAGACAAGTGTCTTTAAAACCAGCTGCTTTCTCAAACTTTTGCACTTATTACAAAACCATTGCCACATAAACGTTTGCCAAACGTCAAGAGTAAATTTACCTGACCATTTCAATTCCTCATTTTAACAAGCAAAGAGTTACTCACTTCATTGAAAAGTTCACAATGATTTTGTTCCAACATTCTCCTGTTCCAGTTGTGTTGTGTGTTTTGGAGTTTTGTACTGTTGAAGGAAAATCTGAATATGGACTTTGGGGCACTGTGATTTTTAAGAACATTTTATAGATCACGATTATTCAGAAAAATAGTCAGTGAAAACCGACATCACCACAGATATTAACGCTTCATGCCTCAATGTTTTTTGACAGCTAGGCTCAAACCACAAATTCAAATCTGATATTTGTAACTGACATAACGACTCAGTCTTAGTCAGTCTATCGGTCCATGAGCAACAACGAAAACTTCCTGTTTTTAAAAGGACATATCTGAGCCACATCCTGTTTTGTAGCTAATGTGAGGATTTCAAAGAGATTGCAAACATTTGCTCCCTAAAATGTGATGCAAGTGTTTGCTGGCAGTTTAAAAATGTCCCGTCTTCATGATACAATCAGCAAAGGGCACATTTAGGGACTTAAATGAAGTTTGGACAGTTTTGGACATCGTACCAGAAATCTTCTAAATCTGTGGTTTATTGTCACACCATAAAATGAAGCAAAGTCTACATGTGACTACCCTTAATCAGAGGTTAAGGCCTCAGTGTGGGCAACCAAACACTGACTTTTCTTTCTGACTGTTTAATTTAGATGTAAAAGACGGTTTTGCATGAAAAATAAAGACAAGGCAGAAGAAATACAATATACACTGAACAAAAATATAAACGCAACACTTTTGTTTTTGCTCCCATTTTTCATGAGATAAACTCAAAGATCTAAAACATTTTCTATACACACAAAATAACCATTTCTCTCAAATATTGTTCACAAATCTGTGTAAATCTGTGACAGTGAGCACTTCTCCTTTGCCGAGACACAGGTGTGGCATATCAAGATGCTGATTAGACAGCATGAATGTTGCACAGGTGTGCCTTAGGCTGGCCACAATAAAAGGCCACTCTGAAATGTGCAGTTTTGTTTTATTGGGGGGGTCTGGGGGGGTCAGAAAACCAGTCAGTATCCGGTGAGACCACCATTTGCCTCACGCAGTGCAACACATCTCCTTCGCATAGAGTTGATCAGGTTGTTGACTGTGGCCTGTGGAACGTTGGTCCACTCCTCTTCAATGGCTGTGTGAAGTTGCTGGATATTGGCAGGAACTGGAACACGCTGTTGTATACGCCGATCCAGAGCATCCCAAACATGCGTTTGCCCACTCAAGTCGGTTACGACGACGAACTGGAGTCAGGTCGAGCCCCCGATGAGGCTGCCCATTTCAACTTTGTTCCACCAACACATCTAGAAAACCACACGCAGGCCTCTGTAGCACATCTACTGTTTAATCCCTCAGAGTTTTTTAAAAGTCACACTTGTGCTCTGCAGTTTCAACACATTTCCTGACAGCCATAGAAAAAAAGGGCCTGTTATCAGTCACTGCACAGTCGTTAACAGATTACTTCATAGTTTCTCATTGCAGGAGATTTCCGTAAAATGTGCTGATTGCTTCATGTTTATGATTCTTCACCAAGGTGTTTTGTACTGTATTTGTTATTTCTAAATATGTAAAATAGGTAACAGTCCAGAGTATATTTGCATGCATTATCGTAATGTTTTATTAATTTGCCTGAGTGTAATCCACTATACGATCACTATTTCTTTATTGTATTTTACTGAGTGTATGAGATGTATTAATGGGTACAAAAAGCGACGGAGGATTTATGAGGAGACAGAGAGTGCGCTGTTGCCCACAAGATGAGATCTACATTTTATACTTCCTTGTTATCAATGCAGATGCACATGTGAATAAACCTGCTGATACTGCAAGCCAGACCAGCTCCTGAAGTTTTCATTTTAGAAGAAGTTGTTGACAGATTACCGTAAAATGTGCTGATTGCTTCATGTTTATGATTCTTCCAGTCGTAACTGCATGGATGCCTATCCAACTTTCCTGGCTGTGATGTGGTGTGCCGGCCTGTGTCTCAGTCAAGGTAATCATTAACACGTTTTTGTTTCGTTTTTTGATTTATTTCCATGTTTGCAAAGCAGCAACACAACAGCGCCTATAGGAGCCTAAATGCTATTTTTTGTTGATAAGTATTTGAATAATTTAAGTTGATATGTGAAAAAAGATTGTTGTGAATTATGATAAAAAAGAGGTTATTTACAATATTTACAGGTGAACAGTTCATATTAATAAGTTAGTAGTTAGTAGTTCATTTCACTTAAAAATGTGTGGATATTTTTAGGTTTTTAGGTAAAGACAGGCGGACCTTTCCAGTCATAGTTTCTAGTCTTACAAGATTATCATCTATCTCTTTATATAGATGACTTATTTCCATGTTTGCAAAGCAGCAACACAACAGCGCCTATAGTCAAATGAACACATCCGCTTTAAACAACATTTTCCAACCTGGCTTGCTGGGATTTACTCACAAAGAACAAGAGCAAAAGCATTTCAGGCAATGACGTAGGCCGATCAGTCCCGGCTCACAGCTGGAGTCCCAATTCAACACAAAGGTGTTTCATGGTGTTGAGGTCAGGGATCTGCAGAGGCCACTAAACCTAGAAAACCATTCTTCCTAGACCTTGTTCTGCGGAGGTTATTGAAACAGGAACTCTTCTCCAGATTGGCATGCAAGCTATACAGATGTTCTGTTTTACGGCAGAAATATTGAGACAAGCAAATGTTGCCCCCTCAGACGGGGTGTCCAAAGTGTATTATGAGGTCTAATTCAGTGTTTTGCCTTTTCCTGTCATGTTTGCAGCTCCCGCTACCTTTGCTGGCTTCATCTATCTTGTCGTCAGGCAGAAGTACTTTGTTGGATACATGGGACAAACCTGTCAAAGGTAAAAGAAGTGACCTACAGTGTATTATGTGTGTTTGTTTGCAGCCATTGGTCTGTTTATTTATTTATTTATTTTCCTGTAGCACGCCTGGCTACCTGTTTGGAAAACGTGTCATCTTCTTCCTGCTCCTGATGTGCGTCGTGGGAATCTCCAACTTCCTGCTGATGCGCCACTACGGCAGCGACTATAAGGAATACGTGGAGACCATCACCAACGCTGCCTCAGCTCTTCTCCTCATCCCTTAGACCAAATGTCAACATAATGGCAGGAGCATGTCCAACACATTTATATGTTAACTGATGTGAACTGTACAAAACTGAATTAACACACAGTCATTGTTTTTATTGTAAAAAACATTTATTGTATATGAGTTTGGTTAAAAAATAAATATATCTTATAAACAAATGCTGTTTTTTTTGTTTGTTTTTTGTAGAAAAGTCTGAAAATCTCAGGTTCTGCAGTAGCACAGATTCAGCCCATCACACAGCCGTAAAAAATGTCCCGTCTTCATGATACAATCAGCAAAGGGCACATTTAGGGACTTATATGAAGTTTGGACAGTTTTGGACATCGTACCAGAAATCTTCTAAATCTGTGGTTTATTGTCACACCATAAAATGAAGCAAAGTCTACATGTGACTACCCTTAATCAGAGGTTAAGGCCTCAGTGTGGGCAACCAAACACTGACTTTTCTTTCTGACTGTTTAATTTAGATGTAAAAGACGGTTTTGCATGAAAAATAAAGACAAGGCAGAAGAAATACAATATACACTGAACAAAAATATAAACGCAACACTTTTGTTTTTGCTCTCATTTTTCATGAGATAAACTCAAAGATCTAAAACATTTTCTATATACACAAAATAACCATTTCTCTCAAATATTGTTCACAAATCTGTGTAAATCTGTGACAGTGAGCACTTCTCCTTTGCCGAGATAATCCATCCCACCTCACAGGTGTGGCATATCAAGATGCTGGTTAGACAGCATGAATGTTGCACAGGTGTGCCTTAGGCTGGCCACAATAAAAGGCCACTCATTGCAGGAGATTTCCGTAAAATGTGCTGATTGCTTCATGTTTATGATTCTTCCAGTCATAACTGCATGGATGCCTATCCAACTTTCCTGGCTGTGATGTGGTGTGCCGGCCTGTGTCTCAGTCAAGGTAATCATTAACACGTTTTTGTTTCGTTTTTTGATTTATTTCCATGTTTGCAAAGCAGCAACACAACAGCGCCTATAGGAGCCTAAATGCTATTTTTTGTTGATAAGTATTTGAATAATTTAAGTTGATATGTGAAAAAAGATTGTTGTGAATTATGATAAAAAAGAGGTTATTTACAATATTTACAGGTGAACAGTTCATATTAATAAGTTAGTAGTTAGTAGTTCATTTCACTTAAAAATGTGTGGATATTTTTAGGTTTTTAGGTAAAGACAGGCGGACCTTTCCAGTCATAGTTTCTAGTCTTACAAGATTATCATCTATCTCTTTATATAGATGACTTATTTCCATGTTTGCAAAGCAGCAACACAACAGCGCCTATAGTCAAATGAACACATCCACTTTAAACAACATTTTCCAACCTGGCTTGCTGGGATTTACTCACAAAGAACAAGAGCAAAAGCATTTCAGGCAATGACGTAGGCCGATCAGTCCGGCTCACAGCTGGAGTCCCAATTCAACACAAAGGTGTTTCATGGTGTTGAGGTCAGGGATCTGCAGAGGCCACTAAACCTAGAAAACCATTCTTCCTAGACCTTGTTCTGCGGAGGTTATTGAAACAGGAACTCTTCTCCAGATTGGCATGCAAGCTATACAGATGTTCTGTTTTACGGCAGAAATATTGAGACAAGCAAATGTTGCCCCCTCAGACGGGTGTCCAAAGTGTATTATGAGGTCTAATTCAGTGTTTTGCCTTTTCCTGTCATGTTTGCAGCTCCCGCTACCTTTGCTGGCTTCATCTATCTTGTCGTCAGGCAGAAGTACTTTGTTGGATACATGGGACAAACCTGTCAAAGGTAAAAGAAGTGACCTACAGTGTATTATGTGTGTTTGTTTGCAGCCATTGGTCTGTTTATTTATTTATTTATTTTCCTGTAGCACGCCTGGCTACCTGTTTGGAAAACGTGTCATCTTCTTCCTGCTCCTGATGTGCGTCGTGGGAATCTCCAACTTCCTGCTGATGCGCCACTACGGCAGCGACTATAAGGAATACGTGGAGACCATCACCAACGCTGCCTCAGCTCTTCTCCTCATCCCTTAGACCAAATGTCAACATAATGGCAGGAGCATGTCCAACACATTTATATGTTAACTGATGTGAACTGTACAAAACTGAATTAACACACAGTCATTGTTTTTATTGTAAAAAACATTTATTGTATATGAGTTTGGTTAAAAAATAAATATATCTTATAAACAAATGCTGTTTTTTTTGTTTGTTTTTTGTAGAAAAGTCTGAAAATCTCAGGTTCTGCAGTAGCACAGATTCAGCCCATCACACAGCCGTAAAAAAAAAAAAACACAGAATCTGCCTAAATAATCTTCATGCCATTCAATTTCCTTGTCAATCTTCGTCAGTGGTTTCCACCAGCTGAACAAAAGAAGTACCTGGACCCAAATAGCCATTATTAGGTGGTTCCAGCAGTCCCAAGAGGTTGGCTGGTCCTCCACCTGTCAGGTTGTAATACATCCATCCGTCTGCTGATCAAGAAACCTCCTCGAGGAAGCAGACACCATCAAAAACTGAGCTGATAAACTCCACTCTTCATTCGCTGCTGCTTCATGGCATTGTCAGCTTTAATTGGAACAGATGTGAACAAAGGGGACAAGTCAGACAAGTGCACAACCACATACAGGAAGTGATTAAAAGAATCAGTGACCTTAAATTACCTTAAATTTTCTTTTGCTGAAGCCAAACCAGTGTGGGAAGTCAAAAAGGGCATCAGAATAGTACTTCAAGGTGAAGGAGGCGTCAGTCCACACGGGTTTTAACGGTTTGTCACTTATGACATGGATGTTTTTTTCTACCCAGCTCTCCAGAGCTTCAGTCAAGTCAACCTGACACAAAGAAAAGTCACTTCTCAGTCACAGAAAATCATAAAAAAACTGCACCGAACGATGTGAAAGACAACAAAGCTCCGCTTACATCCACCCTGTAGCTTTCCCCAGCGACAGAGGAGATGGTCCAGTCCAGACCTTTCACCATCTGCCACCTGATGAAAGGATCGTTGCCATCGATGGACACCACGTACTGCTGCAGAACTGATTGAGATCATTGAAGAGGGGAAAAACTGTCAGGAATGAGAGGGTGCAGAAAAACATGCTGTCATTGTAACTTCTCTACTCCACCCAGTACAAATGTCTGGAGGTTTGGAAGCCAGCATGAGTCACCCGGGCCATGAAAGTGTATGAACCACTGAGCAGCCTAATGCTGTAAAATACACACTGCGTTCAAAGTAGAAAAATACCAGTGGTGCGTTTGAGGACATGTGTTTTTTCACTGTAATTACACAGATGTACAGTGTTCTGGTGTAGTGGGTGGTGAGTTTAGTTACCTCTGACTTCACTGGCTGCCTTCTTGTTGCTGGCTGAGCAGATCTCCTCACAGGCAGACACCAGCAGATAGATCCTCTTGGACAGCAGACTCTTCCTCATGCTGGTGTACTCCCACAGATTCTGCATCTTAACTTTCCTGTCGTGGAAAACAAGTCAGACACTTTAAGGTGAATTTGTTTGATGGATATAAATGTGTGTGTTTGTATTCAGAAGTGTTTTTCTCACCTTCCCAACGAGTTCTGGAAAACTTCCTTCTTCTTCCCCCTGCAGGAGTCGAAGTCGTCAATGAACACCAGGCTCTTCTCCGCGTCGCTGTGGACTCGGTAACCGGAGCCGAGCAGCTCCACGGAGAAGCCCACCGGAGGCTTCTTCAGGAACTCTTCCAGCGGCGTCACCGTCATCCAGCTGCGGGGCACTCTGTCTGTCGTCATGTTGTCACTCTGCCACCTTCTGCGGAGGCTGCAGCTTTAATAACGTCCAACCACCGTCAAGTTAGCGACGTTTACACGCCAAGACTTCCGGTCTGCGCTTGTCAAAATAAATCCACCCATTAGGAAGATCATAGCTGTGTTTAGTTTTGTTGTTATTGATGAAGCAAAAACACCTGCTGCTTTTGTCTCATACATGTCATTGTAAATTATATGTTTCTGATGATGCTATCAAAATGTATTCATTTGTATTCTTAATATTAATCAATAAATATTTTATTATGATAGAAGATTCATATACTGCAGTTTTGAGAAGTTATTGAATTGTAAAAGTAATTTATCGGGCATTATGTAATTGTACATTGTTTTAAATAGAATAGGTTAGATTGTTGGTCAAATAAACAAGATGTTGTATTGATCACCTTGGCTGTGGAAAATAGTAAATGCAAATACTTCTGGACAGACTTTCTGGCTGATTGGCTTTAGCAAATTAATAAACAATTAATGAGAAAGTCAAACAGATAAAGGAAGGTGTTGTGTCATATAATGTAATAATGACATCATTATAATAATGGCATAAAAATGAAAGAATAGTTCCAGTTCCTTTAATGATTTTAATGATGGTGGAATGTTGGCTCTGACTTTATGGGAAGCCACTTGAAGGAACCATTTGTCCCTGTGCTGGGAAACAACAGCAGCAGGCAGACTCTTAACCTCTTGATGGAAAAGTACAGGACCTCATTTGATTTATGAGTCACGTGAGAGGCAACATAAATGTGCTGCATGTTTGTCTTTCACATCAACAACCCATGTTTTTATTCATAAGCAAAGTTTGTCCAGATCATATTTACCACACCGCATAGAGCTGTCTCACCTGTAACTGTTTGATGCAGTGACACTTGACACAGCCTGCTCCTCTGCACAGACCCTTTGTACACTTAATTTCTCCGAGCGTCTATAGAGTACAGCTCTTTCCTTCCAGTTCACTTTTTCACCACAAAAATGTGAACACTCACCACTGTGGTTTCACAGCAGAGCCAGCCCGTTTAATTTTTGTGGACACGCAGTCCATGTTTAGACTCTGCTGGTCAGGAGACTGTTGACTCATTTGTTCTGGATGTCTCCATCAGTCAACCTACAACAGAAAAACAGGCCTCCTTTCTGGACACCTCCTTGTCATATGTAAACAGCACCTGCCCTACATTAGGAACAATACATCACATTGGCTCACCTCATACATGTCTCATTAATGCATGTTACTAACTAAACCTCTTCCCTGGAGTTTCTGTGCTCTATCGTCCAGCAGGTTCTCATGGATCGTGGCTGCTGCTGTGGTCCTGAAGACCACTTCTATTTGGCCTTCAAAGTAAAGTTTTCAGCGTAATATAAGAACATACATAGTACATTACGGTTTGGAAAATATACCAATAGATGTATTTAATGAGATATTACTCAGCTCAGTTATGCATCGGCATCGCCGTGATACTGGCTTTGGTACAGAACAGTCGAGTATTTCATTGAACATTGAAAACAGGAAACTGTGATTTTATTTTATACAGTGATTTTATTCTGCGTAACTTGATGCAGCACTTTATATTACAGCTCATCCTGTGGGGAGTTGTCAATAAGGTACTTTAAGTTAATTAATATTCGATTTTTTTCATGTATATTGAAAACTCAGCACTGATTGAGAATTACAGAAGTGAGTGCTAGTCCTAGTTTGTAGTGAAATTGAAAATTTAGACCAACTGAAACACAATATATGAATATATAAAATAATAAACTAAATAATCATTCGTAAATGAACAGTTCTGCACACTTGGTTACCTTGGTTACTCAAGTCTGAGATGGGCACATCTATGCTGGGAAACACATGAGGTCACCAGGCTGTACAGGTGAATGATTAAAGTGTAAGGTGTGTTGACCTAACAGGAGGGCGAGGGGAATGTCAAACAAACAGTCCACGAAGGTCAGACCCACAGAGTCGTGAGCAGAAGTCTAGATAGATAGATAGATAGATAGATAGATAGATAGATAGATAGATAGATAGATAGATAGATAGATAGATAGATAGATAGATAGATAGATAGATAGATAGATAGATAGATAGATAGATAGATAGATAGATAGATATGAATGACCTCCACTACATACATTATTACTATACTTTATTATTATTACTATATTACTACTGTCATTATTGCTACCATATCTCCATTACAGTTTATAGTTAGTTTATGATTTGCTGCTGCTGTGCATCTGTGTCTCTCTATCTCTATCACAGGTTCCACTGCTACTGTAATCATTTTATCATTCATTGTAATTTTACAATATGTTCGTGTTGATTTGTTCTGTACACGTGACGTCTGTCCGTCCTGGGAGAGGGATCCCTCCTCTGTGGCTCTTCCTGAGGTTTCTTCCACCTTTTTTCCCTGTTAAAAGGGTTTTTTGTGGGCAAGTTTTTCCTCACTCGAACCGAGGGTCTAAGGACAGAGGGTGTCACTCCCTGTACAGATTGTAAAGCCCTCTGAGGCAAATGTACTTTGTGACCTTGGGCTATACAAATAAAATCTGATTTGATTTGATTTGATTTGATAGCATGTGCCGAAGAAAGGTGTGCGTCTAAAGCGTTATCTTTCCCCACAAACGCTCATAAAGTTCACCTTATCTTTACTTGTTTATTATCTGTTTGATGTGTAGCTAACCTCTGACCTCCCTGCAGTCAGAGGCATCCTCCTCTCCTCTCCTGGTATGTAGCTGCTCCCAGATCAGTTCAGGGATTAAAGTCAGTGCAGCTTTTGTTGATCTGCAGGATTCAGTGTTTAAGTGTTTAATAGCTGGCATGTCCACACAAAGTTATAGATAAGTGATAGATCTTTGAATGTCCAAGTTTTACTTAAAAACTGCCATCTTTTAAAACACTTCAAAACAACTACATTTACAAATGTATTAAAATCATGAGCAAAATGTCAGAAACAGAAAGATTGTGAGAATTGTCCTGAGCTGGGAAAAATTGTCTTATAGTTGATAAGAGGCTCATGAACAAATGAACTGAATTAGAGGCATGACTCATGGACTCATCAGCTGCACATAGTATAACATATCAATATAACATATCACACAACAAACAGTAAAAAAAAACACTGCATTGTGCGACAGTATAGTCATAGATAATATCCTCGTTTGTCTGTAAACCTGAAGGAATGTCTATTAGACAGTCAGTAAGTTTCCATGAAAGATTGAAATTTTATACAGCTCGACATCAGTCTGTCTCTGTCAGTGTTGTATAATCCTATAATAGTGAATTATTATAACTGATAAAACAAAATGCTGTGGTGTAGTATAAGTGGAGTATAGTTAAACATACACTATTTATTTGAAATTTAGTATAGAAGTATAAAGAAAATAACTCAACAAAGTTCCTTAAAATAGATTGACTGAACACACTGCCTGGTGAACGTGTTGTACAGATTCTCAGAATCAGAATCGCTTTATTGGTCAGGTGTGTGTACACACACGAGGAATTTGACTCCGGTTCACTCTCAGTTGTACATACAGGTATAGACATAAGTGCAGTTTAAAAGACAAGGGACATGACAGGTAGCCTCAAAAATATAACATAAAAACATGAAACATAAACATAAACAACGGAACTGTGTATCTATCTATAGACATTTGTAAACTGGGTAAAGGGCTGGTGATAGTGCAATGGTGCAGGTGGTGGAATAAATATAGTTTCTTCAAACAGTTGTGTTCTGTATAGGTAGGTGGATATGACAGTATATACAGTACGGTCCAGTCTACCCAGTCGAGAAGGATTAAATTAAATTAATAAAATTAAAACACTGTAGCTAAATATGAAAAACAGTGCCTTTTTGTATATACATTCTATCATAATAACAGGGCACATTATTGTTGTGCTGCACTAAGCCTCAGTAACCTATATGACGGTAGTAACCTGTTCATTCAGGGTCCGCTAGAGGTCGCTAAAGCTCTGCTGCTACAGTGGAACAGAGTTCTGCCAGTACAGGAATGTGGCTAACCAATTTGTCCGGTTCGCCATGAAACGACGGTGATTTCAAGCGAAGAGCAGCAGCCACAGGGACCATGTCGCAGCATAATGTGGTTAACGGATGCAAACTGGTCGCCGTGCTTCTTCTCTGGTTTGGTGAGTGGACCAATGCCTTACTGAGACGGCTAGTGTGTTAGCTAAATGGCTAGCATTAAGCAGGATGCTCTGCGTCAGGCCGGCTAAAAATACCGGAAGTTGGTTCTATTTGGCCTTCAAAGTAAAGTTTTCAGCGTAATATAAGAACATACATAGTACATTACGGTTCGGAAAATATACCAATAGATGTATTTAATGAGATATTACTCAGCTCAGTTATGCATCGGCATCGCCGTGATACTGGCTTTGGTACAGAACAGTCGAGTATTTCATTGAAAATTGAAAACAGGAAACTGTGATTTTATTTTATACAGTGATTTTATTCTGCGTAACTTGATGCAGCACTTTATATTACAGCTCATCCTGTGGGGAGTTGTCAATAAGGTACTTTAAGTTAATTAATATTCGATTTTTTTCATGTATATTGAAAACTCAGCACTGATTGAGAATTACAGAAGTGAGTGCTAGTCCTAGTTTGTAGTGAAATTGAAAATTTAGACCAACTGAAACACAATATATGAATATAAAATAATAAACTAAATAATCATTCGTAAATGAACAGTTCTGCACACTTGGTTACCTTGGTTACTCAAGTCTGAGATGGGCACATCTATGCTGGGAAACACATGAGGTCACCAGGCTGTACAGGTGAATGATTAAAGTGTAAGGTGTGTTGACCTAACAGGAGGGCGAGGGGAATGTCAAACAAACAGTCTACGAAGGTCAGACCCACAGAGTCGTGAGCAGAAGTCTAGATAGATAGATAGACAGACGGATAGATAGATAGATAGATTTACTCAAAATAATATACAAAAAGACATGAGATGGATGCAGATACTAGACAGCCTCAGTGTTGCACCTCCAGCACAATGTTTTTGACTTGGATTGATCATTTCTCCTTGACATCTGATCAGCCAGGTTCTTTGAGCACACTTGTTACCTGTATGAGTAGCAGGACTTTGAACAACTGTACTGTAAATGATCAGTTTTATTTATATTTTTACAGGCTTTAGTAAAATGACAGTATGGATCATCAGGACGATAGATAGATTATAAAGAACAAGGATCCAGGAGCAACCTCCAGGAAACAGACTTGAGCCACATGACGAACACAAGATGATTCAACAGCTGCCATATCCAGCATATATCTCTACCATTATTATATTATTATGCTCACTGACTCTCAGAGGAGAATAATATTTTTACCAGGACAAATTCTACACACTGAGCAGTAGTAACTGCACTTGTCATGGTTTAAGTCTGTTTTGGGTCTTCCCGGATTCAAAGTCTCAGAGATTTTTCTTGTTAAGACGGTGATAAGACTGGGCTGCTGAGTCTGCTACTGCTCGGCCTGTTATTCCATAATAATCATACAATATAAGACTGTGAAAGATATATATATATATATATATATATATATATATATATATATATATATATATATATATATATATATATATATATATCCAACCGAACCCAGCATTCTGAGAGCGCAGTGTTCTAGTGGGGTAATAAGGTACTATGAGCTCTGGTGGTAATCAGTTATCACTCCTGCTGTAATGGATTTTCTGTCGATCCACTGATCGACTGAAACATGAATTCACTGCTTGTTTCAACACAGCTAATAAATGCATTCCGATGATGTAATGACATCATTTCTTTTAAAGGTCCCTCTGCTGGAGACACACACACAGCTTGTGCTCATGTAAGTGCTGCTCCCAGATTCTTGCTGTGATCACGACTCATGTGGCTCAACAGTGTGTGTCAGACTTAACCAGAATCCCTCTGACTCCCCGCAGGCAGCAGAGCACCAGGAGCCCACTGCACACAGCTTTGTTGGTGAGTGAGGATTTCACTGCGCATGGCCTGACATTGTGTCCATAGTGACATTAAGGAAAGCAGTTCAGGTGCATATTAATGATGTTTGATTTGATCAGTGGTATCTCTTTCTATCCCTCTCATCTGAGGGGAGGTTGCAGAGGAGTAGGAGTTAAAGGAGTAGTTTAACATGTTTGGAAATATGGTTATTCACTTTCTTGCTCAGAGTTACATGATACCACTTTCGTGTGTACGCTAAATATGAAGCTAAAGACTTGAAGCAGAGTGAGACAGCTAGCCTGGCTCCATCAAAAGGTAACAAAATCCACCCAAGAGCACAGATGAGTGAAACTCTGATTGGATTCTTGTGCATCACTATTACACACTTTGCTTTTTAATTTGTCACCGCTCTAACTCTGTGTGTGTTTTGTGTGTCTTAAGGTTTGGAAGAGGTAGTGATAGTGATCCAGAGTCAGAGGAACTCCTACCACGCCCGTCGGGGGAGGCAGAGGAGGGCGGAGATTCTGCAGCAGGCAGCTGAGCTGGGACAGGTGACATCTGGCTTTGTGGTTAACACACTGTTGCCTCAGAGGGGTAATATGCTGGGTTTAGATCTCAGCCCTGGTCTTGTCTGTTCTTTGTGTGTCCACACATGTATGTTAGGTATGTGTCCTGTCTGTCATTGTGAAAATGAACTCCAAACTTTAAAACTTTAAAACTTTAAAGCATTTGAAACAATTAGAATAAATCATTTTAGTAATCTAATCAGTTCACATTTATTGGTTCTTTTATATCTTTTATTTATTTAAGTCATGCTAGCAGTGTTGTTGATGACCTTTGGTCCAGATAAAATATCTCACAAAGTATTTTGTACAGACATTCAACATTCATAGTCACCAGAGGATGAATCCCAGCAATGCTAGTGATGCCCTAACCTTTCCACGAGAGCCACCATGAGTAGTAGTGTATGGATTGCTGTGTAATGTGGTCAGACATTCAGGGTGAATTCTAATAACTTCCCATGCCAGTGCCATCATCAACTAAAATGTTGTTTTTTTTTCCAACACTTGTGTTTGTTGATTTATGAACAAACCTCAGCTCTACTTTTTCTTTAGTGGTAATCAGTGACAGTATTGAGAATGGACAGAGTATGCGTGACATCACCTGTAACGGCACCCACCTGTCAATCAGAGCGTCCACACTGTTAATTCTGCATAACTTTAAGTCTTAATATCATTTGAACAGGTGAGTTTTATATAAATTCACCCTCAGTACAGTTGTCATGAACGGGGAAATTAGCTATAGAGACCAAAACTGTTTTTTGTACCAGGCTGTTTATTTCTGCTGTGAAGTTGGACATTTTAACATGGGGACTTATGGAGGTTGAAATGTTCTGTAGCCAGCCTCAAGTGGCTGCTTTTTAGCACTTCTTCTGGCTTCATTTCAGCCATGGAGGTTGCCACTTGGTGCTAATTAGCAAATGTAAGCATGCCAATATGTTAGCATGCTCATGTTAGCATTTAGCTAAGAGAAGCTTACACAGTCTCACATAGATGTTAGAATGTTTGTCAACTCTTTGTACCTTATTAATGAATATGATTATTAATTTTACAATATTAATTCATTTAGTGTGAGCAACTTTGGAAATCCATCTGGAAAATGGTCAGCAGCAGTTAGGTAAAGCGCAGGTATTTATCATCTGTTGTAAGTGGGCTGAAACAATAAAAATAAATTATAATAATAATGATGATATTATATTATATATTATATATATTATATTATATTATATATATATATATATATTTCTATTGTTCTTTAATACAGCCCCATTCCCTCAAAAATTGGCTCGCTGTTTAAAATGTGAATAGAAACAAACTGATGATGTGTAAAATATTAAAACCAACTATTTAACTGAAACTAGCACAAAACATTCAAAACATTGAAATGTTGAAACTGAGAAATTTAAATGTTTTTGGAAAATGGTTCATTTTAAATTTGATGCCAGCAACACGTTTCAGAGAGTTAAACAGGGTCATGATAGCACTCTGTTCATCACCCCGTCTTTTAACACTTTCTGTCTGTGAACTGAGGAGACTTTGCTGTAATCTTGAAAGTTTTGACGTTTCATAATGTGCCAAACAGGTGATAAGCCCAGTTCAGCACCCAGACTCTTTTACCACTGAGCCATGCTGTTGGAATACATACAGAAAGTAGTTTAACATTGTCTTGCTGAAATAAGCAAGGTCATCTCTGAAAAAGACTCATTAAAACCTGTATATATGATTCAGTATTAATGGAGCCTTCTACAAATGTGCAGGTTACCCATCATGCATTGTGGATGCTGGCTTTTGAACTGTGTGCTAATAACAAGTCGGATGGTTCCTCTCCTCTTTAGCCAGGAGGACTCGGTGTCCATGATTTCCAAACAGAATTTCAACTGTGGACTCATCAGACCACAGCGTCTCTAGATCTGGTTTATAGTTTACTCTCTGCATGGTTGGGTTTCAACTATCAGTTGTGGTTGCGGGACGAACTGTGTTCACAGACGATGGTTTTTGGAAGTGTTCCTCGGCCCATGCAGCGATTTTAATGACAGAGTCATGTCAGTTTGTGATGCAGTGCCGTCTGAAGGCCTGAAGATCACAACCATGCAATATTGGTTTTCAGATTTCTTCTGATTCTCTGAATCTGTTCATGATATTATGAACTGTGGGCAATGAAAACATCATTCTTAAATTGTTGCAATATTTGCCAGAGCAGTTTTTCAGAGTGGTGAACCCCTCCTCATCTTTACTCCACAAAGCCTCAGCCTCTCTAAGATGCTCTTTTTATGATACCAACCTGTCGCCAGTTCACCTCATTCATTGTGAGATGTTCCTACCAGCTCTTTCCTTTCAGCATTTCACAACTTTTCCAATCTTTTGTTGCCACTGTCCAACTTTTTTCAAAAGTACTGCTGCTATTAAATTCAGAATGTTCATATCATTTTACAAAAACACAATATCACATCATATTTCTCAGTTTTAAATATTTGATAAGCTGCTTCATTTGTAATGTGCGTCAGTGACTGCATGCATTGCTGTGGTGTTACACAGGCACCAATAGGTGTCCTCCTTGTCATAGAGCTCCCGTACCTGGGCTGAGAGGAACCGAGCTCTCCACTCTCACATAGTGGTTATTTAATAATATGTGGCTGCTGGGTAGCTGTGAAAACTCATTTGTTATAGAGCTCAGTGAAATAAGATGACAGGCATATGGACATGACAGCCTGAAGTAGAGACACCGAGAAGTTGATTTTCCTTTGATGAGATCGGGTACTGTGAAACAAAGTCTTTGATTCTCTTCCAACCTCATTTTCAAAACAGATAGTCGTCCCTGATCGAAAAAAATGACAGAAGGCAGTCAGCAGGGGCTCCCAGGAAAGAATTCTAAAGTAACATATGAAAAATCAAAAAAGTTTCAGACTGTTGTGAAGGACAGAAGTTGTTTAAAATCTTAATTTCCCCTGTCTACTGAAAATTTCTGATCTGATATGTTTTGATCGGGCTACGGTCCAAGTAGGAAGTATGCAGTTGTTTTTCTGTTCACATGAATAATAATCTTTGGATTTGTGTTCTGAATTGAATTTACCGTAGTCTCTCTACCTCTGAGTTTTTACTGAGGACTCTTTTACATTCACAGCCTGTGATGTAGTAGCTGGAAATAAAAAACTTTAATCACACACGCTTTGTTTGTGAGCACTTGTCAGTTGATGATTCACCAGCGACATAATGGGAGCAGTGATTTAATTTCACGTTTTGATTTGAAACCATGCGGTGGTTTGACGTGTTCGTCTCCCTGAGACGTGGAAAGAAAAAGCAGTGAGCACACATCAACATCATCTATAGCTTGTTAAGTGACTGTTCATACATGGCAGTGAAAAACAACTACACACTCAAGTGGAATATGTCAGAGATTTTTTTAATTACTTAATTAAAGTTTCCATTTGTTTTGGAAAACCAGTGAATTAAACATGAATTTGATTGTATTACACTCAGCCTTAGCCAGCTCTATGGTGCCAACAACATTCTACCACTGAACCAAATCAACAACAGAAAGACAGCCAAAACCATTTAATGGGATTATGAACATAACATGAACATATACATAAAAACAACCAAGACACTAAATCAGACGCCCAAAAGACAGTCCAAACACTGGAAGTTTCTTTCCAGCTTTTAAACTCTTCACCTTAAGGCTCAGTGCACCTCATTGAACAATCAGATGTGGCACACCTGTGCAGAGGAACAAGCAGCACATAGAACACATACAGCCATAACATACACATTTTCAATGGCCTCCACAGATTCAAATGGTTACCTTATCGCTCGTTAACTCATTTAAAATTTCTGTTAATAATATTACAAAAGACAAATTCAAATTTTTGTGAAAATAAGCTTTCCTTTTTTTGCATGCTGATTATTATGATTTTACTCAATGACAGTTTAAATAATAGACAAAGTATGTGTGATGTCACCCACAGGTTTCTAAAGCGCCGTTTTGAAGCTGAACAATTTGCAGCACAGGCTATCTATCTAGCTACCAACACAGTTTTTAGTACCAAGCTGTAAACACGTTTATTTCTGCTGTGGGACATTTTAATACTGGCACTTATGGAGCTTTAAATGTTCCGTAGCCAGCCTCGAGCTCCATAGATAGAGTCCTGCATACTCCGAAGGACCTCAGTCTCCTCAGTAAGTGGAAACGACTTTGACCCTTCTTGTACAGGACGTCTGTTGTCCGACCATTCCAGTTGTTGTTGAGGTGAACACCCAGGTATTTGTATGCTCCTGCCCTCTCCATATCCAATCCCTGGATGTTCACAAAGTCGATCACCGTGTCCTTCGTCTTGCTGGAGTTGATGTGAAGGTGGTTGAGATAGCACCAGTCGACAAAGTCTGTGATGACCCCCCTGTACTCCTGCTTGTTTCCTTCTAATACATGTCCAAAAGAGCTGACACACTGGACCTTTAACACAGATTTAGTATTAATAGAAAAGAGACATCCACAATATTCAAGAGAAACAGTGTAAGTAAATAAATACATTTAATTGTAGATGTAAATAGTGTAATTGTGCATATTTCTGCTATATAGCACTCATCCATAAAACAATATTTACAGAAACAACGCTCTCTCAACTGATGGAAGGAATCACTTTTATGGGAATAGAGAGGTTCAGATTATGTGTCAAATACTATAATCTAAATCAAATCAGATGCTGTGTAATAGCCACGGCAGCTTCTGAGGTGCTGATAGTAAATGGCTTTCATAAATAGCACATTTGGAGGTGTGTGTGTGTGTGTGTACAATCATCTCTGCATGTGTGCTGTCAGGCTGCGTTTTCTGTGAGGCAGGCTTTATCACAGCTAGATAGAGCTTGATTGTAGCAAGCAGTTTGGAGTGAGGGCAGGTTGTGCGTCACATGTTTTTTTGACTGACGTACGAGGTGTTTATTTTGGCCGAAGGTTGTGATTGAAGGTGGCTAAACACCCATAAACTCTGACATGGTGACAGCTTGTTGTCAGACTGACATATGGCTTCTTCTTCGTGTGTTTGGGGTCACTCAAAGGTTCTTATCATACTGTAAATCAGAGGTACACAGCCGTTGTCATGATGTCACCAAAATATGAGCAGCAGCGTCTCGGTCGTAATTTTAGTGCTTTGTTTACTCAGATGTATCACGGGGAGAGATGAACGTTTTATTTCAGCCTTGTTACATGCTTCATTATTTGTTATTGACCTCAGGTACAGGCCTTTAATCCAAGATGTCAGCGCCAATGCTGCGCCCTTTCAAGCCTCATCATGCAGCCTCGTTACAGAGTCATCTCATCTGGCTGCTGCTCTTTTCGCCCACGTCACCAAACATTCACAGCAGATGGTAAAAACCCTCCTCAACCCTCCTCAGAATCTGAAGTGGACCTGAAGTGTGATTGGGAATTTTCAATTTGTACACAACTGGATCGCTGCATTTGTCTTTCCTTTAACTAAAATCAGACCCATGATGGAAGTCTTCTCACTGTCTATATTTGGGGCCTAGCAGCGTAGCCTGCGAAGGCACCTATTGTGTTAGTAGCGTTTCCTATTATTATTATTATTATTATTATTATTATTATTATTATTATTATTGGGTGCCTAGCAACGAAGCTGCGAAGGCAACCATTGTGTTTGTAGCTTTTCCTAATTATTATTGATCTACTTTCCGCTGACATTGAAGTCTATGGCAGCCCCTAGAACGCCATGGTGAAAAGTTTTGAAACTTGGCACACATATACAGGACAGTCCCATTGTCAACCTGAATTTTCATGCCCGTACATTGAACTCTCTAGCGCCACCAACACGTCAAAGTTTGAAGTGCATTCAGCTTCATAACTTTGGACCCTTTGGTCCAAATGAGGTACCATTGGAATCCTTGGATCAAGACCAGTTCAACCTTATGACATCAATTTGCACCATATTGGATTTTCTGCCATTTTGAATTTTAGCAAAAACCTTCAAAAAGAATTTCACGTCATGCAGATTGTCCAATTTCGACGGGACTTGACACATAGAATCTTCAGACCAAGCCACACAAAAGTTATCATGTGGATTAAGTAATTTCGCTTCCGTTTCCCCGTAGCAGCCAATCAAACTCAGTGGCGACATCGCCATACAGGAAGTGAGGCCATATCTCGGCAACTGTTTGATGTTTTGACTTCAAACTTCTAACACAGACTCATGACCACTTCTTTGAGAGGCCCAAGAATTTTGGCGACCTTTGACCTTTGGGGGGGCGCTATAATTAGCAAAAATGTATTTTTGCTCATATCTTCATATTGCTTTGGACTTTAACCGTAATTCCAGTATTGACTGATACTCTCAGACATCCCAGTACATTTGCTAAAGAACTGTGTAATACATGCATAAGATAGATCCATAAGATTTGGCGGCCATTTTGAATTTAATCAAAAACACGTTTATGATTACAGAGGGCACACACTTTACATGAAACTCAATGGATATGGTCTTCAGACCATGGCTGGCTCATGGTTGAAGTTTCGTGTCTGAACTCCAAACACTTTTTTGCGCAACAGCCAATCCAAATCGGGTGCAAACCCGCCAAACAGGAAGTTGGCCAATATCTCTGCGATGGATTGATGTATCGACACGAAACTTGGTGTATGGACTCATGACACCTTCCTGAGCAGGCATAGGCTTGCCTGCTATGCTGTTATGCTGCTGGCCCCCTTGCAGCTATATTCTTTTATTTATTATTTATTATTCTCACAGACAACCTTTTAGCCATGCAGCAACCTTCGTGAACCTTCAAGTTAAGATTTATTCCAGGACTTTTACATTAGGCTGCAAAGGTTTTAGCAAGGTACCTAATAAAAGGCTAACTGAGTGTATATGTGCACTGTACACTTCACTGTACCTGTGTCAAAATCAAATCAAATCAAATCAAATTTTATTTGTATAGCCCAAAGTCACAAAGTACATTTGCCTCTGAGGGCTTTACAATCTGTACAGGGAGTGACACCCTCTGTCCTTAGACCCTCGGTTCGAGTGAGGAAAAACTTGCCCACAAAAAACCCTTTTAACAGGGAAAAAAGGTGGAAGAAACCTCAGGAAGAGCCACAGAGGAGGGATCCCTCTCCCAGGACGGACAGACGTGCAATAGATGTCACGTGTACGGAACCGTGTGAGCCCTCTTAGGTTGATTATATATTATCATGTTGGTGGCAGCAGCCAGACATTCTGCATTCACTAGGTCACTCGTGCTCACCAGGATTAATGTGTGTAGTAATGACCTATTATATTGATGTAATGCTGCTGTTTTAAACGCCTCATTTAGAGTTCTGCAGGTTGGAATAGATTCCTCATTGTCAGACACCAAAAACCATTAACTTTACTTGCTTGCTTTTGGTCTCTCTGAGTTAGAATTAGAAATACTTTATTAATCCCTGAAAGGAAATTATCTGAAGGGAAATTGAAGGGAATTGTAAACCTGGATGTAATTGAGCGAGAGAATTGATCTCTGCCCAGACAAGAAAGACACAGACTTTCATTTCAAACCTATTTTTGGCTGTCCTTACATTAATCTTAATAACTGTGTCTGTGCCAGTGCTAGTGTGAGTGGCTGCATGCATAAGATACATTGTTTTTGGCCTCATTTTGAGCTTGTGATCATAAAACTATAATCCAAACTCCAAACAGTGTAAACAGCTGGACGTGCGGATATTTTTACTCCGCGTGATCAAGGCGTCGCCACCGTGTCACTTAAATAGCGCTTGTGTCGATGAACTTTCTACCATCAAGCATCCTTCAGGGAGATAATCACCCTGTACACTGCCCTCTAGTGGTGAAACAGCAGCACCATCATCCAACAGTTTTGAGTGTTAATCATACAATAAATACAATTAAATACAATTAAATGTGTGATTCTGGACATGCCCAAAGTCAGTTGGGATGGGCTCCAGCCTCACCCTGACCGTGATGACGATTACAGATAATGGATGGTTGGATGGATTCTGGACATTTTCAGAGGATTCATATTCAATGGATGGAAGAAGATTGAAGTGCAATATGTCAGAATAAAGGGAAATGTTTGATTTTCATGATTGAAAGTAACAAATACTTCACAGATGTATTCCACAGTGACAAACACCTCATATGATGGATGTTTAACAGAGCAGAAAGTTGAATTTATGATGCCAACACATTTACCTTCATGACTGCATAAACAGACAAAGATTTTCCATTTAGGACTGAAGTGTTCTCTTTTGTGCATAAATCCCAGTCTGACCTCAGCGTTGTTTACTTTTTTTCACTTAGTTTTACTTTCACATCCATCCCTCAGGTGCACAGAGGCGCACAGAGTGAGTTTGTACTCAGCATAAATTACAAGCATTAAAATTCAATGTTTCAGAGGAGCTTTAGCACTGTATCTTTCATGTGACTGTGGGACGCTGGTGAATTAATTTAAGGACATTTTGTGAAACTGAGTTGTTGTGTTTCATGCAGGCTGATCCAGTTGTTGTTCTCCTTCACGAGCTGTCAGATTATGAAGGGGACTGGAGCATCCTCCCTGCGCTTCCTCAGTGAGTGTTGAACATGCACATGATGATAAACAAATTCATTAAATCAGATTCATTAAGATTTAATTTGATGTAGCTCACCTCCTGCATGAGAGTGTGGAGGCCTTAAACAGCTCCTTCAGCAACAGACTGCTACTCCCACCATGTAAGAAGGAGATCTACCACAGCTCCTTCATTCAACAGCTGTCACACTCTTTAACACCAGCATGACTTCATGACTTTCTTCTGTACATTTATTCCTTGTGAGTAATTTCTTATGAACCTTGTGTATATGAGCTGCTGTGACAAGTGAATTTCCCGGTGTGGAATCATTAAAGTCGTATCCTTTCATACCTAATGGGAAAAATTAAGGTATAAAGTTAATAAATTTATGTCGATCTTTCCAGGCTCTCTTCTACTTATGGCAAATCAGCTTCCTGGTTTTTCTTCATAGAGGAGGAAACAAGAGTCACTCTGTCCGCTCTGCTACAGGTGCTCCACAGATATCAAGTCCAAGAGGTGAGACGCACACACACACATCGATTTGCAAACATCCTCCAAGCAATCCTGACTGTCCACTGTAGAATACAGCTTTCGCTATATGAATGACCTGATGGTGACCTAATTTACTGCACCGATGGACATATTATCACGCTGCACAGGAATGGTTCTTAGGTAAGAGTCTCCACGACAACGAGGCCTCCATCATCCACCACTATGCCTTCTCTGAAGAGCCCGCTTCCTTCAGTTACCCTGAGCCTGCAGCAGGCTGGGCTCTCAGCACACCGCTGCTCCAGAGGTACGTGCAGATGTGCGAGTGTGACTGCTTTTTTATTTTTTACATTGAACAAATGTAAATGGTATAAGCAGGATGCAGTCTCTACCATTGCATTGACCCAATCTTTCAAATCTTGTTCTTTGGTCGTTAATTCTAGGGGCCGTAATCATACCCACATAATACACAGAAAACACACATGTTGATATATTTGGTATGAACACAGAATAGGGTTCATAGGGATAACTAATGAGCCAGGTCGTCCTCTCATATACAGGACTGAAGTCTTCTTTCACTTTCATGTGTTTCAGACTTGCTGAGCGGATCCAACTCGAGTACCTCAAGTCCGATTTTACCATCGACTTGAAACACGAGGTACGCTGAAACACTTTCCAGGAGTTTTCGTGAATCTGTGTGTCATCACCTGCCCATGACTTATATCAAGTTATTATTAAGACACGATTCTGCTTCAGTTCTGCTTCGCACCTCTACAACCACTGTGAAAATTGTCATCCGTGTCACATTTCAGGCTGCACGCTGAGCTGAAACGCTTAGGCATACAACAATGATAGGCAGTATTCCCTCAGCGACTGACTCGCCTTTTGTTGAGGAGCTCTCAGAATCAACTCCTGCAGCTTTCTATGCCTGCGTCTTTTCATAGATCTACTGTATGATTAGATTCTGGATGGGACTAAGATTGTGTGTGTGTGTGTGTGTGTATGTGTGTCAGGAGATTTATTTTTTATCAGGTTGTAGTAACACAAAGAAACAAAGAAGGTCTATGAAATGTTTTTGATGTTTTTCTCTGTGTCTGCGTGGGTTCTCTTCGGGTACTCCGGCTTCTGGTATGAATGTGAGTATGAATGGTTGTTTGTCTCTATGTGCCCTGTGAGGAACTGGTGACTTGTCCAGGGTGTACCCGCCTCTCACCCAAAGTCAGCTGGGATAGACGCCAGCCCCATTGTGACCCTGATGAGGATAAGAGGTTACAGATAATGGATGGATTTTGAATTATTCCTGATATCTGAGATAATTCAAGGTCAAAGCAAAGTTTTACTTTCTGATGTCTAGACACAGCAAATAGAACTGATGTCATTGAAATGCACAGCCTGAGTCTTAAACTTTGAGCTGTTTCCCTTTTGAAATTCTCAAATGACTTTTGGGTAATACAGAATAAATGTGTGTGTGTGTGTGTGTGTGTGTGTTCACTGTATCTATCTGAGGTCTAACTGAAATTGATTCATATTGATAGTGACCATCAGTGCTGTTCGACATCGATCAAAATAAATCACAACTGACTGTTCCACTGCTCTCCCATGAGGCCTGCATTCATTCTAAGGTCTGTTTCTGTTTTCCTAGATTGCGTTGTATATTTGGGAAGAAGGAAACGGTCCAAAGCTGACAGCCGTTCCAGAGTTTTGTATAGAGACGAGAGACAACTGTGCTACGACATTTACAACCTATCTGCCCAACTGTGTATGTACCGTATCGTATTTAAGTTAGTGTCTCTCACATTTGTGTTTACATATGTGCATGTGGCTAAAAGTGTCAGTAGCTGAAAGTTTCACTGCAGACAGACTAAAACATGTTCCAGCCCAGAGGAATGGAGGGATTATTTCGTAGGTAAACACAGTTAACATTTTCCTGACAGGTGGTACTAAATAAGTATAACTCATGGAGGCCTGACTGTGTTTTGGCGTCAAAAGAAGGAAATTGATGACATTAAGCATGGTTTATTTTGTAATCCATAAACCATAGTCCCATTTTTAATGGGAAATGAGTAGAACAGTGAGCAGCACCGCCAAGACAGATTGTACAAGAATGCAAATACAAAGATGAGTAGGCCGAGTCCGTCTGAAGGCTAAACGGAAACCAGTCTACCATACTGAGTAGACTGATGGATCACTGCAGTGTTTGTTTGATGACAAAGCGCATGGAATTGAGCAATAAAGCACATTTCTGAGGAAATGACAGGAGGCTACAGAAGATAGGTGGGACGGAAGATAAAGAGAGGACTGCCATAAAAACTCCAACGTCTGACATAGGAAAGCAAGATTTTTTTGCTGGGATCACAAAGTTAAGTAGACCTTCTATGTACAGCACAAACCTTCCTATGGCCGAATGGTAAGTGGTAAGAGTTAATTTCATTTATCATGTGACCAAACAGTGCCAGCCGGTGTTGAAGGAAACCAGAACTTCAGTTTGAGGCTCTTTTTTTGTACGTTAAATTTTATTTTATTTACCTCCAGTTCCTTGGGTTATCTTATTGTATCCAACAGCACATCCAAAACCACAACCCTTAAGGTATAAGCGGGTATAAGAATCTATCTTGTTGGGTGGTACAGATGTGTATTGCTGCCAACACAGTAAAAATCAGTACTGTGGTTCTCATTATATCAAGTTGTTTTTCTTGTTCTTACCAATATATTTTCTTGTCATGTGTTGGCGCTGCGTGTCACTTTGGTAGTTCTCTTGGTTCTGGCCATGGACGTCGGAACAATTTCCTGTGAGTGGGTGCTGTAAATAAATCCCAGCAGGATTTATAGTACAGGAACACTCCAAACAAACAGCACAGTAAACACAGTATTTTACAGTGCAGATACACTTAAATAGAGTCAACAGGGCATGAACAAAATAGGCCACTCTCAATCAGAAATATGTTTAGGCTGTCTACAGTAGAAACAACAGAAAAACATTGGACAGGCAAGCTAAATTCACATATCGCAACCAAAACTTTATAACCCTAAATGAATGATAACATAGTCATACCTCACACAGTGCACTTTTTCCCAAATAGCACCCTCAATGGCTGGGAAATGAAGCCAATACAATCCAAGTAGCAACAACTGTAATTCCTCATGTGACGACTTGAGGCTGGCTAGAGAGCATTTCAATCTCCATAAGTCCCCATGTTAAAATGTCCAACTCCACAGCAGAAATAAACATGTTTACATTTTACAGATGGCTTGTTTGAGCACCCAGGCATCATTCGGCCCGCCTCAGGTCTGCCCATGATCCACGTCTTTGCCCATTTTTAGATCAGGCAGAAGAGGCAGGACAGCCAAATATAGCAGCAGCCAGCGACACATATTTTGAGCTTCAAAACAACGCTTGGGAAACCTATAGGTGACGTCACGCATACGCTGTCCATTCTTTTTACTGTCATTGGTTTTTCAAAGTCTGACGTATTGATCATTTTGGTCCTGATCGCCATGAGAAAAATCGCCTTTGGGAGTTTTTTCATCATATTATTCCTCAGTTCTATTTTAATTCTGGAATAAGTAGTTTTAGTTATAAATTGAAATAGATTAGTTAATAGTCAAATAACACTGAAGCCCCAGATGTGACCAAGAAAGAGAAATGTGAAGTAAATAGCAGTGATACTTCACGCTCTGCATGCACTGTGAGCTTTTCCCCTCAGGGATCTGCTTTGGACAAACAACACCAGGCAGGATTAATATCTGTATATGTGATTCAAGAGCACAGTCACAGGCTGCTGTCTGCTCCACTCAGACCCCAAGAAACGTTGGCAACACTTTATAATAACCAGCATTAATAAATGAATGTAAATTTATAGTTAAGCTTCACAAATATTGTAATATTGTATCGTAGTTAATGACGGACAATAACAGTCACATTGTGAGTACATTAAAATAGCTTACTGTGCACATAACATTTCCTTACTGTATTAAATATGTGTTTATGATTAACAAGTGATTTATAAACCTAAGAAATTGTTATATAATGTGACATGTCCTGCCTTTTTCCTTTAGTGATATTAGTTTAGTCTGTCTCATTTTTATTTATTTTACTTTATTTATTTGTATTATTTTTTATTTCATTTTTATTTTATTTTATTTTCATTTAATAATTATTTAGTTTTCTTTCCATTTGTACGTATGTTTGTATATATATATATACACACACATATATACACATATACATTTAGAATTTATTTCCTTTCCTATTATCCTTGTGAACTCCCATTTGGTTTGGGATGTTTGGGTCTGTTTATTATATATATATATATAGATATATAGATATAGATATATATATATAGATATATAGATATAGATATATATATATATATAGATATAGATATAGATATAGATATAGATATAGATATATATATATAGAGAGAGAGATAGATAGATAGATAGATAGATTTTTATATGTGTGTATGTGAAATATCTATAAACATTATTAGGATGGCTGTCACAAAGTTGCATGATGAAGATAATTCATAGCAGGATCTCTTCCTCTCCAGTTGCTGTTTATATTCTGACATAAACAAATATATACACTGTATTTGGTGTATATGTATGGTTCTCCATACATTTGCTCTTGCTAGTGTGATCCTTGAATTTCCCTGCAAGAGATAAATACAATAATTTAGTATCAATATACACAAGAATCTAAAAATACACATTGCATAAATAAAATGTAAAGACCACTTATGAGATTACAGGAATCTTGTATTCATACTGAATATTCTGCAAAGGTAGCAGATCATAAAATGGCAGCTATAAATAAGAAATAATATCCTGATTACAGTTCATTTTCTGGAATAAGAAGCGACACATGAAAGAGAATTCAGTGCAGAATGAGAACGAGTATTGACATGTCTCTGAGTGGAATACGAACACATGGCTGTGATTTGTTTTTCCCACATGATAATACTGTTAGGACCGAGTGTGCCTCATTTTACCATCCTGACTCAATTTGAAGTCCATTACATTCCGCACATGTTGCACCTCACACTGGGTTTATGTTCAGCTCTGCACTTTTTACCATTTTATAGCCACGATGCATCATTTTTTTTTCCAATCAGCTGCGTCATTGTTGTTCCTCTGTTTTTTCCAGGGAAATGCAGTTTCAAAGAAAGACGTGTTTGTGGCTGTGAAAACCTGCCAAAGATTCCACTCGAGCGAGGTGAGTGTGTGTTATTCCTGACAAAAACTATTAAAAACAATTAAATTCATTAAAAAATAGATTCTGCAGCTGTGAAAGGAGTACCCAGATCCATTTTATTTGTGTCCATAATAAAGATGAAGTGAAGAGAAATATCACTTTTTTGAGCACCAACACAGCACACCTACAAGATGACATATCAAAAGAATCCTCTGAAGCTTTTTGTGAGCCGACCTGTTCTTAAATATTTGTAAGCAAAAGTGAAATCAATTATTAATTTGTACTTTTGATATAAAAGTTTGATGGATTTTTTTTGCGAGCTTGAGGTGCCAAAATGAACTTTCAGTTTGTGTTTATCACAGAAAAAGATGGTAATGAAATGGAAATGACATTTAACTGCAAAAGTACAGTCACTACTTTTTTTGTTTACCGAACAGTCGGCTGGTCATTCGGTCCGAGTTAACCTGTCAGGTGAAAACCACCTGTTTAAATTCACAGCCTCATCTCGCCTGACTGCTGAAATTGCAACAGTTTGTGTAATTATCCAAAACATCGGTGCCTGTTTTCAGGGTCAGAATGAGCCAGTAGTTATGGACTGACTATTTAAAAGCAATTAACAAAATCAGAAATAGAAAAAAACGTATGTGATTAACTTTGCTGTTACTTAAAATTCAGGTTCAATTCAGAATTGCACAGCAAACCGTCACGGCACACAGTCTGTTTATTAGTGGATTTGTTTTAATGTAGGATTGGTCTCACTCGGCTGAGCATATTATTTATTATTTCTCCCCTGAGTTAGTAGACATCTTCCATTATTTGATTATCCTTTGGAGTTTAGAGGTTTTCAGTATGAACTTTGACTTTTAATTCTGACAGCCATCAAACAGAGCTGAGAACGAGAGAGAATGCATTCTCTTCTCTCCCACTCCTCACCTCTTTTTATCCCCTTTTCTCCTCACAGTACCAGTTGTGAAAGCAACCTGGGAGAAGGATGCTGGCTTTTTAGAGTTTTACAGTGATGTCACTGATGCCTCCATACCCACAATCAGTCTGGGAGTTCCCAATACTGAGAGAGGTGAGCTGATGAGCAACAATGTTCCTGTACTGACTCCCTGTCTGGAGGGGTTAAATGAGCGAGCTAGCCTGGAAGCACTGAGAGATCCCTCAGGAGGAACAGGATGTTTGTGATGCCTGTAGCTTCTGCAGCCCAGAACCTCACAGGGTAGACTCCAGGGAGTGGAGATAGTTAATGTAGCTCTGTCAGTTTGGTACAGACTGAAATATCTCAACGATGACACGTGGTGCAAAGAGGAGCATTCCCTGAAATTTAATTGTATCCAATACTTTGATTTATGGCCAGATAATTTATCATCTGTCTCTGTGCTAATTAGCATAACATATGCTAATATGCTAAAGTAGGATGGTGGACACCCAGCTAGCAGACCAACATTGAATGTTTCTCTTTTCAACATTGAAAAAGAAGTATCAGCATTGATTCAATGTCATCTAGCCTTGAATATTCAACTTCAACCAAAAAGATGATTCTGATGGAATGTCAACATTGAATCAATGTTGCCGTGCTATCTGGGCATGGTAAACATAACAGTATACCTGCTTGCCCATCACATGAGATGGATGGTAGAACACCTTTTGAGTTGATCTTATGTACTGTGCATTGACAATATGACAGCACATCCGTGTTTAGTTACATTGTACAGTGTGTTTTGGTTGATGTGAAGTGTTCATGTTTGTTTGGTTATATCAGAGCCTTCATTGATAATCCAAGTTTTCAGTTCATTAGAACTGTTACACTCTCACATTCCCATTTAGCTCACTGTGCCAAAGAAGCTGCTGCCATGCTTGTAGACCCCCCTCTTAGTTTTCTGTGCTCTCTGATCAACTCTCCAACCCCCCATTTGTTTTCCTGTGTTTTGTTCCTGATGTGAAAACATTATTAAACAGTGATAGAAAGTCCTCCAAGCTCTCCAGGACTGAGGTGTAACTCTCCTGACTTCCTGTCCTCAGATACTTTAATTGCCACGCACATGGAGGAATCAATGTATGGACAGACTAATCAAAAGCAATAACCACACAGTCATTCCCCATCCCAGTGAAGAGGTGAATAGACACTTGAACTTCCTCAAGAGCCAGAAACAATAACTGCACTCATGACCAATGTTACGAGAATTTTTAAAGAAGAACCCTTGAAGGAGGACTGGATTCAAAGTATCAAAGGTTAAGTTGAATTTATTATTCTTGTACAAGAAGGAGCGTTTAACAGTGCAACACACAAAAGGGGTTACAGAGAAAAGGCTCCCTGAGGAGCTCTGTCTGTTCTTATACAATTTTCTTAAAATGGGCTGTCTCGGACATCTCTCCACTAACAATTTCCTTTTTTGGTTTTCCGCTTAGTAATGAACATTATGTTTCTTGTCCAAAATGACTCTTCCCCTAACCCGTCTCTCTTGTTCTTGAACTATTTTTTAATTATCTCTCCCTGCCAGCCTCAGTAAACACATACCAGATAAGGGGAGTGGACGAGATATGCAAAAGACAGAAAACACACACACTCTCTATAGGAGTTAAAACATCTGCACCCCAGTCTACTCCTAATTTTTATAACACCCAGCTTCAGTGAGAAGATGACAGTCACCAATTTTATTTTTGTATTCTTGTCTGAGATAGCCCTGATTACAGCACAGATCTGTCTGTCACTCCCCCTGTACTTTGAGTCACACAGCAGGGGGACAGATACAGTGTCCGCAACACCTCCATCCCTTTCTCCATCCATTCTTATATTCCTCTCTCTGCTCCGGCCTGATAGAAGTATTACACCGTCTGTCCCATACCTTTTTGGCTCATTGGTCATTTTGTACTGCTCCCACACACTTTAATGCTTTCCAAGCCTATGCTTTTCTTCATTTTTTTCTTTTAGTGAAAGTTCCTGTCTCTTCCTCTAGTTTTCTATTCACTCCCCTTTTTTTTTCTTTTGTTAGAGCACCACATTAACCTTTTGCTCAGGACAAGTCTCTTATGAATACTATAATATAATAGAGGGCGGCAGTAGCTTGAGGGCGGCAGTAGCTCAGCCCGTAGGCTTGGGAACTTGGGAGGATGGCAGGTTCAGTCCAGCATGGACCAAAGTATGGAAGGTGGATTGGTAGCTGGAACCACACCTTCCCAACTGCTTTCGGGGTGCCGCTCTGTGTGGCTGCCCATCACTCCACCATCTCTCTCTACATTTGCATGTCAATGAGCCCTTTGTGTGTTTTCCCCTTGAGCGATCAATAATTCTATTTTATTCTTCTATCTATATCAGCTTGGACATCAGATTTTTCTACTACATACCCAATATTTCTGATCTTTTGCCTCTTCACTGTTATTGGTTTCATACTCCTGTTGGTGTGATAGTCCATCGAAGCTCTGCTTTGACCTAAGTGCTAACATCAGCATGCTAACATGCTCAAAATGGCAATGTAATGTGTGATTATATCAGCATAATGTTTACCATATAGCCATACATAGCCATATACCATACACCATATACCACACCATAATTACTGTTAATACTTTACATCCATTCATTATCTGTAACTGCTCATCCTCATCAGGGCAGCTCATCACAGGGCACATAGAGACAAACAATCATTCACAATGTTAACCACTGCTCCACCATGTATATATCAGCTTAATTAACCTGCAGTGTCTAATCACACCTATAATTATGTTTATACCTGCAAGCTGTATATGTCTTAGTGTATGAATTTCACATACTGTTAATGCTGTTCATAATGTATATATCTTGTTAACATATTTATATTCAGATTTATATTTATATATTGGTACATACTCTGCACTTTATTGCTGTTTACATTTCTGGTTGGATGCTAAATTGCTTTGCATTGTCTCAGTACTTTGTGCAATGACAATAAAGTTGAATGTAATCTAATCTGAGTTTAGCCTCTTAGCATGATAACATTTTCACTACCATTAGCATAAAGTAAGCACAAAGTAGGGCTGAGGCTGATGGGAATGTATTTAGTTTTGCAGTATAAGCCAAAGTTTTGAATTAATTTTCTTGGTTATGTGTACAAAATGTCGTAGTATCCAGTGGATGTTGAGATATTTCAGTGTGGTTTAAATCTTATTGTTGGGTGCTCTGTAGAGATGCTCTGAAAAATAACATCAGCACAGCGTTGCATTTTTCACCCACACATCATCACCTGGCGAACTTGGGACTGGTTTCCAAAAATAATAAATAGTTCTCCCCTCTCTGTATCTTGCTTATTTCTACTAGTGCTGTCAAGAGATTCAAAAAATTGAGAGATTAATTAATTATGATCTGTAATTAATGATCTAATTCATCTCTTTTTTTAATCTCACCTAAAAATTGCTAAGAAAAGCCCTCAACTTGAGGTATCTTCATTTAAATTCATCACATTCTTGTGGCAGATCAAAAGATTGATAAATAACAAAAAGGTTCATCGCTGTCCACTTGGCAAGAACATTCGTCAGCCTGTCGGTCATACGCGGGGTGTTCTCCTCGAGTTTAGTTTGGCAAAGAACTTTGCTATGGCTCGCTAAATTGCTAACGTTTTCGCTGCTAACGTTAGCTGTGGCTGCACTCGCGACTGGGTGCTTTGCGTTGATGTGGTAGGCTAAACTTGAGCTGCTTCGGTGGTAAGCAAACTCCTTCTTACAAAGAAGGCATATACATTTATCAATGGTGCCGTCAGGGCGTTTGTGAAATGTAAATTTCCCATTCATTGGACCGACAACTCTCACATGCTCCTCCATTTTCACGTCTCCTCTCCGCTACTCACCTTGCCCTCCCAACTACAATGGGAGCCTATCAGCTTATGCTAAACCATCCCAAACACAATGACAGCCAATCAATGTCCACTTCAGGGTGTGACTGACCATTGTTTTCCACCCCCAACAACTCAAGCACAAGAAGCCCAACGCATAAAAACAGATTTTATAAAAAGGCAACTCGCATACAGAAACAGTAAAGTTTTACGCGATTAAAAAACATAACATGCTAAATATGACTGTAATTAATTAATCGCAATTAACGCGATAATTTGACACCCCTAATTTCTACTTCCTGTCTTTGTGTTTTCCTGCCAGTTTCTGATTCTATTCCACCCTGGTTAGTTTCACCTGTGTCTAGTTGGCCTGGTGTTATTTACTGTGGGTCTTGTGTTCCTTTGTGTCCTTGTTTGTCTTTCTGAGTTCTGTGTACTGCATCCTGGTCCTGTTTTAGTTCCTCTGTCCTCTGTTCTCTCTTGGGTTTACCCATGTTCCTGAATTTTTTCTCAGTTCTGGATTTTGTTTATTGGACTTTCGTTGGACCTCTGGTTCATCTTGGATTTTTCAACCGTTTGTATTTTTGCCTGGACTATCAGCTGACTTTTGTTGTTTTTGTTTTTCATTCATGCCTAGTGAGTTATTAAAGTTACTTTTCTTTCAAGTACCACTTTGTCTGCAGATTTGACATTGAATTTGCACAGGAGAGTTTCAACACAACCATTTTAAAGACAGTATCTGTCATATTCAGTCTGAACACAAATACACCTCATAAATACAAATGCGTGTTTATCAGTGAAACACACACATCCACACAGACATTCTCATTTGTCTCAGTGGACAAAAATGGCCCGTTGACGTCATACTTTCATGGATCTGAGGAATAGCACAAACCTGAACTGGAAACTCATCTTTTCATACATTTGTGACTTTAATATGTCATCTCCCTGCAGGGCATTGTGGGAAGACCTTTGCCATCTTGAGGCGGTTCCTGAGCAAAGCTGTGCCAAAGACTGACTGGCTACTCATTGTTGATGATGATACACTCATCAGGTAACCAGGAGAAGAGTTTTTAAAGCACTGAGAAAAGCTCAATCAGGCAAACTAAGTGAAAAGACCTGTGGGAGTAGATTCACTAAAAATCATGTGAAGTCTCCTAGTAAACATTGGATGTAACCTTGTTTGTGTCTACACATTATACAGTCTGTGCTATGTGCTCAGTCCTGTCTGTTGATTACCATCTATAGCTTACCCAGGTTGCAGCGGCTGCTGCATTGCTATAACCCAAAGGAAGCAGTGAGCCTGGGGGAGAGATACGGCTACAGCTTGATTCAGAACGGATACAGCTACGCCACAGGAGGAGCAGGGTGAGGCTGAAGGGTGGAGGGAACGTGTTTTTGTGCTGTCGGTGTGTCAGAGTAAAATAAAAGTCAATATAGAAACATCAAAACTTAAGTCAGTGATTAACAACTGAAAAGAAGAAAAAGAAAGACTGTGTTTGTGAGTGTTACATACAATAATATTCACACCTACGGCCAATTTAGAGTCACCAATTAACGTGTTAAGGTTTGTGTCTTTGGACACACAGAAAGGCCCCAGCCGAGGTTCAAACCAGGAACCTTGCTGCTATGACAGTACTAACCACTGCACCACCGTGTTGCCCAAATTGAATCAAGTATTCTAAATTTTAGGGACATTTTTCATCAGTGTACATCAGGGGTCGGCAAATAAGTTTGGACCCGGGCAAATTCTTTTTCTGACAATTCCATCGCGGGCCATGACCATGCTTTCCTACTGGAAAAAAAAAGGGTTTCTATTTTTTCTATTCTATTAAAAATAAACGTTATTTAACTTTAAAAATGCATTTAATTTAATTTAAAACATTAATTTGCTTCTATGTGCTGTTATTACGCCCACTGCTGCATCTCCTGGCGTCTGTCATGAAACAGGCAACCTGCCCTAGCAACCTGCCGTAACTAATGTATACAGCAGCGCAGATCTGTTTCCGCTGATGTGCATTCACATTTTTTAATTAGGCTATTTGATATTTGAGCCGACCTTGTTTGGTTTTGTTTTTTTATTTAATGAAACATATTTGTCCGTTGCAAGAGGGACACAGGACACTTTATTGTCCACAGGTTACAGCGCACGCACGTGCCAATTAGTGTTCCAACCTGTGCGTCAAGTAAAGAGGCTGCAAGGATGTTCTGGCTGCTGTTTTGTCACGTTACTTATCAGCTACTTTTCAATAAATGTTGTGAAATCTGTGGAATTGTTGTATTTTTGACAGAAAACATGAGGTTTAAGAGATATATTAAAAAATATATATATTTTAAAATAAATCAACGTCATCTAGCGGGCCAGATATAATTGATGGCGGGCCAGTTTTGGACCGCGGGCCACTAATTGCCGACCCCTGGTGTACATCATCAAATGGAAAAAGTTGTAAATGCCTCATGCTTCAGATTTTCCACAGTCAACATGTGATATCAGCTTGACATACAATAATAACTAGTAATTTAAGCTGCTATAATTAATGTGTTTAAATTGCTGATGGATTGAATGACTGCTTGTGTTACTAATGTTACTTATTTACATGTACAGCACATACGGAGCAACATTATCATTGACTGAGCCAAATGACTATAAGTTCAATGTACTTTCCTTGAGGGGTGAGAGGAGTTCATGATGGATGTCAGCTTTGCTAACATCCTCCTCTCCCCCACTTCCTCTGTGGAGTCTAGGGGGCAGTCCAGGACAGAGCTGGCCCTCTTAACCAGACCCCTTTTTCTGTCTTTGTGTAGGATGGTCCTCAGTAGAGTGGCTGTGTCCAGGCTTATTTCCAGTGGATGTAGCTGCTACAGTGATGATGCTCCTGATGACATGGTGCTGGGCAGATGCTTCACTTCTCTGGGTATTCCCATCACACACAGTCCACTGTTCCACCAGGTAGGAAACACACACACACACACACACACACACACACACACACACACACACACACACACACACATGTTCTTAATATTAAGGTGAACTGAACTTTGTCCACAGGCAAGCATCAATTTAACGTATGTGAATAAGAATTTCCAATCATAAGTCATGAATTAATATTTGTTTGTGTTAAAATGAAGCAGTCATTCACATTTTTCTGGAAATCAACAGCAGCTTATAAACTTCTCAGAGCTTTTGTAATTTCTTTGAGTCCCAAGTATTTGCAGAAAACCCCCATGGAGCTACTTAGGAAATTACAAATCCATAAAACAAAATGTCAGATAAGTGGGTGACGCAGAGTCCCCTGTCCAAATGTGGGAAAAGGCCTTTTCTCTTTCGGAAAAATACTTATTTTTTAATATATATTGGCCTCAAAGGAGAAGTAATTGGATACAGACAGTACACGTGATATTGGTTGCATTTTTAGGTTGTTATTTTCATTAAAGCGCTTAGGACCTGTAGATCAGTGTGGTAGAAATCGGTCATGGCCTAATTACATTCCAAAAGTGATAAATTCTGACTATCTTTCTTCACTTTCTTGATCACCGGTGACTCATTTGGATGCACAGACATTATTCCACGAGAAGAGGCTTTTTAGATGATAAAGTACAATTACATCATTAATAAAAATATTATATCCCACATAGTTGGATAGAAAACAGACATGACATAAGACTGCCTTGTTTTGACTGCCCGCGTGCAGTTGACGTGTTAGGCAGATAAACAAGAACAACAACCTGCATGAAGACTGTCGTACTGAAAAGGGAGTGTGGTGGGACAGTTCGGCAGAAGCAGGTCTAAGGTCACATAAAGATTGTGGAACATTGACCTATCGTATCCTCCCTATGAATTTCGATCTGTCTCTGCTACCTTTCCAGAACCATCTTTCACACAGGAAAGACATATAGCACTAAATGAGCCAAAGGTACTCCAAGTGTTGATAGGATCCAGTTGTAAGCAACGTTAACCTTTATTCAGTATCAGATGATGCTCTGCATGATGCTCTCTTCATGTTTCCTAAATGTAAGTGATAAGAGACAGAAGACAGACTGCCTTGTGAGATACACAGGTTGTAACAACATATTATTGAATGAACTACAGTGGGGCATTCGCCATATTGTTTTCAGCACAATAAATTAAACACAAATCATTAAACTGAGAGATAAAACCACGTGTTCTTGTTACTTTAGGCCCGACCGAATGACTACTCTGAAACACTGATCTCTTTGCAACAAGCCATCTCCTTTCACAAGCACTGGGACATAGATCCTGTGGCTGTCTACAAACGATGGCTGCAGGACACACATCCACGAGACGAACTGTAGAACTCCGTGTATGCAGGACAGACCCATGTGTTGAATCACACAACAGTGTGGAGCTAAAGAGGAGCAAACAAGCAGCACAGGAGCTGTAAACCCCTACAGCGACTGTGGAGAAAGCAAACAAACATGGCTTGAAAGATAATAAGCTTTATTGATAAATATTTTTGATATCTAAATTTTATTTTTATTTACTAAACTTTTATTTAACCAGGAAAGGAAAATCTCATTTTCAGCAGAGTCCTGGACAGAACAATTCAATGAAAACAGATACAAAACAAATATTACAAGATAAAACATCCCGTGAATGAAAGTGTAGTACAAAAATATCCACGCACTGGAGTAGATGTCTGAGTGTCACTGCTGTAACTTTGATCAAAACCAAGATATTTAATTTATTTAAGAAAGATGTTTGTGTTTATGTATTATGTTATAATTATAATATATAATTATCATTTAGCATTTTGGTAATTCAGGTTACAGTGAGAAAGGTTTTATTTCATTTATTTAGCCAGCTAAGTTTCAACAGGGTGAAAAGGTACTCACAAGGGAAACCTGGTCATGACAGCAGCATAAAAAACAAGGCAACAACTAAAATAAAATACTAACCTAACAGTAATAATATGAAGAAGGCTAAAATAATTCCTCAATTTAAGTTTCATTTCACTGCCAACTGTAATGATAATAACAAAGATTTCATGTCAATTTATTTCAATACTATTTTTTATATTTTCTGTTCGTTTCACTTTCAAACAATACATTTTTTTTAGCATCTCTGAAACAAATGTGTGAAACGTTGTACGTACTCGAATGAATTTGCCACATTGAAATCTGATTGTGTGAGTCTGTAACGGAGGAATGTTCTATGAAAGTTTGGTAGTCTTTTATTTTTGTTCTGTGAGCAGCAAATCTGTGTTTATGTGGGTTAGTCAGCGTGAATGTGTGTGAGTAATTACAACCATAGCTGGAAGGCCTGTGTTAAAATTCTGTTCTGCAGCTGTTTTTTTAAAAATATATCTGTTTGTGCGTTTGCCAAAAACCTGTTATTTGTGTTACATAAATTACACAAGACTTTTTTAATCATTTCAAATAAAATATTCATTGGGTTGAACGAAACTTTTGGTGTGTGTTTGTGTTTTGTTTTGCGCCATAGCAGACTGTGTGAAGGAGGATGTGTGAATCCCGTGCTGTTGTAGGTGTTCCTCCATTTTTCTCTCTTATCTAGAGATTAATTGCGCGCAGACAGAGTATACTACACTGCAGTGCAATGAGCCGTTGCCAAATGTTGCAGTTATTAAAAATTCTGCTGCTCCTTTGCCAAAGATTCTCTCAAAAGATGGATTTAATCGTCCTTTTAATGTTAACGTCAATGTTACAATAAATTAAGTTAGTGTTGCGGTGCCAAATGTTCTGTTATCAAGTTATCAATGAGTCTTGTTCCATTCAAATGAGTGGTCGTCACTTCTTCACACACGTTTATTCTCTTTTCTTCAGCCAGCACAACTCCAAAAATGTTTCTTTTTCAACTCCTGATGATGATTAAAGTTGTAAAAAGAAGGCTTATAGGTCTCTGATTGGTCACCACGCAGCGGGAAACCTCACTTTTCTTTTCTCTGCCTCAGCCTGTGTGTTTCTTTCATTTCTCCAGACTTGTCATTCTCACTGAGGCAGAATCCCATAAGTTGTGAAGAGCCTCACTATCACCATGTCACTGTGACATTAGTTACTATAGCAACGGCTGTATTGACTGCCCATTAGTGACAGTCATGTAGTGACAGATTCTTTTTAAAGGCTTTGTATGATACTGAGCAGATGACATATTGTCAAAAACATATGTTCAGCATGAATTCATGTAGAGGGAATAAATAAATCATATTGTTCATAACACCAGTGAATAATCGCTTGAACTGTTGGTATGTTTGATTGGCATTGTTGGCTTTTTTTTCCACATGAAATGCTTCAAACAATACTTTCCTGTTTACTTCCCTGTGTTCTCGACAAGACTCAGAAGTTACATTAAATTTCAGATCAGGATGCAGCTGCAGGGATGTCGTACTCGTGCTCTTTCATGTGTAAATTAACACAACAAAGGTCACAAAAAGGATAGATGGGCAGACACATGCACAGCAGCATTATTAATGCAGAGGTTTCGTAAATTCCACAGCGTTTCCTCTCTCATTGACACAGACAAAATGCTTCCAGCTCTGCAGTTCAAAAATAAAACTGAGGAAACTGTATGCCTATATTGCCTGACATCAGAGTCTACAGCAACATTGCTCATCCTGAGGCCCCCTGTTTCTTTCAGTTTCCATCAATGAACAGTAAATCAGCCTGATTCAGTACAGACATAACTATTAGCCTGCCTCAAGCATTCTATAAATCAGAGCGGATATAGTCATGGCTGTGTTTAGTCTGTCGCCTATTACTGCATGTCAGGTTCTTTATTCTGTTGGCTTTCCTGTTCCTGAGGTTCTGCCATTCCTGGCTTCTTTAGCTTATAGTGAAACGCTCATCCCAGGATCATTGGATGATTATGAATTTCCAGTGCGTCAGAGTCAAAATATCCTCCAACACTTGTTTTTCATACTTATTTTTAACTTTCTTTGCTGTGTATTTGTCTGTGGCCCAGTGGTGCAGTGGTTAGCACTGTCGCCTCACAGCAAGAAGGTTCCTGGTTTGAACCTCAGCTGGGGCCTTTCTGTGTGGAGTTTACACGTTCTCCCTGTGTCTGTGTGGGTTCTCTCCGGGTACTCCGGTACTCTAAATTGTCTGTAGGTGTGAATGGTTGTTTGTGTTAGACCTGGACCCAAAGAGGACTCAGATGCAGAGTAATAATAGTTCAGGCAGACTTTAAATACTCCAACCTCTCAGACAGAGTGACAAACAAATAGGCTACGAAAATTTGTCTATGAATTCTAAGAAAAAAAAAAAAAAAAAAAAAAAAAAAAAACAGAAGACAAGACTATTAATGAACATTAAACACTGAAAAGGGAGGAAGAAATCACTAATCAAAGAGAAAACTAAACCAACAGAAAAATCTCTCCGCTAGGAGGAAAACAAAGGTTATGAACTATAAACTCGAAGCACTCCCAAGGGAGGAAAAACTAAACTCTGGTCTTCAAAGACTTAAAGTAACACGCTCCTAAAACCAGAGGCTCAGCTAGAGTCTATGAAACTTAAACTAGAACAAAAACAAAAAACAATCCAATGGAGGCTATAACAAAGAGCTATGAACGTTAACTGAACTACAATGCTAAACTATGAAATGTACAAACAAAAAAAAAATCACTCTCAATGAGGCAAAGAATACAGGCTTACGTCGAGAAAAAGGCAAGGACAAAACGTGGACTACGGCTGGGGTGCACGACATGAACGAGACACTCTGGCACAAGACAAAGGGAGAAGCAGACTATAAAACACATGAGGGTAATGGGGAACAGGTGGACACAATCAGGAATCAGGGAAGACACTCGGACCTGTGACACATGAAGGGCAAGTGACCTGAAACAAGAGGAGAGTTAATATTCAAAATAAAACAGGAAGTAGTAAATTTTCAAAATAAAAGACAAAAACCCAGGACAGGACAAAACCTCACAGTTTGTCTCCTGTGTGTGTGCCCTGTGAGGAACTGGCAACTTGTCCAGGTTGTACCCTGCCCTCTCGCCCTAAGTCAGTTGGGAGAGGCTCCAACCCCCCTGCGACCCTGATGAGGATAAGAGGTTATAGATAATTGATGGATGGATATTTGTCTAATTAAAAAGCAGTTTGTCATTGATTGTTAAAAGCATAATCTAGCATAAGCATAAGCACAGGACTGAAACTCAGAAATTGATTGACTTTCCTCTTGAACAACATTCTGGCCAATCTGGTGAAGTAACACTGAGTAACACTCAGAATCTCAAACACACAATCTCTGTATGGTAAAGGAACTACCTGAGCTTACATTGAAAGTACCTGGCATTGCTTAGAAGATTTTTGAAGCCTGTTTTTGATCATCCTTGAATACCAGCATACTGCATCCAATGGAGCTGTGGTGGATTATTATTATTATTAATTATTATTAAAATATTATTATTATTACAATGCTGATGCCCACTGAAATTAAGAGGCACTTGAAGAGGTGTTCATGAACGGTCTAAATGAGCAAATAATAGATGACTTGTTAACACATTATAAACCTAACAATCTCTGTGCTCTGGTTTCATTAGCAATTAAGTTTGAAAACTGTTACAGGGGGAGGCGGTTAGAAAGAACTAGTTGCTCCTGGTCATCATCTGTTAGGTGTTCTTTGTCATGTAGAAGAACGAGAACTTACTCCAACGAAAAATCCACCTGGCAGAGACTGCATGCAACCACAGCTGCGCATACACTTACACTTTGCACACGTTTATATTCTGATCTTCTCTACAAACCAAGAAGAACATGTCTCCAGGTGCTCCAGAGGTTTCTTATAAAAGCAGACAAGACATGCGAAGATGCGACTTGTGACATTTTACTCCAGACAAATATCTGCTGAAGTGCTAGACCTGTTAAGGTTTAACATAAGATAAAAAAAAAACAAAACACTGATAGGCCTAAAAAAACTTTCTTTTAGTTGCTTATATTTATCAAAAGGGGCAACCTTGCTAATTAAGTTTGTTAAACCTTACCTCCCTTAGTTCAAGCTGCTTGCCTGAAAAGCTGCCAGTTCCCACGGTTTGCTAATAGTAGCAGATCCCTCAATTTGCAGTAATTTCTGAAACAATGGATTCTTGATTGCAGACTTGTAAGACAGGTTCTCATTTTTATCTAGCAATCAGGAATTTTACAGGCTGAAATAATGAATAGCAGATTTTATCAGCTGTAGATAGCTGATTAACGTAACTTGATACTATTGATATTTAATAAAGATCCTCACAAGTTGACAACACATGTTGCAATGTTCATGTTGTCCTTGTAACCCTGAGTATGAAAATCAGAATTCATTCTACCATAACCATGTTTGTATGCTTATCTTATATGGGGGGAGCAAATGGTCAGTTTCAAATATGGTCAAATTAACAAACAGTACATTTTATTAATCTACATAGAAATTTTGATCCACAGTCTACAAAGTCTGATTTGTCCCCTTCAAAGCACTATATCTAATTGTGTAACTTATATTTTCACACAGTAGCACATTTGAGATTTCACGTTACCATCTTTGCTTTATGTGCTGCTCTTGACTTATAAAGGCTGTGAACACAGCTTTGGTTTCCCTTTTTTCATCCTGTCTGTTTGTAGGTTTGTTAGGTGTAATGTTCACATTCATGTTTTATGGTGAAACCAGCCACCAGACCAACCTGTTTGTTAATCACCTAGCTGTAGCTAAGTGGGACCTTTATTCTCCAGCGTTTCACTTGGAAACTTCGGCTGACCTATCCTATCCAATTGAAAAGCGCTTGTGCATGCTCAGGTGTTAAAGTTCTGCTGAGTATGTAAAAGTGTGACTTAAAGTGCTTTGTCTGGTCTTATTCTCAGAAGAATATTACTGCTTAGTTTCACAAAACTGTAATGTCACATATTTATAGTCTGTGTTAAATATAATAAGAATTTCTACATATAGCAAACAAGGATTTGTCTCACACTTTCTACTGTTTCTCTTTTTACAAGCACGGACCATCAGTCATTTATCTGGCCTAGTTTGGCAATAGAAGAGCAGACGGTTTATCAGTCCAAATTATTCATTAAGCTCTAATGCTGCTTCAGAAATGAGAACACATTTGTAATGTTTCTTGTTTCTGCTTGTTTCATTATTTTAAAGCTTTGATGTATACCAATAATAATTTATTGCTCTGGAAGCACACACAGATCCCCTCAAAGATATTAGCGCACTGACTGACTACTATCAGTGAACCACTTACTTCCCATTTCACTTTTATGTTTGCAAGGCGCAGCTGCTGACTGGCGGATTTATTTTTTATCATATCATTATTTATTTATTGACAAACAAACTGGTTATTTTTCTAGCACCATCCATGAAGGCAGTATTTTATATTTTTTGATTCGGTGTGTGAAAAAAAGACCAAAAAAATTCTTAATATGGATGAAAGTTTGACAGTTCAGTTCAGAACAAGGGTGTGACCTTCGTGAGTAGGCCTCCCCTAGTGCACCACCTCATAGTGAGTCTGGGCAGTCAGACCCATATCCTAGAGCAGTGTTTCTCAATCCTGGTCCTCGGGGACCACTGCCCTGCATGTTTTAGATGTTTCCTCCTCCACCACACCTGATTCAAATGAGTGGCTTGTTATCAGGCCACTGCAGAGCTTGATGACGAATATAAGTGTAATTTTACTCATACTTGAGTACTGTACAATTTACACCATGTAATCTACTTCCCTACTTTTAAAATCAAAAGTCGCTACTGAGTACGCCCACAATTTATATTCATATTCAAACCTTTCATCTGCAAGGCCGTCAGATTTTTTTTTTTCAATGCAAATCTTTATTAAACACCTGCAAGGCCGTCAGATCACGACCGCGCCAATTTGTGACATAATGACGTAAGGAAAGGACAACTCCGCTGCTACTGCAGCAGGCACAGGTGTCTGGAGGTAACATACCTACACAGCGGAGTAGAGAGGGCACTGAAGATTTTAAGAGAAAGAAGCCAAAATGGAGACAGAAGTGAACAGTGAAAATGATGAAGAAAAGACGGAGGACGACTGCCCGTGGCCGTACCTGGAGGGATTGTTCATGTACAGAGGGAGAAAAGGAGACAGCGTCCAGATGCAGTGTTTGACCTCCACGGTGATATCAGGCCCCGTTTACATGTACACTGGTATTTTTAAAAACGGAGACATTTCCCTTCGTTTGTACCTATCTTTTACACGCAAACAGTGAATTCGCCTCTGAAAACTAATCTTTCTAAAAACTCCGGCTAGAGTGAAGATTCTGGAAAACTACGGTTTTGCGTTTGCATGTAAATTGAGATAAACTGAGTTTTAGGCAGCTGATGCGCCAAAAGTGCGACCAATGTTTACCTTTTGCTATGACGATGATCATGGAAGCATTCAGAGTAGCAGTCGCATTTCTTCTGGGGCAAACACTTTTCATGTGTTTGCATTTGCATACACAGCTGATGTATCATGTCGATGACCAGAGACGAATCAGGGCTCGGAGGTCAGCAATTTTGCCACTTCTTCCACCTATTCGAAGACCCAGTCGCCGTCACCGCCAATGTCGCCGGTTTTGGGTCCGACCCTGGCGGACTGCTGTCTGGTGGGATAATTTTGAAAATGAAGTGGTTGTCCCAGAGGAGTGGTGTGAAAATTTTAGGATGTCGCGGTCATCACTGTTGGTACTCTCCGACTTTCTGCGTCCTTACATCGAGGGCGAGATGACCGTCATGCGGTCTCCTGTCGGTGTCATAAAGAAGGTTTCCTGCACATTGTATTACCTGTCCGAGGGTAGACTGCGCAAGACAGCCAACGCTTTTGGTCTTGCTCGATCGACTGTGTCTCAAATAGTAAGGGAAGTGTGTGAGGCAATAACTGTCCACTTAGGTCCTATGTACATACAACTGCCCACATCTGAAGAGTCTGTGCAGCAACTAATTGAGATATTTGAAGAAGCACACAGCCTCCCTCAATGCATAGGTGCTGTTGATGGCACACATGTGGAAATAAAGCAACCACCTGTGAATTCCACAGATTATATCAATAGAAAAGGGAGGTACAGTTTGAACATTCAGGCTACCTGTGATTATAAATATTCTTTCATTGATGTGGTAGTTAAATGGCCTGGTAGTGTTCAGTATAGTCCATAAGGACCTCTTCCCTGAAATGGCATAATGTAATGTGGTTGTGGTGGTGGCTGCACAACTTGCCGCAGGAGAGAAAAGCCATCAGCAACTGATGCTGTTAGCCTATCCAGGGTCTGTGTCATTTTGGATAAATTGTCGGCTGCCCTGTTTTCAGAGGTCTCAATAATGTCCACAAGTTTCTTCTTCAGATGTTTGTCCTCCTCAACGGCATTCAGCCACTGGGCCTCAGCTGGCAGCTTTCGCTTCAATCGATTATGCCGGTGTCCCTGCAGTCTAGTCTTTACAGAGTGGACAAAAGAAAATGTGTTCCCATTACTGCACATTTGCAGTAGTAAACCTATCCAAATATAATCACATTTCATATTTCACTTCCCCATTGCCATATTGTTGTAGCATATGAAGAGGAGTTATGTGACTTCTCGGTCTACTTTTTGCATTTTTGCCTTTTACCTGTACTTATTGGGCATGTTTACACGCTATGGAGCTATTGTGGTAATTTCCTTCAGGATGAATTATTCATCTTATCACAGATACACATTAATTGATAAAGCCAACAATACATGATAATTACATGACCAAAAATACATACCTGAAGCAGGTCTCTCCTCTGCTGCACTGTGGGGGTGATGGCCACACTGCCATCGACTTGAACATCCGCTGCCGATTCGTCCAAGGATGACGAAACCAATGTGGCGGGGGAAGCAGAATCCTTCAGTTCGTTGGTCTCGATGCCGGAGGTGATGGTCGTAGTAGCTGGGGAACCACCCCAAACCTTTTCACACAGTTCCAAGTAGAGGAGCTCCACTCTTCCGTGGCCGCTCCTGTGTCCAGTGTCCACTGCATTGGTGTATTTCCCTCTAACTGCCTTCATTTTGGTTGTCAGATTGGCTTGTGTTATGTCCTCCTTCACATGAGGAAACTCCTCGTTGGTCTCAGATGGGTATTTCTCCAAGAATAGCACTAACATGTCGACGTACTTGGTTTTGCAAGATTCCCAGTCCACATTTTCATGGGCTTTACTTGCCTTGTAGTCCAACGTGACATTAAGGAGCAATTCAACTTAATGTCATGAGCAAGACAAACGAACCTCGCGCAATATTTGTTTGCAACTGTTGACAAGCTTGTCATCAATTTCATATGTGAGGGTCTACAGCCATTTTCAATGGTAGAACAGCCCACTTTCAAAGAACTGGTTACCACATTACAACCTCAAGCCAAAGTCATCTCCAGACCCACAGTCCGTGCCAGAATCTGTGAAGCTGCTGTTCACATGAAGAAGACTTAAGTTGCAACATTGGATAAAGTCAAATTTGTTGCTACCACTACGGATTGTTGGTCAGCTCATCAGAAAAGTTACCTTGGAGTCACATGCCATTGGATAGAGGAAGAGTCCCTGGAAAGATCTGCAGGACTAGCGTGCAAAAGATTGAGAGGGTCTCACACATTTGACATGCTTGCTGGTGCTCTTGATGATGTCCATTGCCAATACAAGATTAGAGGCAAAGTTGTAAGAACCACAACTGATAGTGGATCCAACTTCGTCAAGGCCTTCCACATTTTTGGAGCACAAAATAATGCAGAAGAAGATGAAGAAGAAGCAGACTCAGATGCTCTTGACCTGACTGACCATACTGACTACCATGATGCAAGTGCGATCCTTGATGAAGACTCTGGTTTGGAATATCAACTCCCCCTTCATCAGCGATGTGCATGTCACCTGCTAAACCTTGTGGCAACAACCGATGCTGACCTGGCAGAGAGACACCTACAAGAGGCTCTCCCGTGCAACGTTTGCAAAATGCCAGGCCATTTGGAACAAAACTGGCCGGTCTCATTTGGCAAATGGAGTGGTAGAGGAAAAGTGTGAGCTACAGATCATTCGTCCCAATGCAACACGGTGGAATTCAACCTACCTTGCCATTGAAAGGATAATACGCATCATTGATGAGAAGGGGGAAGATGCATCAGCATTTGTGAGGAGTTCAAAGTGAAAATGTGAGTAAAATTTATTACGACCTCTGCCCTTTCTGCTCGCCATGATGCAGGTGATCACTCCCTGCAGGAGCTGGCAGTCAGGGAGGGTTGTTAAGGCAAGTTGCTGACACCTGGCAAGGCCTCCACCTAGGTTATAAATGCTGTTACATCCCCAGTTGGACCAGGGGATGGGGGAGTAACATATAATTAAATTACCGAGAGTTTTGACAGAAGACGGTAGACAATGTACCCAAGAAAGGGAGTTTATTTACAAAAAAAAGAAGAAAACGAGTCAACTCAGGACGGGCCCCCCCAAACACAAGGGAGCCGAATCACCAGTTTCTTACGCGGCTCACTCCTGAACCAGATCACACACACAGACAACCACCCGGTCTCTGCCACACAGGCCAACCGACAGAATGAGAGAGAGAGAGCGCGCCGGCTCCGCCTCCTCCTATATGTCCCCACCCGCTTGAGTGGCCACAGGTGAACCAGATCACTCATCAACACACAAGGAAAAAGGGGCAGAACCTAGAGTGGTGGAGGAGAGGAGAAAAAAAGGAAGAACACAAACAATAACACAGGCCAGCGGTCGTAACACTCCCTCCCATAAGAACAAACGTCAGGTTTGGTTTCACAAATTGTTTGTTCTATATATGTATATATAATAAAGCAGATCAAATAAGCAGTGTTATATATTCTATATATGTATATATAATAAAGCAGATCAAATCAGCAGTGTTATATTTTGTATAATATACAAGTATAGTACACATAGATTACATACGCGCTGTACAAATCTACATATTTTATCTTTTTTCCCCCGCCAACCAGAACACACACAATAGTTGTCTAGCTATAGGCAATTTACCATTCATAGTGACCATTACCTTCATCTTCCGTCCCCCACCTCACCTTCTTGACAATGCGTTGGCCACCAATGTGGTGGCCTACCCCCTTCTTGTGCCGGATCTCCAGGTTGTATGCCTGGGCAAGCAGCGCCCAACGCATCAACCGCTGGTTATGATTGTACATCTGGGCCAGGAAAACCAGAGGATTGTGATCAGTATACACTACTACCGGGGCTGCACTGGAGCCAACATACACTTCAAAATGTTGCAGGGCGAGGAGCATGGCCAGCGTCTCCTTCTCGATGCTGGAGTAGTTCAACTGATGTTTTTTGAACTTTACAAAGAAGTAGCCCACGAGATGGCACACACCCCTACTCACCCACCTGCAACAATACAGCGCCAGCTCCAGACGCACCAGCATCCACTTCCAGCTGGAATGGCAAGGAAAAGTTAGAGGCAGACAGTACAGGAGCACTACAAAGGAGGGATTTGGCAGCATCAAAAGCATGCTGACACTCATCATCCCACACAAAAGGGACCACAGGACTACACAACTTCGTCAGAGGAGCCACTATCACGGAGAAATTCCGGCAGAAACAGCGGTAATAGCCTGTCCCGAAGTCCAGAAAATGCCGCAGCTCTCGTCTTGTAGCAGGTACGGCAGATACGACAAGCGTGCAACAACATTGGACAGAAACTTTGAGTTTGTCAACCTACCTACTTCACACACACCAGAGAGGCAGTGGCTACCCTGGGGACAATGGGCTCAGGAATATTGTCCTGCTCTGCATGGACTGCCTCTCCTCTAGAATGATAAGGTTTTAACATGTTAACATGGCATAAACGTTTTTTTCTCCTACGGTCAGGGGTGTGAATGATGTAATTTGTGTCGGACACTTTGCTCTCCACCGCATAGGGACCTGAGAAACAAGCACTAAGCGCAGAACCAAGTACAGGCAACAAAACCAGCACCTGATCACCCGGCTGGAACTGTCTGTTCACCGCTTTTTGGTCAAACCGTTGTTTCATCCCAACCTGTGCCGAAGAAAGAGCCTCCTTCGCCAACGTGATCACACGCTGCAGACGCTCCCTACACCAAGAAACAAAACCCAACATGTCAGACCCAGGAGAAGGGGATACCAACCGCTCTTTTAATACCTTCAATGGACCACGCACATTGTGACCAAAAACAAGCTCAGCCGGACTGAACCCAAGAGACTCCTGCTTAGCATCACGGATAGCATAAAGAGCAAAAGGCACACCCTCGTCCCAATCCTTCCCCGTATCATGACAGTACTTTTTCAACATAGACTTCAAGGTTTGGTGCCAGCGTTCAAGAGCGCCTTGTGACTCGGAATGGTAAGGGCTGGACACTGCATGAGAGACACCTAGAGTCTGCAAAGTTTGTTTAAAGGTTTTTGAAAGGAAGTTTGTTCCTTGGTCAGTCTGCACTGTCTTTGGTAAACCAAAGGTGGTAAAGAATTTTGTCAACGCCTTAGTTACAGCTGGGGCAGTGATTTTTCGTAAGGGGATAGCCTCAGGGAAACGAGTTGACACACACATTACGGTTAACAGAAACTGGTTACTGGACTTAGTTTGAGGTAGGGGACCAACACAGTCAACAATCACATGCTCAAAGGGTTCGCCAACAGCAGCACTACCTGATTTGGTTTTCCTACAATCTGGCAGGTATGACAGGTTTTACAGAAACCTATAACATCAGCTTTCAACCCTGGCCAGAAGAAGTGTTGCAGGACTCTATTATATGTTTTTGTGATACCTAAGTGACCAGACCACAAGTGCTCTAGTAAGACCGAACGATTGGTTTTCATCCGTGGATCTGAAAGACACGTATTTCCACATTCCCATTTACTTTTGGGGGGTGTGCTATGAATACCATGTTCTCCCATTCGGCCTGTCTCTCAGCCCGAGGGTTTTCATACGGTGCACAGAGGCTGCTGTGGCCCCGCTCAGACACCGGGGCGTACGGCTGGCCACATATTTGGACGACTGGCTCCTGTTGGCGCAGTCAGAACAGGAGGCCAGGGTTCACACGCACATTGTCATGGAACACCTAATAGATTTGGGTTTTGTGATAAATACGGAGAACAGCTAACTCTCTCCGATGCAGGAGATATCCTTTCTGGGTTTATCCCTGCGCTCTGTGCCATTCACTGCTCACCTCTCGTAGGAGTTATTGAAAACTTTCAAAGCTTGCCTCACGCACTTCCGTCAACACAGGTCTGTCCAGTTCAGACTGTGTCTTCGGCTGTTGAGTCTGATGGCTTCAGCCATCCTCGTGACCCATCTCGACTGTCTTCACATGCGGGAATTTCAGTGCTGGGTCGCTTCGTGCGTCATGGTGCACGGTGGATAATGGATGCCAGCCTATCCGGCTGGGGTGGCATTTACGAGGGCAGGTCTGTGAGAGGACGCTGGAGCCAGGCTCTCCAACGTCTTCACATAAACTTTCTTGAGCTCTCGGCTGTGTTTCTGTCCCTGAAACACTTCCTCCCTTTCCTCTCGGGCCGCCACGTCCTGGTGAGGACGGACAACACAGCGACAGTAGCGTATATAAACCGTCAAGGGGGTTTGCGCTCTCGTGTGTTGCACACTCTGGCACGCAAACTGATCCTCTCAAGCAGTGTGCACGTTCTCACCCTGAGGGCGACTCACGTCCCGGGGACCCTGAACACAGGTGCCGACCTGCTGTCCAGGGGCGCACCGATGTACGGGGAATGGATGCTGCACCCGCAGGTCATGGAGCAGATATGGGTGCGCTACAGCCGCGCCAGGGTAGATCTGTTCGCGTCCAGAGAAAATGCTCAGTGCGAGCTGTTCTTCTCTCTACGCACTCTGGGCGCTACCCTGGGCGTAGACGCACTAGCGCACGCTTGGCCGCACGAGCTGCTCTACGCGTTTCCCCCACTGGCCCTGAGCCTTGCCAGAGTGAGGGGGCACAATCACAGGCTGATCCTGATAGCTCCACACTGGCCAGCGCTGCACTGGCTAGCGGAGATACATCAGATGCTGTGCGCCCAGCCTTGGCAGCTGCCGGTGCGCAGGGACTTGCTCTCACGCGGGGTGTTCCACCCACACCCGGAGTGACTGCAACTGTGGGCCTGGCCCGTGAGTGGCTCAATTTGACCACTGCTGGGCTTCCTCAGAGTGTGGTTAACACTATACAAAACGCCAGAGCTCCATCCACTAGGTCTCTGTATGGCGTAAGTAGGGAGTGTTTGAGCGGTGGTGTCTCGAACGAGGCCACATCCCTTTTCAGTGTTCTGTGCCAGTGATACTACTTACAGGACCTGAGTGATAAAGGAAAAGCCTTTTCCACGGTTAAATTTTATCTGGCAGCTGTAGTGGCCTGCCATATAGGATTTGGGGACAAAACAGCGGGCCCGCGCCCCTCATAAAGACTGTGTTGTCTTTATGAGGGGCGCGCACAGGCTTCTCCCTGTCTCCAGACCACTAATACCTTCGTGGGATTTAGCGGTGGTTCTGGAGGGGCTTAAAGGCCCCCCGTTTGAGTCTCAAACACCTGTCCCTTAAGACAGTACTGTTACTGGCTCTCGCCTCTGCAAAGCGAGTGAGTGATATCCATGCGCTCTCTGTGAGCCCTGCGTGCGCTCAGTTCGCCCCGGTTAATACGCGTATGGTTCTGAAGCCCAACCCGGTCTTTGTACCTAAGGTGGTGGGTTCATGTTCCCCGATTGAGCTTGCAGCGTTCGCCGCTTCTCCTGGAGAGCAGCAAGCGCATATGCTGTTTCCGGTTCGAGCTGTGCGCTCTTATATGGACAGGACACAGAACATCAGGAGGAGCGATCAGCTGTTTGTCTCCTGGGCTGAACCCCGAAAGGGACAGCCGGTCACAAAGCAGCGCCTCGCCCACTGGGTGGTGGAGGTTATCTAACATAACCTCAGTTCTTAGAATAATATGAGCGAGGTGTCTCGCCAGACGACCCTTCTTGCTGGGCGGTGAGAAGAGGTTTGCTTATTGAATTGAGGGAATGTTATCCGTGCGCACTATATATAGTAGGTGGGACTACTGGGTGCGGCACGGATGAACACATTCACCGGCCAGTATGCTCTCAGAATGACAAATGCCTGCTGTCATCACCCTCCTGATTTTAAAGTGGATTGTACTTGCTCTGCCTCTGCAGAAAGGGTGCTCCCCTGTGCAAACGTCTCAAGGATCAGCCTCTGTAGTGGGTTGGCTTTACATAGGGGACAATATTATTTAGACCTGTTTGATTTTGTAAAACCAGGATTCAGAAAGAGAGCAGAGAAAGACAAGGGCCAGGGGAGGTACCCAATCAAACACTACATCATACACACCAGCCGGCACGACAATAGGTTAAAGAAGGTTAAAAAAGAAATCATGTGTTTTATGATTTATGTACTTGTTAATTTTGGCCCTTGCCTTGATTATAGGCCTAATGTCTTATGCACAGATAACTGCTTACGCCCTTAGAAAGGCTGACAAAGTTGGAAACCAGGATGGCCTCACAGATTTACGGGTTTCATGAGGTTCAAAAGATTAATGCACTGGTGCCTTTGCAGAATGTGAGAACCAAACTCAGTGCTTAGAGAGAAATAAGAGTGAGTATATGAAATATATGTTTCAACAAATGCATGAACAAGGCTTAAATATAACCGTGTTCAACACTTCCCAGTTTGTGAAAAGTGATGAACTCTCAAGAATTTCATGGGATCCAGACTGCAGAACGTACATGCCATGGTAAGCCAACTTTTAATTTGAATCATTTTTGTTCTGTTTTCTTTTGTAATAAGGCTGACTCAAAGGAGTGAGTGACCCTTGGCCTGAGGATTTACTCTGAGCTTCCTCTATGTTTTGATTTGTTTTTGTTTAGACTGTCTGATAGATCTTACAGATTTATTTAGTATAACTAATCCTGATTATTATTATTTTATCATATTGAATTCAGCTTTTGATATCTTAGGCCGAAGTGGCTCTATAATTTCCCTTATGGATGTTTTTGAAATGATACGCATGAGCTGTCATTTTTACAGACTGTCTGATCACCAAGTTTGTTTTGCTGGTTCATTTTTTGTCTTTTGGTGCAGCATGACTTTACTCATATCTCTGACAATTGTTCATACAGCAGGGAGCATAGGTATGAGGTTGATAGAAGATGCATTTTTACTCCAGAAGTGTAGTATCTTGATGATATGAGGTGCAGGATCAAGATTCATGATGATTTTTATTTTCTTTGGTTTTTCTTTGTATTTACAGAAAATAAAAAACGTTTTTTGTATATCATTTATACAGAAGGAATTTTATTTATTTTTTTTCTTTTCCTTTCTCTTTCTTTTTAGGTTCTTTTAAAATCTTTAAACTCATACAAACCCAATTTTATAAATATAAATATAATTTTACAATATTGACATTTGTCTTATGCTTGATCTTAATATTTGTGAGTGCACCAGACCCTTTTTCAGTATTCAGTGCTAGCAGGACGTTTGCCCAAAACGGACAAACCTCGTGCAGGTGGATGCTGCATTAGAGGCAACTAATGCAAATGTTGACGTCCACAATCATGGTCGAGGCTGGCCATGAGAGAGTGGCCACTTCTGATGTGGCCCCAGGTAGCATTGCCTTTGGGTGGGCTGAATATCATGATCTCTGGCCTTTGGAAGACGTCTCTCCCACCCAAGTGGTAGGAGTGGTTAGACTGTATACGTATACCTTGGGTGGGGACCACATCTTTTCTGGTTCTACTTGGATTGTTTTCCTGTGCACACCCGTAGACTGGGGAATAGGCTTGTATGGGGGAGAATGGCCTGTGTGAGGTTGATCCTCTGTTTGTTTTCCCTTGCAACCTGGACGTTAACTGGATCTTGGCAGAGAGACATGACTGACTACTTTCCACCCACTGCACACATCCTGACAGGATATGCTCTGTGTGAGGTCTGGACATGTGTACACCACAGAGGACATTGGGCTTAGATTTTGCGTGTGGATGACACAGTGTTGCAGGTTATGTTATCTGGGATGATGGTGCTTCAACCTCCACTGTGAAAAGAGAACTTTAGTGGTCTCAACCTCACTTTCTCCTGAGGACCTTTTGGGACTGATTTCTTTCACTGTTTTTATGGATGAGACTGTTCAGATACAGTAGGCCTAAGATGGCGGAAAGGTGACAGATGATGACTCTGTCAGGATGTGTGATTGTTCTTATGTTACGTTATATGTTCATTGATAATTTGCTTGTGCATTGATGTTTGAATTCATGTTTAAACTTATCTGTTCCCGTTGAAAGAGAGGGTGGAGATGCAATGGTCCAGATAATATAATTGAATTTATGGACTGTGAAAGAAAGTTTGTTTGGAGGAGGAGAAATTATGTAGATGTTGTTGATCATTTATGCCAAGATGCTTATTTAGAAAAAAAAAAAGAAAGGAAAGGAGGGTTCCTTCATAAGCAATGTACCGACAAAATATTGTCAGACGAAGCTGCAAAGTCAGTATTGTTTGTATTTTTATTTATTTACATATATTTATTTATCTTTTACATATTTACATATTCTTATTTGATAAAGATCATGATAGAAAGTGGGTTTTCATTGAGCTGTTTATGGTAATTTGGTATTTTGGTTTTATAGTTAAAACATTTACTTATTCAGATTGCGTTGTGTTTCCCTTTTTCTTTCTTTCTTTCTTTCTTTCTTTCTTTCTTTCTTTCTTTCTTTCTTTCTTTCTTTCTTTCTTCATTTGTTCTATTTTGATTACTAATATTCAAAATCTAAATCCTTTTTGTTATTATTGAAAGATTTCTTAATCCTTTCTTTCAGTGTCCTTACTCATGAGTATTATTATTTAGCCTAGATCAGTTAATCATTGGGCTTATTTGGCTTATAATTTTTTTGATTAGGATTTGTCATTTATCAATTTTTAACATTGATGTGTGTGTTACTTATCATACTTCATATGATAAGTTTATAAGTTTTTTATTGGTTGAGGCTGGCTCTGTTTAGATAGGCCTATGATGGTGGAAAGGCGACAGATGATTGATTTAACTACTAAACAGACCAGAGTTTGTTTCCTTGGATAGTCCGCTTCGATTGGGCAGGTGTGAAAGCTCATCCGAACTCTGGTGCAGACCAAACAAGCGAACTTTGGTCCGCCTGAAAATATGGGTCTTGGTTTGCTTGCAAGTGAACCCTGGTGCGGTTCACTTACAGTGGGAAATAATGATTAAAATTAAAAGTTGGCTTACCATGGCATGTACGTTCTGCAGTCTGGTTCCCATGAAATGCTTGAGAGTTCATCACTTTTCACAAACTGGGAAGTGTTGAACACGGTTATATTTAAGCCTCGTTCATGCATTTGTTGAAACGTATATTTCATATATTCACTCTTGTTTCTCTCTCTAAGCACTGAGTTCTGCAAAGATAGCCATCCCCATCACAACAAAAGCAAACAATGGAGCAACACCAGTCTCTGGGTTTCTGATTTACTCTGCTGTTCAAACCTAATTGGTTTCTCACAAGAAGCTGCCCAGTATGAGCAGCAGGCGAGACAGCGAGCTATCCAGCATGTTGCTATGTAAATGAAATGAACGCAGCAGTACTGAAAAAGATGTTAGACTACGATGTGCTGCTGTGGTCACACAGACGACTCTCTTTGGTTCACTGTAAAGTCTGTTTGCATTTCCCACTGTAAGTTGTTTTCGGTCCTGGCCAATCGATGAGGTTTTCTTCTCCCTTATGCTTTTTTCTTCCTGGTCAGTGCTCGTTTTGGGCAATACCACCCAAAACAAGCAGCTGTTGTAACTACATGATGTTGTCCAGACGGTTTGGTTTGCTTTCAAAAATGCAGTGTGACAGTGAACCAAACCAAACAAAGGTGTGAAATTTTTTGGCATTTCCCGCCCAATCGGTCTCCCTGGACTATCCTTGTGTAAAAGTGCCCTCAGACTGCAGGGCTCGTGGGTGATGTTTGGGTGTTGGACAGTTTGTACTGAACTGTTGAGAATTGATTATTCTACGAAGTTGATGTCCTAGTTACATTTCGCCAGTCTACCATGCATGGAAGGGGCAGCCACCATACTGCACACATGGTGGTGGCATGAGCTCGGGGGCCGGCGTAGGATGAATGAGCATACTACTACGTTTGGAGATTAGATAATAAAAAGTAAACGAGATTTACGTGACCCAAAAAATTTAAAGTGTCAAATTATTTTATTTGACCCATAGTATAGCCAGACCTAGTTGCTGAACAGAACCAAATAAATTCTTTAATTTTTCGATTTAAATTTTTCTTTTTGCATTAAATATACAAACTGTTATTGAGGAAATAAAAATTATATAAATTTTAGTCCTTGTCAGTCAGTTTCATTTATGAGGCCACAAAGCCCAGGATGAGACAGTTTTCTTCAAAGAAGAGTGACTCTCACGTTCAATCTTCAGCTGTATCTGTCAAAATAAAGCTTGAAAAAGAAAAAAAAAAAATAATAATGATAATCTGATCTGATAATCTTAGAGCACAATCACACACCATACACCAGGGGTCGGCCAAAACTGGCCCGCCATCAATTATATCTGGCCCGCTAGATGACGTTGATTTATTTTAAAATATATATATTTTTTAATATATCTCTTAAACCTCATGTTTTCTGTCAAAAATACAACAATTCCACAGATTTCACAACATTTATTGAAAAGTAGCTGATAAGTAACGTGACAAAACAGCAGCCAGAACATCCTTGCAGCCTCTTTACTTGACGCACAGGTTGGAACGCTAATTGGCACGTGTGTGCGCTGTAACCTGTGGAAAATAAAAGTGTCCTGTGTCCCTCTTGCAACGGACAAATATGTTTCATTAAATAAAAAAAATAAAAAAACCAAACAAGGTCAGCTCAAATATCAAATAGCCTAATTAAAAATGTGAATGCACATCAGCGGCATGGGGAAACAGATCTGCGCTGCTGTATACATTAGTTACGGCAGGTTGCTAGGGCAGGTTGCCTGTTTCATGACAGACGCCAGGAGATGCAGCAGTGGGCGTAATAACAGCACATAGAAGCAAATTAATGTTTTAAATTAAATTAAATGCATTTTTAAAGTTAAATAACATTTATTTTTAATAGAATAGAAAAAATAGAAAACCTTTTTTTTTCCAGTAGGAAAGCATGGTCATGGCCCGTGATGGAATTGTCAGAAAAAAAATTGGCCTGGGTCCAAACTTATTTGCCGACCCCTGCCATACACTGTAGCATAGAAAATTCAGTCTACTTCTCTCAAACATAAAATATATATAGATATTAATAAAAAAATATATATTTTACCACAATTAACGTAAAATTTATACCTGCCTCTTGCTTCATAATAGCTTTGAAAATGTGTTTGTTCCCTCCATGCTGGGACTTATGATTGCTGGCATAAACAGATTATCCCAGTTTGAGTGCTTCCTGGTGCCAGTCGTGACAGAAATCTAATGATGAATGAGTATGTATCAGTTGCTCTCTGCAGGTATGCATGTGTATTGTCACGCCGCGTGAGGTTTTGTCTTGTCATGGGTTTTGTCTTTTATTTTGAAAATTTACTACTTCCTGTTTTATTTTGAATATTAACTCTCCTCTTGTTTGAGGTCACTTGCCCTTCCTCATGTGTCACCGGTCCGAGTGTCTTCCCTGATTCCTGATTGTGTCCACCTGTTCCCCATTACCCTCATGTGTTTTATAGTCTGCTTCTCCCTTTGTCTTGTGCCAGAGTGTCTCGTTCATGTCGTGCACCCCAGCCATAGTCCACGTTAGCTCTTTGTTAGCCTCCATTGAATTGTTTTTTTTTTGGTTCTAGTTTAAGTTTCATAGACTCTAGCTGACCAGAGTTTAGTTTTTCCTCCCTTGGGAGTGCTTCGAGTTTATAGTTCATAACCTTTTGTTTTCCTCCTAGCGGAGAGAATTTTCTGTTGGTTTGGTTTTCTCTTTGATTAGTGATTTTTCTTTTTTGTTTGTTTGTTTTGTTCATTAATAGTCTTATCTTCCGTTTTGTTTTTTCCTTACCGTTCATAGACAAATTTTCGTAGCCTGTTTGTTTGTCACTCTGTCTGAAAGGTTGGAGCATTTAAATAAAGTCTGCCTGAACTATTATTACTCTGCATTTGAGTCCTCTTTGAGTCCAGGTCTGACATGTATTATGATTTTAAAAAGTACATGGTGGAACCAAATAAAGTTAAGCACTTATGCTACACTGGCTTAACTTTAGGCCTTACCAAATGGGTTATTTTGAGCCAGTGTTAGACACAAGATTTACCCCTACACTGTTTAAAATGTAGTTGTATGAAACAATGTGCTTTTTTTTTTTTTTTTTTTTTTTATAATTGAAAACTGCACTCATACTATATTTTATCTTGAAAGTATCTTGCATCCACATCAGATCAACAGTGTAGCAATTGTAGACCTTTTAATACAACCTATAATTCCCTATTTTACATTACCAAAAAGTTTTGGACAAATAAACTACAAACAATAAGTATACTGCATTTAATATTTGGTCCTTTGCAGTCACAAATTTACCTGACTGCTTCCCTGGTGATACGATGCCAGGTTTGTACTGCAACCATCTTCTTGCTAGTTTTGGGGCTTGTTGCTTTTAGTTTGGGCTTAAACTAGACGAACACACACTCAGACAGAGGTCAGATGATGGAGTTGACCAATTAAGGTCCAACAGAAAATTGCATTTTTAGGGCCCGAGCACTGGCGGTGCGAGGCCCTATTGTATTTCAAATGTTTATTATTTTTCTTTTTAGGGCCCGAGCACTGGCGGTGCGAGGCCCTATTGAATTTCGAATGTTTATTATTTTTAGGGCCCGAGCACTGGCGGTGCGAGGCCCTATTGAATTTCGAATGTTTATTATTTTTTTTTTATTATTAGGGCCCGAGCACTGGCGGTGCGAGGCCCTATTGTATTTCAAATGTTTATTATTTTTTTTCTTTTTATTTTTTTTTTTCTTCTTCTACCAAAAAGTAAATCGCATTTTAGAAGGCCTATATATACTCGAAAACTCACGAAAATTTGCGTACCCCCCCAAGGTCGGGCGTAAAATTAAGTATTTTAGGGGTGTCGCACATGGACGAACAAAAGTGGCTCTACAGCGCCACCTAGATTTATGTTTTCGGAGGAGCCCCTCGACGCGGTTTCATCCACGTGTACGGGATTTGGAGGGAATATGTAACATCCCGAGACGCACAAAAAAGTCTCTTGGTGACCCGGGCTACGGCGAACGTCACGGCCTCCATTTTGTTTCAAAGTTGGCGTTTTCGTGTTTTTGGGGTCATTTCCAGGGGTCGTATTTGAACGAACTCCTCCTAGAGCTTTCATCCTATCTGTTTGAAACTTGGCGTGTGTGTTCTCAAGGCCTCGACAATGAAAAGTTATCAAAATCGTAAGTTTTGGATTTACTGTGTGGGAGGGGCGGGGCCACGAGATTCGGCGTGTGTTTATAAAATTTCGACATGTTATAACTTTGCGAAAAATACTCCAATCTTCCCCAAACCTCTGATATATAATGGCAGTCCGGCCTAGAACACATTTCCATTACAACATTTGGTGATTTTCACAGCGCCACCTGTTGGCGACAGGAAGTGTCATATTTTTTTGACGCTAGCTTTCTCGAAAGTCTTTGAGTATATCCACCTCAAACTAGGTGTGGATGTTGTCAAGGCCTTGGTGTTGACATCTGAGAAAAAATTTCAACTTTTCATCAGAGGGCGTGGCCGTGACGGCGCCTCAAAGTCAACAGTGGCGAATTTTTCGAAAAAATCTGTGACTCCATTGACTTTTGGGCTGATTTTCAGGAAAAAGTGTTGGGCTTTCACATACTTTCTCAGAGCAGTCTGAAACTTCTTGTGGGTATTAAGACCAATATTACGCAAAATTCGGCTGCATAATTAATTAGGGGGCGGGGCAAAAGCGCTCTATAGCGCCCCCTTGAACTTTTCTTTCAGGCAGCCCCGCCACAGTTTTGGACACAGAGTTATGAAACCTCAGCCGAATTGTAGAACAAGGCAAGACCTACAAAAAAGTCTCTTGGAGCAATGGGCTAAAATAAACAGGAAGCGAGATATTTAAGACTGAAAATCACCGTTTTCGGCGTTTCGGGCTGGTTGAGAAGGGGTCATATTTGAACGAACTCGTCCTAGAGATTTTATCCAATTGACGTCAAACTTGGTAGGCGTGTTCATATAGACTTCCCGAGTAAAAGTTATCAAAATTATGAATTTTGATGAAACGGTGTGGGCGTGGCGCTCCATGAAATGATTCAAAGAAGAAAATCGTCAGGAATCACCTGCTGAAGGCTTGTGATTCTCAGAAACTCAAGTGTTGGGCTTTCACATACTTTCTCAGAGCTGTCTGAAACTTCTTGCGTTTATTGAGACCAATATTACGCAAAATTCGGCTGCATAATTAATTAGGGGGCGGGGCAAAAGCGCTCTATAGCGCCCCTTGAATTTTCTTTGAGGCAGCCCCGCCACAGTTTTGGACACAGAGTTATGAAACCTCAGTCAAATTGTAGAACAAGGCAAGACCTACAAAAAAGTCTCTTGGAGCAACGGGCTAAAATGAACAGGAAGCGAGATATTTAAGCATGAAAATGACCATTTTTGGTGTTTCGGGCTGGTTGGGAAGGGGACCTAACTGACCGAACTCCTCCTAGGGATCTTATCCCAGGGACTTCAACTTGTAATTGCTTTTCCTAAAAGTAAATCGCATTTTAGACGGCCTATATATACTCAAAAACTCACGAAAATTTGCGTACCCCCCCAAAGTTGGGTGTAAAATTAAGTATTTTAGGGGTCTCAGACATGGACATACAAAAATGGCTCTACAGCGCCACCTAGATTTATGTTTTCGGAGGAGCCCCTCGACACGGTTTCATCCACGTGTACGGGATTTGGAGCAAGTATGTAACATACCGAGGCACACAAAAAAGTCTCTTGGTGTCCCGGGCTACAGCGAATGTCACGGCCTCCATTTTGTTTCAAAGTTGGCGTTTTCGTGTTTTTGGGGTCATTTCCAGGGGTCGTATTTGAACGAACTCCTCCTAGAGCTTTCATCGTATCTGTTTGAAACTTGGCGTGTGTGTTCTCAAGGCCTCGACAATGAAAAGTTATCAAAATCGTAACTTTTGGATTTACTGTGTGGGAGGGGCGGGGCCACGAAATTCGGCGAGTGTTTATAAAATTTCGACGTGCTTTAACTTTGCGAAAAATACTCTAATCTTCCCCAAACCTCTGATATATACTGGCAGTCCGGCCTAGAACGCATTTCCATTACAACATTTGGTGATTTTCACAGCGCCACCTGTTGGCGACAGGAAGTGTCATATTTTTTTGACGATAGTTTTCTCCAAAGTCTTTGAGTATATCCACCTCAAACTAGGTGTGGATGTTGTCAAGGCCTTGGTGTTGACATTTGAGAAAAAAAATCAACTTTTCATCAGAGGGCGTGGCCTTGACGGCGCCTCAAAGTCAACAGTGGCGAATTTTTCGAAAAAATCTGTGACTCCATTGACTTTTGGGCTGATTTTCAGGAAAAAGTGTTGGGCTTTCACATACTTTCTCAGAGCTGTCTGAAACTTCTTGTGTTTATTAAGACCAATATTATGCAAAATCCGGCTGCATAATTAATTAGGGGGCGGGGCAAAATCGCTCTATAGCGCCCCCTTGAACTTTTATTTGAGGCAGCCCCGCCACAGTTTCGGACACAGAGCTATGAAAGTTCGGCCGAATTGTAGAACATGGCAAGACCTACGAAAAAGTCTCTTGGAGAAATGGGCTAAAATGAACAGGAAGCGAGATATTTAAGACTGAAAATCACCATTTTCGGTGTTTCGGGCTGGTTGAGAAGGGGTCATATTTGAACGAACTCCTCCTAGAGATTTTATCCAATTGACTTCAAACTTGGTAGGTGCGTTTATATAGACTTCCTGAGTAAAAGTTATCAAAATTACGAATTTTGATGAAACGGTGTGGGCATGGCGCTCCGTCAAGTGTTACCATTTTTAGTGTTTCGGGATGGTTGAGAAGGGGTCCTATTTGAACGAACTCCTCCTAGGGATTTTATCCAATCGACTTCAAACTTGGTAGGTGCGTTCATATAGACTTCCCGAGTAAAAGTTATCAAAATTACGAATTTTGATGAAACGGTGTGGGCGTGGCGCTCCGTCGAGTTTGACCGTTTGACCGAATCCTGGCTAATGCGCGTGGTCAGTTTGAACAAACTGCTTCGAAGGCTCGCGTGTTTTCCGCCCGGTGCCCCCCGACGTGCCAGCCCCCCCGACGTGCGCGGATGTGCGAGGGCCCGTCCAATGCTGCTTGCAGCTTTAATTTTTTTTCTTCTTCTACCAAAAAGTAAATCGCATTTTAGACGGCCTATATATACTCGAAAACTCACGAAAATTTGCGTACCCCCCCAAGGTCGGGCGTAAAATTAAGTATTTTAGGGGTGTCGGACATGGACGTACAAAAATGGCTCTACAGCGCCACCTAGATTTATGTTTTCGGAGGAGCCCCTCGACGCGGTTTCATCCACGTGTACGGGATTTGGAGGGAATATGTAACATCCCGAGACGCACAAAAAAGTCTCTTAGTGACCCGGGCTACGGCGAAGGTCACGGCCTCCATTTTGTTTCAAAGTTGGCGTTTTCGTGTTTTTGGGGTCATTTCCAGGGGTCGTATTTGAACGAACTCCTCCTAGAGCTTTCATCGTATCTGTTTGAAACTTGGCGTGTGTGTTCTTCAGGCCTCGACAATGAAAAGTTATCAAAATCGTAAGTTTTGGATTTACCGTGTGGGAGGGGCGGGGCCACGAAATTCGGCGAGTGTTTATAAAATTTCGACGTGCTATAACTTTGCGAAAAATACTCCAATCTTCCCCAAACCTCTGATATATAATGGCAGTCCGGCCTAGAACACATTTCCATGACAACATTTGGTGATTTTCACAGCGCCACCTGTTGGTGACAGGAAGTGTCATATTTTTTTGACGATAGCTTTCTCCGAAGTCTTTGAGTATATCCACCTCAAACTAGGTGTGGATGTTGTCAAGGCCTTGGTGTTGACATTTGAGAAAAAAAATCAACTTTTCATCGGAGGGCGTGGCCGTGACGGCACCTCAAAGTCAACAGTGGCGAATTTTTCGAAAAAATCTGTGACTCCATTGACTTTTGGGCTGATTTTCAGGAAAAAGTGTTGGGCTTTCACATACTTTCTCAGAGCAGTCTGAAACTTCTTGTGGTTATTGAGACCAATATTATGCAAAATTCGGCTGCATAATTAATTAGGGGGCGGGGCAAAGCGCTCTATAGCGCCCCCTTGAACTTTTATTTGAGACAGCCCCGCCACAGTTTTGGACACAGAGTTATGAAACCTCAGCCGAATTGTAGAACAAGGCAAGACCTACGAAAAAGTCTCTTGGAGCAATGGGCTAAAATAAACAGGAAGCGAGATATTTAAGACTGAAAATCACAGTTTTCGGCGTTTTGGGCTGGTTGAGAAGGGGTCATATTTGAACGAACTCGTCCTAGAGATTTTATCCAATTGACGTCAAATTTGGTAGGCGTGTTCATATAGACTTCCCGAGTAAAAGTTATCAAAATTATGAATTTTGATGAAACGGTGTGGGCGTGGCGCTCCATGAAATGATGCAAAGAAGAAAATCGTCATGAATCACCTGCTGAAGGCTTGTGATTCTCAGAAACTCAAGTGTATGGCTTTCACATACTTTCTCAGAGCTGTCTGAAACTTCTTGTGTTTATTGAGACCAATATTACGCAAAATTCGGCTGCATAATTAATTAGGGGGCGGGGCAAACGCGCTCTATAGCGCCCCCTTGAATTTTTCTTTGAGGCAGCCCCGCCACAGTTTTGGACACAGAGTTATGAAACCTCAGCCAAATTGTAGAACAAGGCAAGACCTACGAAAAAGTCTCTTGGAGCAATGGGCTAAAATGAACAGGAAGCGAGATATTTAAGACTGAAAATGACCATTTTTGGTGTTTCGGGCTGGTTGAGAAGGGGACCTAACTGACCGAACTCCTCCTAGGGATCTTATCCCAGGGACTTCAACTTGTAATTGCTTTTCTAAAAGTAAATCGCATTTTAGACGGCCTATATATACTCAAAAACTCACGAAAATTTGCGTACCCCCCCAAAGTTGGGCGTAAAATTAAGTATTTTAGGGGTCTCAGACATGGACGAACAAAAGTGGCTCTACAGCGCCACCTAGATTTATGTTTTCGGAGGAGCCCCTCGACACGGTTTCATCCACATGTACGGGATTTGGAGGGAATATGTAACATACCGAGACGCACAAAAAAGTCTCTTGGTGTCCCGGGCTACGGCGAAGGTCACGGCCTCCATTTTGTTTCAAAGTTGGCGTTTTCGTGTTTTTGGGGTCATTTCCAGGGGTCGTATTTGAACGAACTCCTCCTAGAGCTTTCATCCTATCTGTTTGAAACTTTGCGTGTGTGTTCTTAAGGCCTCGACAATGAAAAGTTATCAAAATCGTGAGTTTTGGATTTACTGTGTGGGAGGGGCGGGGCCACGAAATTTGGCATGTTTCCATGAAATTTCGACGTGCTATAACTTTGCGAAAAATACTCCAATCTTCCCCAAACCTCTGATATATAATCGCAGTCCAGACTAGAACACATTTCCATTACAACATTTGGTGATTTTCACAGCGCCACCTGTTGGCGACAGGAAGTGTCATATTTTACTTGACGATAGCTTTCTCCAAAGTCTTTGAGTATATCCACCTCAAACTAGGTGTGGATGTTGTCAAGGCCTTGGTGTTGACATTTGAGAAATAATTTCAACTTTTCATCAGAGGGCGTGGCCGTGACGGCGCCTCAAAGTCAACAGTGGCGATTTTTTCGAAAAAATCTGTGACTCCATTGACTTTTGGGCTGATTTTTAGGCAAAAGTGTTGGGCTTTCACATACTTTCTCAGAGCTGTCTGAAACTTCTTGTGTTTATTAAGACCAATATTATGCAAATTTCGGCTGCATAATTAATTAGGGGGCGTGGCAAAAGCGCTCTATAGCGCCCCCTTGAACTTTTATTTGAGGCAGCCCCGCCACAGTTTCGGACACAGAGTTATGAAAGCTCAGCTGAATTGTAGAACAAGGCAAGACCTACGAAAAAGTCTCTTGGAGCAATGGGCTAAAATGAACAGGAAGCGAGATATTTAAGAATGAAAAATCACCATTTTTAGTGTTTCGGGCTGGTTGAGAAGGGGTCATATTTGAACGAACTCCTCCTAGAGATTTTATCCAATTGACCTCAAACTTGGTAGGCGTGTTCATATAGACTTCCCGAGTAAAAGTTATCAAAATTACGAATTTTGATGAAACGGTGTGGGCGTGGCGCTCCATCGAGTTTGACCATTTGATCCAAATTTCCCACTGCATGTGGTCTATTTTAACAAACTCCTCCTAGGGATTTTATCCAATCAACTTCAAACTTGGTAGGTGCATTCACATACACTTCCTGAGTAAAAGTTATCAAAATTATGAATTTTGATGAAATGGTGTGGGCATGGTGCTCCGTCAGATTTGACGCTTTCACCCAATTCTGGCTAATGTGTGTGGCCTATTTTAACAAACTCCTCCTAGGGATTTCACCCCATCTAATTGAAACTTGGCATTGAAAAATGGCTCCATGGCGACCCCTAAAAAGATTCAAAGAAGCAATTGGCAGTAAACATTTCAGCTGCAGGGCTGAATGTCTTAGTCGAGAAAACACATGTAGGAGACTTTAAGTTTTAATTAAGATACAATGTGTTTTATTGAATGTTCAACAGGTAAATGATTTATTAGTAATCTGTATGGAGATGGAGGTGAGTGTGTGTAGATGAATCCAGGAGCCATGGACAGGAACGAAGGTTTTATTAAGGTTGTTGAGATAGAGCAAAGACGAAGAACATCATCAAATCAAATCAAACCAAATCAGATTTTATTTGTATAGTCCAAAGTCACAAAGTACATTTTCCTCTGAGGGCTTTACAATCTGTACAGGGAGTGACACCCTCTGTCCTTAGACCCTCGGTTCGAGTGAGGAAAAACTTGCCCACAAAAAACCCTTTTAACAGGGAAAAAAGGTGGAAGAAACCTCAGGAAGAGCCACACTCCCAGGACGGACAGACGTGCAATAGATGTCACGTGTACAGACCAAATCAACACAAACATATTGTACAATTACAATGAATGATAAAATGACAATGAATTACAATGAATGATAAAATGATTACAGTAGCAGTGGAACCTGTGATAGAGATA